>CM022400.1:60993280-62193280 GCA_011833715.1 Carcinoscorpius rotundicauda | reverse complement strand
ATTTTGCTTTGCTTCAAATGTTGACAACTACTGACTAAAGATTTCTGTAAACCAATTGTGACACAAGTTTTACTGATCCTTCTACAACCCACAAGAAACACACCACTAGTATATAAATAGTTAACAGGCCACATGACTTATCACTTCTGGATATTAGTTGTTTGTGCATTCATCATAATATTAATTATTCACTGCTGTGTCAACAACAAGCTGTGTGAATGACCCAGAGATATTCTTTTATATTTGTATCAAATTTTTGTTATGCTTCAGATTAGAAATGAATGAACAACTCAAACGGGCAATTAGGAAAGTAAAAAAAGAAATGGAGATTGTCTTTAAAGATACTGCTAAAAACAATTTTGGAAAGCAAGGACCAAAATTATAAAAATATAGTCACTGACATGGTCAATAAATTCAAAGAGTTGTGTGGCAGCATAAGGTATGCTAAGGGATTTCGACACAAAAACAAAAAGGAGATATCAGAGGTGGAACACAATAACTGATTACTACTGATCATTGAAACAAGATGCTCCAGACAGTATAATAAAATAAAGACATCAACATGTAGTTTTGAGACTTAAGATGCAGATTTACAAAAATAAAAAGAATGACTAGGAATGGAGTTTCATTTGACATCAATCTTCCTCCCTTTTCTTCAATTTGTTTGTTTGTTAATTTTTTTGTTTGCTGTGGTAAATGAATTAATAATCTCATTTTAGTAATCTTTTAATCCCAGATTTGTTAAAAATTCATTATGTGATTGAAAAAAAGGAATATTATTTTGAAAATCTGAGTTGCTGAATTAAACAAAACCCATCATTAAAACCACAACTACTTTTATGAAGTGTAAATTCAGAAGCCTGTGTTAACAAAGACAGCTGATTAGACATTTGGAATTAAGGCTAATATTATAAACACTGATCTTTGCAAATAAATTCTATTATAATCACTACCTCTTGCATACTTTCCCACCTTAACCTTGTGGCTGGCATCGTCACCAATGGTTAACATGAAGTCCAAAGTAGCATTATCTCTCAATAGTTCCCTGATGAACTGAGGAAAACTAACCCTTAAAAACTATGACCTTAACGATGTTACTGTATGCAGTTGATATTTATATGGCAGAAATTTCTTATTAGACATTTCATTAATTTCCTAATTAAATTGTCTATGTAAGTTTTTAATATTAACCTTTGTAACTACACTACAGATAAAATCTATACTAATTCTATATTTGTTCTACCATCTTTAACATACTCCATATTGATTGAAGTGATAAAGATAGCTATCAGTCATGTGACACTAATAAAAACAAAAGGCAAATACTAAAGGTAAATACTTCTAAAAACTTTCCACATCAAATAAACAGTTCTCTCAGACTTATGTACTTTAACTGTTAGATAATTTTAACATTAAAAGGAGTTGCAGCATGATTTTAACTCAAATAAAACAACTAATTACCATTAGGATTTACTCCAGTTGTGTCCTTAACATTGTTTAAGGGCTCTAATGGACCACCATTTGATATTCCATTTGTACCAGAAGCTATCAACATAGTAGAAATACCATTCGGAATTAATGTGCTTGATTGTACGGAGTCATTTACAGCTAGCTTTGTAAATTCAAGAGAGTTTGAATATGACATCATTTGTGCAGAGTGAGTAGATTTTGAGATGAAAGAAGAATCCTGTGGTTTCCCACCAGACAAAAATTGTGAAGATACTGATGAATCTGAAGAAAATTGTTTTAAAGATCCTACTTCTGGACATACCAAGTTTGGTAATACAATAGATCTGGACACATATTCTGATGATTTTGAGATATCATGACCTTTCAAAGAAATTAAAGCTGAGGATGTCATGTCAGATGAATATTTTGTGACTATATTCTCTGTTCCAATCTTCTGACTAGCTTTTTTAATTCTACATGATTTTCTCAACTTCATTAATGTCCTTTTGTTGAACTGTGAACATGCTTTTCGCAGTATCCCTTTTGTCACCTTATGTGAAGCTTTTACCCTCTGCCCAGACATCAAATTAATCAAACCTGTTGATGCATCTTTAAATGACTGCACAGAGGAGATAAGACTATGTTCATCAGGAATTTTATCACTGGATTTTTTTAGTTTTCCAATTGCTTTTGCACACTTAGCTTTCAATTTATTTTCTTGAATTTCTTTTACAATGTCAATATTGCTATCTTCATTCTCTGGTAAAACAGATGCAGGTCTTACTTGTCTTGCTTGGTTTTCTTTCGAGGATTTTTTACTTTCAGTTTGATGAACCAATAACTTAGCCCTTCCCCTCCTCTTTTTTGTCATATCTCTATACTTACTGGCCATGTCTCGTTTTGTATGCATGAATGATCCTTCATTATTTTCAAAATTATTATCTCCAGTCTTCTTTAATCTAAACAAATTACAGCTCATTTCAGAGAGTTTCATCTGAATCTTTAGACTTGGTTTCCATGGCCTTTTCCCCTCAAGCACCAATGGTTGGTCAAACAAGCCAACCTTCTTAGAAGTATCAACCCCTTCATTCACTTCAGCATTTGACATGAACATTTTAGAATTATATTTCTTTGACAGTTTCTTACTCCTTAGTTTTCCTCTTTTGCTTTCTGTATAGTGAAATGGTGAATCATAATCATCCAGAAAACTTTTTCTTGGAAATATTTTTCTTGCAGAGTTGCAACTAATTGAGGGAACTGTAAACTGTTTTCTAAAACAGGAAGAATGGTGTTCTAAAACATGGGAAACAGATAAGTTACTCTTCTGATAAACATTTTCAAATGATTTTTTATCACCAAATTTATTTTCATTAGAAAAAACAAAATGATTGTCTTTTTGTACTTTCACATGATGGTTTTGTTTAACATTTTCTTTATGAAACATTCTGGACACAATTTTATCTTTTTCCCTTTTCAGACTACTAGACTGTATTACTCTTTTGTAGGACTGTGACACATCATGTTTCTTGCTCAAGCTGACTGGTAACTGACTCTTTTTTGCTCTGTTTAATAAACTTTTTGCAGATATGTTTCCAGGATATTTTTTCTTAGTTTTATTTTTAGGAAGTGTTTTAGGCTTAGATAATTTTTCACTTTCTTTATTACATAAAGCAGTATGTCTAACATTCCTCACGTCAGTTTGTGAATAACACTGCTCATTACCATCCACAAACTGATACTGAGTCCTGTTTTTAAGTCCTATGTTTGCTTCTAGCATATCATGTGATTTGCACAACCCTTCTTTTAACATTTTGTCGTAAGATTTTCTCACTAAATGCCTCATACCCAAACGTCTCCTTGATAATGAGCATGATGATCCACAGGTTTTCTGTAATTGATGTGTGTGATGATGTTCATCACGTGGATCAATGCTGAGTAATGTTACCTTTTTCCTTTTTCTCCCATGCTGAACTTCAGATCTATGCTGTTCTTCAATACTGAATCCATCAAATTCTCCTTCCTGTAATGACAAAAAATATATTGTGTACATATGCATAATCCAACAAAAAATTAACAGCCCACAAAATTTCCTTCACAAACTTCTAACATTGTGATAAAGCACTCAGCTGTTACCAGTTTCACTTTCTAATTTTCTGAATAAATTCTTTTAAGGAAGAACAGTAAGTTCTTAATGATTCCTCCCCCACCCCGAGTTATTTGACCAAGAAAAAGAACACTGAGTAGTAAATTTCAGTACATACACATAAATATATTTCAAAAATCTTGAAAAGTAATAATTAAACATATGGTGATAAAAAGCTTTTTTAAGGAAATCTCACCAAAAAATATCCATAAAGTTATGCACAAAATAAGCCCTAAATTCACACTGTGAGAAAAAATATCCAACACTAATACATTTAACATACAGACAACAAACAACACTAGTACATCAAGATTATCCTTACAGACCCATCCTAAAGAAAAGTGAGAATTTGAAACCATCCATTATCTAGAAAATTAAATGCCTTGTAAACTGCTGGCTTCCACTGACACTACTGAAAACTTAACTCTATAGATCAATCACACTCTAACAAAACAGTCTGTACTTAACCCTAGTTTGTCCACTTATCCATGTGAAACATGGAAATGGAATAACCAGTAGTGCAGTTTTTCTCTTCAAAAAATAAAAAATATCATACTGCTCCCCCATCTCACAAAATATACACAAAAAAGTAGAATATAACTTTTAGTATTACACTCTTATTTGGCCAGTAAATTCACTTAATAAATGCCACTAGTAAAACTTAATTTTATCAAGATTGGCATAAACCTCATTTTCCATTTAAGCTCTTCATATATTTACTGAAAATGTGTCTTTAGTTTTTAACACTTACTCATCATAGTTTTACAATTCAGCATATACAATATCCCATATATGATCTGATAATGTAGTTCATAATTTTTCATTAAAATTGGTTCTCATTAAAAGCCAGTGGTCTGTGAAGTTCCTTAGCTACTGCTCAAACTATCAACAGTTACTTCTGAAGCACTTTCAGTAAAACAGTCAATAATTCAGAAAGCTTTTCCTTAAAAATGAATACTTCAGACAGGATTTGCTTAGTTCATAACATCCTGAAAACACACAGTTTTGTACCAAACATAATTTTTTTTTTATTAAGACCATCAATCCCAGACCCTGTTCTCATTTATAAGAAATCATACCATTGTTTAAATCAGTTTTGTTAGGGAAAAAAAAAGAGCTGGAGAAAATATCATTCATAAAATTGGAAACATGTTGACTTGGCAAAATTGTTCAGTAACAATCCTTTAGCTACATAACTCCACTAAATAGGCTTAGCAATGCAACTCCACTAAATGTAACATGGCCATATTGTAATGACACAGTCAATGTAAAATAGGTTCAATACTGATTCAAAAGAAATTTAAAGTCATAAAACTGTTGACAGGATAAGAACATGGACATTTCAGTGACAACCAACTAACTAGTTTAATTTCTTCACTGGTTATTACTCCTAAACTCAGAAGAAAACAATATAATATAAAATAATCTTAGCTACTATGCATGAAACAGTCAAATACTTGCCATTTCAGGCAACCTGTGAGCTTACTCCCAAATAGATTATTTATTACAACAACAACTAATCAAGACTAAGATATTTTTAACCCTATTTAAGAATATTTTGGAGACAACCTTCTACTTAGCAAGATAAACTGGACTGGAAATGAAGAATAAATTTATGTTAATACTATTTAATCATTTGCATTCTTATTATTTTCCTTTTCTTTCAGAACTAAGAGGAAGAAAACTCCTTAAAAGTGATATTAAAACACAAGGTTTCCATTTTGTAAACTTCTCTGTTAAATGGTAGTAACCTGTTACCATGGTGATACAATGTATATTCATCAGTCACTTATTATCCAACTGTAAGGATTAAATAAATATAATTCAAATAAATATTATTTTATTTTAGTTAGAAACTAGGAAACATTTTAGTTTAGGGCAAACCATGGCATTTAGAAGATGCTAATTATCACATTTTATTAAACTGAAAGGATAAGTGTTTAAAAAAAACCATCATTGAACTGTGAATAACAAATATTTAAAAATAAGACTGCCCAGTCTCAAAGTACCTATAGAGCAAAGTATTTAATGTCTTATCGTATTTTAAGAATAAGAAAAAAAAATGTCATTTTTAAATATTTATTACATGCCATTTAACATTACTTTAACACCCAAGATTCTTAAAATTTGCACAATTGTTACATCAGTTTACATATGAAAGGATAATATTTAACAATAAATATCAACCCTTTTGCCATAGATCAATGGCCATGTCATTGCTTTTGATGACTTCCATTCAAAATTTTATTACACTACAATTTTATGAGTTTACGTAAATAAGTCTGGAATCAAACTTTAATATTATATATTAGTTAATTTCTTAATATTCAAGTAAATATTAAAAGAATACATCTGTATAAAGATTATAGTGAGTCACTTCATATGTTGAAAGAGCACTGTTTAAAATTACATGTTTGTGATGTCAAAATAAAGTCTGTAGTTTCGTACATATTAGGAACTCAAATTACTAATATTATTAAAGCCAGAATATAAAAAAACCTCATATCTTTTCATTTTGCTAAGATATAGCTTATGTACTGAATCATACACAGTAGCCTTGCACAATACCATCCACTTTTTGAAACTATCCCATATATACTCTAACTACATTTTCTGACATGTGAATAACCAACCAACAGCTTAGAATGTTCAGAGTGGTTTCCTCAGCCATTTTCATCTGTGAAAAAACTACAATGTTCTTTTAATCTAAGTTTTTAAGGAGGAAGGTTGTGTCTTTAGTGTACTCAAAGTTTTGATTTTTTTTAAATCTAAATACATCTTAGTTAGTAAGATTAATAAGTTGTAGTGGAATTCTATGGTATCAATATAGTTATTTATGATTTTTTGATTATTAAACTGGAAATATAAACCCTAAAAATAACTGTTCAATATCCTCCACGTGTGAAATTTTAAAAAAGACTTAACCCATGTCCAGCAGCAACAGTACAAAGGTTGTAGTTAGAAGAGATAACCATTTGCTTTACTATATTTCTGTATTTTAAGGAAAAAATTAATAATTTATTTCTACACAGTAATATTCAAAAACATACATATTATGTATAAAGGATGAAATACGACTGTATATTACAAAATACTAGTCCACTAAAACACAGCTAAGATAGTTCACTCCTACATTACTAGATATGTGACCTCAGTGCACATGCACCACACCAGTGCAATTTATGTAACTTTAGCTCGGCATGACCAAAAGGTCAATATAATAAAATTTATATATATCTTGTAGAACAAGACTTAAATTGCTTAGACTAAAAAATTATATGTTTATGTTATAATATCTAGTCATTCTAGCACAAAAAAGCATAATTTATATCTCCTAATTTTTTTTATGGTGTTTGTGAAGATGTTCTTGTGACATACCATACACAGAATATAGAAAATAAAAAAAATGAAATGAATTGAAGAGGTTCTAGAGATTATGCAAATAATAATTGAAATTTCTGGGACAAAAAACAGTTGTTTTTTTTACTCACATGAAATCACTCTGCACTCAGGCTAACAAAAACAAATCTTTAGTGAAATTATTTCTTTAAAAAATCTTTCTTTTTGTATACATAATACATGTGTTTACTAAAAGTCTACCAAATTTTGTAAAAATACACATTCTATTGAATTCTGCAAGCAATCACTGAAATGCAACAAACCAAAGCAGAGCCCACAGAGTCATCTTATTTGGAACCATCCATATAAATTGGAATGGAAAGATTGTTTGAAAGATGTTGAGTAAATAAAAGA
Source organism: Carcinoscorpius rotundicauda (assembly GCA_011833715.1). NCBI lineage: Eukaryota > Metazoa > Arthropoda > Merostomata > Xiphosura > Limulidae > Carcinoscorpius > Carcinoscorpius rotundicauda. The sequence continues at coordinate 62,185,935 of CM022400.1, read as the reverse complement.
TGGTACTTCCAATTGGGAGTATCTGCTTTTCTCAGATGACTTAAACAAAGGTCACATTTGGGGACTGTAATAAGCCATGGTGGGATGTGCTGACCAGTGGATACTGCAATGTTAACCAAGGACAGACCCAATTCATCCAATTGCACCAGGGTGTGAAGGCCAAAAGGAGCAAGAGCAGATTGTCTGTTCTGAAAAAGTATGGCCCACCGATAAAGGAAAACACAAACCCAGGTGGGATGCTTTGGTAAGGAACAAAGTTTCAAAGAATATAGTAAAGACAGTTGCAAATGGCATAGGTGCAAAGATTCGTGAGATTCTATGTATAAGCTCTGAACTTGGGGGGTATGGAAAGCCACAGTGCACAGTTGAAGTCCTTGATGATGAAGGGGGTCTAGCACCTTTAAGGTCAAGGGTCTGGCAGAGCCACAGACCAGTGATCCATAGTCAACTCTCGATTGAATAAGAGCACGATATACTAGAACATCAATCTGCTCCCCAACTGGTAGTAGAGAGGACATGGAGGATGTTAAGTGTTCTTGTGCATTTAACCCGTAGCTGCTTAATGTGTAGTATAAAGGTCAGCTTAGGTCAAAGATAAGCCCCTAGAACTTGGTCTCAGGGACCAAAGACAGCTAAACTTCATTCATATAAAGTTCAGGATCAGGGTGAATACCCTGTCGGCAGCAAAAGTGCATGCAAACAGTTTTAGAGAGAGAGAAATTAAAACTGTTTTCCATGTTCTACTTCAGTACATGATTGAAAGCAGTTTGTAGTTACCACTCAATATATTTCATGCTCGACAACTGACATGAGATGTGAAAGTCGTCGATATAGAGACCATTTCCTTAAGCCTTCTTAATGTCAAAGAATATTAATACAAGATGTTGTCATTTGAGAAAGGATTCTCTGATTGACATTTCATGGCAAATCAGGTGGTCCATGGTGGAGTGCTGTCGTCGGAACCACACTGGGTGGGCAAGAGGAGGTTGTTTCAATCGAGGAACCAAACAAGATGAGCATTAACCATCCTCTCTAAGGTCTTAGAGAGACAGCTCGTCAAAGCAACTGGATGGTAGTTTGAAGGAATCTTGGGATCTTTCCAAGGCTTAGAGAAAGGTAAGGTAACAGCCTGGCACCAGGCATTAGGAAAACCATTCTCCTATCAGATCCAGTTAAAAGCAATCAGAAGAATAGTAAGAAAAGCAGGAGATAGATGTTGCAGCATCTCATGGCATATATCATCAGGTCCAGCTAGTTTCAGTTCCACCAGTGTAAAGGGACAATTATAGTCACAGAGACAGTCAGTTGGAAAGGAAATAGGTGAATGCTCTGCCCAATTCTTGATGGCCAAGAAGGTGGAGGAACAAGCAGAAGTGCTAGACACTCAGCAAAAGCTTTCACCAAGAGTATCGTCAATGCTCCAGATATCAGCTACTTCTTGACCATCAGAGAGTAAGATCAAGAGGGGGACAGAACTGTAGTGCCCACTGACCTTTCAAACCCTGTCCCATATGACTTTGGAACTGGTTGTAGAAGATATGCCAATTGTGAGCTTACTCCAAGATTCTTTCTAACTTTGACATCTAACCCACCTAGCATGTGCACAGGCCTGCTGAAAGTGATGAGATCTGAAAGTGTGGGATATCAACAAAAAGTATCCCAGGCCCATTTTTGAGCCTTCTGTACCATGTAGCAGACAGAATTCCACCACAGACGAGAATACATTGGAAAATGTGTCGAGGGTTTTGGAATACATTGAGCAGCTGCTTATATAATACAGTTAGTTACTGCTGCCACAGTCGTCTGTTGATGGCTAAAAGATGATGGTAGGATCAAGTTCTGAGAGAGCAATAAAAGTGGACTAGTCTGCGTGAGCCAGCTTTCACCAGGACACGTGGATTAGGTGGCAATGACCAAGACCAGTCTCTCTCAAAAGCATAGGAAAATGATCACTGCCTAATGGATTACTGTCAGCCCTCCATGAAAAATGGGAGAATAATGAAGGGGAGCAAATTGAGATATCAACAGCAGTAAAGGACTGACTAGGTACATGAAAATAAGTAGAAAAAATAATATCGAAAAAAGAAAGGTTGTGATCAGAGAGCATACGCTCTACAGAGCAACCCCTCCTATCCATAACAGCACTTTCCCAGAGAGGATGATGTTCATTTAAGTCCCCCAGAATTATAAAAGGAGACAACTGTTCGATGAAAGCATCAAGATCTGATTGATCATATGTCTCTCCAAGTGACAGGTAGAGAGAACAAACAGTGATAGTATGACCCAAGGAAACATGGATGGCTATGGCCTCCAAGAGTGTGTTGAGTGACAAAGACAGGGTGGGCACATGCTGATCAACCAACAGTGCCACCCCTCCATGTACTCATTCATCACAAATCCTGTCATTTCTGTACAGAGAAAACTGCTGAAAAGGTGACTGTAATTGCAGGTTTCAGAAATGTTTCTTGTAAGGAAAGACATACAGGATGGTAAGAAGCAATCAGTGTTTTGACATCATCCAGATTAGAGCGTAAACCTCAACAGTTCCATTGTGTCAGGGTGGCCATTAGAAACATCAGAGAGGGTTTAAAATGTACAGCCATACCCTGCAATTTAGATAACCTGCCTAAATGGTGGTAGGTACACATGGTGAGGTAAATGTAAAAACAGGGATATATTTGTCAGCAGTGTAACTCCATCTTTACAAGTGGAGATGCACCTCACCGCAGAAACTCCTTGAATGGAAAAAACAGCGAGAATCTCTGACTCAGGGATGTTCTTCAAATCCCTCTCAACAATAACTCCTCATGATGAATTCAAAGTAGCATGAGGTGTAACTTCAACAGGTATATCCCCAATTGCCTTCGAATTCAACAGGAGTTCACTGTGTTAGGATGTGGATGTTTCCACCAATATGTCACCAGATTGAAGCTTCACTGACTTTGGACAGCTAGCAAGTCCTTCTTGTCCCTTCTGAATGAAAAAGGGGGGCATTTGCCCTAAAGGCTTCTCTGAAAGAGAATGCAGGATAAGAAAATGAGGTACAACTGGAGGTACAGATGTTGAAGATTGCTGATGAGTCTTTAAGACGTGGTCATTTACCTACTGACTGTTTTCACTATTTTAATTAAATTTTTATTTGAAAGATCCATAGGAAAAAAGAAAACTTCATTGCCCACTGACCCCATTTACCATGGAGCCCAACGAGGGGATGCATTACAATGTCAAGCAAGAACACTGCAGCAATGCCAGGGTTTTATGAGCACTATACCTAATCATCAGCATCAGACACAATGTCCACAACACCTGTTGAGAACTTCCAACGCTGATACTTGGTTGACCCTAGCCCAAATGGATCAGCCAACTGACTCAAGGGAAGCCACCCAAAGGGTGACCATCTACAGGAATTCATGGCCAAAGTAGTGTATTAGGGTTGGACCCATTAACCACCAGGGTTCTCTCCTCCGTTTCATGGATCACAACACATGGCAAACACATGAGTGGATGTTTAGATCCCAGAGGAAGTATCCTGAAAGAACAGAACCTTCCCTGGGAGGTCCCCTTACTATGTATAGGAATCCACACTGAGGAGCAACTCAGATTTAAACTGTTTCAAATTGTAATGCATAACACAATAAATTCGGCACGCATGTCCAAGATCTGAATCAAACACCAAACTCGAAGTAAATTAAAATTCAATATATATTTATCAGTACCAACAAGATTTGATCACGTCTGATTATCAAGATTTTCTTAAAACACTCTCCCACAAACAGCAAGAAAGAAGCAAAAAAATGTAAATTCCTCGAAATTGCCAAAGTTTGTTATCAAATGGTTAGGAAACCAATGAGAAGAACTGAACGTGATGATGATTTGTTGTCTGAGAAAGTATCATGGGAATAATCTATTGTCCTTCATAACCAATGGGGATTCAGTAATAAATGTAAGTTAGAGATCCAGCTACACCTCCAACCAATCAAACTTGAATAAGCCCATCTGAGAAAAAATTGGCTCATCTTGAAGGAGAGAGAGTACAAACTCACATCAAAAACAAAAATGATTTAATTTATATTGAGGATGAAAAATAGAAAGAACAAGCTCATATTAAAGCTGAAAAAGAGAAAGTGCAAGCTTGTATCAGAGTTGAAAAAGAAAATCTTTTGAGGCTGAAAAACTTGCAGTGAGAAGAAAGCAATTAGGCTGAAAGAAATGGAAATAGAACTCAACTCGATACAACCAAGACTTTGAATTTGATCAATATGTTATAAAGTACCACCTGTTAATGAAAATGAAGTTAATAAATATTTCAAACATTTTGAATAAATTGTCCAAACCATGTAATGGCTCCCCTGAAAAACTATCATTATTATTACAAAGTTTCAAGAGATAAAACACAAGAAGCTTATGCCACTCTTTCTCTCTAGAAGATTGTATGGATTATGGCCAGGTTAAAGCAGCTACTCTCAAAGCATACAGGTTAGTTCCTCTTCATAACATTTATTTATCAGACTAGTTAAGGGACTAGTTGTGGTCAGAGTAAGACCTATTCTGCAAATTAAGGGTGTATTATTATTGTTGGGAAACAACTGGCTAGAGGAAAAGCTGTTACAAAACTCACAATGGTTAGTTAGCTGATTACTGTTTTATCTAAGGATGATGATGTTGAAGAGAATCCTGATATGTTTTCCTCTTGAACTGTGACTCAAACACAGGCTATGAAATTAAGCCAACAACAAATAATAAACACATATTCTGAGGACAATATTATAAATGTTTCTCACAAACAATTTTTAGATATGATAGGGATTTTGTGACTAACTGTCTTACTAGCAATTCTTCAGCTAGTTACAATAATAGATGTGATAGAACTGGTTCACAAGGTGGCATTCCACTTGCTAGAAGCAGACTGATCACTGAGTAAGAAAGGAATCTGCAGCTACCTTCACTATTTAAATATGCTCTCCCAAAAGATAAACTGAAGAAAGTTTGTAAAGGTTATTTTTTTCAAAAATGATGTAATCATGAGGAAATGGAAATTGCCAGATGTACCAGCTTCAAAGGATGGGGGTGTAGTTTATCAAGTCACTGATCCGATAACATATTCTGAAATACTGAAAGTTGCTCATGGGAGGTTGTTAAGGTGTCAACAAGATATAATGAAATTATGAGACATTTCTTTTGGCTAAAAATTAAGGAAGATGTTTACTGATTTTGTAAAATTTATCATACCTCTCAACTATTCAGAAAACCTAACCCGAAAATTGCTATTGTTCCTTTTAAACCTACCCCAGCTTTTGAAACACCCATCAGTCAACCCATCAGAAACTTGATCAGGGAGCCAGTATTTATTGACTATGGTGTGCACATCTACTTGATTCCTTTAAGGCATTCATTTAAAAAATATTCCTGCCAAAACAATTTCTTATACTTTGATTCATTTCTTTACTTCTGTTACATTGCTCAAAGAAATTCAGTCTGATCAGAGATCATATCTTATGTTGGGTTGTTTCATCAAGTTTGTCAGTTTGATGCTGAACAGATCAAATCTAGTGATTAACCACAATTGGAAGATACTTTTAAGTGACTTCATTCTACCTTAATAAATATGATGAAGACTTACTATTTTGATAATGAGATAGGCTTGGATGAAGAAGTTAATTTATTATTATTTACTATTCTCAAGTCAGTTCAGGTGTTGTTAGGGTTTAACTTGTTTGGTGTTGGGCCATTTAATGCACGGTCCTTTGAAGTTGCCAAAAGAACAATGGTTACAAAAATGACTCAAAAGAAATGCACTTACTGGGTTATGTTTCCAGGTTTCAAACCAGATTCTTACATGCTCGTGAATTGGTTCTAGAAAATTTGATGTCATCCCAAGCTACAATGAAAAGTGTTAATGACTGAAAGGCTGAAGAGCATAAGTGACAAGGTCTTAGTATTATTAACCACAATGGGACATCCATTCAAAGCTAGGTGCCATGGACCCTATGAGGTTGTTTGTAAAGTTGATGATACAGACTATGCTGTAAAAACACATGATCACTGAAAACCTACCCAGCTGTACCATAGAAATATGTTAAAACCTTATAACATCCAAAATTCATCCAAAACTATTTTACTGTTGCATGTTCTTCTGATATTGATGACAATCACTTTAACTCAGACAACTACAAATTTGAAAATAATGGAGATAACTACAATATCAAACTGAGTAATTCTGACATTCTGTCCAATCTTAGTTTGAAACTTAATCACTTGCCTCCTGAAGAGAAAAATAAACTCACTATTGTATTGACCAAATATGAACGTGTATTTCCAAACTTTCCTAATCAAACATCTCTGTTCATAATGTAGGTACAGGTGATGCTTCTTCTGCAAAACATCACACCTACTATGTGAATCCAATAAAGTCTGACAAAATGCACAATGAAATATCTTACATGTTTCAAAATGGCATTACAGAGCCCAGTAAAAGTGATTGGTCTTCCCTTATGCATTGGTTTCATTTAGTGGTGGTTTAGTTAAATTCTGTACAGACTTTGTCAAAGCATTTACTTTGTAAAAGACAGATTCCTATACCAACTCAAGAATGGAGGATTGTAATGATAAAATTGGAGAAGCTGTACATATATCACAACATGTGAGCTGCTGAAAGGACACTGGACTGTTCCTCTAACTGAAAGGGCAAAAGAAATATCTGCTTTTTTATACCTGATAAATTATACCAATAAAATGTGATACTATTTGATATAGAAAATTGTCAAGAAACCTTTCAGCAAATAATGAATCAATGTCTCAACAACAGTTCAGATACTGGAAATTTTGTTGATGATACTGCGATATCCAGTGACATCTGGATAGAACATTTATTTGTATTTCATGATGTTTTTGAGGCTTAAGAAAGCCAATCTCAAGTTACTTTTGTAAAACCAAAGTTGTTCACTTTGATCATGTAACAGGCCACAGCTAAGTTCTCTGATTGAAGCCAGAGTTGATTGTATTGAATTAACCAACTCTTACAAACTAGAAAAGTTTGACAAGATTTTTGGAAATGGTTGGTTATTACAGGACATTTTGTAAACATTTTACTGACATTAATGTACCATTAACAAATGCACTGAAGAAAATTTAAAAGTTTAAATCTTTATTGCACAGTTACCCTGTAATGAAGGCACCTGACTTTGATAAGCCTTTCACATTAACTATTGATGCCAGTGACTGTAGTGCTAGCTTCATTCTATTAGCCAAACAACAAAGTCAGTGTTCAAGTAATTTAAAATGTACATTTAGAAATGAATACAACTTCTACTGTTAAATCTGTATTATGAAATTCCCACCTATTCACTAAAACTGTAGAAAATTCTTAAGAGTCAGAATCAACAACATTTGTCATAAATATGTTGATGCCTACCTAACTTTTCACAAAACTCTCCTCATACCTATAAATATAATCAATAAAAAGTGCAAAAAGACAGTATATATTACTGGTTACTGCGACTGATATACTATAAACCTTGGAATCTATATCTGTAATTAACATTTATTAATCAAAAACTTCTGATGCTCAACTAGAAATGTTTATAGATTTTGAACATTATAATCTTTTTACCTTTAGTGGATTAACATCAATGTTAATATCTTTACAGACATTATATAACTTGATCTGCAAAAAACTGTGTAATCAGTGAAGAGCAATCTATCTCCCAGTTAAATGAAATGTAGCAATACCAACTCTAATTCACTCATCATGAACCTCAATAAAATATCAAGGAAGCTCTAGATCAAACCAATGACTCAATACTGTTTGTAAATTTGCAAAACTTTTATATATAAATACTTTTGTAATAGCCATTATTAAAAATATCAAAATTCACACTTTTAATAGAAAAATGCATATATCAATCTAATTAACAAATATAAACTGGATACACAACATTTAATTAACTTTTAAATTTTACTCAGTTTCTGGATAGTTGAAATTGAAACATATAACAGACAAGATAAAATTATTACAAAATTACACTTCACACTTGCATAATTCATAAAAATGTTGCCATAAACATGCACTTTAATCAAGTCCAACCACCTTAAAAAACACACCAAATGGTTTTTCATATTTCTATCCAGATAGACAAAAGTTCTGTGAAATTATATTTCATACTTCATAAGAATGTTACCAAACACACAGAAAAGAGCCCAGATAGCAGCTAAAATAAGTTTGTCTATACTTTTTAATTCTTTTAATAAGTGTTGCAAAGACAAAAGTATCTTGATGGGAGTGAGGTGCTAAAAATGTGTCTGATGTTATCTTAACATATTTCACATCAAATACAAATGTTGCTGTAGAAACAACCCACACAAGACTAAAAAGACATACATTTGATCACAAGAAGTGTGAATTGGCCAAAGTGTTCTCTGTGCCTCATTTATCATAACAGATAACATCCAAACTGTCAATTACATCAGATAAGCTGCATTCTTCAATACTGCACAAATCCTGAATGTAACACTTTAACTACCAATTTAAAAGTTTATTTCTATCCTGCATTATGATGATAATTTATTGATATGGACCCATGAAACACAACAGTTAAAACTGTCCTTTTTATTTGCACCCATACAGTTGTTATATGTAGGAGGAATGGTTATGACAATGATGAGAAGTTCAAAACCCAACAAAACAGAGATTCACTAATATCATCGAAACAAAAAGTAAGGATAAATCAGTGGGAAACGGTCTTACTAAATACTATGTTTGTCATTTTCATGCATATACTTTATTTGTTATTATAAAAGTAACAAAGTCATAAAACTAAGAGTCTCTTTAGGTTGGATAAGTTTAGACTGCAGAAAATAAATGATAATTATAAAAATCTTCCTAAGACAAACAGCTTTGGAGTAGGTAGCTTGTGAAAAATGCAATTAAAAAGCAGACTAAATATATCCAAAAACAAACCCTTAATAAAAATACTTCATTAAAAATACGTTTTTATCTGGATAGAAGACTATCAAATTTTCTGAAGACGCACATATATTAAAATTATAGCGATACTTAAATGCAAATGTGTATACAGTCCCATATTTTATATGAAGCCCATTGTAAAAGAAAATTAATTATGTGTTATTCCTATTTTAAAATGAATATTTGAAAAAATCAACATTTTTTTAACTCTTTAATTTTGGAATTAGAACAAAGGACTTTCCCCATATACATTTTGTCCTTATAGTTTTCAATATCATAGCTTTTAGTAGAGTTTATGCATCTTAAAGAAATTTAGCACTAAACATAAAGCTTTTGTGTTCAAAATATCAGATTTTCTAAATTAAGTTTTAAAATGCTTCAAAGAAAGATTGCTTATACATTTTTTCTTTAGAATATTGAATGACACACAAAATGAATTATAAAAGTAAAAAGACTTTTATGCATTAAAAATTTTTCAAATTTCATTTGCAAAATCTCTGAAACTTCCTTTAAAAATCCAAATATCAGATAAATGTGCAGAATAACTATGTATTTTTCTATCTTAACTCTCTATAGATTAAATCAAATTGACCGACCTTGTAACTGTCATACAAAAAAAAGGAATAAGATTTCAGTTACAATGTTCATTCTAAAATGACTACAAACTGTAACATGAAACCACAAATTTGTATTCTTAATAGCTTAAAAACTCATAACATTATGTGTCAACTCGTATTTATTAATTTTACTTACCTTCTATATATATATTTTTATGCATTTCATGTTACCATATCCACCAGAATAATACTTGCATTTACAAAGTGATCTATCTTGGCTCTGTTTTTGTGTACCAATATTTTGTAAAATACAATCACATAATAGTTATAATACATTACATGTATGTGTGTGTGTGTGTGTGTGTGTGTGTGTGTGTGTGTGTGTGTGTGTGTGTGTGTGTGTGTGTGTGTGTGTGTGTGTATTATTACTATAATTTCAAAATAAATTCTTAAATTTCAGTTATTTTCATAAAAAAAAAACAGTATATAGAAAAATATGGAAAACAACGAATTCTACCACTTACAACTGTAAATAAGTTTATACTTGTTGCACCTTGCATCATTTCACATGTTGAAAGATAGAAAACTTTTTCATGTTTTTTTTGGAAAAACAAAAAACAAAATACCACAGGATTCTAGTGTAGTTAATCTAGCTTACTAATTAAACTGTGTATGGGTCTAAAAAATATTGTTTTTCAAACAACATTTTCTCTTACCCCTTCCTAAGTCCCTTGAATTGACTAACACTGTGAAGCAGGTGAACACAAGCAAACATTTACAAAAATGGAAGAGATGGGTAGGATCACTGTGTTTTGATTCACAATATACAGCCATATCTCAGTAAATAGTAGAAGTTTCTTATTTTATATTCTATGCTGTCAATATTGGTAATTTGAGTTTCTAATTTATAAACACTATACTTTGATTTTGGCATAAGAAACATCTGACTTGAATGAACGCTGCATTAAATGTACCACATTACACAAAATATATATTTAGAAATTTTTGTTTTAATATTTACTTTTAAATTAAGATATTAACTATTGTATAATATCAGTTTGAATTATAATGTACAATTTGATACCAAACATGTCTATATATATATATTCATAAAATAGTAGCTCAACAGATTTTTTAATACAAGTACACAAATGTAGCATATCCTTTGACCCCTAACCACAGAAAAACTCTTTGCAATAAGGTCAATATAACCTAAACTTCATCTCAGTTCACAAAGTCTAGTGTAGCTTGTGAGTGTAACTATTTGCTAATGGTTCTGTGCCCGAGGATATTGTAATTTTGTCCACAGGAACTCACTAAAGTGTGTCAAAGTGAATGATAAACTCTAAAAACAGGAAGAGAAAACAAAATATTAAAAATAAAATATATGTAAAAAGCTATAAATGTGAAATCATTAATCTAACTAAAAATGAAAATGTAGGTACATTTTTCCATTTTAAAATTTTCACTGCTCCATAATTGATGATAGAGCTACATTTAGTAACACAGTATAGATAGTGAACAATATAAGTAATTAATTTAGAAAAAATATTCTCACATTCATATAGAAAGTTCAAGAGATTATGCAAATGAAATTTCAAAACTGTAAGATGAAAAAAAAGGCATTTTTAATCTTAAAATCAAAATCACTTTGCATCAAACAGCATTCTATTCCGAATGCAAATTGTAATTAACAAAGTCACAGAAAATCTGTTAAACTTTTATGAGAGTAAGCATATACTTTAAAAGTTATGGTGTGATCAATTCCCTTGTTTACTTTGGTGGTTAAATTTTAGGCCCTTCAGGTATACCTCATAATCTTAAGTTGTTGTTTTTATAACTTACGTTAAATATTCTTCCCAATGCCAGAAGTCAAATTTTACTTAGTTCCTAACACAGCCAAAAATAATATAATAATACTGTTACAAATTAAATACATTTATTACTGTATGTAACTTGAGGGTTTTTTAATTAAGTGGAGATGTATATTTGTTTGTGTAACTTGGGTTTGAGGTTTCCAAATACACATTTTTAAACGCTCATGTACATATTAACTTCCAAAGTTTAGAATTTTTTAGAAACATGCACAGCTTCCTGCAATTCTAAATAATGTTTTTTTTTTTGTAGTAATAGAAAGAATGAAGTGAAAGAGTAGCTACCTGCCCAACATGGAAAGGACAATGGTAAAACTTGTCCCTCACACAAATCTTGTTTCCCTGGTCATTAGTTCATAGGAAATTCACACCCAAGAATAAACACAGCACATGATAATATCTCATTACAGAAAAGAAAATTAACATTTGCCTTACATGAAAATATATTTCCAATAGTTTGGCTATCTTCTTCAGCATGTCTGCCAAAAATCCTTGAGACATCATCCACCTAATTTCAAGCAATTTTGCATGAATTGTACTACTGATGACATCCTGCAACAAAAGCCTTCCATCAACAAGATAAAACATCTCCATATACAATAACTGCTCCTGTAAGTTTTTTCTCAATAAACTTCATTCTTTGATGAGAAAAATATAAAACTTCACCAGAACAAGAAGGATGCATGGGTATATGTATAGAGAGAAGTACCTATCAGAAATACATTTCAAGCATTGAAAGGCAATATCTCCTTATAGATAATTTAACTTGAACACCATGCTAGTAGTAGTGGTAAAAATTACTTAGAAGATCCCCTTCAGAAAGTACTTAAAGGAAGCTCATGAGATGTGACACTTGATGGTAAGGACTCAATAAAGACTAACCCAAGGGAGACAACATCTGGTCTCACTTAGGATATATATTTTTGCCCATATAGTAAAGCAGAAAAAGACAAACAAGCCAAGTTTGTGATATAGGAATGAACATAATGTAAAAATGACTGCCCAAAAACTTACTTGCAATCATCAAATAACCAATATGTCAAGTATAGACTGGGGTGCATTCTAACTATATCTTGTGTGAACACTTGTAACTCTACCACTAGACTTAAGAATAGAATCCAGATGTGGAAGGAGGGTATGTGTAATAATTATCTGCATATCACCTGAACTCCACCACTATCACACTCCAGCGATGAAAAAAAGCACACTGTCATATAATATGGATATTTTTGTATGCCTCAACTGTCTGACTCTACATGACTATCACATGCAGGAAGAAAACACTACAGTTGTATAAAATAAACCTACAGAAAATTCACCTTGACTCTACTGAACAGATATTGGCTGTATGAAGAAGACATGTTAGATATAAATGTGCACTGGTATGATATAGTGAGTGCATACATCCACTTAACTGAACAGATTCCATAGGACAAACTATTTGAAAAGGTTATTCCATGGTTCAACACCCCAGTGGCTATAAATTGGTAAGTGGTAAGGATTTCCAGTATTCCATTCAATTAAAGATGGACAGTATTCATGTGGAGGAGACCCAAAGAAAGTGTCTGGATCCCCAGTGGTCTTTCAGTCCAAATAAATCTTTTACTGAAAACAGAACAATGGATGAATGCCAGACCCTATTTTTAAAATCTAGCAAATGCAAGCCTGAGAGGAAAATAGATCATCTTCCTAGAACTGTTTCTAGCCTACAAAATAAGTATGGTGTGGATTCAACAACAGATTAGTCTTGTGGAACATCCCACTTCACAATGGTACAGGCATAAAGATGGTGGATTCTGCAAACACTTTTTCTTATCCTAGCTCAATGCATATTTCGAATAAGTATATACTATGAGACAATTCCAGCCACCTGGTGAGATCTTTTAGAATGAAACAAAAATAATACATATTTCTCCAAAAGCCAATGAGGGAGTGAAGAATGGGAACCTATGAAAACTAAAAATTAACAGGAGAGAAACAGCCAAAAGATGTAGAGGAGGAGATAAATGCATGAAGAAAGTCCACGTCTTCCTGGATGAGCTTGTGAAATGGCTGGTGAAGAACAATGTTAAAGAATAGAAAAAAGCTGACAAATTGTACATAAGAAAAAGGTAATATAAACTGTAAGCATCCAATCTTGAGATTAATTGATGTCACAATGAAAGAAGGAAGAAAATTTAAAGTAAGAGTCCCAGTGAAGAGTCAAGTGAAGGCAAGGACCTAAAAACAAGGAAACAAATTAAGAAATGCATAAAAGTGAGGTAAAGGATTACACTCAATAGGAAGAGTAACACAAGAATCAATAACATAAAATGTGACAAAAATAGTGCCACAGCAGTAGAAAGCTGGTCCTGGGTGAAAGATATAAGGTGGACTATTAGAAAGTGTAGGTATATGAAGAAAGATAAGGGGAATAATGGAAAGAAAAGGGGGGTCTGAATAACAACCAGACTGAGCCAAAAGATGTCAAAGAAGTGCCAAAAACAGAGCCCAAGAAGGAAAGAAGCAAGTATAAGAGTAAATATACAGAAAGAGGTAATAACAGGCCTGACTGAAAAAAATCAAACCCAGAGTTAAAGAATGAGTAACAAAACCAAATGAGATGAAGCGTGGAAATGAGAAGGGTTGCAAAAAGTCAAAAAGGGGCAAAACCAAAGAACAGTAAATTATGTGGAAAACCTGAGGTTTCAGGGATTATTCTGTTGATAGAATACAGACAGCCTGAGAAAGAAAGGTGGACTGTCATCACTCAAAAATGTATGACTATTGCCCAAAAACAAAATGGCCTGGAACAGGAATTTTGAAGATGGTTGCGGCAAGGAAAGGGCATGGAATAAACTAAGTGGAACATGATTAACTGAATTACCTGTAGAAACAGGTTTTTTTTTTTATTGATTTAGTGTTTTATGGCACAAAGCAACGAGGCTATCTGCGCCAAACAACCGGTAAAATTGTAGTAAAAGGCATAAATGGAAATGAAGGTAAAACAAAAAAGTATAAAACCAATGTTGACACCTAGTCTACAAGGTTAAGATAGAAGGCAGAGTGTAAAAAGTTGTAAGGTATGTACTCTAGCAAAAAGGTATAATCATAACCCGCCAGGAAGACTAACAGGCAGGTTCAAGACCCACCGTCAGTCACCTGAAGTTGGTCTTTCCAGTCCTGGTTCTGGGTTATGTGTCATAGCAACCAGTATCAAAATGTAAAATAATAGAAGTATTATAAGACACACAGTAAAATCACAACAATGAGTAGCCAAATGTTCAGTAAAAAGAGAAGTCACGTAAATGGAGTAAAATTTGTAAAAGTAAATGAAGGTAATAACAAAACAGCAATTAAAACAGAAAATGGTGTAAAAACCAATGGTGACATTCAGTCTTTAAAGTTATAAACTATTTACTCTAGCATAATAATAATGAACATAACCCGCCAGGAAGACTAACGAGTAAGTTCAAGAACCACCGTCGGTCACCTGAAGTTGGCCTTTCCAGTCCTGGTTCCGGGTTATGTGTCATAGTAGCTATTATCAAAATATAATGGAATAAAAGTTTTAAAAGACACTCAGCAAAATCGTAATAAAGAGTAGCCAAATGTCCAGTAAAAAGATAAAAGTCAAGTAAATGGAGTAAAATGTGTAAAGGTAATTGAAGATAAAAGCAAAATGGCAATTAAAACAGGAAATTGTGCAAAAACCAATGACAACATCCAGTCAACAAAGTTGTAAAGGACAACCTGTAGCAGAATGGGAATGATCATAACCCACCAGGAAGACTAACAGGTAGTATATAAACCACCATCAGCCACCTGAAGTTGGTCTTTCCGTCCTGGTTCCAGGTTATGAGTCAATATGGCCAGTACAAAAAGGTTGTAAAAGTGTGAAATGATATGCAGCGAAAGTATAATAGTAACTCGCCAGGAAGACTAATGAGTAGTTCAAACAGAAGCATTAGTCACCTGAAGTTGGCCTTTCCAGTCCTGATGTCGAGTTATTTAATGTTCTGGCCATTGTCCAATGTCAAATTGAATGAGAGAGATTAAAACTGTAAAAAAGGAACCACATTTAAAAAGGTGTAATGAATAAATATGCAACACTTAAATGAGATTAAAAAGATTAATGGCCATTAAAAAATTAAAAACATTATCAAGGTGGACAGAGTCACCATCACCAATAACTCTGTCCAATGTTACAGACTGACCCTGGGAAAAATATGTTTAAAGTATTGCCGTCGTTGAGAATTGTAACAATGGCAAGAAAGTAAAACGTGGCTGATAGTGATTTGAGTGTTACACAAACTACACATTGGTGCATCAGTTCCAGATAAAAGAAAATGATGAGTTAAAAAACTGACCAATGCATAGCCTAGTGAGAACAACTTCTTCCCTCCGAACTTTACGGAAGCTAGATGGCCAAACTCCAATTTTGGGTTTGATTTGAAAAAGTTTATTGTCGCGTTGTTCACTCCAAGTGGACTGCCAACTGGCACGGAGCCGAGCCTTGAAGACAACACCATAGTACATGTACAGAATAGGCATAGGGGTGATGGTGCTGAAGCAGACATATTTAGCTGCCATGTCTGCAAGCTCATTCCCATGAATACCAACATGGCCTGGTATCCAGAAAAACTGGATTGAAGTAGCTGCTAATGAGAAATGGGCCAGTCGGTTTCGAATATCTGCGAGAATAGGATGTGAGCTAATGTGAAGCGATTCCAAGGCAAGTATAGAACTTAGCGAGTCAGTATAAATAGTGCAGTTGGAGTACTGCTCAGCTACAATATGATCAAGGGCAAGAGATATGGCATACAGTTCAGCAGTGAACAGAGAAGCTGTAGAGGGGATTCTGCACGCAACTACTGACCCATAGCAAACCATAGCAGAGCCCACTGAATTACATGATTTGGAACCATCTGTATAAATGGGAACTGAATGATTGTTTGAAAGATATTCATTGAATAAAAGACGGTACTTCCAGTCTGGAGTATCCGCCTTTTTTAGGTGATTGAAAGAAAGGTCACACTTGGGGGCTGTAATAAGCCATGGTGAGATGCGTCGACCTGTGGAATCTGCAATGGCTTAGAGAAAGGTAAAATAATAGCCTGGCGCCAGGCATCAGGAAAAACATTCTCCTGCCAAATCCGGTTGAAGATAATCAGAAGGACATGAAGAGAAGCAGGAGATAGATGGTGCAGCATGTCATAATGAATATCATCAGGTCCAACAGATGTACTGGCAGACCGATGAAGGGCCATTTTTAGTTCCACCAGGGTAAAGGGACTATTATAGTCAAAGAAACAGTCAGTTTGAAAGGAAAGAGGTGATCGCTCTGCCCGAGTCTTGATGGCCAGGAAGGTGGAGGAACAAGCAGAAGTGCTAGATACCTGGCAAAAGCTTTCACCTAGAGTGTAAGCAATGTTCCGGATATCAGTCACCTCCTGACCATCAGAGAGTAAGATCGAGAGGGGAACAGAATTGTAGTGCCCATTAACCTTTTGAATCTTGTCCCATATGATCTTGGAACTGGTGGTAGAAGATATGCTGGTTGTGAACTTAATCCAAGATTCCTTCTGGCTTTGACGTCTTGTCCACCTAGCATGTGCTCGGGCCCATTGGAAAGCAACCCAATTTGAAAGTGTGGTATATCTACGAAAAGTATTCCAGGCCCGTTTTTGAGCCTTCCGTGCTAAGTTGCAAGCAGAATTCCACCATGGACGAGGATATCTTGGGAAACGTGTCGAGGTTATAGGAATACACTGAGCAGCTGCATGTATAATACAATCAGTTACCGCTGCAACACAGTCATCTATTGATAGCTGATCTACGATGGCAGGATCAAGTTCTGCGAGAGCAGTGAAAGTGGACCAATCTGCCTGATCCAGCTTCCACCGGGGCACGTGGGTAGGGTGGCATCAACCACGGCCAGTCTCTCTCAAAAGGATCGGAAAATGATCACTGCCTAGTGGATTACTGTCAACCCTCCATGAAAAATGTGAGAATAATGAAGGGGAGCAAACTGAGAGATCAATAGCGTTGAAGGACTGACTTGGTGCATGAAAGTAAGTGGAAGAACCAGTATTGAAAAGAGAAAGATTGTGATCAGAGAGCATCTGCTCTACAGATTGACCCCTCCCATCAATAACAGCACTTCCCCAGAGGGGATGGTGTCCATTAAAATCCCCCAGGATTAGAAATGGAGATGGCAGCTGTTCAACGAGAGCATCCAGGTCTGATTGATATGTCTCTCCAGGGGACAGGTACAGAGAACAAACAGTGATGGTACGACCCAAGGAAATACGGAAGGCTACCGCCTCCAAGGGTGTGTTGAGTGACAAAGACAGGGTGGGCACATGTTGATCAACCAACAGTGCCACCCCTCCATGTACTCGACCATCACACAACTTGTCATTTCTGTACAGAGAAAACTGCTGAATGGAGACTGTATCAGCAGATTTGAGAAATGTTTCTTGTAGAGAAAGACAAACAGGCTGGTAGGAAGCAATCAGCGTTTTGATATCATCCAGATTAGAACGTAAACCTCGACAGTTCCATTGTATCAAGGTGGACATTTTTAAGGATGGGCAGGTGAAGTGGCTGGAGAACCCTTCGGTTTACGACGTCGTCTTTTTTCTTTACTGTCTTTCTTCGGAGGTCTATCAACCTCCATGGATCCTGCTCTGGGTCGAGTGGGCAGGTTTTTGTTATTGGAAGAGGAATCCAGTGACTGAGGATGCAGACGAATAATTGTTTTGTTTATTGTAGTGGGAGAAAATGATGTATCAGAAGAAATGCCTGTATTTGAAACTGAAGGACATGGATCTTGAGGTTTGTTGGAAGATACGAAAGGAACAGAGATGGGTGTGGAAGTCGATTCATCTACTTTTTTAACCACGGAGGTCAAAAGACTTTTCATTTGTTTTGAAAAAGATTCTCTTGGAGGCACAGAGAGATCTGTCTGCACTTCCACTGTAGTTATGGAATGGAGTGCAGCAGCATATGTCCAAGATGGGATTGTGGACAGCAATTTCCGAGCCTCAAGACAACTCATGTTATGTGACATTTTCAAATGCTGCACCTCTTTTTCCTCCAACCATTTTGGGCAAGAATGAAAGTAAGAGGGGTGAGAACCATTGCAGATGACGCAATGTGGGTTTATGTCACAATCATGGGCATCGTGGTCCTTGCCTCCACAACGAGCACATGTCAGGGAACCACGACAAGATGTCTTTGAGTGGCCGAATCTCTGACATTGAAAACATCAAAGAGGGTTTGGAATGTATGGCCGAACCCTGCAAATGAGATAACCTGCTTTGATGGTGGCGGGTACACGTGGTGAAGTGAATGTTAAAACAAGGGTATTTGTTGGCAGTGTAACTCCATCTTTGCAAGTGGAGATGCGCCTCACTGCAGTAACTCCTTGAGTGGAGAGACCAGGGAGAATCTCTGATTCAGGAACATTCTTCAAATCCCTTTCAACAATAACTCCTCGTGAAGTATTCAAAGTAGCATGGGGTGTAACCTCAATAGGTATATCGCCAATTGCCTTTGATTTCAAGAGGAGTTCACTCAGTTGGGATGTGGATGTTTCAACCAATATGTCACCAGATTGAAGCTTCTTTACTGACTTTGGAGAGCCAGCAAGTCCCTCTAGTCTCTTCTGAATAAAAAAAAAGGGGACATTTGCCCTTGAGGTTTTTCCAAAAGAGAATGCAATATCAGAAAATGAGGTACGTGTGTTACTGATGTTGGAGATTGCTGTTCTGAGTATTCAAGATGTGGTCACTTACCCATTGACTGTTTTTTTACAATTTTATTTAAATTTTTTGTAGGATCCATAGGAAAGAGGAAAAGTTTCGGTACTCACTGACCCCACCCACCATGGAGCCCTACAAGGGGACGCACTACAAAGTCATGCAAGGACAATGCAGCAATGCCAGGGTTTCGTGAGCACTATACCCAAACACCAGCATCAGGCACAATGTCCACAACACCCGTTGAGAACTTCCAACACTGGTACTTGTTTGGCTCTAGCCCAGGTGGACCAGCCGATTGACCCAAGGGGGGCCACCCAAGGGCCGCCTGTCTACAGGAATTCGAGGCCAAAGTGGTGTGTTAGGGTTGGACCCCTCAACCACCAGGATCCTCTCCTCCCCTTCACAGGTCACCACACACGGCAAACACGTGGGTGGATGTTTAGATCCCAGAGAAGGTAACCAGACAGAACAGAACCTTCCCTGGGAGGTCCCCTCACCACGTACAGGAATCCACTCCGAGGGGGTAGAAACAGGAATAGCAACACATTCTCTTTTTCTTGTGTTAACTCACCAAAAAAAGCCCATCACAGGTATTTTGGAACAAAACTCAGCAATTAAGACAAATCGTGAGTTATGCACAAATTTGCATCATTTATGCAGTTGTGAAAATGAGAGAAAATTTTGCCTTTTACAATTTCAATGATCTTATGTAAGCATAGAAACCATGGAAGTGACTGTTATTTTTGTTCATATAACATGTAAAGCTAAAGCACTTAAAATAAAAATGAAATTTCTTATCAGACTATTTATGCTATAACTTTTAATACTGTACATGTATCTCCACAAATTTAATAAACTTAGTAATGACTTCATGTCTTTCAGCCTCAAAAAAATTCTCATTTTGTTTTAAAAAAATATTTTTATAAAAGATTTGTTTGTGAAAATACTGAATCTGTTTTGTAACTAATATGACTGAAAAAAGTGATTTTTTCATCATCATGATTAAAAACTATTTTCCACCCTAAAATCTTGAATATTATTTGTGTAATCTCTAAAAATCTCCAAAATACATTTCAAATGTTGTTTTCAATAAAAGTAAACTTTGTTATATTCTCTACCCTAACTACAATGGATCTGTCAATTTGATCAGACTCATTACCACTGTAAAAAATTAGGAAATTAATATACATTACAGCTACTAATTATAACATTAAATCACAAATGTTTACTCTATACAGTTTAAATTTCATGACATTATACAAGCTGCATATAAAAACATAACAGTCACAATAAACCATCACTTTAATGATGTCGCGTTAATTTGTGCCTCGACCATACTGGGGGCAGGAATGTTAACTTAGGAAGGTAAGCTTTATCTTACTTGCCCCCAAGTGGTAGTACTTTATTTTCATTTTTAAATTTATCTATTTTTCACCTTTCTATATTTATATTGTTCTTATTTTAACTTGAGAGAGCAGTCACCTTCCCATAACTGTCTGCAAGCAGTGAAGGGTATTACAGATGTGGGGCACTGTGGGCTTGAAAACCCATATTTCACTCTCCAAATTACTAATTTTCTTATGTGAGATGACCGAAATGGAAGTTAAGACTGATAGACAGTGTATCCCAACTGCAATGTTGCTCCTACCTCTACAGTCAATTCCAAAACCTAGGATACATTTTATAATCCCACATTGTAGCTCGTATCCTAGGGTCCTTTTCAAAAATATGCAGCATATTTTATTTCATATTAATGTGTTTTGTTTATGGCTTGAAGATTTATGATTACAATATATGTATAATATATACATAAAATTTATTTATTATTATTACTGTCAGAAGTAACAATGACAAGGCATAACTGTACTAAGCATAGGCAACCCAATATCACCAGTTCTAGGCAATATTTTTATGACACAAATTGAAACACATGCAATTAATACAGCATTACATCCACCACTATACTGGTACAGATATGTAGATGACATGGTTGCGGGATTCAAATCGACAGAACACATACTTAATTTTTTCACTCACATTAACTCTATACATCCCAACATTAACTTCACATGTGAACAGGAAGAAAGCAATCAAATATCATTTCTTAACCTCAAAATTATAAGAACCAACACGCAATTCAAAACAGAAATCCACCGAAAAATTACCCATACTGGACTATACATTCCTTGGGACTCAGCACATGAAACAAAACAAAAACTCAACATACTAAGAAACCAGTTAAGCACAGCCATAATACTATGCTCACCAGATAAAATTAACGATGAATTAAACAAAATAAAACTACACTTCATCAACAAGTTTCCTCCACAAACCATAGAAAACATTACACGCACACACCTAGACAGAAAGCAAAATCAACCAACAAAAGTAAATATATCTCACGAATCAAAAAATCATGAAACCATATACTGCTGCATACCATATATTCCTGACATCAGCAAACAAATAACCAACATTTGGCAAAAACTAGTAACAAAATATAACATTCCAGTTGATACTAAATTTATTCAAAAACCAGGCACAAAACTGAGGTCTATACTATGTAAAAATTACACTGACAAACACCACACCAACATTATTTATAAAATACAATGTGATAAGTGCCACGACTTCTATATTGGAGAAACAAGTAGAAAAATGGAAACCACATTCAAAGAACATAAAAAGTCACCTTCACATGTTTTCGAACACTGCAAGTCAAATGGACACAACATAACCATAGAAAACACTAAAATACTAAATAAAGAAACAAACATAAACAAACACAAAATTAAAGAAGCCTTACTTATACAACAACTTAAACCCAAAATAAACCAATATAAAGGAATGCCATTATACCTATATTAATATTATAGATAAAATTATATATTCAAACATCTAACCCTGCCCTCTACATTGCGACATTCAGTTACACCACCCCTTCCAAACATGTGGTCAGCTTCCGGTCAGTTACCTCTTTCTTTGTGAACCTGACGATGACCGTAGAAGGTCGAAATGTTGTTCGCTCTTCTATTTAAAATATTTTCTGAACCCAAATGAGCCATTTTTGCATATAAAATAACTGTACTTGTTGAACCGTATCCAATAATGTAAACCTGACTCTTTTAAGTCTTTACAAAGTTACCTGTGTTGTGTTTCAGTGGCCCAATATTTGTAAAATAGTCATATTTCAATTATTATGCATTATATATGTATAATAAATTATTGCTATTTAGAAACAAGTCCTTAAATTTATTTTTCTTAAAACATACAAAAGTAACTAGAGAAGTAAATTTCAAGCAGACTAAAGATACAACCTACCTCCTTGAAATCTTATTTCAAAAGGATGAGATGGCACCTTAACACATGAAAATGGATGAGTAAACCATAAGGGAGGTATTCTGCTCTTGAAACTGGTTATTCACATGTTATATACAAAGGTTATATAACTGACCATTTCCAAAAATGGTAATTAGAGCCACTGTTTTTGATTCAGTATGTGATCCACATCTCAACAAATAGAAAAGATGGAAGATTCTTATTTTATATTCTAGCTAATTAATATTAGTAATTTGTGTTCCTAATTTGTGCAAAACTACATGTTGTGTTTTGACATCACAAACATCAAATCTGAACCAGTTCTTCACAAAAAACCAACGTTCAGAATCTTTGTTTCTTTTTAATATTTACTTTTAAATTTAAAACTGAATAATGTATGACACCAAACTGGAATTACAATCTTCAGCTTGATACCAAACTTACTGACAGAAATTTATGAAATAGTAGATGAAAAAATATTTTAATGCAAGTCATTAAACACGATGGCATAGCATCTGACCGACATATAGCTATAGGGTTAAGGATGTTATTGAGAAGTCTTTAAGAAACAACAAAGACCCAAATTACAAAAATTATATTAATATGCTTGATAAGTTCAATGAAATGGGTTGACATATAATCTTATTAGACTATTTCCCTGAAAATCTCAGTGCTGTCAACAAATAACAAGGTGAAAGGTTTCATCAAGACATCAGTTTACAGGAGAGAAGTATCAGGGAAGGTGAAACATCAGTGTAATGCTGATGGTTATTGAATCAAAATGCTCCAATTACAATACATAAAAGACACACCATGATACATTGTTTTCAGACTAAAAGATGAAGATTTCACACACACACACACACACACACACAAATCAGAATGAACAAGAATGCTTATTTATCTGGCATTGATAGCCTTCCCTTTTCTTCAGTTTGTTTTTAACACAATAAAAAAAGTTCACCATAGTAAACAAAATAATAATTTGACTGAAAAAATAAGTTTTTCCCTCTTGTGTTCAAAATAATCTTGTATGATAAAAGCAAACAGTATTAGTTTGAAAATATGCATAGAAACATTATGGAAAATCTATTATTAAAACTGAAACTACTTTTATAAATTTTAAATACTTAATAAACTGAAACATTAAGGGATCGAGATGACTCAGTTTGAAATAATTAAAAATAACAATAGCAATGTTTTAATAACTGAACAGTTGAAATAATATAAAACAATAATAATCAAGAACACAAATTCTAATTATGTTTCTCACAAAAAGAGATTTGATAATTTCAATTACTAGGTAGCTAGAATAATAAAAATGTAGCAAGCAAAAACACTAATTTTAATTAGTTCATTTCCATAACATTAATCTTTTGCACAGTATTTTGACTTACTGGATATTCTAAATAATTAAAAACAAAATATGTCACACCACAGTCCATCAACCCATGGTCACATTTATTTTTATATATTAAGTGCTAGACTAGTGTTACTTCCACAGATTTTAAATAGAAGTTTTAAGTAGAATGTTTGACTTTTTTTCCCCCTCCAACTACAACATGAAGAAAAACGTTCAACCAAAATTGTCAAAGGATTTTTAGTATATATTAGTTAACAGAATTCTGGGTCTATCTAACACTATGTTAAGTAGTAATTTACTCTTTGTTTACACTTAAAAGGTTATTACTCTATACTTATCAAAATTTACTTGCATATAGCTTCAATGCTTTAGACACTTTTTCTGTAGCTATAATATATCACTGTCAATAAGGATGACCAGTACAGACCAAACCTCAATTTACTCAAGTTTTAATTTTACTTAAATTTTAAGTCGAACTTCTTTTCTTGTAATTTTTTTTCGTTAGGCCTAGCAGTACTACTATTGATAGTTTAGTTCAGAATCTGCAGCTCCAGTTTAAAAGACAAATTATTCCGTAGCTTTATAGTTTCACGCTTAGTTTTACTGAAATTAAAAAGGGAGGATCGAAATGAAATAAAAAGAGCTGCCAAAAAATTAAATTCCGAGGAATATGTATACAAATTGCAAAATTGAGAATGTTCTGTTATTCATTCACTGTTAATGTAAAGAGTATTACTATTACTGACATTATTATTAGGCCTATATACTCGTAACATAATAGTATTTAAAAAGTTGCAATTCATACTGTTCACAGTTCACGACTAACTACAATGCGAATTAAGTAAACTGTATTACTTTATTAATATTAAGTCTTACTCTTAAGGCCAAATTTGTTATTAAGAGTATGTCACTTATCGCTGGCTTAGCCTACCTCATCTGACGTTCCGAACAATTCATAGAAGTTACTTAATCCTTTTTCAATTCTGCTCGATACAGGTCTAATTAGGGGCAAATCTACATGCAATTTCGTATCATATGAGAAAGCTGTAACGTAATTTCGACC
Organism: Carcinoscorpius rotundicauda; assembly: GCA_011833715.1. Classification (NCBI taxonomy): domain Eukaryota; kingdom Metazoa; phylum Arthropoda; class Merostomata; order Xiphosura; family Limulidae; genus Carcinoscorpius; species Carcinoscorpius rotundicauda. The sequence continues at coordinate 62,161,050 of CM022400.1, read as the reverse complement.
AATTCTTTGACCGGGTCTGCCAGGGAATCTATATCGCGCCATTTTTATAATTTTAAACACCCTCAAACATGCGAATCTCAATGTTGACACTCTAAAAGTATCCTAATACAAAAGCCCAATTACTTCCTAACTACAGTGAAAGAGTATCTGTTCACAACTCAATTATTTCACAAAAAATGAGTTGAATTTACAATAGCATCTTAAACATCTTGATATTTATTTAATAAATAGTTATGTATATGATATAATATAGTTTTATTAGTACATAATTAAATAAACACTTAGCACTATTTTTCTTAATACTTTTATTGTTATAGGAATGCGCGCCAAAATTTTATATACAAAACATATAGAATTGTCTAATTTTTAGACTTCCAGAACTTGCGGCATATGCCGTCTGAATTATCTTGACATTCAACACATTCAAATAAAATGTACGAAAAGAGAGAGAGTATTATAGAAGGCACAAAAAACAATATATTCTATAGATTTCATTCAGACTGGTAAACATTATCATACTATAATAATGTAAACATCGTATTTGAGTTTTGTAGCATGAAATAAATATTATGCGCAAAATAATTACAGTTTTAGTTCATGTCCATTATCACCAGTTCGAAAACATCGCTAGCATCATTCTACTCAAGAACACATTTTTACAAGCACAGACCAAATGCAAAAAAAAAAGAAATAGAATAAAACGCAACGTCTTAAGTTAAAATCTGTTTGTTTTTGAATTTCGCACAAAGCTACTCGAAGGCTATCTGTGCTAGCCGTCCCTAATTTAGTAGTGTAAGACTAGATGGAAGGAAGCTAGTCATCACCACCCACCGCCAAATCTTGGGCTACTTTTTTACCAACGAATAGTAGAATTGACCATCACATTCTAACGCCCCCACGATTGAAAAGGATAGAATGTTTGGTGCGTCGGGTATGCGAACCCGTTATCCTCAGATTACAAGTCGCACGTGAGGCTAATAAAAATGTTTATTGTAGTAATGGACACAGTGACAGCCTAGTTGCTTTGCGTCATAAAACACCAAACCAACCAATCAGTGATTACAAGTTAAAAGTTCTTTGGTGGTACAGCCGTAATTTTACGGAGTTGGAACACAAAAATAATGGATGATTTTCGCAATAGACAGTTGATAATCTAATATGACTTTGCTATAAAACTCAAAACAAAAGAGCTAAATATTTCGCCATACAAATCGCAAGTTAGGCCTCATATGGAAAATTGTAAATATTCTGTTTATGGAAGGGCTACATCAGTGATATATTAATGTCTCTTGTAAATTTATTTTCTTTTAAGTAATGGTATTTCTGAACCTAGAAAAGATTATTCATGGAATGAACAGGTTAAAATCTTCCATTTTTTATGATGTATTTTAAAGATAACAGAAAGAGAGTACACAAGTTTGAGATTTAAAAAAGTTAAGCTTCAGCTAAAAACACTCTTACTTTTAGAGCAAGGTGATTGACTTAGGGAATGAATTGCTGTAGGCAGTAATGGAAGACAGCACTTCACAGTAGTTTAATTTTGTCTGTTGTTATGGGAGCAAAGATACATAAAAGATTACTTGCACTTTACCCACGGGTATCAAAACCTGATTTGTAGCACCATAAGTCCAAAGACATATCGCTAATTACAAAAAATAAAGGCAAGAGTTTAAGAGGAGGATCTATAGTTTCCCAAGAATTAGAGGGTGAGTTTAATTTTTTTTCTTTTCCCAAGGGTAAATCCTTAAGAAAAACCTTGATATACCAAATGGATACTTATAATATAGTCTGTAAGTAACGTTAGGCTTAAAAAGCCATCAGAATTTTAAGCTCATATTCAGATTTTTTTTTAAAACCAATAAAGCATATTCATATATGTTTGGTCTAACAATCATAGTTTTTGTGTAGAATAATCCAGTTGTGTGAGAATTGTAAGGTACAAGAAGATTGTCTTCAAAGGTAAAATATATATATTTAACTACTCCGTGTTCTTTTTTCTATTTTAATGTCTGTAGATCTCTATATTTGTTTAATGAACATTCGTAATTCAATATACAATCCTCTCCTATACCAGCTCAGCTTATACAATAAATAAACGACATATATTAACAATTCAAACTATTAATAAATTACATCACGTGATCATCACAGTAAAAAAATTACATCATCAGTTGGTGTTTTTTAATGTGTTCTGAAATGTACATGTGCTTATTAGATACCGCCTAAATAATTAAACCAACACAAAAATCCTAATGAAAATAAAAGTATTCACTAATAGAGTAATTGTCTTTAATACCGTAATCATTCAACCAGATCAGTTTTAGTGTTATCAGCTGCCCGATCAGAATCATGAAAATCCCTACGAACTGAGACATATACTAAATGTTCGATAAAAACCAAAATCTAACAAAATTATATGATTTATAATGATAGCACATTAGATTAATATACACCTACTAAAACAACACGTATAAAAAGTCAACAAAAGATTCTTATTAACAGAGCTCAGAACCACTGGGGAAAGGTAGTAAAATTTTCTTATGTGATTTCCACAATCTCCTAATACTAATAAATCGTAACTATACTTATTGTTATCCCAATTGCCCCCCAGTGGCTGAGCGGTATGTCTGCGGACTTATACGCTAAAATCCGGGTTTCGATACCCGTGGTGGGCATAGCACAGATAGCCCATTGTGTAGCTTTGTGCTTAATTCAAAAAACAAAAAAAACAAAAACGTTATCCCGATTGAATAAGTCTTTGGTGCAAGTATCTTACAACTTGAAGAATATTAATGCAATGTACATAGATGTTCTTACATAGTTCAAGTCCCTCAGTCACAGAACACACTAAAAGATTTTCAAACTGGAACTTGTATAAATTTAATGCTAAGTAAGTATTTAGCCGAATCATAAATTCATGAAATATTTTAATTCAAACATTTGAAATAAAACACAGAAGACAAATGAAACACAGGGTGCTCTACCCTTATTTTTTGTCCGACACATGAGCTATAGAAGTAACAATTAGCAATTTCATTTCCAATAATAATTCCACTTATTAACAAGTATTCTATTTCTGCCAAATTGAACCTATTCTTTGCTAATATTAATAAAAATATTGGGTAATTATCATGTTCTTCCTCATTGTAATGTAATGTAAGCCCACCAGGAAAGCGTTTAATGAATGAAAAGAGTTTCCACCACCATACACTTTTATGTAATACTTAACACTTCTCAATCTGAGTAAAAAAAGCAGTAGACATCTTGACCACACTCAAAGATCTGATGGGCTGGAGTAAGAGAAAGTTCAAAATCAAGAAGTTTTGAAGTTTGGTTTTTGAAAAGGGTAAGCTAATTAACACTCATTGTATGTTGTGTTGTGAAGATATCCCGTCATTCCAGAAGCAGTCTGTCATTAAACCTTGAACATTGATGTTCCAAAGTGTTATGAGATATCAAAAGAGCTCAGGAGACCTTGTATGGCCAGGTGGTTGAGGCACTCGACTCGTAGTACGAAAGTAGCAGTTTCGAATCCCCATCACACCAAACATGCTCGTCTTTTCAACCAACCATGCGGGCGTTATAAAGTCACGGTCAATCCCACTATTTGTTGAGAAAAAGTAGCCCAAGAGTTGGCGGTGGGTGGTGATGACTATCTGCCTTCTCTTACACTTGTAAATTAGGGGCGACTAGCGTAGATATCTCTCATGTAGCTTGTTTGTTCTGGAATTTCGCACAAAGCAACTCGAGGGCTATCTGTGCTAGCCGTCACTAATTTAGTCCCTAATTGGGCTACTCTTTTACCAACGAATAGTGGGATTGACCGTCACATTATACACCCCCATGGCTGGGAGGGCGAGCATGTTTAGCGCGACGCGGGCGCAAACCCGCGACCCTCGGATTACAAGTGCACGCCTTAACGCGCTCGGCCATGCCACTCATCAGTGATGTCGAGAAACCCACTTGTTGAGAACTTTTATATGCAAAAACGGCTCTTCTGGGCCCAGAAAACACTTCAAATAGAAGAGCGAACAACGTTTCGACCTTCTTCGGTCATCGTCAGGTTCACAAAGAAAGGGTTACTGGTCGGAAGCTGACCACATGTTTGGGAGGGGTTGTATAATTGAGTGTTGCAATGTAGAGGGCGCGGTTTGAATATATAATTTGTCTATAATATTAATATAGGTATAATGGTGTTCCTTTATATTGGTTTATTTTGGGTTTAAGTTGTTGTATAAGTAAGGCTTCTTTAATTTTTCGTTTGTTTATGTTTGTTTCTTTATTTAGTATTTTAGTGTTTTCTATGGTTATGTTGTGTCCATTTGACTTGCAGTGTTCGAAAACGTGTGAAGGTGACTTTTTATGTTCTTTGAATCTGGTTTCCATTTTTCTACTTGTTTCTCCTATATAGAAGTCGTGGCAGTTATCACATTGTATTTTATAAATAATGTTGGTGTGGTGTTTGTCAGTGTAGTTCTTACATAGTATAGACCTTAGTTTTGTGCCTGGTTTTTGAATAAATTTAGTGTTAACTGGAATGTTATATTTTGTTACTAGTTTTTGCCAAATGTTGGTTATTTGTTTGCTGATGTCAGGAATATATGGTATACAGCAGTATATGGTTTCGTGATTTTTTGATTCGTGAGATATATTTACTTTTGTTGGTTGATTTTGCTTTCTGTCTAGGTGTGTGCGTATAATGTTTTCTACGGTTTGTGGAGGAAACTTATTAATGTTGATGAAGTGTTGTTTTATTTTATCTAATTCATCGTTAATTTTATCTGGTGAGCATAGTTTTAGGGCTGTGTTTATCTGGTTTCTTAGTATGTTGAGTTTTTGTTTTGTTTCATGTGCTGAGTCCCAAGGAATGTATAGTCCAGTATGGGTGATTTTTCGGTGGATTTCTGTTTTGAATTGTGTGTCGGTTCTTATAATTTTGAGGTTAAGAAATGATATTTGATTGCTTTCTTCCTGTTCACATGTGAAGTTAATGTTGGGATGTATAGAGTTAATGTGAGTGAAAAAGTTAAGTATGTGTTCTGTAGATTCGAATCCCGCAACCGTGTCATCTACATATCTGTACCAGTATAGTGGTGGATGTAATGCTGTATTAATTGCTTGTGTTTCAATTTGTGTCATAAAAATATTGGCTAGAACTGGCGATACTGGGTTGCCCATGCTTAGGCCATTTGTTTGTATATAGTTTAGGTTGTTGAACATGAAGTTTGTCTTTATTGTGGTGAATTCTATGAGGGTTGCTAACTGGTTACTGGGAATGTCTATGATCGGGTTAGGGTCTCGAATATAGAGTTCTAAGGCTATCTTGCAGGCTTCTGTTGTTGGAACTTCTGTGAAGAGGGATATAACATCGAAACTGGCCATTAAGGCTTTATGATTAAGTTGATTTAGATTGGACTTGAAATTAAAAGAGTCTTTGATGAATGAGCTGGCTGATGTTGCATATTTGGAGAATGCCCATGCTATGTATTTACCAATATTGTAGTTAAACGATTCATATGTTGACATTATTGGTCGTAATGGACAATCTGGTTTATGAGGTTTGGGGATGCCGTATATTTGCGGTGTGCGTGAGTCGGTTTTACGTAGGTAGGAATAAAGTGTTTGTGAAATTGTGTTGGCTTTTTTCATTTGTAGTAGTAATTTGTTTAGTTGCGTCTCATGTGTCTTTGTTGGATTTGTGTGTATTGGTTTAAATTTGTTCGTGTCTGATAGGATGTTATTCATTTTTTGTATGTATTCATTCGTGTTCATTATTACTATAGCGTTACCTTTATCTGCTTTTAGAATTTTTATGTTTCTGTCTTGTTTTAGGTTTCTAATGGAATTAATGTCTCTTTTTGTAACCTAAAACAAGACAGAAACATAAAAATTCTAAAAGCAGATAAAGGTAACGCTATAGTAATAATGAACACGAATGAATACATACAAAAAATGAATAACATCCTATCAGACACGAACAAATTTAAACCAATACACACAAATCCAACAAAGACACATGAGACGCAACTAAACAAATTACTACTACAAATGAAAAAAGCCAACACAATTTCACAAACACTTTATTCCTACCTACGTAAAACCGACTCACGCACACCGCAAATATACGGCATCCCCAAACCTCATAAACCAGATTGTCCATTACGACCAATAATGTCAACATATGAATCGTTTAACTACAATATTGGTAAATACATAGCATGGGCATTCTCCAAATATGCAACATCAACCAGCTCATTCATCAAAGACTCTTTTAATTTCAAGTCCAATCTAAATCAACTTAATCATAAAGCCTTAATGGCCAGTTTCGATGTTATATCCCTCTTCACAGAAGTTCCAACAACAGAAGCCTGCAAGATAGCCTTAGAACTCTATATTCGAGACCCTAACCCGATCATAGACATTCCCAGTAACCAGTTAGCAACCCTCATAGAATTCACCACAATAAAGACAAACTTCATGTTCAACAACCTAAACTATATACAAACAAATGGCCTAAGCATGGGCAACCCAGTATCGCCAGTTCTAGCCAATATTTTTATGACACAAATTGAAACACAAGCAATTAATACAGCATTACATCCACCACTATACTGGTACAGATATGTAGATGACACGGTTGCGGGATTCGAATCTACAGAACACATACTTAACTTTTTCACTCACATTAACTCTATACATCCCAACATTAACTTCACATGTGAACAGGAAGAAAGCAATCAAATATCATTTCTTAACCTCAAAATTATAAGAACCGACACACAATTCAAAACAGAAATCCACCGAAAAATCACCCATACTGGACTATACATTCCTTGGGACTCAGCACATGAAACAAAACAAAAACTCAACATACTAAGAAACCAGATAAACACAGCCCTAAAACTATGCTCACCAGATAAAATTAACGATGAATTAGATAAAATAAAACAACACTTCATCAACATTAATAAGTTTCCTCCACAAACCGTAGAAAACATTATACGCACACACCTAGACAGAAAGCAAAATCAACCAACAAAAGTAAATATATCTCACGAATCAAAAAATCACGAAACCATATACTGCTGTATACCATATATTCCTGACATCAGCAAACAAATAACCAACATTTGGCAAAAACTAGTAACAAAATATAACATTCCAGTTAACACTAAATTTATTCAAAAACCAGGCACAAAACTAAGGTCTATACTATGTAAGAACTACACTGACAAACACCACACCAACATTATTTATAAAATACAATGTGATAACTGCCACGACTTCTATATAGGAGAAACAAGTAGAAAAATGGAAACCAGATTTAAAGAACATAAAAAGTCACCTTCACACGTTTTCGAACACTGCAAGTCAAATGGACACAACATAACCATAGAAAACACTAAAATACTAAATAAAGAAACAAACATAAACAAACGAAAAATTAAAGAAGCCTTACTTATACAACAACTTAAACCCAAAATAAACCAATATAAAGGAACACCATTATACCTATATTAATATTATAGACAAATTATATATTCAAACCGCGCCCTCTACATTGCAACACTCAATTATACAACCCCTCCCAAACATGTGGTCAGCTTCCGACCAGTAACCCTTTCTTTGTGAACCTGACGATGACCGAAGAAGGTCGAAACGTTGTTCGCTCTTCTATTTGAAGTGTTTTCTGGGCCCAGAAGAGCCGTTTTTGCATATAAAACATGCCACTCATGTAGCTTTGCCCGAAATTCAAAAACAAACAATCAAACAAACAAACAAGAACCCAGAAGGTGTATAACCAGATGATGGAAATTTACAATAACTTGAAAGAACCGGCATGGCTAAGTGTGTTAAGACGTTCGACAGGAAATCTGAGGGTCGCGGGATCGAATCTCGGTCATACCAAACATGCTCGCCCTTTTAGCCGTGGGGGCGAAATAATGTAGCAGTCAATCCCACTATTCGTTGGTAAAAGAGTTTTCCAAGAGTTGGCGGCAGGTGGTAATGACTAGCTGCCCTCCCTCTAATTTACACTGCTAAATTTGGGACGGCTAGCGCAGATAGAACTCGAGTAGCTTTGCACGAAATTCAAAACAAACAATCAATTAATTGACAAATGTAATCTTTGAGGCAAGTTGATGTTCGGGTCTTTGAAATATAGTTTTCTGCCATGAATTATGTGGCCACTTACCATGTACACTTACCTTCTATAAGTCAGGTACTGTCAATGGAACATCAGTTGAACAAGTAAATATGTATGTAAAAACAGCTCGTTTGGATTGAGAAATCTTTTTACGTAGAAAAGTGAACAACGTTTCGACCCTCTTCGGTCATCGTTAGGTTCACAAAGAAAAAAAAAAGTAACTGACCGGAAGCTGACCACGTTTGGAAGGGGTTGTGTAATTGAGTGTCAGAATGTAGAGGGCGGTGTTAGATGTTTGAATATACAATTTTATATTATTTATTTTATTATTTTTAATACAGGTATACAGGTGTTCCTTTGTAATGGTTTATTTTTGGTTTAATTTGTTGTTTAAGAAAGGCTTCTTTAATTTTGCGTTTGTTTATGTTTGTTTCTTTGTTTAGTATTTGAGTGTTTTCTATGGTTATGTTGTGTTTATTTGACTTGCAGTGTTCGATAACGTGTGAAGGTGACTTTTTGTGTTCTTTAAATCTGGTTTTGATTTTTCTTCTTGTTTCTCCAATAAAGAAGTCGTGGCAGTTATCACATTGTATTTTATAAATAATGTTGGTGTGGTGTTTGTCAGTGTAATTTTTACATAGCATAGACCTCAGTTTTGTGCCTGGTTTTTGAATAAATTTAGTATTAACTGGAATGTTATATCTTTTACTAGTTTTTACCAAATGTTTGTTATTTATCTGCTGATGTTGGGAATATATGGTATCCAGCAGTATATGGTTTCGTGATTTTTTGATTCGTGAGATACATTTACTTTGGTTGATTTTGCTTTCTGTCCAGGTGTGTGCGTGTAATGTTGTCCACGGTTTGTGGAGGAAACTTGTTGATGAAGTTTTGTTTTATTTTGTTTAATTCATCGTTAATTTTATCTGGTGAGCATAGTTTTATGGCTGTGTTTATCTGGTTTCTTAGTATGTTGAGTTTTTGTTTTGTTTCATGTGCTGAGTCCCAAGGAATGTATAGTCCAGTATGAGTAATTTTTCGGTGGATTTCTGTTTTGATTTGTGTGTCGGTCCTTGTAATTTTGAGGTTATGAAATGAAATTTGATTGCTTTCTTCCTGTTTACATGTGATGTTAATGTTGGGATGTATAGAGTTAATGTGAGTGAAAAAATTAAGTGTGTGTAGATTTGAATCCCGCAACCGTGTCATCTACATATCTGTACCAGTATAGTGGTGGATGTGATGCTGTGTTAATTGCTCGTGTTTCAACTTGTGTCATAAAATTACTGGCTAGAACTGGTGATACTGGGTTGCCCATGCTTAGGCCATTTGTTTGTCTATAGTTTTGATTGTTGAACATGAAGTTTGTCTTTATCGTGGTGAATTCTATGAGGGTTGCTAACTGATTGCTGGGGATGTCTATAGTTGGGTTAGGGTCCCAGATGTAAAGTTCGAAGGCTATCTTGCAGGCTTCAGCGGTTAGAACTTCTGTAAAGAGGGATATAACATCGAAACTGGCCATTAATGCTTTGTGATTAAGTTTATTGAGATTAGACTTGAAATTAAAAGAGTCTTTGATGAATAAACTGGCTGATGTTATATATTTGGAGAATGCCCATGCAATGCATTTACCAATATTGTAATTAAACGATTTATATTTTTGTTTGTTTTTCAATTTATTTTGTTTCTCTAACTCAAATTTCATTTTATTTGATAGATCAGGCTATAACATGAATTGTTCCCTAAGCTTGAATTTACCACATTTAAAGTCAGGATACAATAAACTAATTTATTAATCATTGCTAAACGTTTTGTTTATCTAATTTTGACCATAGGTACAACGTATTTCATTTGAAAAAAAACAAAACTAACTCGATGCCCATCTACTGAACGGATAAAATATAAAGTCGTTATATTTGTTTTCCTTAACGTAATAAAGATTTATTGAGCAATAAAGACATATAAGGGTATAATAAAGACACACTGTATTCAAGCACTCCATCAATATGAAATTAGGTGAGGGTCTAACCCCCTCATTACTTTATTTTACCATCCTGTATCAGTGTATCAAGTTGTGCGGATTTGATTGTTTTTTTTCTACATTATATACGAAATTATATAGTGTCCAACCATATGACTTTCATCAGGTTGTACTGTGTCGCGGTGTCGAGTTTACTGCTGACTGATCAAAAAATGTTGAAATGTATCAGAAACACACACACATACATATATGTACCTTAATCAAACAAATCCTTTTTTTTAATTTCGCACAAAGCTACTCGAGGACTACCTGCGCTAGCCGTCCCTAATTTAGTAGTGTAAGACTTGAGGGAAGGCAGCTAGTCATCACCACCCACCACCAACTCTTGGGCTTCACTTTTACCAACGGATAGTGGGATTGACCGTCACATTATAACGCCCACATGGCTGAAAGGACGAGCATGTTTGGCACGACGGGGATGGAACCCATGACCCTCAAATTACGAGTCGCATGCTTGACCATGCTGGGCCCCTCATATTATTAGCTTTACTCTTTCCCTTAAAATTTGTAAATGATGACATTTTACTTCATTGTTATGTTTTTGCACAATCTAGCAATAATTTGGGATTATATCCTCTATTTCTGGACAAACGTTTCAAGAAAATTAATTACGATCTTAACCCACAATAGTTTCCATTGATTTTTTTAAAGCTTTAATACAAATGTGGAATACGGCGGATAATTTTTGTGTCCGTCGATAACACAATCTCTTAGGTGGTGGTACAGATACAGGTAACAGTTTTCTATTAACTTTACCATAAGCCTATTATTCCGTTTAATGTTCATGTTTAAGAAATTTGATTGACCACCCTTTCTTTTCAACTTAAGTGTAAATCTAGTAGTAGAAAAATCTTATTGAGAAGTCTTTCAGACTGCATTAATAACTCAATGTCACCAAAACATGTTATTTACATACCTTAACTGTGCCAAAGGGTTCATATCGGAAGTACTAAGTTTCGAATTTGAACACAAATAATTCTAATAAAAGGGTGGACAGGGGAGATCCCAATACCGAACTTTCAATCTGTTGTAACGAATTTACTAATGTATATTTATTGTAATATTGGTTTTTCATTAGTTTAATATATATTCAGATATGTGTGTAATTTGTAATATTAAATATGTTGCGAAATTCCCATCTATCCTCTAAATCTGTAGAGGATTCTCGAGTGTAAGAATCAACAATATATGTTTTACACTGTTACCAACCGAAATTCTAGAACCTCACCTTAAGGGAGAGACAGTTATTTTCTGTTATATTGCTACAGTTGGTATACTATAAGCTTCGGAAGCCATTACTGCGATTAACGCTTATTATCAGAAAACGATAGATATTTGACCAATAACATTTATAGACTTCGAACATTACAAACCATTTAACATCAGTGAATTAACTTCAGACGTTGGTATTTCAACAAGGTTATTGAATATTTTCGTTTGAGAAAAGCAGCTTTTAAGCGACTTGAGGCCAGTCAAGAATAGAGAGCAAGTTGGCTTATGCGAAGTATAACTATATCAACTCACAATTCTCTCATCTCTGTACCCTCGATAAAATATTCACTTCCACACCAAATAGAAGACTCAGTAATATTTGCATATAGATCATTATTTGTAATAACAGTTATTATGAATTATATTGTTTTTTGTATATTAACTTTTAGTCTTCTAAAATATTCTTCTGATGCCACAGTAAAAATCATCTTTCACCAAAAATTATGAACTGAAAAATTTAGGCCAAGGTTTAAAATTTACCTTTACCTAGGTGACACACTCCTATATTACAAGACTTTGTTTGCATTATGTTTGAGGTTTATCAGCAAGAATGCAATACGTAATATATTTACAAATATGTACAAAATGTATTATAGCGATTTCTTCTTATTATAAACGAAGTAGCTGACTCGTGAGTACACAAGATAGAATAAACGAAGTTGAATAATGTAGTATGTATAAAGTTCCTTGTCATTGTAGTCGAATTTGCATCGGCCAAACGAAATAAAATTTTAAATTTAAGATCAAGCAACATAAAAATGCAGTAGAAATGTGGCAGGTATATTTCATGTCATGACTTTGAGTAATGTTAAATTTATAAATCAGGTGGAGTTGAAATTTAAATTAAATACGTGATACAGAAACTGAAAACAGCAACCGAAAGAAGTTGGACCAGGCTTAGAAGAAATCAATTATTAGAAATCTATGCTATAAACTTTTTCTGTTTAAAGTATAGATAGCGCTAAAATGCAAACAATTATCAAATTATATAAGTCTTGACCAGTGTGTGTGTTTATGTGTTTTCATATAGCAAAGCCACATTGAGCTATCTGCTGAGTTCACTGAGGGGAGTTTAACCCCTGATTTTTTAGCGTTGCAGATCCGTAGACTTACCGCTGTACCAGCGCGGAACAAGTCTTAACCAAACTTCATATTTTACTTTTGAAGATCATTGAAAGATGTCGAGTCTTTCCAGGACTGACCTCTGTTTCTTCTTTAAATAAAATATTTATTGTGTAGTTCTTTTAACATTGTTTTTCTTTTAATTGTTTGCATATATTTCACATGTACTGTTTTAGCAGCAGGAATATTGTAGGTAGCAGTATCAATCGACGATGACCACCGTTTAAGTACTTGAAGGTGGTAATGATTTTACAAATACCAAACCACATGTATGCGTCTCTGGTTTCTTTATATTTCGATTTATTTTTTTTCTCCCACCACATTAACTCAAATAAAATTCATAAGAGATGTTCAACTTTTAGAATAATCGCTTTGTAATGAGCGAAAATTTCACTACCCCCTAGTTTTATCATTTACCTTTCTTCACTTTCCCGTATACCTGGTTTCAGATTTCTTCTTACTGTTTACTTAAAAGTTTTGTTCCATGAATACATTCTACGTTTCGTTCACTAGTTCGACCACCAACTCTGTTTTTATGTTAAGCCTTACTGCACTCGTTGCCTCTTTGGTTGTTTATTTTTTGTCCTTCTTCGTTTTTATGTTAAATTCCAATACATTTCTTTATTGTATCTCGCTAGATGATAATGTTCATTCTCTCGTTATTTGTGTGTTCCGTTAATTTACCCTAATTTAATTTCCTTTTATTATTTGTGTTACTTCCAAAATCTCTGTTATTAGCTTAATAATAAATTTTTGAGTTACGCGTTTTTGGTTCTTATACTTTTAGTCTTTTAGAAGCTGTTTTGTTCTCACCAAACGTTGTTTTTGTATTTGTTAAACAAATTATTTTAGTTTAAAGAACGTTTCTTTAAACGTCGAACGCTTTAAGCCACCTGGCTATGCTGGGCCTATTCCAAGCGATAGCGATTAGCGCACTTGACTCTGAATTTGGGGGCTACTATTCGAATCGTGTCACTGAAGGAGTTCGTGCTTTCAGCTGTAGGAGTGATATGATGTGTAGTAAATCTCACTTTTCGTTTGCAAAACGTAGTCCAGGAACTTAAGACGGGTGGTATTGAGTAGTTACCTTTTCTTTAGTCGATCACCTCCCCTCCTCTCCAGTGGCACATTGGTATTATTTTAGACTTACACCACTAGAAGTTAAGTTTCGATAACTGTGATAGGCAAATCATAGATTGCCCATTATGTAACTTTGTGCTCAACGTTAAACCCAAACCTTTATTCTGTTTCTTTTAAATTAGTATATTTTTCACCATAAACTAAAAAAAAAGGAAACTAGTACAATGTTTAGTGACTGAAATACTTGGCAATAACCTTCAATCCACCTAAAATGTGTTTTTTTGTGAGAAGAGGAGGATATCTAACGGGTAAACTTTCGATAGTTTTACCATAAAATTGTAGTTCACGTTGGTGAAAAGTTTAAAACATGAAGAAAATATCCAAGTCGGATTAACGTTCTGACATTCGTGAAAACATCAGTTCCTGCAAGTTGAAGACAGTCTAGCATACTAAATAAATTATGTTTCATGTTCTTTCTTTTCCAGTATCTCTTTCATTTCTTTACGTCAGTTCGTTATGATAATGGCCGACGCAAGTCTTGTTCCTAGAACATAAGCTCATCCACCACCAACTACAAAAGACTGTTCTCGGTATCGCGAAGGAGATTGCAAGTCTTTCTACCACGTCGACTTTCTGTGTTAAATTGATGTTTCATATGCATATATAAACAATCACAGCAAGGAATGACAAATATTGTAAGGTAATATTTTTTGATAAAAATACTTGACGTATTTAAACTATTTATGTGGCTGATGTGGACATCGAATTATTTGTACCAACCAATATTGGTCATCGTACTGCACCATCAAGCCATACAATTAATTCCTCATTTATATCATTTCTCAATATAATTATTCGCTCAGTGTTCTATCATTATGTAAGCATGACATAGATATCTATGTATAAATCTATGACTTTTAATTGCACACTTTCCAAATGGGTCTAAGATTAATTCCAGATATTCAAAGATACAATGTTTCTTAGCACTTTGCCGCTCTCCTCAATTGGTCGTAAACATTTCTACCAACTATTTTCTTTTCACATTTGGAACCACATATTCTAGACATCATCCAAGGAAACGGTGACGGAAAGGAGAACTATAGAAAAAATGAACTTCCTCCCCTTGCATTCATTTCCATAGACATTTAAAGAGAAAATGGGGTTTAGACCCCTTTAAATCAGCAGACGTATCGTATATACATATATATTTCTGTCTATACGCAAGTAACTAGTACCTCATGATGACAAAAGCTTCTCGAAATGTCCTATACTTGTTACTTGTAGCAAAGTTTCTTTCACCGCCCTTTCAAGCTGTCTCAAAACTCGATTTTCCAAACCGGATTTCTTGTTATCAAATTTAAATTGTACAAATACTTTGATGACGTCACAGTCCTACCGATAACACCTGTCTGTCACTATACCCACTTAATCTACAGGGCTTAAAGCCGTGCAAAAGTGCCGCACTTACCTTTACAAGACACTATACAAGTACTTATACTAGCGTGACCTGAAAAATGCCTCATTGTAGAAATCGAAATGTAGTCCTCTTCATTCAATTGGGAGTTGAGACAGTTAAAAGTTTTGAAACCTAATATGAATCTTCCACTTACGGTTTCATTGAAATAACAGCTGTTCTATTCCAGAAAATTCATAAAGGCTCAAATAAGACAAAAGACAACTTCAACTTTTTAGACTAAAAACAGAAAGCTACATAAATTAGAATAATAAGAAAAAGCAAAAATAAACTTAAACATTAAGAATACCCCCCTGCGGTAAGTCTCCGGATTTAGAAAGCTCAAATTAGGGGTTCGATTCCCCTCGGTGTGCTCAGCAGGTAACCCGATGTGGCTTTGCTATAAAAAACACACACACGTCAAGATACTACTAGTTAAGTGAGCTCTTGCATTTCATTTTTTCTTCTTGTAATTTTATACACTTGTTTAAAAATTTGTAACTGATTTTATGATTTTTATTATATTTCTCATATTCATAATTATCAACATGAACACAGATTATCTAATTATTTCGTGTAATTTGTTTGTTTGGATCTAAGTATAAAACCACATAATGGGCTATCTGTGCTCTGCCCACGCTTCTTCTTTAAGTATGTTAGATTTTTAGACACCCTGGAGGGTCAAGTGTAAAATACCTCTTCCTCCATCCCTAACTTTCATGTCAGCTACTACTATGTCGTAGTTGTAGTGCTTTAGGGTCAGAGTAACCCACTGTACTCCGGTCCTTTCCAGGGCAATGTTCATATATTGTCTTGAGTTGCCCTTTTTTATTTTATGTATTATTTTATTTTATCTTTTATGTATTTATTATTACTATTTTTAAATCTATTTATATATATATTTACAAAAAAAACAGACAAAGAAAACAGCTATGAATATTATACTGATTCCAAACGTATAGTACTTGATGGTTAGCTTGATTTAAATTTCTTAAATATATATTCATAGGAGAGAGGTACTTAGGACTATGTTCATTACGTACGTAGTACCTGTCGATATCATACAGTAAATTATTTTTATTAAAATGATTTAGTGCATTTTGTAAGAGTCTATCGGATACTGTCTGTGTTTATATACTTTTACATAAATGTGAATGAAGTACTGAGAGGTACTTTATAAGCTGAGGTTAAGATCGAATTTTGTACTTTTTTGTTGTTTGTGTAATTCTTTTCGTGCTATGTTTATCCAGGATGGACATGCGTATTCTATAATGGGTCTAATGCATGTTTTGTAGATTTTTATCATATTATCAGGTGATGTGCCTTACCCGATAGGCTTCTTGCATAATTTGCTTTTTTTCCAGATTCTTGTCATACTCTGCCCACCACGGGTTGGTTTGTTTGTTTTGAATTTCGCGCACAGCAACACGAGGGCTATCTGCGCTAGCCCTCCCTAATTTAGCAGTGTTAGACTAGAGGAAAGGCAGCTGGTTATTATCATCCATTGCCAACTTTTGGGCTACTCTTTTACCAACGAATTGTGGGATTGACTGTAACAATATATCGTTCCCACGGCAAAAAGGGCGAGCATGGTTGGTGTGACGGGGATTCGAACCCACGATTCTCAGATTACGAGTCGAGTGCCTTAACCACTTTGTCGTAGTTGTAGTGCTTCAGGGTCAGAGTAACCCACTGTACTCTGGTCCTTTTCAGGGTAATGTCCATATATTGTTTTGAGTTGCCCTTTCTTGATTTGTAGTTAGGCCATGCCCGGCCCCCACCACGGGTATTTTGTGTACAAAGTTGGTCAATACGTAATTCAGTTACAATGTACGAAGGCCCGGCAAGAGATAGTGTTGGTAATTTTATATGCAAAAACGGCTCGTTTGGGTTGAGAAAATATTTTACATAGAAGAGCGAACAACGTTTCGACCTTCTTCGGTCATCGTCAGGTTCACAGATAGTGTTGGTGTTTTTATTTTAAGATAAGGTCAATACTGTACTAAGAACTTAACTCAATAATATTTGTTTATCATGATAATGTTTTTTATCTTTATAATTAGGCCTTCTCATAGCGTGGTGGTTAGTTCTCTTTACTCATAATATACAGATAGCGGGATGGAACTCAGCATGAACCATACTCGATCTTTCAACAACGGAAGTGTTAAAACGCACAACCAATCCCATTATGTGTTTCTGGTTTTCTTCTGAGCAGCGATTCATATTTAGGGACGGTAATAGATAACCTTAGTAGCTTTGCCATTGTTATGTAAATATCATGTAAATGTTATGTAAACAACAACCATGTCGAGAGTGTTATGTAAATGTTATGTAAACGACAACCATGTCGAGAGTGTTATGTAAATGTCATGTAAATATCATGTATATGTTATGTAAATATCATGTAATGTCGTGTTTTGAATTCCCATATTTATTATTTATAATTCTATATTTATATTATTGTTTCGAGGTTTAAACCGGTGAAATTTAAAATAACATTTTAGAATTAATTAAAATTCATTTAGAAATTTTTAAAACTAAATAGATTGATCACTTGTATTGGCCTGGTGTTTGTACTGTGGAATTCTGGGAAGTTACGCGATTAGTACATAAACAGACGGCAATGCGAGGGAAAAAGTCATCCACTTTTACTCGGGTCAAGAAGGAGTCATCCAATTTTATTCGGGTCAAGAAGTGAATCAACCATTTTTACTCGGGTCAAGAAGTTTGTCTCGTTTGAGAAAGTTTACACTGAATTTGTGAATAGAGCTAGATCGACCAAAGCGGTGAAATTTTTATTCCGTCAATCTTTACAATTCAGTCGGATTACGGATTATACCGAAAGTCAATACGAATTGGACTGTGAATTTTTGTTTGAAATTACCCATTCAAACTTCGAACATTTCTCCGTGGGACTAAATTCACCGCCTAGATTGGAACTTTGGATTTCGGATTTGGACACTTATTCTGTATCATATTATTAAGCACAGGCCAGTACATTTTTGTATTGTAAGTTGTTTTGATGGTTGAAACTGGATATCTGTTATTGATATTGGATAATTTATTTTGTGTCTATCACATAAGTAGATCATTATAATAAATTATACAAGCTGCTATCTGTGTCTTTCTGTTGCGTTCAGTCCAATAAAAAACGTAACAGAAAATTGGGGGCTCGTCCGGGATATGAACAAACAGTTTAATCCTATTCCAATATTGTATTTATATTCTATACAGATAGACAACTTGTGTATTTAAAATGGCATTCCCACTTGCAGATTTTATTGACAAATTTAATCAGAATCCCTCTTTGGAATTGATCAGTGAATTAAGAAAATCCGAATTGCTTGATGTTGGAAAACATTTCAATTTGGAAGTAAAGCAAGCAATAAAGAAAACAGATATCAAAAGAATTGTTGTTGAACATTTGGTTAACCAAAAAGTTTTACCTCAAAAAGTTGTACAACAATTGCCTGCCTCTCATTTTGACCCAGATTTTGAATTAAAAAGAATAGAAATGGAAATTAAATTTCGTTTAGAAATTGTAACCAAAAGTCTTGAGGCAGAAAAAGAAACCAAACGTCTTGAGGCAGAAAAAGAAACCAAACGTCTTGAGGCAGAAAAAGAAACCAAACGACTTGAGGCAGAACAGGAAAACAGACGCCTTGTTCTTGAGACAGAACAAGAAAACAAACGCCTTGATGCCAAAATACAAATAGAACGCATTAAGGCTGATAAGAAAATCAGTATGAGAAAGGCACAGACAGAAGAAAAGGTTGTTCAAATGCAGTTGGAAAATTTTGATGCTTTCAAACAAATTCGTTTAGTGCTTCCATTCAATGGGAAGGCTGTGGATAAATATTTTCAACAATTTGAAAAATTGGCCCTTAGGCTAAAATGGCCTACCGAATATTGGACAGTATTACTTCAGAGTGTTCTCAAAGGTAAAGCCCAGGAAGTATTTTCCAAATTCACGGCCGAGCAAAGTTATGATTACGAGCACGTCAAAAAATGCATTTTGAATGCTTATGAATTAGTGACAGAGGCGTATAGACAAAACTTTAGTGGTTACAAAAAGTTTGACAGCCAAACTTATGTCAGATTTGCTCGTGAAAAAGAAACTCTATTCGACAGGTGGTGTGATTCCAAAGAAATCAGAGATGATTACACAAAACTCAGAGAACTCATGTTAGTTGATGAATTTAAAAGATGTATTCCCGTACAGCTAAAAACTTATATTGATGAACAAAAAGCTTCCAAAATTCATGATGCTGCTGTCTTGGCAGACGAGTATGCTTTGACGCACAAAGATTTCTCGTACAAGAGCAAAACAAATCACACAGCGAAGAAACCCAATGACTCATTCAAGCATTATGCAAATGTCAACAAAGACAGAAAAGAGTAAACTTCTGACTCTCAAACAAAGACTTCATCTTATTCTCAAAGCTCGTCATCTACCAAAAACGTGTTATTCTCATCCAAAACATGTGCTTATTGTAAGAAACCTGGCCATCTGATTTCTGAGTGCTATAAGGTCAAAAACAAGCCATCACCCCATAGTTTCATTTTACCCTCGTTGGATACATCATTGGTCCCAATGATTTTGACCCTGTCCAGTCCACTGTGGATTCAAAGTCCAATATTCTTGATGTACCTGAAGATCTTGTTGAGGACAAATGTAAGCCTTTCATCACTGAAGGTTTTGTTTCTTTTGTTGGCGATTCACATTTACAACCAATTAAAATCCTGCGGGATACTAGAGCTTTTCAGAGTTTGATTTTGGAATGTATACTTCCGTTTTCTGAAAAGTCATCCGTTGGGGCCAATGTGTTCATTTCTGGTGTAGAAGGTCGCGTCGTTCCTATTCCTCTTCATAGATTGGATTTGCATTCGGAATTAGTTTCAGGCCCAGTGACTGTGGGTATTAAATCTTCATTACCTGTTGAAGGTGTGTCTATGCTTTTGGGAAATGATTTGGCTAGTAGTAAGGTGGTACCAGAGGTTCATGTTGTTGAAGCACCTGTTATTACTCCCAGTACAGAGCAACTCGTTGAAGAATTTCCTGATGTTTTTCCCGCCTGTGCTGTTACTCGTTCTCAAACACGTTCTCAGGAGCCCAAAGAGGATTTCTCTTTATCTGATACGTTCATGTCTCGCATCGATGAGATTTCTGACTCAACTTTAAATTCTGCTGATGACTCCGAGTAATTTTTCAACTCTCTTCATCGTAACAAACTTGTTGAGGAACAGGACAATGATCCTGAAACTCGTTCTCTTCTACAACTGGCCGTTGATGAAAATGAAATAGGAACTGTCCCTATTTGTTACTACCAGAAGTCAGGTGTGTTAATGAGAAAATACAGACCTCCTGACGTTGCTGCTGATGAAGAGTGGAATGTTATTCACCAAATCGTCATTCCAAAATGCTATCGGAATGATATTCTTTGTCTTGCTCACGATCATGTGTTGTCAGGACACTTATGGTACAAGAAGGACCCTAGATCGTATCCGACGACATTTCTATTGGCCAAAGATGCGCCAAGATGTTGTTGACTTTTGTAGGACATGCCATTCTTGCCAAATGACTGGAAAACCAAATCAAGGGATTCCCAAAGCACCACTGCACCCTATTCCTGCCTTTGAAGAACCGTTCTCAAGGGTCATTATCTACTGTGTTGGCCCGATGCCAAGAAGCAAAGCAGGAAATGACTACCTCTTGACGATCACGTGTGCTTCTACACGTTTCCTTGAGGCAATCCCTTTGAGAAAAATCACTACGCCCAACATTGTCAAGGCTCTTGTCAAATTCTTTACCATTTTCGGGATTCCAAAAGTTGTGCAATCAGACCAAGGCTCAAATTTTATGTCCAAGATATTTCAACAAGCCATGCATGAACTAAACATCCATCAAATTTCATCCAGTGCACTCCATCCTGAGTCACGAGATGTTCTTGACCGTTTCCACCAAATTACTGCCACGAACACTCAAAGAACTGGGATGAGGGTGTTCCCTTGTTGTTGTTCGCAGTTCGTGAAGTTATGCGAGAATCTACTAGATTTAACCCTTTTGAGTTGGTTTAAAAAACAAAACAAACAAAAAAAGTTTTCACAAGTTCAAATTTTTTTTTTTGCCTTTAAGTGGGAGAGTGTTATATAAATATCATGTAAATGTTATGTAAACAACAACCATGTCGAGAGTGTTATGTAAATGTTATGTAAACGACAACCATGTCGAGAGTGTTATGTAAATGTCATGTAAATATCATGTATATGTTATGTAAATATCATGTAATGTCGTGTTTTGAATTCCCATATTTATTATTTATAATTCTATATTTATATTATTGTTTCGAGGTTTAAACCGGTGAAATTTAAAATAACATTTTAGAATTAATTAAAATTCATTTAGAAATTTTTAAAACTAAATAGATTGATCACTTGTATTGGCCTGGTGTTTGTACTGTGGAATTCTGGGAAGTTACGCGATTAGTACATAAACAGACGGCAATGCGAGAGAAAAAGTCATCCACTTTTACTCGGGTCAAGAAGGAGTCATCCAATTTTATTCGGGTCAAGAAGTGAATCAACCATTTTTACTCGGGTCAAGAAGTTTGTCTCGTTTGAGAAAGTTTACACTGAATTTGTGAATAGAGCTAGATCGACTAAAGCGGTGAAATTTTTATTCCGTCAATCTTTACAATTCAGTCGGATTACGGATTATACCGAAAGTCAATACGAATTGGACTGTGAATTTTTGTTTGAAATTACCCATTCAAACTTCGAACATTTCTCCGTGGGACTAAATTCACCGCCTAGATTGGAACTTTGGATTTCGGATTTGGACACTTATTCTGTATCATATTATTAAGCACAGGCCAGTACATTTTTGTATTGTAAGTTGTTTTGATGGTTGAAACTGGATATCTGTTATTGATATTGGATAATTTATTTTGTGTCTATCACATAAGTAGATCATTATAATAAATTATACAAGCTGCTATCTGTGTCTTTCTGTTGCGTTCAGTCCACATAAAAAACGTAACAGCTTTGAAAACAGAACAAACTGTTTTGTGGAAAAGTTTGGAATTTCGCACAAAGCTACTCGAGGGCTATCTGTGTTGTGGAGAAGACTGCATTGGAATACCATAAAGTATTTGCAAGATAAATTCACATTTGTTTTTATTGTTATGCCAAATTAATCTCGTGTTTGAAAAACAAACAAACAAAAGACACGTAAATTTCCCTATGCAAAAAGACCCGGTATGGCCAGGGGGTTAAGGCACTTGACTTATAATCTGAGGGTCGTGAGTTCGAATCCCTGTCACACCAAACATTTTCGCCCTTTCAGCCGTGAAGGCGTTATAATGTTACGGTCAATCCCACTATTCGTTGGTATAAGAATAGCCCAACAGTTGGCGATAGGTGGTGATGACTAACTGCCTTCCCTCTAGTCTTAGACTACTAAATTAAGGACGGCTAGCGCAGATAGCCTTTGTGTAGCTTTCCACGAAATTCAAAACAATCATACGTAAAGTGTATTTTATTTAAACCAATCACGTTGTTTTGGTTATTAGCATGCAAGAAGGACTGATTGAAGTACACTTTAATTTTTTTTCATAATATCTAACTCATAATATTTTATTTAATGGTTATGAGTCTGAAGTACCTCATTTCTGTGTCATTAAAATCTGAATGGTATATATCATTTTAAATATCTCTTATAATATACACTTTTTACAATCGTTATTATCAACTGTTTATTGAATATCCTAACAGAGATATTCAATAATTTAATAAAGTGTAGTGATATGTTGTAAATGGAATGAAAAAGACAAGTCGATGTAAAGTTGAAATAAAAACACCATCTTAAATATTCCATCATCTACCCTGTTAGTAATACCGTCGTCTAGCTTCTTAATAATACCATCAACTAGATTGATAGTAATACCATCACCTGGATTGTAGTAGTACCATTACCTAGATTGATAGTAATACCATCACCTGGATTGATAGTAAAAACATTATATGTCTTGATAGCAACACGACCATCTAGCTTGTTAATAATACCATCACCAAGTTTTTAGTAATACCATCATCTAGCCTGTTAGTAATACCACCATCAAGTTTGTTAATAGTACCATCATCAAGCTTGTACATATTAGTAAGTTCATGAAAGTATTTCTGGAGTATCTACAAAGTTCATGATTACATAAAGAATTTAGTAACTTTTACCAATATCTAGGCACGGGAAAATTTATATAATAAAAGCAATGCTCTCTTTGTCGATAATGTTCGAATCTCTGTAAATGACATTCAAAGTTGCCAAGTAGTCTTTCTCAATGGAATGTCTCAAGTTCAAATCCCAGTCCGGTGGGGGCTTTTCATAACTGAGTACATTAATTAACAATTTATAGAAAACATATTACAGTATACTCAGAATGGTACTATAGTTGTAATTAGGAATTCGTATTATTGGCTGATCTCAAATGGGTCTCGTAGGGGATATATTACTGTTTACATAGGACACTCGCGTTCAAATACTAGTAAAATGGTCATTGTATGATAATTTAGTTAATTTTGTATTATATATATTATAATTTCTACAACATGAGTTACTGCATGAGTCAATTACTGTTTTTATCCTCCCCTAAAGAATTTTAAAATTTAACCAAATTGTTTAAAAGTATTTTTGTAAAAAGCTATAACTTTGTAAACTTGCTCTTCACCATCAAAATCTTAATCTTTGCCGTCATGATTAATAAATCTGAGGGTCAGACATTTGACTTTGTGTAAAGATTTCTTCATTAACTAGTTTCTTCTTATGGTTCAGTCTATAAAATATCAAATAACAGATTTCAACATAAAAGAAAAAACACACAAGCAATGTTTATGATAAACCACCACTTACAGGAAATTATCAGTTATACAAAAAATGCGTTCATTCAATAACAGAAAAACGATATTAATGCAATATAGTTAACCTGCAGAAATACGCTCATTAAACATTTATTTATATTTTATTTTTAAAAGAAAATATTATTTATTATCATATGATAAACATTCAGCTTGTTACATCAAGTTTGATATATATCCATTGGAAGGATGATTGAAAGGGGTTAAATTTTACCATGGTATTTTTCTGGCCATCCAGTGCTTTACCATTAACATCACTCATTTTTATATGATTCAGAGCAAGGAATTATTAATCACAATTCAATAGTTTTTCTGAAGCAATTTATATATTTACATTCCTATCTTTTCTCATCCCTATAAAAACTACTGGAAAAAAAACGGATGGTATGGATAGAGAAAGCTCCATGTAGAGGAGCGAACAACGTTTCGACCTTCTTCGGTCATCGTCGGATTCATATGACCGAAGAAGGTCGAAATGTTGTTTGCTCCTCTACATAGAGCTCTCTCTACCTATACCAGCCGTTTTTACACATGTATTTTTCTCGACAAGTGGGTTTTCTCGTCATCACAGATTTTCTAACAGACATTTAGAAGAATGCAAACAATTAATCAGACACTTGTTTACTTAGAATGAAAGAAGCCATGCCCAAAACTAAAAGGTGTTTCAATTTCGTATTAAAATTACATATTTAAAGGAATTAAAGACAAAATCTTTTAAAAAGTAGAATGTTTCTGAAATTCTTCAGGAAAAGTAAACTGTATGAGTATGGACATTATATCTGAGATTTTCATAAATCTTCATTTACAATAAATGAAGAAGACAATATTCTGATGATGAAAATGTCCTGTCTTGCCTATATAGAGAAATCAGTCTAAAAGTATCATTTTAAGATGTTATTGACATTGGTTCTATAGTTACGTATGTTTGACTTGGTCTAGTAATGAAAGCAAATAGATTACCTTCAATGATGAAGCTAGAACATGAATTAACGTGAACAGTAAATAGTCACAAAGTTCTATCAACAGAAGAATCGAAAGTTACCTTCGTTATAGGAACTTTTCTATAAAACATGATATATGGATAATGGACATTGATGAAAAATTGGCAATGAAAATATATTTCATTCGGAAACAAGAATATGAAGTTAAATTCACTTCAAAACAGCTTTGCAATCTACTAACAAGATAATCTTGAATGGTACTTTTCAGTTATAGCATCAGATACTTTACTTTCAATGATAACAGAGGGGTATGCACAACATAATTCAACCAACCAACCTACAGTTCAATTGAGAAATGTTTAGAGAGACAAGCAGTCGATCGAAGCTGAAGGTTATACATTGTTTTCGAAAGTACTTTGGCAGGAAGGAGAATGACAAACGGTTAACGCCAGGAATGCATCACCAGAAGTAAAATAACCCAAAGTTCCTGTAAAGATCACTTTCAGTGTATCACTGGAGAAAGAACATTGGACTCCATCATTTGCTTTAAGATAACTCCTCTAATGACAAGATGGTATTGAAATAAAGCTAATCCATCTTCACACTTTATACCAGGGAGAGGGGAAAGTAATTGAACAGTTTATGGAAGTAAATAAGAGGAAAAAGGATTTCGTTAACCAAATGATTGCACTTAAAGTTTTACATATTTCAATAACCATTTACTGATTTTAATGTATATTTATGAATGTTGTTGTTGTCAAGTTTAAATAATTAATTTGTTGCTAATCATAAAAGTTAAGTTTAATACGACATTAAATAGGATTGTTCAAGAGATTTCGCAACTGTTTTATCATATGTAATCAATCTATATGTTTTTAGGAAATTCTATAAATGTTAGAACAAGAACGTAACATAATGTTGATTGCTGTACAATGTCTGGCGTTTCTTTCAAAGATTACGAAACAATATGAGCCATATATATAAAATAAAGCTAGGTGGGTTGAGGCGTTCAACTCGTAATCTGAGGGTCGCGGGTTCGAATCCCGGGCGCATTAAACATGCTCGCCCTTTCAAACGTGGGAGCGTTATAATGTGACAGTGAATTCCACTATTCGTTGCTAAAAGAGTAGCCCAAGAGTTGGTGGTGGGTGGTGATGACTAGTTGCCTTCCCTTTAGCCTTCCACTGTTAAATTAGGGGCGGCTAGCGCAGATAGCCCTCAAGTAGCTTTGCGCGAAATTCGAAACAAACAAAATATACAATATACGAATTAGGTTGTATAAGTTGCTGATTTAGCAGAGATTGTTGGTCGTTTAATGAGCAATTTGTGTGTGATGTAGTTAATTTACTTGTTGATTTTAGTGAATTATGCATTAGTTGAGTACCGTGAATAGTGTTTCCACGAAGAAATAGATGTACGAAATTAGCAAAGGAATGGAAGTTTCTACGCTGTTTATTTCTAAACTTAGGGCCTATTAATACATATTGCTTGCTTACTACATGTTGCTAACAATAGAATTTAAAGTTGAAGAAATAAACCGTTAATGTTGTCGTTAAGTGCACTAAATATCTTACTGTTCTTTTACCAAAACAACCTCTCCAAAAATACAAACCAGTGGAAAATACTAGTTGAAAAATCAAACGTTTGGTACTGAAAGACAAAACATCGTTAATTACAAAAGTTTAATTATTTTAGAAAATAACGTGATAAAATAAGAAATCGGTTGTTGTTTGAACTGTATTACAATGATAAGTGTATATATTACAATGATAACTGGAATTCTCAATTAATGAAACTGACTTTATGCGTTTTTATTTCAGAATTAACTTTTACCCCCCCCCTTCCCAAAGTGGTTATCTCTAACATATTCTTAAACTAAAATTTTAAAAGATGAAACATAATTAGTATTATAACAGTTAGACGTACAAGTTTTCAAAATCAAAGATTAAAATATAAATCACCAGGATATTTTGTCGCTCTTCAAGAATAACAAATAGCAATCACTTACAAATATTAAAGAGTCTTCTTAAAGTAACATTTTACAGTATTTTAAAAAGCAGTATATTAATTATATATTTACTGTCATACTTGTATATTTAATAAAGACAAGAGTGAGAACAAAGTGATGTGGTAGCTATTTTATATTTACTACCCTTCGGAGATGACTAGTCATATTTATCAGTAATGTCGAGAAAACCCACTTGTAGAGAAATATATATGCAAAAACGGCTTGTTTGGGTTGAGAAAATGTTTTACGTAGAAGAGCGAATGATGTTTCGACCTTCTACGTAAAATATTTTTACAACCCAAACGAGCCGTTTTTGCACATTTATAGTCACATTTATGTTTGAGAAGAGCGTAAATATCCTTGAAATATTCAATATATACTATTTTTAAATACCTCCACATTTTATGTTATATGTAGAATAAAAAATATACTTTCCTTTTCAGAATCTATGTATCACTGATTTAATTTTTCACGTTAGCTGCTACTGGAACTTAATGTTTTCATTCTTGCTGCTACTGGATCTCTCAACTTAATGTTTTCATTCTCAGCGGATCTGCTTGGTAACTCATACGTTTCGCTAACAGTTCCATTTTCAAACTTCATGCTGCCATTCAAAAATTTAAATTTTTTTCTTTCGGGGAAACAAGTTAATTATTTGATTTTTTTAAACTTCTTATAAGCAAATCTTGCAACCATTGCTATGAACGCAATTGAAATGAGGTACATTATGATGACTCCTACTTTCATCCATGTAGTGGGACGATAGTCAGTACAGATGGCGATCAGTAACCGAGTCCCCATGTAAAGTCTCATATACAAAAAAATGATGACAAAGACACAGTCCACAGTATTAATTTGCCACGTATCTTTCCATCCACTTTGAAGCATGAACCAACGCAGCTGTAACACGGGGTTCGAAGCTTCACCTACACCGATGCCTGCTACAATCTCGCACCCATAACAATGCGAGCACAAGCATAAAGATAAAATCACAATGGTAGTAATGTGATGTAGTAACATAACTGAACCTGGTTGGGAAAAAAAAAGCAAAAAAAACACACACCTGCTTTTAATTGCTAATAATTTCAAAATATATAATACAATCTTAAGTAACCAGATACAAATAAACAAATAATTTGTGTGAATAAAACTAAAGTTTGTTGTATTTTTTCGGAAGTATACCACACCAGTGTTTAGTTGAAAACACTTTTATAAAATTACAGAGGGATCATCCACTGAGCGTGCATTTTAACAGAACATTAATAGTATATAAGAAAGATGTATAATGACATTAGTTTTTTGTTCGAACTTAGAAGTTAAATTCCGTTTTAATGTTCTATTATAGTAGTTATAATTATTGGTCAGGACATTGTTCACTGAAAACACGTGACTATTATGGGAGATAAAATCCAATATGAGAAGAGATACTTTGGGTGATAAAGTCCAATATGAGGAGAGAGACATTGGGAGATAAAATCCAATGTGAGAAAAGAGACTTTGGGAGATAAAATCCAATGTGAGAAGAGAGACTTTGGGAGATAAAATCCAATATGAAAAGAGAGACTTCGGGAGATAAAATCCAATATGAGGAGAGAGACTTTGAGTGATAAAATCCAATATGAGGAGAGAGACTTTGGGAGATAAAATCCAATATGAGGAAAGACTTCGGGAGATAAAATCTAATATGAGGAGAGACTTCGGGAGATAAAATCTAATATGAGGAGAGAGACTTCGGGGAGATAAAATCTAATATGAGGAGAGAGATTTTGGGAGATAAAATCTAATGTGAGAAGAGAGACTTTGGGAGATAAAATCTAATATGAGGAGAGAGACTTTGGGAGATAAAATCCAATATGGGGAGAGAGATTTTCAATACTGCTTATTTTTTGATGCATTTCTTTGTTTCTGTAAATGATAATTTAAAAAGAAGCATCTATGTTGTTGCTACCAAATCTAAATATATGCCGTGTTTGCCACTGGTTTACTTATTATACTAGTTTAAACCGGCAGGTATAAAAAGATATATGCGTTAAATATTGCTTTCTTTAAATTTTTGTTGGTAAAGTTTATGGTACGCATCACTATAAATTGGCAATTAGTCGATACAATAAATTACCTGAGAGAAATGATTACATTTAAGTATGTTTCATAAGCTGATTAATCGAGTAAAGTCATGAAAGTAATCGACTAATTGAAAGTACAATGTTTTCGGTTATTCCATTAATCGATTAATTGAAATTATTTTTAAATTGCTGGTAACAAAAATAGTAAACTAATCGAAATATTATGTTATATTTGGTGTTAAGCTTAAAGCTACTGCAGTAGTGGACTGTACTACACGATTTCGTTTAAAGGTAAGTTCACTAAATCTTTCTTTTCTACGATTGATTAGGTTGTAATACAGCATTGCTCAAGCAGTTTCTGACTTTAACTTTCTCTAGGTGCTAACTAGGTTTAGTGTCAATTAAACACCTTTTTATTTGTTCGTTTGTAGGAGTAACAACACCTAACATAAAAGAGAAAGTGAATTTGGACGAGTCCACTAAGTCTAGTGTGTCGGCAAACCTGCTGTTTACCAATACAATGGCCAACATCGACATGATGGAGACATCGAATAATCATAAATAAATAGAAAAAAACATGGTGTAAATTTGAGCACAACAGAAAGGAACTAAAAGCGTCCCGTTGAGGAATGCCTCGTTGAAAGAAACAACAGAAATAGTATTGTGTACGCGTAACAGTCATAAAAACAGGAACTCTAGTTGGAACTCCCCATTACTAAAGTCAGGCCCCCCAGTGGCTCAGCGGTATGTCTGCGGACTTACACGCTAAAATCCGGGTTTCGATACCCGTGGTGGGCAGAGCACAGATAGCCCATTGTGTAGCTTTGTGCTTAAGTCAAAACAATAACAACAACTAAAGTCAGTGAAACTAGAACTTAGCTTCAACGACAGAAGTCCTTCTGCCATCTCTTCTACGTTAAAATCTACAACACCAGCGAAGCTTACTTTTAACGGGGGAGCTGCCACTGTGGTTACAGCGACGAGGTTGAAACAATTTGTGACCACTAGTGATGGCTTGCATCAAAGTGCTCGATTCAGCCACTTCACCAATTTTGGTTCCTGGAAGACTATAGTGAAGGTACAGCTTTTAATAAAGCCCCAAACGAGATATTCCAGAGAGTCAACTTGTAACAGTTTAAAGTACCCCTGCCTAAAACAGGCATCCAGGTAGGTGGAGTACTGTTGTTTTACTGTCATGAGAAAGACCACGTGTTAAAACAACTAAGACTACTGGTATATATGTAGAAATAAATGTACCAACTCTAAGAGAATATAACGTTAACTCAGAAAGCTCTTGTCAGGCCAAGGAGATTTGTATGAGAAATAGTTTGTTTGGCAATACACGAATAAAATTTAAATTGGCTTTGTTGTTGAAGGTTATTGATAGCCAGAGAAGTTTAAAAATAAAGGGAAGAAGATGTGGTAAGGTCGCTAACTTTGTCCTAATTCTCAAGATTGGAACATGTCATTGTTCAAGCAGTTATCTAATTTTAACTTTCCCTAGGGATTTATATGGTCAAGTGGATTTTTTGACGTTTTCTGGCTTCGTTCTTTTACAGAAGTAATAACATGCTGATGAAACAGCATGTTTTAATTATTAGCATGACAATTTAATATTGTCGATAAACTGGGTACCAGTTGCAGGTGAAATTCGTCCAGAACCGTTACTGCCAACTGGTCTAACAGGCATCAGACACTGTTTTCTTGAATTATAAACTTTAGGATTTATTGCCATACAAACTGAAGTAACCATTCTTTGCCAGGATTATAAACTAAAGAAAAAATTGAGGTGGATCTATGATAAAAAAAGTCCTTTCGCGCAACTTATGTAACATATCATTACTCCATTCATTGTTATCTTGTCGAACGTTTAATATGGGCTTAATAACTCACTGTGTGTATACATAAACTGTTATTCACTGTGAGTGACGTTATAGGAAAAGCTTGCTTTCAAAACCCAATTCTTAATATACTCATAAAATGTTTCACATTATTAACTGACGGTCAACGACTGTATAATTGCCTTACTGGCCGAAGCTGTAAGATCAAATATCAAGGAAGGAAGCGGGTATAACTTAATAAACGCCTTAGGTGATGGTTGGAGCAGAAACTTCAGTTGAATTCATTTATTGCTACATAGAACCCTATGGCGTAGTCTTTGATATATACGAAACGTTTGTGTGACCCACAGGGTGTATATGTTACATCACAGAAAGTTAATAAAGGATTTTAGTTAAAAAACTTGGCGTCACCCGTCATTGTAGTTTGCTTGTTTTTAGTATCGAGCAAAGATACACGAGGGCTATTTGAATTAACCATTCCTGACTTAAAACTTAATAGCGTAAGACTAAAGAGAAACAACTAGTCATCATCACGCACCGCCAACTCTTGAACTACTCTTTTACCAACGAATAGGGGAATATGCCGTAACATAATAACTCCCCCACGACTGAAAAGACAAACATGTTTGGTGTGACGGGAATTCTAATCCACGACACTCAGATTACGAGTCGAACGCCATAACCATCTGGCCATGCTGGGCCTTGTAGTTAACTTTTGCTCGTGTCAGAGAAAATATAGATATTCAATAACGTCAACAATAGGGCAGTGGATTTTTAACTTTATTAACATACATTTTGCTTGAAACTATCACCCAACAAAGTTTGGTTCAGATTAGTCCAGCGACATTGGAGTACTTAGTTAGGTAACAGACAAACATATATACACAAAGATTTTTGTGTTATATATAAGAGAGAAGGTTTCAGCACACTTTTTCAAATATTATATAGGGCCTTCACTCAGACTTTACGAGATTTCACAGATATTCAGATTTTCACTCAGATTTTACGAGACTTGACAGACGTTCAAGAGATTTACGCCTGTGTAAATTAATTTTCATTTTTTGATTTAAACAGTTTTTGCATCGTTTCTGTAATTAATTTCAACGTGAGTGCTCTTAAAGTCTACATTTTGTATTGCTGTTAAGAGGTTTATGTATTTATAGGTAGTTTTCCTCTCAAAGGGCCAAGCATGGTCAGGTGGGTTAAGTCGTTCGACTCGTAATTTGAGGTTCGAGGGTTTCAATCATCGTCGCACCAAACGTGCTCCCCTTTTCAGCCGTGGGAGCGTTACAAAGTGCGGTCAATCCCACTAATCATTGGTAAATGAGTAGCCCAAGAGTTGACGATGTGTGGTGACGACTAACTGCCTTGTCTCTAGTCTTACACTGCTAAATTAGAGTAGGCTAGCATATGTAGCCCTCTTTTAGCTTTGTGCGAAATTCAAAAATAAACAATTCTTTTCTGACAATTATTTAATTTGTTTTTGGACTGTCTGTGCTTTAATGTTGTAACTCCAAAAAGATACCGCTGTGCTACTGGGAGCTGGATTTTCAAGATAGAACCTTTCTTTTATAGATGATTTAAAGATTAGTTCAATATCTTCATGTTTTTTACATGATTCTTGCTTTTTCCATGCTGCTGATAAGAAATGAGTCTTGGCATAGTTTAAATGCACAATAAAAACTGTTCATTTGATTAGTGATGTCGATAAAACCCACTTGTAGAGAAATATATTTGCAAAAACGGCTCATTTGGGTTGATAAAATATATTTTACATAGAAGAGAGAACAACGTCAGGTCACGATGACTGAAGAAGGTTGAAACGTTGTTCGCTCTTCTATATAAAATATATGTTCAGTTGATTATTTTACATGAGGCATGCCATATTCTAGTGATTGTAGAGTTCTACTCGTAATCTGCAAGTCGCGAGTTCGAATCCTGTAACCGGACATGCTCACCCTTTCAGCTGTGGGGTCATTATAACGTAATGGTCAATATGACTATTCAATGACAATAGAGTGGCCAACAAGCTTGTAGTGGGTTGTGTTGACTAACTGTTCTTCCTTTTGTCTATCAGGGGTTAATTTGGGATCACTAATTTCAGCGGGTCTGTGCGAAATTGAAACTAAAATCCTTTTATTTTGGTCTTTTAACAGTATGTTTAATACTCAAATATATTAAATTGTTGTGTAATGTCGTTATTTTTTAAATTTGGTACAATATATTATGTATTTATCAAAGTAGTTCTACTAAGGTTTATGGTTTTAGCTACTGCTAGTGAAATCTTTACTTTTACTGCCCCTGTAACCGGCATTTCTCTGATGAAAATGGCTTTAAATATCCGGAATTGCTTCGATCAAGTCAGCGATACTAATAGTGATTAAAAAAAAAAAAATTTGCTAAAACTTTTTAATCAAAGTAAAACGGGTACATTGCTTCTGCTTCTTCCACGTGCTTTTCATGAAATTAAGTTTCCAAAACCAATTTTCCACCCTTTTGGTGTCCTAATTTTTGTTGTATGGTCAAGTATCGTTTGCAGAAAAAAAATATATCTCAGAACGGCTGCTATAGATATTGACACTTTGACTGTTGTTCTCTTTTTATCAGAAAAAGCGTTAATTCCCATCCATATCTGCCGTTCTGAGATACATTTTCATTTCAAGTGGGTTTCTCTTCATCAAGAATATCGTTTGCAGTGTATTTTTATTTTCGATCTATTTAATAAATAACTGACTTATTTTCTTCTCGATGCAACACAACGAGAATAAAAACAAACTGATACCAAACGTGTTTGTGAAGTCATGGTATAGCAGATTCTTGCGAGAACACGCAAGGAAAGAAAAATATGTCACTGAAGAAAGCCAATATAGTTGAGAAAGTGAGTTTGTACAAAGGCTCGAGAGATAACACCAGACTTTTTTGTCAGTTAAGGAAAGAAAGAAGAAAAATAGAGGAAGGAAAAAGAGCAGAGATAAAACCTCAAAATTTTAAAATTGTTTTAATGCATAATAAATCAGTCATAATAGATCAGTCCTCCAACAGAGAAGTTTTAATCCATAACAGATCAGTTCTCTAACAAAGAAGTTTTAGTCCATAACAGATCAGTCCTATAACAGAAAAGTTTTAATCCATAATAGATCACATTCCTTCAACAGAGAAGTTTTAATGCATAATAGATCAGTCCTCCAACAGAGAAGTTTTAATGCATAATAGATTACAGTCCTTCAACAGAGAAGTTTCGATGCATAATAGATCACAGTCCTTCAACAGAAAAGTTTTAATGCATAATAGATCACAGTCCTTCAACAGAGAAGTTTTAATGCATAATAGATCACAGCCTTTCAACAGAGAATTTTAATGCATAATAGATCAGTCCTCCAACAGAGAAGTTTTAATCCATAAAAAATCACAGTTCTCTAACAGCGAAATTTTAATGCATAATAGATCACAGTCCTCTAACAGAGAAGTTTTAATGCATAATAGATCAGTCCCCCAACAGAGAAGTTTTAATGCATAATAGATCACAGTCCTTCAACAGAGAAGTTTTAATGCGTAATAGATCACAGTCCTCTAACAGAGAAGTTTTAATGCATAATAGATCACAGTTCTCTAACAGAGAAGTTTTAATACATAATAGATCACAGTCCTCTAACAGAGAAGAATACTGTACATTACCATAAAAATCTGATCTTTTAAATCTGAGACCAAATGGTCATCCTTTTTGCCAGAATGACTACATTGTTCATTTTGTGCTAAATCAAAACTTCCTTTCATGTTGTGGCCACCTTACTTCCTCCACAAAGTTATATCTGTGCCACGAGTTTAGAGCTTTAAAGATGTGGCCGAGTATATGTGAAAGACCCACAAAGAGAGAGACAGATATTTATTCGTGGTGGTATATAGAGATTATAATCTTTTTATTATTGATTGAGTACATAAAACTTGTTTTATTAGAATTAGCGTTAGGCTGTTTCCCAGTCAGTCTGAGGAAATATAGATTGAGCGAAAGGTATCGCTGGCTATACATATATATATATTAAATAGATTGTGTGGTTGGAATATTATTGTTATAGTTTCTTCCAATTTGTGAAAATCCTCCTTAAAGCACCAGATAGAAAGTGTAGTGTTCACAGGTAGTTTTCTAGTGGCACAGCAGTTTGTTTGTGAGCTTACAACACTAGAAACCGGGTTAAGATATATACTGGCAGGTAGAACACAAACAACTCATTTTGATTAAATACAAACAAAGAACAAAAACGAAGGTATAATACCCCTGATAAAAATAAATTTAAACAAGTATAATTAACGTTTAAGACTCACAGTACAGATAAAGTAATATACGAAATTACACACGGACTTTTCTCTGCTCTAAAATTATTTTTATTTGCAAGCCTTCATACAGCAACAATGTGTTAATGAACGAAAACAATCCGTTTAATTGTTTAATTAATTAATTGTGGAACAATGCTTTAAAACTAATTATAACTGATTATTTCTAAATTATGTTTTATTTGTTGTTGTTTTTTTTAATTTCGCACAAAGCTACACGACGGCTATTGTTAGATGTCTTTTGCGAACGTCCCACCTGTTCAAGGTCCGGCTTAGCCAGGTGTGTAAAGGCATTCGACTCGTAATCTGAGGGTCGCAAATTCGCATCCCCGTCGCACCAAACATGCTTGCTCTTTCAGCACTCGGTGAGATGTGATGCGAAGGTCAATCTTACTATTCATTGGTAAAAGAGTAGCCCAAGAATTGGCGGTGGGTGGTGATGACTAACTGTTTTCCCTCTAGTCTTACACTGCTAAATTAGGGAAGGCTAGCGCAGATAGTCCTCGTGTAGCTTTGCACGAAATCCAAAACAAACAAACAAATCCGCCTGTTCTCTAAATTTGTAGAAGATTCTCGAGCTGAAGAATCAACAATGTATATATTTACATAAATACTAGTAGTGCTGGGATAACCGAAATTTCAAGAATCTCGCCTTAAAGTTTATAAATCGCAACATGCGGATAGACTGGTTAATTAAATTGTCGGTTCACTACGTTCCGCCCCCCCCCCCAGTGGCTCAGCGGTATGTCTGCGGATTTACACGCTAAAATCCGGGTTTCGATACCCGTGGTGGGCAGAGCACAGATAGCCCATTGTGTAGCTTTGTGCTTAATTCAAAACAACAACAACGCTACGTTCCGTATATTAAAAACCTTGGAAGTTATAATTGTGATAAACGGTTATTAATCGGAAAATTAAAGATATTTGACCAGTAACTTGTTGCTGTATTTTTTTTTAATTAAACACAAAGCTACACAATGGGCTATCTGTGCTCTACCCACCACGGGTATCGAAACCCGGATTTTAGCGTGTAAGTCCGCAGGCATACCGCTGAGCCACTGGGGGCTTGACCAGTAACGTTTGTAGACTTCGAACATTGCCAACAATTTTAAATTCAATGAATTAACTTAGGACGTTGGTATATTTCTACGAAGACATTAAGCATCTTATAGTCTTATAGACTGCATGAGACTACCCGTTACGTGAAGCGTGCTTGTGTATCAACAAAGAATGAACTTGTTCTACATGAGCTACCGATAAAATATTCAGTTCCAAATCCGATAGAAGACTCAGTATTGGTTGTAAGTTTGTAAAGCTTGTATACAAACCATTATTTGTACATTAAATATCTTTGTGTTAAGAGAGAAAATTGTGTGTATCAATCTGGTTAGATATCGACATTCAATTAACTTTTAAATTAAAATTTCCGGTTATTTGATATCCTAATACCTAACGTATGTAACGTAATAAATCAGAGACAAGTAGAAATACTTAAATAAATTTTCATATAAATTCCTCTAAAATCTATGACTAGAATGTTTAAACTGTACAATTACTTTTAACTTTAAACCATTATTTGTTTTACCAGCGGGTAAAGAAATCACTTACCAAGCTGTATCTAATTACCAGCAAACTAATGTAGAAGATACGTTGAAACGTATAGACAGTCCTATTAGAGTATGTAATCCAATTTTTGCATTATATTCCATACCCGTAGTAACGCGTAACTCTGTTATTTTTTTAGGTAGCATACTTATGTGAATAGAGTGATCAAAACCAAAATCATTTTTCTTTTTCAAGAGCAACCCCAGAAAGTTGGTTATTCAATGTGACAAATAAATTGCATTTTTTCTTGCCCTAATTCTAACTAATTTAATTAATTTTTTCCTGCAGTGTGCCCTAATTCTAACTAATTTAATTACATTTTTCCTGCAGTGTGCTCTAATTCTAACTAATTTGATTACATTTTTCCTGCAGTGTGCCCTAATTCTAACTAATCTGATTACATTTTTCCTGCAGTGTGCCCTATTTCTAACTCACAGCAATTCGATTACCAAATGAAATTGATAAAACTAAAAGATAGTTAAAGTTAGCTAGAAACTGCTTAGCTCATGGACAAGAAATATGTTTAGCATTTATTATAGAAGCAACACTAAATGTACTATTTCCCAGTTACTTATGAAGTACTTGAATAGTGTACCTATAAAGTACCCTTTTATTCTCTTGAAGAATAATTGTCAACTATTCGAAAGAGCTCGAGTTTTTGGTCTCATTTTGAAAATAAGTACCTGAGCTATTAGACTTACTGCCAAAAGAAGAATCAGAGGCCCTGACAGAAACAGAGGTTCCTAATTTAAGAAATATACTAGAAGAGACCAGACGTTTAACGAGAAGCAAGTTTAACTACACAAGAATTAAAGCAACATCATAAACATTTACAAACAACCTCTGTCAGTTCCAGGTTATACAAGTAGAAATTGATTAGTGCAATACTTGTAACACTAAACCTAATAGTTTCGATGTTAAGTATATCGTAGTACAGGACCAGAGAAAATCATATTGTTCCCTGGAAAAATGTTTTACAATCCACAGATTATTAATGTTCGGAGAAAAAAAGAGATGAGAATCGAAATATAGACATGCTGCATTATGACACAACCGGAATTATTGGATTAAACGATCCTAAATCAGAAAATTAAACGATCCCAATAAAAACGATAAATAGGAAGTACATTAATTACATCAGATGAAGACAAAATTTACTAACTTAATAACCAATCCTTGAGGGTGACACATTTTTAAAGAAAAACGATCTGTTACGAGTGAAAATTATTGGATAAATGAATAAGGAATAGAAAGTCCAATAGGCCAACTCAATTCACTTGAAATCATATCGAAAATTTTTAATGAGAAGAAGCAAAATATGCCCAGTCCTAACGTCGACTATAACTGGAAGGTGTCTCAGAGATTGTGACAAACCCGAAATAAAACCCTTTGTTTGTGAAAAGCCACCAAGAAATGAAAAATCTTATATAGCTAAGTATGTTAAGTGTTGGGTGTTATATGTACTTAGATTATCTGAACACATAGCAAAAAATTACCACAGTGAACATCGAAGGATTTCAGATATCGATAATATGAATTAAGAAAATGTAATTTAAGTTCCTGTACATTGGGGACTGCAGCACATAGTTTTTGGACTTCCTTTTCCGAGGTGTATATTAAAAGAAGAGGGCAGTCGGCACGTGTCTTGGGTGTCCACATCCCTGCACTGACTTCGATCAAAGGATGGGAGTATTTTTTTCTACAATTTCTACAATATTTGCCAGAATGTGAAACGCCACCACACCTAGTTGTACACAAAAGGACAGAAGAAGTCGCGGCTCCTTTCACAAATCTTCGTGATGCTTGGTGTAAACTTGATTGAGGCCTGACTATAAAAGGTTACAATACATCATTACCTAACGATAACACCTCTCACATTTCTCTATCCATTTTTTGAAAATACCTCCTTACCTAAACAACTGTCGAGTTCAACCCAACTACAAGAATATAACACATGCATCAACAAAATCACCATCCCATCAAAAACACAGTTACTCCACTTTAACTACTGGTTAGAACACAGATACTCGACATTAACTACTGGTTTGGTTTGGTTTGAATTTCGTGCAAAGCTACATGAAGGCTATCTGCGCTAGCACCATTCTAATTTAGCAGTGTAAGACTAGATGGTAGGCAGCGATTCATCACCACCCAACGCCAACTTTTGAGCTACTCTTTTACCAGCGAATAGTGGGATTGACCATCACATTATAACGCCCACATAGCTGAAAGGGCGATCATGTTTGGTGTAACGGGGATTCAAACCGGCGACCCTCGGATTGCAAGTC
Organism: Carcinoscorpius rotundicauda; assembly: GCA_011833715.1. Classification (NCBI taxonomy): domain Eukaryota; kingdom Metazoa; phylum Arthropoda; class Merostomata; order Xiphosura; family Limulidae; genus Carcinoscorpius; species Carcinoscorpius rotundicauda. The sequence continues at coordinate 62,121,951 of CM022400.1, read as the reverse complement.
GAGTGCCTTAAACACCTGGCCATGTCGGGCCTTAATCACAGAAAATGCACATCGACAATTAAGTATTACATGTTAGAGAGACGACGACAAAGAATATTATTTATCCAAACAGGCAACCCAACCTAAAAAAATACTCATCAAAAGACAAGGTCTCGTAATCACAAATCTAATTACAAAAAACAAGACAAGTGGCAAAACTATGTACATCAATAAATAAAAACCGAAATAACTCAGCACATTTCTGTTGAAAATTATAAATAATTTGTAAAGATGACTCTACTCACATCCACCACAAAATTATACACAATAACAAATCAGCCATTGTAGATACTGAAAAAAAACGAAAAAACTCCAGAGACACAATGATTTGTCCAAAAACACTACACCTGTATAAACATACTTTCCCACTTCTTTACAACACAAACGATCGATCCGTGGTACTAAAAAAGATCCATTTCGATTCCTTAACTTCAAATAAATATTAAACAATTCAAAATCATGTGAAACATACCCTACTAAAACACTTCTGCATAATATAAAAGTTCTCACTTAACAGTGGTACTATCCCACTGAGGGTCCAAGTAAGAACCACGTGACAGTAGTCACATTTCAAGACGTCAAGAAATCCATGACGGACTAACCTAAAAACTAATGTTAACATTCAGTAAATCATTATTCACTGGATCACCAGCTTCCCAAACATGCTCTCACTTTCAGCTGTGAGGGCGTTATAACGTGACGTTCAATCCCACTATTTGTTGATAAAAGATTACCCCAGGAGTTGGTGATGGGCGGTGATGGGCGGTGATGACTAGCTGTCTTCCCTCTAGTCTTTCACTGCTAAATTAGGGACGGCTAGTGCAGATAGCCCTCGTGTAGCTTTGCGTGAATTTCAAAACAAACCAAATAAACAAATCTCCAGCTTTCTTACTCACAGGACAGCCTGCACAAAAATACACAATGAAACATCCACGCTCTCTACACTAAATGCATAGGTCTCCCAAGAATCGGTCCTAAACCTTTTTTTTTTTTAGATATTTTATTCGTAAGTAACATCAATTTTTCCCTCACTCACTAACACACACACTTCTTAGTACATCTACGATAGTACACTCTGGAGCACGTCGCGTGACCCCCGTTTCGCTGCAAAATCGCTTCTAAACCATGTCCTACTTAACTAGCTCAAGATACCAGCAACTATATTCAGGAAAACGTTTAAAACAGAAAAATCTAAAATACATGAAGCAGATTTAATATCTCTTTAAAACCCAGATCAGTCTCACGAACAACATAAAATTTTGTAGAGTAAATTTTACATTGAGATGGAACACACACACTCAAAGAAACCACTTAAATAATAAATTATCTCAAAAACATAGGGGATGTGTAATGTCTCTCACATTAATCTACAAAATGTACATACATTCACTTTTAGAACACGATGCACCAATAACTTCCAACATGCCACAACACTTATACACGAAATTAGAAACAACACTATAACGAAGTATAAGCAGGCATGGCCAGGTGGTTAAGGGACCCGACTTTTAATCCGAGGGTCGCCAGTTCGAATTTCCGTCACGCCAAATATGCTCGCTCTTTCAGCTGTGGGGGTGTTATTATGTGACAGTCAATCCCACTAATCTTTGTTGAAAGAGTAGCCCAAAAGTTGGCGGTAGGTGGTGATGACCAACTTTCTTCGCTCTAGTTTTACACTGCTAAATTAAGGACGGCTAGCACAGATAGCCCGCGTGTAGCTTTGGGCGAATTTTATAGACAAACAAACAAGCGACCTTGACGTCCAAAATATTTGGCAATTGGCTCAGCCCATCCAATGACTCCTCCTGCATTATGTTCCCTTCCTCCTACCCTCTGCTGCACCTCCTAACATCCACCTCAACAAAATCCACCTTCCCATCTTCTTTTCAACGTCTTTTTCCTGAAGCTCCTTTCGACTACTGTTAATACAGAGATGTATATCTGTGTCGTTTGTGTGTATATATGATGTTATATATGCAGTTTGTTTTAAACAAAAATAAACCGAAAGAGGGCCCTGCATGACCCGGTTGTTAAGGCACTCCACTCATAATCCCAGGATTGCTGGTTCGAATTTCCGTCACACCAATCAGCCTGCAGGGACGTTATAATGGTTCCGTCAGTTCCACTATTAGTTGATAAAAGAGTAACCTAAGAGTTGGCGGTGGGTGGTTAAGACCAACTTCTTTCTCCCTAGTCTTTCACTGCTAAATTAATGACGGCTAGCGCAGACAGCTGTCCTGTGGTGTTGCGCAAATTTCAAAAACAAACAAACAAGCCAAAAGAATAAAGCGCTTCACCAATTGAAAGGATCCCCAGAGTACAATGGGGATTATAAAATGTGTCCTAGGTCAAGCGACCCTCAATCATTCCCACAACAGAACAACCTGTTACGTTATGATGACCATACAGCCATTAACTTCTGTATGGTTTGTTCCTGATTTTATGGTTAAAAGTTAAAGCTAAAAAAGTAGAGTAGTTATCTTACAATAGCCAACTTATTTCACAGTCATTAGTCAATACGATACTTTTATATCAGCAGCAAAATGGTAGTTGATTGGGTTTGGTCCGCTTGTTTCAAAGTAAGGTTTATATTAGTGCAATACTTTAGGTCTGTGGCTTGTAAATTATTATACCAGAATGAAACCATCTATAGAAAAGTAATATTTTGATAAATAATAATGAAATAAAATATCAGTTTCGATTGTGATACATGTGAGTGCACATTTTGCTACCCATTCTACTATCAGTTGTGATACATGTGAGTGCACATTTTGCTACCCATTCTACTATCAGTTGTGATATATGTTAGTGCACATTTTGCTACACATTCTACTATCAGTTGTGATACATGTGAGTGCACATTTTGCTAAACATTATACTATCAGTTGTGATACATGTGAGTGCACATTTTGCAACACATTCTACTGTCAGTTGTGATACATGTGAGTGCACATTTTGCTACACATTCTACTATCAGTTGTGATACATGTGAGTGCACGTTTTCCTAAATATTCTACTATCAGTTGTGATACATGTAAGTGCACATTTTGCAACACATTCTACTGTCAGTTGTGATACATGTGAGTGCACATTTTGCTACACATTCTACTATCAGTTGTGATACATGTGAGTGCACGTTTTCCTAAACATTCTACTATCAGTTGTGATACATGTAAGTGCACATTTTGCTAAACATTATACTATCAGTTGTGATACATGTGAGTGCACATTTTGCTACACATTTTACTGTCAGTTATGATACATGTGAGTGCACATTTTGCTTCACATTCTACTATCTTAAATAATATTTCAATGAAATTTTAGTTACTTTCATGCAACAGACGAAACGTTTACCAATGTGTTACGTTAAGTTTACTTGACTTACCTTCTGCTTTGTGAAGTATACACCATACTTGATCAAATAAAAAATAGCTAAGACTTATAGCTAGTGTAACTTCTTGTTCTCTTGTATTGGGCTCACCTAATAAAAATAATAATACCGCAAAACAATATAATTTCTATCTTTATTCGCATAAGGTTCACCATAAGTTAACTCAATGAAAACAAAGATAAAGGTTTTAACATAACAAAGTACTTGTCTGGAGTAATGTTATCAAAATCTCGGGAAAACATTCGCCTAGTATAACGATCATAAACCGTTTTGGTTTGACATTTTACTTTCAACTAACATGATAAATCTATATGACAAATTTTCGAATAGAGTAACCCGGTTTTCACACTTGACTCTTTATGTCTTGTATGGTACAATAAGATAGTCAGTATCTCGCTGTATTTCTGAGACAGTCTCATTTTTATTATTGTTGTGTTGTTTTTTTAGCAGTTTAACTTCGAGTATATTACTTGAATATATATATATATATATATATATATATATATATATACCTGTTTGCAGGTAAAGAAAACAAATATATTTTATGTCTGCAATTACAAACCCCGGCATGGCTACGTGGATAAGACACTCGACTCGTAACCTGTGGGTCATGAGTTCGAATCCCCGTCACACGAAACATGTTGGCCTTTTCAGCTGTGGGAGCGTTATAATGTGACGATCAATCCGACTATTCGTTATTAAAAGAGTAGCTCAAGAGTTGCCAGTGGATGGTAATGACCAGCTGCCTTCCCTCTATTCTTACACTACGGCTAGCACAGATAACCCTTTTGTAGCTTTGGGCGAAATTCAAAACAATCCAATGTAATTACATGTAGTGCAAATTAGCTCAGCTGGTGAAGAAATCAGTAGTTACACTTAGTGTTCATAAGAATTTTGCAACAAATATTCATTCATTTATTAATTGGGCCTCGTATTTACTTTTCGCCCACCATCATGAAAAAACACACGTCCTGGCTAACATGTGAATGAACATTTCCAGTAAAATTATTATCAATACTATTAGTTTAGCTATCAGTTTGGTAGTCAATTTTGATTTCACTTTTTTAAGTCATATATTGAATGTTTGTTTTTTCGCATCTAAGGTGTTTTTGATTAAATTGTAGGCTTATATGATCCTTCTAGATTAACAACACGTTATTTATGTTTTTATTTATTTTAATGTACAAAAACAAGGGTTAATGTTAATAGTTTTGTATATTACATAACGTGGTGAAACAATTTATATATTACAGCCATGCAGTATGCTAATACAACAGTTTCTATGACAGATTGGCTAGTATTCAAAACACATCTTTGCTAATGTCTGACACAATTGTCTCTTTCCTTCTACAGATTTCTTTTGTGACTTATACATGAAGTGAGGAGTTTGAAAATGTTTGTTGTAGATTAGTCAACTTTTCAACTATTACAGCAATAAGTGTACGGACTTACAACGCTAAAATCAGAGGTTCAGTTCCCCTCAGTGGACTCAGCAGATAGTCCAGTGTGTTTTTCTATAAGAAAATCACACAATCTACTACTATCTCTACCCACACTGAGAAAAGAACCTTCTTCAGACTGTGTTACGGAGTTACTATCATGTGTTATGCTAATGACAATGTTTAAGTTAGACTTATATTTAGAAATATATATAACTTATACTTTTAAATCTGTATTGCGAAGTGCCCGACTGTTCACTAAAGTTATCGAAAACTCTCGAATGTAAGAATTAACAATGTGTGTCGTGAACATTGGTCTATCTTCAGTATTGTTGTTTAAGCTGAATCTTTGAAGAGTCTCCTCACGCTTATAAATATAACCGAGAGACAGTGCATGTTACTACTTTGATAGACTATGTACTTTTGAACCTATAAATGTGGTTGTTATAACGTTTGTTAATCGGGAACTAAAAAAATGTTTATAGCTTTCAAATATTACAAACCATCTAGCCCGGCATGACCAAGTGGGTGAAGGCGTTTCACTCGTAATCCGAGAGTCGTGGGTTTGAATCCCGGTCGCACCAAATATGCTCACCCTCCCAGCCTTGGAGAAGTTATAATGTGACGACCAATCCCAATATTCGTTGGTAAAAGAGTATCCCAACAGTTGGCGGTGGGCAAGGATGACTAGCTACCTTCCCTCTAGTCTTACACTGTTAAATTAGGGACGGCTGGTGCAGATAACCCTCGAGTACCTTTGCGCGAGATTCAAGACGAACATACAAACCATCTAACTTCAGCGAATTAACATTGTGTGTCAGTACTTTCAGGAAACATCACAATAACTTCAGCTATGTAATAAGTCAACGTGTGGCCAGTGATACAAGATGAATACAGAGATAGCTAGTTCCCTGTTAAATGACCAGATAGAAGACTTGTGTGCAAGCGCATAAATCTTTGTGCATAAAACATTATTTCTAACAATTGTTGTTCTAAATTTAGTTACTGTTTGTATATTAAAGTATATTTGTATTAAATAATATAACTGTATCATTCTTGTTGAGAAGTAACATAGCTTAGATGAGTATCAAAATTATTTAATGCGAATTTAAAATACATTATGTAACAAGATATCGTAATCTAAATCTGCTATTACGAAAAAGGTAGTTTTTGCTTTACTATAGTTATTAAATATTTCAAACCAAGTACAAATAAAACACACCTACAAATTAGTAACAGTAATAATTAAAGTTGAAACATTATACTGGCCTAAAATGAGCACACCATTGTAATCAGGGTTCAACAATAAAAACACTTAAACATAAATTCATCACAGCTAATAAACAAATGTATGACCAAAACTTCACACTAATATTAATAAACAATTTATTATAATTATTAACAAACTATTAATAATAGAATGAGGGTAAAGAACCAAATAGTAAGAAGGAAATTAATCCTCTCCCACATAATACAATATTCAAACAGAACCTTTCAATACCGATGAGAAACAGCTATAACTTTAATAATTATCCCACAACTCTTTCTTTCTTTGTGACGTTTTTGGCAGCATATTTATTCATAGAGTTGAGCACGAGATTACAACCTCATGTGTTCATAAATTTGCATACTTTTCTACAACATTAATAGTATATGTATGTCACTGGATGCTGGTGTCAGTTTTATCATCCACACACATTTACTTAAAATTTAAATAATCATGTAGAAGATGAGTCTGCCTTTTCATGCACTTAAAATTCACAGACACCCTAAACAATAGAAGGAAATAATAAATGAATGATAAACGCAACCATAATCATAAAAAATCAAATTTGATATTTCACAACATAAGATGACGAAATTCATATTAAAACTATAATTGAGTAGCGACAATTCAATTTACGATATAAGAGCACCTGTTAATACATACATCTGTCGTATCACTAAACAATAGTGCTCTAAATTTTAAAAATAAATGTCTTTACATTTTCAGCAGACCTACCTAGATCAGTTAGAGGCCAAGGTCCTACCACAAATGCATTCCATGCTGATAATACTGATACCAATGTCCCGTGAATTAGGGTAACCAACCTGCAATGCCACTCAGCCTTTTTATTTCTGTTCAATTGAGAAATAAACCAGTACAAACTGGTCCATCCGAGGATACCGAGCAGCAGTATTATCCACCAAAATGAAATCATATCAGTCTGTTTACTCTTCTCTTTTGAAATATCCAACAAGTTGACAAAGCTAGGATGATAGGCTCACGAGTTAACAAAACGAATATCTTATCTACACTCTTTCCAGAGGCTGGAAAAAAAATAGTGACACAAATAAAAAAGTATACATTAATATAGTATGCAGCATATTAAGTATCTTCTAACTTTTTTATTTAGTAAAATGAGCTCATAAAGTTTACCTCATATTTGTCATGAATATAAATGTATGTAAAATATTGATAAAGAAAATAGCAATGTTCATTTCACCCTAATTTTCCTGGGTCACTCTTGCATGGTATCACGTCGATTTCACCTAGGAAAGATTTCTGTAAAGTTGAACGGATGTTTTACAATTTGATTTATATAGCAACTGTAAATTATTTTATTGCATTACTTTTTCTAAGACATTCCCCAGATTCCCCTATATTTAGCTCTTTTTAGAAATGTTTTCAATCTCTGACTTAAAATCCGCATGTCTAGCTAAGCAACTCCACCTTGCAACACTTTCCTACGCTGCTGTAAAGTTAAGCAGCAATATTTTAAGATTAATTTATCTCTTACTCATCCTTCCGAACAACCAACAAAAAGTAGTACACTCATTCTGAGAAAAATGGCATTACAGAATTGTGTATATATTGCTATACTCTTTTAGTCCTATTCATTCCCTTTATCAAGTACAAGCCCTCGATCTACGAAGTAAAAACCTAAATTTTCATTAAAGTAATACAACAGTCTCCTGTGATCGTCTGTACTTCGTAAGCCTCTCAAGATAGGTTCGAGATTTGAGAGTTAACTGTCTAAATATGGTGCTGTCTTTTGTGTGGCCAATTTGATTATAAAACTTGTTTTCATAATGTTTCCAGTCTCTCTTTCTATAATCGAGAAAACTTAATTCATATTCACTTTTACAAAAGTTTTGTAGAACCTCTGGTTATGATGTTGATTCTATCTGTTTACTCGAAGGGAAATCAGTAAATCTGACAATACTGTACGAGAGATGTATCTGTTACATGTACGTGCTAAAGGCAACCTCAAAATAATGATTTAAGGATCTTATTTCCCTACTCAGTTTGCTGGTTTAGTATGACGCCACTTAAGAACAAGTGTTTTTCACCAAAAGAGTGTTGTATTCTTTATCTTATTATCTTGATTACCTTAGTTATAAATGAATAATATGCAGTGATCCTACTAACTAAAGATTCTGGATTCAAATCCTGTCAGTTACTTTCACTTACAATAACGTTTGTTAGAAATGTTTTTTCGATTGATACATAACATTAATTGTAATAATAATATGTATGTTTGTGTGTGTGTGAGAAAGAGAAATTCCATATCGAGGCCCGGCATGGCCAGGTGGTTAAGGCACTCGACTCTTAATCCGAGGATCGCTGGTTTGAATCCGTGTCACACCAAACATGCTCGCCCTTTTAATCGTGGAAGCTTTATGATGTCAGGGTCAATTCCACTATTCGTTGGTAAAAGAGTTACCTAAGAGTTGGCTGTAGGTGGTGATGACTAGCTATCTCCCCTCTTGTCTTACACTGTTAAATTAGGAACGGCTAGCGCAGAAAGCCCTCGAGTAGATTTGCACGAAATTCAAAGTAAACCAGACCAATGAAATGTACGTTATCGGATAAGATGCAAGACGATATTCACTTAATGTTACATTATTCCACCGACAGTGTAGTTTACCTTGACCATATGGTCTGCCTTGGAAACGTCTTGATTGAAAAGATATATAAAAAGTAATAAAAATGCATGACTTCATGGATGTTGATAAACAGAAGAGAACTGAAAAGCAAATTTAAATGCGTAATTTTTTCAGTATTTGATAACATAGGCCTGAGAATTTATAATTCATAAAAGTTATTTTGGTTTTAATATTTCATAATTCAGATTTTGAAAATAATATTCATTAATTTTATCCCTTAAGAACTTCATACATAATATAATGTTGCGAGGCCAGGTATAGTACGCGACTCCTAAGCGGAGGGTCGCAAGTTTGATTTCCCATCGCACCGCATGTGTTTAATCTTTTAACCGGAGAGGCTTTATAATGTGACGAATCTTCACTTTTTTTTCATAAAGAAGTAAATAAGTAACTTCGTCATAACAGTTCTAATCACGTATGACCCGAATTCCTGTTTTTGCTCTCATAATAAATTCTATGCACTTGGCCCTGGGCTTATGATACCAACACTCACGAGACTTATAATGTTTCATGACATTCCCGAGCTCAGGTTCTTTTGCACTCATAATGGGCAGGCAGTAATCGAGTTGTTCTGTTTTAATAAATGCATATTAGCTATTAGGACTATTCCTATTTCTAAAAATCAGGCGTGAAGTGACATGACACATACCGAAGGAAAGGGAATGTTTAGGATAGATGTTTAGATTCGATTCTGTCAAGTTGGAGCTTACAATTACTCCAAACCTAGAGCATTTTGAGTACTGCTGATATGTTACAATGTCGTTCGAATTACCGCTTCTTTCTCAAAATGCAAAATATGTGAGGTAAATTACACGATGCATAACTTAAAATTAAATGTTTTTCCTTAACATATGGTCGACATAACAGCTTATTTTTCAAACATTAATTTCGCCAACTGTAGACATAAAAACTTGAACAACTTGCTCTTCTCCACAACAACTTGGTATAAATATATATCAGTCACCAAATGTGGGTGAAGTCACATGACATACAATTCTATGTTTAACTTGGGCAAAACGCCAGTACGGCTTCCATTTCAGCTTATACCTTGTACTTTTTAAAGCGAGATATTTCTCTGAAAGAAAACTCTTTTATACACTGTAATTGCAGTTGATTCATTGTGTGAAACTATGACATTATTGCTCGTATAACAACAAATAAAGTTTGATAAAGATGAAATACATGGTCTTAATAAAACAAATGTTTTATTGGCATTATTTGGAGTTCTTTGGTGTATTATCTCACAAAAACATATAAAATGCATTATCTCTCACCATATACTGAATAGATGGTAACCACTAATTAAAAGAATGCAATTATTTATTAAAGTTCGTTCACTAATGATATAAAATTAATATGTTCATATCAAAATTTAAGTTGGACAAAAGAACTTTGTTTGCGTTCGCGGAAGAAGACAAACGTAAATATCATTTAATAGTTAGTCTCTAGAGGAAGAAAGTTTATGCTGAAATAAGCCTGTGATCAATATAAGTTTGTTTTAAGTTTCACAAAACACGAAAGCGTATTGTTTAGTCAGGCCATTCATATAAACTTGAGCATTGCTGTAAAATTAAAGTAACCTGCGAATTTTTAACAGAAGAAAAATTAAAGAATGCTTACCACTTCTTAATAAAATTTATATTCCTGGATGTACTTAATTTTTTAAATTGTTTGAAGCAGTCCATAACAAATGGTATAAACTGAACTTATCAAGAACCTGAAGATTGTCTTTCTTGAAGATATTATCACCAATCGTTCTGAGCCCGAAGTAAAATATTACGAAAAAGATAATTGGACACCCATCCTGCTCCTAACGTAAGAAACTCATCCTTGAATTTGACTGGTCGGTAAATCAGGTAGGAGTTTATAATTGGTAGGTAAACAGAGCGGCAAATGTAAAAAAGCAGTGAAAGAGGACTATGGCATGGAACGCTTGAAATACAGTTGCGAAAAAGATGATTGCATTACATCATTTGTTACGTATTATGATTTCAAATAGCACGAAATTATATTAAATTTTAATTTGAACATAGAAGTTAATTAAATGTAGAGATGTATCGCATTTATGATGTTTGCCAACAAGATGTATATAAATAGTTTTCTTTCTTACATAATACAAATATGTTTCAACTTAAAAATAGTAATACATTTGTAATAACGGTTATTATGAATGTAAGTTTTGCAAACTTACAAAAAATACTGAATCTTCTATCCGATACAAAACTTCCTTGATAGCTCATTGAAGGTTCATGGTAAACGAATTAATTCTGAGTTAATATAGGCACAATTCACTTAAAGGGAAGCTAGCTAGCTCTTCACTGATCACATGTGATTTTTTCACAGCTGAAGCTATACAAAGTTTTCGTAAAATACTGACGTCTCATGAAGTTAAATTTTTTGTAACGTTTGAAATCTACAAATGTTCCTGTCTAAATATCTGTAGTTTTCCGATTAATAAGCGTTAATCACAGTTATAGTTACCGAGATTTGTAGTACACTAACTGTGGCAAACCAACAACATATACCGTCTCTTGGCGTGTCGGTTTACAATTGTTTTGTTTTTTTAATCTTGCGCAAAGCTACACGAGAGTTGTCTGCACTAGCCGTCCCTAATAAGACTAGAAGAAAGGAAGCTAGTCATCACCGTCCACCGCCAACTCTTGGGCTACTCTTTTATCAACAAATAGCGGAATTGACATCACATTATAACCACCCCACGATTGAAAGAGTGAGCATGTTTGGTGTGACGGGGATTCTAGCTCGCGACCCTCGGGTTACGAGTCGAGCACCTTAACCAACTGGCCATTCTAGGCTGATTTTCCTCCAATAATATTTTCTTAGTTCATCTGAAATCTCAGTAATAGATAAACTCGATTTGCATACTGAAATCACTTTATGATCTCTTGTAGTTTTATTGTACGCTGTAATGGCTCAAAGTGTTTACGTTTACTCTCGAAACATTAACGCACAAAATGAACCTCAGCATTTTATGCAGAGACGTATTTAGGATTTCGGCGCCCCTAGGCACAAGGTTAGGTTGATACTTTTGGCGCCCCCCCTCCGTGCCACAACTTGCACCAAGTATCACCATCACAACAACAGACAAACACAGTTGTTATCATTCAAAATCAACACAACGTTTATTTTACAACACAATAAAAAATGAAACATCAAAATCAATTATCACTAAATATTATTCTGCGGCTGAATATACAGGCTTTCTCCTGGCCTTCTGTTCCGAAAACATGTTTGTTGCATCGTCATAGTTTATTCTACAAATAATATCACTTTCAATGGCGAGGAGTGACAGGGCATTTAGTTTATCTTCTGCCATTCTTGATCTCAAGTAATTTTTCACACGTTTGAGAGCCGAGAAAGATCTCTCTGATGTACAATTAGTTGCTGGAATGCACAGAAACATGCGCATAGCAATATCCAGGTTTGGATATACAGTTTGAAGTCCTTTAGCTCGCAGATTTCTGTATACTGCTAACGCAGAAGAGTCATCATTTTGCACTTTCATACTCACAAGATGTGCGCGGAAATGTAGACATTCATCTACGAAGCTCACTTCCAAATCATTGGGGTAGAGTTTCAACAGTGTTCCAGCTTGACTAATGACATCAGTGGGTTCAAGATTTGTTATCTTGAACAAATATCCAAACCTTGCGTGGATTTCTACATAAGCGGTTTGTCTTCGCTGTAGTTCTGAGCAAAGTTTGTCAATGATCACATTGAAAACATTTACTCTAAATGCCTCTCTGCATTCTTCCACTGCCTGGGTGTCACCATCTGAAAATGTTTGCTTCCTTTTTCACTTAATTTCGTACGTCTTCATGCTGGACTTCAACATCGCCTTGTCTTCAAAATGATCGAACAGTTCTCTTGAATCTTTCACAAACTGCAGCAAGGAAGCATAAAACTCGACCACAAGTCCGATGTCCATATCAGCACTTTGCAACTTTTTACTGGCAGCATTGAATCTTTCCAGTATTGTTCCCCAAACTGTGGACAAAATAGCTGTTTCTAGCGTTTCTAATTTGGAAAGAAGTCCAGCGGCCTCATTCCTAGCGGCTGGTTTTTCCACAGCATTTCCCTCCATGGTGGTGAGGGCATCAAACACTTGTTGCCAGTTTCTGTTGAGGCTTTGACAAGCATCTTCACGAGCGGACCACCGAGTGTCACTGAGTTTCTTCAAAGAGAGACTTTCTTTATTTGCGGACAGGTGTTTTTGTAGAATTTTCCAACGATGGATTGAAGCATTGAAGAAAACATAGAACCTTTGTAAGAGTTCGAAGAATCAACATGCTTCTCTGCAACATTCAGCAGCACACGTTCCTACAAGATTTAATGAATGTGCTGAACATGGGATATACACAGCTAAAGGATTTTTTCCATGATACGAGCCTGGAGACCACTGTACTTACCAGACATGTTGCTGGCGTTGTCGTAAGACTGTCCACGACATTCAGAAATGTCAAGCTCATATGACTGAAGCAGGCTAAGTACAACTTCTGCCAGCTGTTCAGCTTTGTGGCCCGGATTAGGTATAAAAGTCAGGAAACGTTCCATAGGTGAACCATCACTGTTCACGTACCTGATGATGAATGCCAACTGGTCAACATGGGATATACCTGGCGTCGAGTCCATGCTGATTGAGAAATATTTTGCAGTTTTGACGTCCTTTAAAATGTTCTTTAGAACAAGGTCTCCCATAAGCTGGATGAATTCGTCGCAAGTACTGAAAGACAGGTAAGACGTGGATCCCTTGCCAGCATTGCCATATCGGTGAATGTGATCAGCGAGGAAGGGGTCAAACTCCGCAACTAGTTCTAACGACATCATAAAGTTGCCGTTGTGTACTGAGCCAAACTTATCATCCTGACCTCTGAACGGAAGCCCACGTGAAGCCAATCTTTTCGCTACAGCTACCACACGAGTGAGTACATTTCTCCAGTATTTGATTTCGTCGTGCAGCTGTATGGCCATCTGGAGATCTACACGTCCCAACATGTTGCCCCTTGCTACTAGAGATAAAACTGAAGACCGATGCTCAGGAGAGTTTTCATGCTCATTCAGCCGGACAGTAGCATTTTTCCAGTCATCAAAGCCTTCGTCAGCCAGTTTGGATTTTTTTCCAAAATCAAATAAACGACAAGGAGCACAAAACAGTCTACCTTTGCTCTCTGAATAAACCAAATATGTCCGCTTACTTTTTTCGCCATTTTGCAGTTTTCTTTCAAACATGCCTTTGGTTACAGATCTGATTTTTTCCCCATCCTTTTTCACAGAGTTCTTGAAATCCGAGTCATCGTTTTGAAGGATGGCATGTGTGGCAATATAATCTTTTGTATAATCATCTATTATCCACTCTGCTGGATCTGAACTTACTTTCTCTGAAAAACTTGCTGGAACCATTGACGTTTCAGGCACGCAACCGGCAGATCTTACTAGGCCTGCTGCTGATGACGTCACTTGTTCAAGCTGCAGTTCGATATGTTCGGGTCGCTCAGATTGTTCAAAACTGCTACTGCTAGGCCCGTCATGTATATTCCCTCCACCGCAGTTGGTTTGAACATCATCGCTAGTGGGCTCTTCTTGCCTTTGTTTAGCATAAAAGGCCTCCATCGTCGGTGTCTTATCCAAAATATCACGTGTGTTTTCATTTTTTAACTTTGCTATCTTCCTATAAGCTGCTCCACTCAATTTTCGGCGTATGTTACTTATGACGATATCACTAGAATCCACTGATCGTATATTAAGTATTAACAGTGAATTTGTTACTTTCACATCTCAGATCATCAGGATCTGAGTCATTTTCGTGGGATCGAGCTATTTATGGCAGCCGCGCGAACCTCACAGAGATCCGTGAGCCGTTTGACCCTCAGTGACCCTCGCCCTCACAAGAATTTTGCTTCTTGTGAAGGTTTGGACACTGACAACACGATATAACTTACAGTAAGATATTGGGTGACGGAGGAATAAGTAAAAGCATAACGAACTCTACATTTTGACACCAATATCGCTTACCACGTTATTATCTATATTGTAAATATGTTGGTGAATCATATATTCGTCCGGCAGATAATAAGTTTTATGGTAGTTGGTAAAACAATTATCGACTTGCAACCATAAGTCCATAACAAAATATACACGAAAAAGGGGAGCTTCTGCACTACTGATTTATATTACTGCCGATGTATTCGTGTTAACAGGTGCTGGGCTATTGACAATCAAATTATAAATTCTAACACACTTTACTATTTCAAATTCTATACTACCAGTAACAAATACCTGTATCGCCCAAAACTATCCAGACCCCGTGCGGTACAACCGCGTCCCCTGGGAGTCAACTTCATTGATAGAGCCCGGTTGCGGCCTGCAAAAACGATTATGCGTGACACCCGCAGCCGATTCCGCTGACGCTCACCTGCTCCAGTGTCTGTGCGCCTTTCTGTTCTGGTATTCTGGAGTCTGCCACTACCCCTTCTTTATTCTAACAAATGCCTATAATTGCTAGGAAATTTGAAGGAACCATTCTGTAAGGACTACATTGGAATCTAGACAAGCGCATATTCAATCATTCAATTAAAAATAATCAATTAAGCTAAACTGTGAATGATGAGGAAGAATATTTCAAAATATATTTTTCCAGATGATAGCCTGAAGCAACCGAAAATCCGAATTTTCGTATACGCAATTTCACAAAACAAAATACGTTATCAGGCCATGATAAAATATTTTTTTGTGTAGGCGTAGCACACTGAGTAGCAGGTAATTCATTGTTTGGTATGTCAACATGAGTAAAAAACATGTTGAGGGTTTTGAAAAACACAAATAAATAACTGAGGTGAGGGCGAATGGGTTGATGATGTGTGGGGGGCGAGGCGTATTAGGTGGGACTCAAGGAGGGAAGGTTAGAAACCTTTTAAACTTGAAGCGACCGACCCAACGGTGTGGTGGAATAGTGAGTGTGTGTGTGGGGGGGGTCCAGATTCAAGAGGTTATTGGGGCGGCATAAATGGCAGGGGGAATTAATAACCAGGGACTACATTTTAAAATGGTGTCCATTCTTTTTCTTTTTTCTTTTGGTCAAAATTTGCCGCCCCAGGTACGTGCCTCGTGTGCCTATGCGTTAATACATCCCTGAATTTTTATGATTAAAAGGCATTTTAAACCTAAATTCTCAAAGAACGTCAAAAGGGGAAAGTTTTATAATATGTAGATCAAACCCTTTGGAATGTGAAATACCATTTAAAATGTTATTCGTATAAGAAGAGAGAGAATGAAATAAGTTATCACTTGGTGTAAGTCTACTGCTGATTAAACATGAAACGTACATAGACTAGATGAAATGCATATAGTCAACAGAACCAATCGCCATCTCTTAGGCTGCAACAATCATACATTGCACCAGGGTCGTAGTTCTATATACTAACGAATTGCCTTTGTCTCGGTCAGTTTGAAAAGGAATACACAAGATATATAGTACAAAGAATGGTGTAATTAATGTAATTTAAAGTTGTTATAAATAAGATTATTAGTTTGGGTGTATTTAGAGGCGTGAATATTAAAGGTAAAAACTCGCGGTTGAAAAGTGGTATTATATTGCTACTTTGCATCAAATTTCAAGTTTCCAAACAAAATTGTCTAGCTCTGGTGTTCTGCTGTGTGATCAAGTATCGTTTGTATCATAACGTAAATGAAAATTAATTGATATCAAACGTTTTTGTAAAGTTATTGTACAGCCAACTCTTTTGAGTACACGAAAGCAAAGAAAAATGTCACTGAAGCATGCCGATGTAGTTGAGGGTGTTCGTAAAAACATTCTAAAAAAACACCAGGCTTTTTTAGTAAAGGGAAACATTAGAGTAGGTATGTACGTGTAGAAGAAAGATAAAGAAAGGACAAGAGCAAAATAAAGGCTCCACAATCGGTCGTCCTTTTAGTAAAAAATTACTATATTGATCACATTTGCTTCAATTTTCCCTTTTAAAATGTTCTCTGAGGCCGCGGCTACGTAGCTCAGGCTATTTCTCACCAAAAGTCGTTTCTGTACCACAAGTTTGGGGGTTGTAGCTTACATATATATAAATATAATCCAAAACTTGATTATATTTATTGTACAGTGAACTTCATGTGTTGGTTAAAGTTTATTGTGCGAAAAAGTCCACATCTTCCTTACAATTTGTTAAGTGACACAACCTACACTTTTGCTGCATTTAATGTTTAATTATTTTCCTGTTTATTTCATTTCTCAATAATATGTTAAAGTACTCTTTTAGGTAATGTAATTTACAAAAACGTCTCATTTGATTTGAACACAGAGAAAAGGAAGGAAATAATATTTTTTCTGATACGTGTTAGTTGTAAATGAATTTACAGTTTTCTATATTTGTTTTTCAATGCGTTTAGAAGAATAAAACAATAACATAATTTGTTTGGACATTTATTTATTCCCTATAATTAAATCGCGCCATATTTCGATATTTTATTCCATCAGTTACACAAATCTTCTGATTAAGTATTGGATAACGTTGATGTTTCATATTTTGGAGTTAAGCACAAAGCTATACAACGAGCTATCTTTGATACCATGGGTATCGAAACCCGGTTCCTAGCAGTGTGAGCCCGCAGATTGTGCCAATGTAAGGGCACGTTAGTTTTTATAACTTTTTCACGTGATCTATGATGAGTTTAAGTTTTTATACTTAATTAAACGACTTAACAAATGCATATAGCATCCAACACAGAGTAATCACAGCTCCAAAATTAATGGTCTGAAGGAGTCCAGCTGGTAAACGTTTTATTATTTTTGTCATAATTAAAAAGAAATTAGAGACAGTGAAACTAAATCGTCACTTTGTTTCGATGTTTTTATTGGAATATTTGTTGAAAGCAGTTTTATTAAGGCTTAGCCACCAATTGCATCTGAAAAAGATGCCATAATGGACTTTATCGATTACATTTCATATTTAAGGAACAATACAACAATGAAAAGCATATAAATATGAGTAGAAGTCACCAAAACCTTAACAATTTTTCACAAATAATAGATTGGCTTCAATGCTTTATTGACATCTGAAATAAATGTTTATGAATATTAACTTAGAAACTCTTATGAACCAACGTCTTTCTACCGGTTTTTTTTAACGATTCTTTATTAACTAAAGATTAAAGTCGTTTTGTTGTGCGTTTTGTTGTTGTTTATTTTTTAAATTTCGCACAAAGCTACTCGAAGGTTATCTGTGCTATCCGTCCCTAATTTAGGGTATAAGACTAGAGGGAAGGCAGCTAGTCATCACCACCCACTGCCAACTCTTGAGCTACTCTTTTACCAACGAATAATGGGATTGATCATCATAATATAACGCCCACACAGCTGAAAGGGCAAGGATGTTTGGTGCGACCGGAATTCGAACCCGCGACAAAACTGAAAAAAAGATGTTAATTACAGAGTTTTTGCTAAACTTAAATTTTAAAAAAAATTGAGATAACAGAAAATAGCTCAATTCAGGAAATGTTTTATTTGAATATATCATTTTATTTCAAGTTTTATACACATGGCTCTAAGTTTGGTTATCTTGCACTGTCTTTACACTTTCTACCGTCAAGATTTCATGGTACCCCCATCCTACCAAATGAAAATTTAATGGACAGAGTAATAAAATTATTCTATCTGAATAAATGCATTTTGGCTTTTGCAACTCTCATTTAAACAAATCAAATGCAACTTAACATACACCAGCTCTTATATAGAATGATTTGCAAGTTATAGTATTGATAAAATTTTTTACTTGTAGTAAACATGAAATCTCTTTCAAAAACAGTCATTTGATAAATCTTCACAACTTCGTTTATTAATTTACTAAGAATAAAGACTCAATTTAATCAAACACCAGTTTTAAAGTACAAACCATACAACCAATGTTTCACACCATTAACAATAGGTAAAATTCAGTGATGTCGAGAAAACTCACTTGTAGAGAAATATATATGCAAAAATGGCTCGTTTGAGTTGAGAAAATATTTTGCATAGAAGGGTGAACAACGTTTCGACCTTCTTCGGTCATCATCAGGTTCACAATTAAAGAGGTAACTGACCGAAAGCTGACCACGTTTGGAAGGGGTTGTGTAATTAAGTGTCAGAATGTAGAGGGCGGTGTTAGATGTTTGAATATATAATTTTATCTATAATATTAATATAGGTATAATGGCGTTTCTTTATATTGGTTTATTTTGGGTTTAAGTTGTTGTATAAGTAAGGCTTCTTTAATTTTCGTTTGTTTATGTTTGTTTCTTTGTTTAATATTTGAGTGTTTTCTATGGTTATGTTACGTTTACTTGAATTGCAATGTTCGAAAACATGTGAAGGCTATTTTTTTTATTCTTTGAATCTGGTTTTCATTTTTCTTCTTGTTTCTCCAATATAGAAGTCGTGGCAGTTATGACATTGTATTTTACAAATAATGTTAGTGTTGCATTGGCCAGTGTAGTTTTTACATGGTATAGACCTCAGTTTTGTGCCTGGTTTTTGAATAAATTTGGTATTAACTTGAATGTTATATTTTGTTACTAGTTTTTTACCAAATGTTGGTTTTTTATCTGCTGATGTTGGGAATATATGGTATGCAGCAATATATGGTTTCGTGATTTTTTGATTCGTGAGATACATTTACTTTGGTTGATTTTGCTTTCTGTCTAGGTGTGTGCGTATAATGTTTTCTACGGTTTGTGGAGGAAACTTGTTGATGAAGTTTTGTTTTATTTTGTTTAATTCATCGTTAATTTTATCTGGTGAGCATAGTTTTATGGCTGTGTTTATCTGGTTTCTTAGTATGTTGAGTTTTTGTTTTGTTTCATGTGCTGAGTCCCACGGAATGTATAGTTCAGTATGGGTGATTTTTCGGTGGATTTCTGTTTTGAATTGTGTGTCGGTTTTTGTAATTTTGAGGTTAAGAAATGATATTTGAATGCTTTCTTCCTGTTCACATGTGAAGTTAATGTTGGGATGCATAGAGTTAATGTGATTGAAAATATTAAGTTTGTGTTCTGTAGATTCGAATCCCGCAACCGTGTCATCTACATATCTGTACCAGTATAGTGGTGGATGTGATGCTGTGTTAATTGCTTGTGTTTCAACTTGTGTCATAAAAGTATTGGCTAGAACTGATGATATTGGGTTGCCCATGCTTAGGCCATTTGTTTTTATATAGTTTTGGTTGTTGAACATGAAGTTTGTCTTTATCTGGGTGAATTCTATGAGGGTTGCTAACTGGTTACTGGGAATGTCTACAGTTGGGTTAGGGTACTCGGATATAGAGTTCTAAGGCTATCTTGCAGGCTTCAGTGGTTGGAATTTCTGTAAAGAGAGATATAACATCTAAACTGGCCATTAAGGCTTTATGATTAAGTTGATTTAGATTAGACTTGAAATTAAAAGAGTCTTTGATGAATGAGCTGGCTGATGTTACATATTTGGGAAATGCCCATGCTATGTATTTACCAAGATTGTAATTAAACGATTCATATGTGGACATTATTGGTCGTAATGGACAATCTGGTTTATTAGGTTTGGGGATGCCGTATATTTGCGGTGTGTGTGGGTCTGTTTTAAGTAGGTAGAAATAAAGTGTTTGTGAAATTGTGTTGGCTTTTTCATTTGTAGTGGTAATTTGTTCGGTTGCGTCTCGTGTGTTTTTGTTGGATTCGTGTATATTGGTTTAAAATTGTTCGTCTCTGATAAGATGTTATTCCTTTTTTGTATGTATTCATTCGTGTTCATTATGACTATAGAGTTACCTTTATCTGCTTTTAGAATTTTTATGTTTCTGTCTTGTTTTAGATTTTTAATGGAATTAATGTCTCTTTTTGTAAGGTTGTTTTTTAGTTTTCTGTTTTGTGAAATTATGTTGATGGTTTTGTAAGAAAATTCTTTGAAAAATCGTTTAAAATGTTGTTTTTTGGTGTTTATGGAAAACATAAATTTGTAATTTTACCTGGAAAGTTTGGCTGTTAGATGTCAATAAAATTATCTAAGTTGTCTTCTTTCTGTTGGTTGTTTTTGGTTTTTTCATTGTTTTTATTCTCTGTAGAAAGTATCACAAGTCTCCTGACTAGGTCTTCTAAACATGTTTTGATTTCTATGGTTGGAATGTACCTAGGTGCTGTTGCGAAATTGAGTCCTTTGTTCAGTAGATGTATCTCGTCTGTGTTTAATTGTCGGTCGGATCTGTTAATTATGAGGCTAGTCAACGGTTTATCGTTTTGGTGTCTTTTCTGTTGTTCACATCTTAGTTTTTCAAGTTTTCTGTTGTGGCAGATCTTTTTGTCTCTGTCGTTCTTAGTATTCATTTGGTTTATGTTTCGTTGTACAAGTCCGTAAATCTCTGGTTTAATGCAGCATGCTAGTTGATGATCTAGGTTCATTTTTTGTTTGTGTAAGTCATGTAGTTCTTTGTATTTTGTGTTCAACATGGCTTTAAGTAGTTTTTTCTGTAAATTTTGGATAATGTTTGGGTATTTATTAAATTTTTTGAAAGTTTTACCTTTACAAAATTAGGGGTCAGTTGCTCCTTTTTACATTGTTGAATAAAATAGATGTCATTTCTTTTACTAATAATTCGTTGGTTTAAATTTCTTAGTTTCTTAACGATCGTGTACTGTTAATAGTAGTGTACTGCATGCTTGTTTAGACAAAATGGTAACAGATAAGTACAAATACACTGAGAAAAAAGACACAACCAAAACTATATACAAACAAATTGCCTAAGCATGGGCAACCCAGTATCACCAGTTCTAGCCAATATTTTTATGACACAAGTTGAAACACAAGCAATTAACACAGCATCACATCCACCACTATACTGGTACAGATATGTAGATGACACGGTTGCGGTATTCGAATCTACAAAACACAAACTTAATATTTTCAATCACATTAACTCTATACATCCCAACATTAACTTCACATGTGAACAGGAAGAAAGCAATCAAATATCATTTCTTAACCTCAAAATTACAAGAACCGACACACAATTCAAAACAGAAATCCACCGAAAAATCACCCATACTGAACTATACATTCCGTGGGACTCAGCTCATGAAACAAAACAAAAACTCAACATACTAAGAAACCAGATAAACACAGCCATAAAAGTATGCTCACTAGATAAAATTAACGATGAATTAGACAAAATAAAGCAATACTTCTTCAACATTAAGTTTCTTTCACAAACCCAGGAAAACATTATTCACACACACCTGAACAGAAAGCAAAATCAACCAACAAAAGTAAATATCTCACGAATCAAAAAATCACGAAACCATATACTGCTGCATACCATATTCCTGAAATCATCAGACAAATGACCAACATTTTGTAAAAACTGGTAACAAAATATGACATTCAAGTTAATACCAAATTTATTCAAAAAACAGGCACAAAACTGAGGTCTATACCATGTAAAAACTACACTGACCAAGGCAACACTAACATTATTTATAAAATACAATGTAACAACTGCCACGACTTCTATATTGGAGAAACAAGTAGAAAAATGGAAACCAGATTCAAAGAACATAAAATATCACCTTCACACGTTTTCGAACACTTCATGCCAAATAAACACAACATAACCATAAAAAACACTCAAATACTAAATAAAGAAAGAAACATAAACAAACGCAAAATTAAAGAAGCCATACTTAAACAACAACTTAAACCCAAACTAAACCAATATAAAGGAACGCCTTTATACCTATATTAATATAATAAAATAAAATATATTCAAACATCTAACACCGCTCTCTATATTCTGAAACTTAGTTACGCAACCCCCTTTCAAATATGTGGTCAGCTTCCGGTCAATTACCTCTTTCTTTGTGAACCTGATGATGACCGAAGAAGGTCGAAACGTTGTTCGCTTTTCTATGTAAAATATTTTCTCAACCCAAACGAGCCATTTTTGCGTATAAAGATCACAGTCACGTTCCTTCTGAAACGTTTTGACTTTTCGCAATTCAAAGAAGCTCGTTAAAGCTCTCCCATGTGACAGCCAGCGGATTTCTGTGTGGAAAAGCAAAACTGAATGCTCACTTCCAAAATCTTCACAAAGCGACTTGAAGAGGCGGTGTCTCAGAGCGCGACCTCTAATGCAGTTGATGGTCTTCACAGAAGTGTCAAGGACCTTTTTCAACTTTGAAGGTAATATTTTTTTGTGCCAAAGCATGTCGATGAAGAAAACAGTGAGTACCTTGCAAGTGCGGAATCTCTTGTTTCATCAGTGCAAAAAATTCTGATTTATTTCCCAACATAGCAGGGGCACCGTCGGTACACGCAGAACCAATAATTTGAATATCTAAATCATATTTATCAAAGAAGTCCTTCATACACTAGAAAACATCTTTCCCTTTTGTGGTTGTTTTCAGATCTTCATAGAAGAGGAAATTTTTCACTATGGCACCATCATGGACATACCTCACTAGTGCGATGAGTTGACTGAAATTTGCGACGTCAGTTGTTTTATCCAATTAAAGAGAGATTTTCAAGGGACTCGCCCTGATATCTGCCATAACTTGGTCCAAAATGTCCGAACTCAAATCACTAATTCGGTTTTAAATAACAATTTTTGATAATGGCATTAATTTAAGCTTGTTTGAGGCTTCTTTTCACAGTTCAATTGTTGCCTTTGCTAATGCACACGGTTTTATCACTTCTTATGCAATTGTTTGAGGCATCTTTGATTTGCCTACTTTATACGCCACATGGTATGAAGCCATCAGCAGTGGTTTGACAGCAGAAATAAAACTTAATTTTGGAAGGGTTGCTCGAGAAGCAAAACGGGTTCTTCAACCTTTCAACATCATGGCCTGGAACAGTGATGTCAAGAAAACCCACTTGTAGATAATTTTGTATGTGTTTGTATTTTTGTGCCTGGTTTTGAATAAATTTGGTATTAACTGGAATGTCGTATTTTGTTATTAGATTTTGCCAAATGTTGGTTATTTGTCTGCTGATGTTAGGAATATATGGTGTATAGTAGTATACGGTTTCGTGATTTTTTGATTTGCGAGATATTTACTTTTGTTGATTTATTTTGCTTTTTGTCTAGGTGTGTGCGTATAATGCATTCTACGGTTTGTGGAGGAAAGTTATTGATGTTGATAAAGTATTGTTTTGTCTAATTCAGCATTTGGCAAAAACTAATAACAAAATACGACATTCCAGTTAATACCAAATTTATTCAAAAATCAGGCACAAAATTGAGGTCTATACCATGTAAAAACTACACTGACAAACACAACACCAACCTTTATTTGTAAAATACAATGTGATAACTGCTACAACTTCTATATTGGAGAAACAAGTAGAAAAATCAAAACCAGATTTAAAGAACACACAAAGTCACCTTCACACGTTTTTGAACACTGCAAGTCAAATAAACACGACATAACCATAAAAAACACTCAAATACTAAATAAAGAAACAAATATAAACAGATGCAAAATTAAAGAAGCCTTTCTTATACAACAACTTAAACCCAAAATAAACCAATAAAAAGGAGAACCTTTATACCTGTATTAAAATGATATAATAAATAATATAAAATTATATATTCAAACATCTAACACCGCCCTCTACATTCCGACACTCAGTTACACATCCCCTTCCAAACGTGGTTAGCTTTCGGTCAGTTACCTCTTTCTTTGTGAACCTGACGATGACCGAAAAAGGTCGAAACGTTGTTCGCTCCTTTACGCTCCAGCCTGCAACAGCTGCTTCACCATGTCGGTTGTTGAAATATTCCTGCTGCTCAGATGGCTTCAGATTTGCGTTTGAAAGGAAAGCGTCACAAAGCATGCACTAAGGTTTTTGCAGATCCTCAGTTGTTCTGATGCAAGTGAAATCAAACTTCCCAAATTTGTTTTTTCACGAACACTGAATCAACAATACACTGACTACAATGGCATCACGCATGGGTTTATATACTCTGAGAAACTTTCTAGAACATTCTCGAATATACGTCACATGACGTCATCGATTAATTCTGGTACTACTGGAAGTTTCTCGAGTTACGGTCACGTGAATACATGACATAAATAAATAATAAACTCTAAGACGACGTTCACGAACGTAACTTAATTAGTTGTGCCGAGTATTTAGTTCATGTTTACGTTTTGTGTGTTTGTTTACAGTTGTACATTAAGATTTCGGTCTGCGCTGGTGACGGTAGAAACGACAGTTTATCGCAACAAGAAAAATAAGAAATAAAATTTGAACGTAATTTTCGAATATATAATATAAACAAAAAAAAAGTGAAATTTTAGCTCGCACCCCCTGGAACTCTGTCTCGCACCCATGATTGGGAACCACTGTGCTAGGAGAACATGTGCATGCCAAAGATTAATGTTCTTAATTTTAGGTTCACCAAAGAATTATAAATACTATACTAGTGAAGGAGTATCGTGTGTAAGAAACTAAAAACGATAAAAATTAGTTAGACAATACGGTATTGTGAGCAATATAGTTGAGTCAAGGCTAGAGTAACGTGTTATAATTGTGATTTTGTTTCTACATGGAAACTTGCCAACATCCTGATTGTCGTCTATAAAACTTTTGTTACGAATAAGTCAGAAGTGTCAGAGCTAAGATGTTGAATCCAGTTTAAGTTTGAAACATAGTAGAGAAAATCTACCACACGTGTCTACGTATTGAAAGAATTAATAAAACAATGTCTACATTAATGTAAGAAATTTATATCTGGTGAATGAACATGTGATACATAAGCATAAATAAATACATATTTTCCTTAATTTCAATGTACATGTGGATCTGTTGTTTTTTACGTATTGTTTGTTTGTTTTTGGATTTTGCTCAAAGCTAGCCTATCTGTGTTAGCCTTCCCTAATTTAGAAATGTAAGACTAGAGGGAAGGCAGCTAGTCACAACCACCCACTCCCAATTCTTGGGCTCCTCTTTTACTAACGAATAGTGGGATTGACAGTTACATTATAACGCCCCCAGGAAGAATGGGTGAGTATGTTTAGTGCGACGGGGATTCAAACCCGGGACCTCAGATTACTAGTCGAGCGCTCCTGATTACCCTATCAGCAAATAACCCGATGTGGTTTTGTTCTGATAAAACACACACACATCCAAAAGTTAAAATCCATAACGATTGTTTGTTTGTTTATTTTGAATTTCGCGCAAAGCAACAAGAGAGCTATTTGCACTAGCTGTCTTTAATTTAGTAGTGTAAGACTAGAGGGAAGGCAACTAGTCATCACCATCTACCACCAACTCTTGGACTGCTCTTTTACCAACGAATATTGGGATTGAAGGTCACTTATAACGCCCCCACGGCATGTTTGGTGCGACGGAATACTTAACGAATGAAATAGGCAGTGTTACAAGATATAATTGCCACAGAAAGTTAACAGTAATATAAACATTTTGAGATGGTTTGACTGGGTAATGAACAAACTTTTTTATAAATGTTTGACGTGTCATCCTCAGGTATTAAAAGTTTTCCTTATCCAGTTAAACCGTCTCAAAACTTTTTAAAATCAGATTCCTCGTTATCAAGCATTTAATTGTATCCGGTTTTTTAAATGTTTCCATTTAAATAAATTTATAATTTGTTTTAATATATTTTGATTGGATGTGTATTATAAGATATGTTTAACATGAGAAAATATACTTGCATTGCACCAATTATTCTTGAAAATGAACGTTGAAAAACTCTTTACAAACCCACACACTTCACAGTATTACTCTCAAACCTTCTTCCAATATTAATTATGCACATATCCAGGGGCGTAGATCCTTGGGGGATGGGGGTATACACCCCATTCATTTTAGGTGGGGGGTATGGTGCATACAATCATACCCCCTACAGTTTGGTTTGTTGAATTGTTTTATTGCATCACAGTCCTACAAAATGTGTGTTTGTTCTTGTGATTCTCGTGCTCTTACCAATCCAATTACATAATTAGGCCTAAATGTAGGCTTTTTCAGTAGCCGAAATGTACATATTTTATATAGGCGTGCTTCTAAGCTTTTCGCTTAGGCGATAGTTTGTAAGTATCAGTCAGTAGCCTTAAGTATACATCCAAGTATCGTGGCAACAAGATTACTCTGTGACTGCATGTTTACAGCTTTCAGGTTCATGTAATCAAAGATTACCAATTTGTAAATTGAACAGTCCAAATAAGTAGTTGCAAATATCATCCACCCCGCTTCTACACCCCTGCAGATATCGTTGTTGTTTTCTAAATAATTAATATAATTGAAATAATTTTGATACCTTAATTTCATAATACATAGTAATAAAATTTATAATGAGTACCAAGTAAGTTACTTGCGAAAGGTTTGAGAAAAAGTATAATTTTTCACTGTAAACCTTAGAGACTCTTTCCCAGTGCGCATTGAAACGAAACGATAATCGACCTACTTAGTTCAAGCATAGCGTGATATAACGATATTAACCAACGTGTTATATGTGTTGGAGTTGAATTATTTGGCGTGTGCCTTTTACTTCTTGAAATTAGCGGTGTAGTGGTAACGCAACAATACTTAGTGATGTGGAATTGTTTTGTTTCGGTTGTTTTGCTCTCAACACAGTTATTAGGTAAGGTTTTAAGTCTAAGGTTGTTTTTTATTGCAGTTGTTAAATAAATAGGGAAATATTATTATATGATTTGTAAAATATTTATGTAAAAGTTTCTGTTAATAGTACTAACGTTAATAATATTTTGCATCTATTTCATAACTACTTGTATCATAACTTTTGAAGATTACAGTTTATAAGAAAATCTGTTACCTAGTGTAACAGTTTCAGCTCTGTAAATAACTGGCTGAATGTATTTCAAATTTTTAACTAGGAGAACAATAAATTATAGTTAAACGTTTAAGACTTTGGATTATTAAAAAAAACTTCCAAGTAAAGAGGCAATCGTCTGTAACAATATTACATTGTTTATCTTTTTAAGAAAAGGTGCATTCTACGAGAAACAAGTAGAAAAGTATTTTTTTTAAAACAGTTTAACTATTTGTAAAGATGTTTCGGGCATGGATGGTTGTCATATGTTTCGTATATTTAGTAAATGCCGAGTTATTAAAAGTTTGATTTTATGTTACAGTTGTATTCCTTATTAAATTTTGTTTTTTCAGTAACTTTACTGCCTGTTGAAGCTAGTTTTTAACAGTTTGGAGGAACCTGTTTCAAACATATCCCGCTACCCCTTTCCCCCACCGCGGGCTTAAAAATGTAACAGTAGGTTAAGTGTACAAACATGTTAATAAGACTTCAGAAAAACAGTTCAGTGTATTGACAATGCATCTGCGAATAACTTGTTTAAAAGTGCTTGTGTAGATTTAGTTCCTGGTATTGCACAATATATAGGCTAAAGTATATTTATACTACAAACTATGCATATTGGCGATTAATGTAATTCAATTTTGAATTGTAATCGTATATTAAATGTTCTTTACAGGTAAACTATTATGATCGCGAAAGGCCTCTGTAGCACACGAAAGCTGCTAAACATTAATTACTACTAGCAATTAACCCTCCTATCGTTCCACAGTTTTGTTCAATTAACTTAATCTTGAAACTTCTCAACAACTACTGATAATTGGTAAGTGTTCTGAATTTAAATTTTGAGTGAAGGAAATTCGCTTCAAGTTGAGATAACCTTCGTGATACCGAAAGGTTGTGTACTTCTAGTATGTAGGGGTGGGCTTTAAAAAACAAAAATAGTTTAGCTGTTTAGAATTAAGCATAAAGCTACACAATGGGCTATCTGTGCTCTGCCCACCACGGGTATCGAAACCCGGATTTTAGCGTGCAAGTCCGCAGACATACCCCTGAGCCACTGGGGGGCTATAACAAAAATAACCTATATAAACATTCATTTTTAATTGTTACTTTTCACATTTTTGTGGCTTAGATGAAGGCCGTGACGTATAGATAAAAAAATACTAGACGCATTGAAAACTAGCATTCTTTTTTATGTGAACAGTGTGGAGAGTCTCTTTCAGTTACTTTATTATAAAAAAAAAAAAAAAAAAAAGATCGCCACATTAAACTAATAAAAGTCGTGATGACAAGAAACCTGCTTGTTTAAGAAGGTCAAAACGTTCTTCTCGGCTTTTTGGTAAAAGTGTTAGTACCCACACGAGCCGTACTGAGATGCTTCAATACACACAAGGTTATAATCACGAGTTCCGTGGAAAACAACCGAACTGCTTATTGAACCTAATGTATGGTACGTGTATAAGTTGCTGTATTAGGTGAATTAAAACAGCAGTAAAGTATATTAATTATGACTGTATCAAAACTGTTATTTTTGAATTATTTTAGTTGATTACATACTGCGTAACAAACGCATACTTTTAAGATGTGAAGGTTTTAAGTATGCCGGTTTGAATTCTACAGTTGGTCTGTGACTTGCGATGAATTCGAACGATAAATGGGCTGCACATATTCAGCTTATTTTTATGTAATATTTTCAAAACAAGTTAAAGATATGTGCAAATATTTATAGTATGGGATATTTGTATCTAAAACTAGACAATTCCTTTTTCTATTTTCAAAAGTCCTCACACGTTCATTCAGCACTTTTAGAATCTGACAAGATGAATTATTCTTATTTCTATTAAACTGTGAAACTCTAAAATAGCACACGCTAGCTTAACTTCATGTTCCTTTATTTTAAACGTCACTTGACCTTCTACTTAACTTACTGTTTCTAGTCATACATTTAAAATTCACTGTGGCCTCGCCACAATGAAAAATACTCCAGGTGATAAGTTTAACATAGAAATGTATATAACTAGTTAAATGTGTATTGTGAAAGTCCCGAGCACTTTTAAAATTTGTAGAATATCTTTGAGTGTAAGAATTTTAAAAACCTCTTTATGAAAGCACTAAGAAATCTTCAAATAATGTCGGTTGAACTTTCCAGAACATAGCTTAAAGTTTTATAAATCGACTCGCCATGAGACAGTATGTTGGTGGTGGTTTTTTTAGTTAGTATAATACAAATTTCGGAATCTATAACGGTTATTCCCACGTATCAATGGGGAAATTACAGATTTGACCAGAAACGTTTATAAATATCGAACTTTAGAAGCTACTTGATTTCAGTGAATTAATTTCGAACGTTACTATTTTTATGAATACATTAGATATTTTCTTTTAAAAAAAACAACAACTGAAGAAGCTAACTAATTTCCTATCAAGTGAAGTGTGCTGCGTATCAACAGAATTAATTCGCCTTCTCCAAACTTGGATAAAATATTTAGTTCCAAATCCGATATACAACTCAGTATTGTCTGCAAGTTTGTAAAACTCTGGTGTATAACTAATATTTGTATTCTCAATTTTTCTGGCTTTCTTAAATCGTAATACGAAACGTAAGTGATACAAGAAATGGGAGACTCTTCCGAAATGAATTATAATACGTAACACACTCGACAACCTTTTTTTACAAATTTAGGAAACAGTCTGGACTTTCGCAATATATGTATAACAATCACATACATTTATAAATATATATTAAACTGAAATATAAATATTAAAATAATACGAAATCCTTTACATTGCAAAGGTCAAAACGATCGCTTTTCTTCTGATTTCGTCTCTGCTGTTTCCAATTTAGAAAACATTTGCGTAGATTTAGACCTAAATTACTTTTTAATCATAAATAGTTAATCATTTAATTATGTTACTTATTTCTTTTTTAAGTTTGCTAAATTAAAACAACGCGCCAAGAGATGGAGTATTATTATTATTTATTATTGTTGGACAGCTGTAATCAGTACTCTATAAACATGGGAAACTATAATTGTGACTAACGACTATTAATCGTTAAACTACAGAATTGTGGCCTGTGTAGTCCAGATATTGTCCACTGTTAGCTGATGTAGTCCATACACATCGAAAACATTTCAGATAATTATTCACAACTACAAATCCGCGAGCAATGTAAAACCTTTTAATCTTGTGATCCAGTCGTCCTCGACCAGTTGTTTAAATCTGTTTGTGCCCTACAACTACATTTTACTTACTATACTACTGGCTTTGCTTTTCAATGGGGTAACCTTAATCTGAACTACTTAGATGGTTTTGAGTTAATTGAACAACTGCTGTGTGTGATTATACATTGTCTTTGGAAGTGTAGTGGATGACATAGCCAGAGATGTTCTACCTGCGATAGATAACTTAAGAAAAACACAAAACTCTAAATGAACATTGTGTTAGTGCTATTTTGTTAAATGCTGTTTTTAGTTTTTGAATCTTTACTCCTGAAGTAACCTCCTGGTACATTAATCAGAGAATATAAAAATAAAACAAACAACTGGCATTAAATAATGTGCCCTCAGTTTCGTCTCATTTCTACATTTGATCTTTGAATTTTCTATACTGCTCGAAGTTTAGAATCGAAATCAAACGCAATGTTTAGTCATAACTTGTTGTGCCGATAATCGTTTTGTGTTTAGGGATAAAACAATTGTTACCACTTGATTCTTAACAGTTATTAAGGTCTAGAGCAGTTTGACGCATGTTTTCAGTGTGATGTTTTACTTAACGCAATTTTAGTGACGAAATAAAATTTCCGCAAGTAAACCACACACAACAAGCGTTACCAATACTTATTTGGCAGCGCCTGAACTGTTTACTGACAAAACACGCTAATTTGTATGAAGTATTTCATCTTCGTCAGTTGAACACCAGTAGCATCTTCGTTTTTCTTTTGTTTCGTGATTGTAGAGTCAATGTTGGGATAGTGCAAAAGCTCGTGGCATGCCATATCCAACGGAACTTGTTTAGGTGGCGTGATGTCAATCAGCAGCACACACATCTGTGCGACCTTCAGGAGCACGTGCTTTCGAGCTATAGAAGAGAACAGGGTTTGTAAATATCCTTGACTTTTGAGATGTATAGTAGTTCATACTGTCTTGTTAATCATCTGTAATGCTCTGATTACTTGCGTATTATTGCTCAGCATTCACGAACGGTACAATGTCGAGAGATTATTCGTGTATAATTTTCGAAACAATTTGTTTTCGTTATAGCATGCTACTTTCCTAAGCTTCGATCGGGGGTGTGAATATTTAATGTTCACATAACGCATCTCTCTAAATTTATTACGTTCTGTCGCATGGATCTCCATGGCCAGGTGGATTAAGGCGTGCAACTCTTAATCTGAGGGTTGCGAGTTCGCATTCTCGTCCACCAAACATACTCGCCTTTTCAGACGTAGGGACGGGCGAAAATACTTCGCTAATTGGTGCGGGTTGCAATGATTTTAGTCGTCACATTTTTTTTTTCCATCAATATGAAGTCATTTTACGTTGAAGCTGCTCAAGGGCAATCAAATTGTACAACAGAATCGTAACTTATGCTCTGTGCCTCAAGATGTACAAAGTTTAATGTATACAGAGTCCACAGGACAAGCACCAATGTCCTAATTTGGACAAAGTGGTAAACTTAAATATAACTAAATATTTTCAATATCTTTATCACGTGTTCTCGTACTTTTAAAATTTTGTACTTTTAAAGAAGTTTTTTTGGGATATGGTTTAACTGTTTCCTGATAAGAGCTAGGAAGTCAACGAATTTTTAGCATACTTTTGATGGAACGTTGAATTTACTGTCTATAGGTATCTTTATTGATGAATATCAGGTTTTATCTATAGGTACGTAAACAAGACATCAATTAATGATGAGACAACCTACTTGTAGAGAAAAATATATGTAAAAACGGCTCGTTTGGGTTTTCAATTAAATGATTGAAATAGAATCATCAGATCATATACGCAAAGGTCAAGTAAGGTAAAGTATATGAGTGGAAAATAGACTTGCTAATTCACTTAATTTTTGGAATATTTTGTGATCATTTGGGAAAATGTGTAAACATAACATATTTCATAACGAGACTAAAAATTAAACTTTGTGCATTTCATTAATAATATTCGAGTGTATCTGTTTCTTCAAACAGCACTGTTTACAATAGATTCACCTGTTCTTTCATGAATGTGGAAAAGAAAGATTCATATAAAACCACACATGAGGTGGCACTGAAACACAGCACTAATTACAGCGTACCGATTGGATGTAATGCTGGTAACCACGGCGCATTTATTTATCTAGAGCAGGGGTGTGCAACATTTTTCGTCGGTGGGCCATATAACCAACTTCATCAATCAAGCGGGGCCACTTAAAAAACAAGCTTATTCGTGTACATGCACAATAAATTTAAAAAAATTCTCAAAATGAAAGCAATAATATTTTATATTTTTGCATGAGTGATCATTTTAGTGCGACACTTGAAATTTAGAGTCCTTGCAGAGCTTGTCAATATCAGCTTTGACAGAAGTGGTTGCCACTCTTAACTGACTGGTCAAATGTTCATCAGTCAGCTGACTTCTACATTTGGTTTTGATGAGCTTCATTTTGGAGAAAAATTGCTCACAGCAGTAGGTGCTACCAAAAAGGGAGGCAATTCTTTGTGCATGACGGGACAAATTGGGAAACTTTTCACGTACACAGAGTTTGTAAAAGTCTAGCAAACTGTTTTCAGAGAATTTCCTTTTAGTGTCCATGTCAGCCTGCAGTTCAATGAGTTCCATTTGGCAATCATCAGGACTGTCTTCCACTGCCAAATCAAAAGGTTGAGCGAACAATTTCAATCTAATTTCAGTTTGTCTGAAATCTGTTTGCAAACTCATCACGCAGCTTTTGTACACTGGTTCCATATTTGGTGCAATCCAGATTAGGAAATTCCAGTTTCCTGGTTGCAAGACATGTAAAAATGGGTCAATATGGCTCTTCTCAACTGAACCTGAAAAAGTTCCAATTTCTTCTCAAAAGCACAAATATGCTCAAACAACTTATTCACAAGTTGACTTTTCCCTTGTAGTTTTAAGTTTAAATCAGACAGATGCTGTGTAATGTCTGTGAGGAATGCTAAGTCATTCAGCCAGTTCTCATTGCTCAAGAAGTCCACATTCTAACGTTTGCTCTCCATGAAGAACTTAATCTCCTCTCGCAGATTCCAGAATCTCTTCAAAGTAGCAGCTCTACTAAGCCAACGTACAGCAGAGAAGTACAAAACATCTGAATACTCGCTGTCCAGCTCATCTAAAAAAGTTTTAAATTGTCGATGATTTAATCCTCGTGTTCGAATATAATTTACGCATTGGACGACATTTTTCATGACTTCTGCAAAATCCAGAACTTTGGTGCACAAGCTCTCTTGGTGAATAATGCAATGGCTTACAACTACGTCTTGTGCTCCAATTGCAGTTAGAAATTTCTTGGTGAATCCATTTGTCCTACCTGTCATGGAAGGAGCACCATCTGTTGTAACACCACATAATTTATAAGGATTCAGTTGAAACTTTTCTACAACCTTAAGCACTTGTTCACAAATGTCCTGTGGTTGTGGAGGAAAGGCTTGCCATATCTAAAAACTCTTCGAAAACATCAAAGCCTGCAGTAACAGCTCTGATGAAAATGACAAGTTGGGATGTGTCATTGATATCAGTGCTTTCATCCAAAGCCAGACTGAAATCTTCACACGAATTCAATTTCTCTTTCAAAGTTTCTTTGATGTCCTCTGAAAGATCTTTTGTCCTGCGTGAGACAGTAAAGCGGGAAAGGCTAGTTTGCTCCACCAAATATTTTTTCTCTGGACATGCATATTCTGTGAATATTGTTAAACAATTTTTAATAAATTCTCCATCATTGAAAGGCTTTCCCTTTTCTGCCATACATTCACAAAGCTTAAAACTCAGTTTTGTCACCAGTTCTGAATTTTTCTTGAAAGTGGTAAAAACACCTTGTTGCTTTTCAATGGATGTTTTTAAATGTTCAATTTTGTCCTTTCCTGCCTGACCAACAATTTCATCAAACTGGGAGGAGTGCTTAGTTGCGTAATGTCGCTTAATATTGTACTCTTTCATGACTGCAATTGTAGTTTGACAGACGAGGCAGACAACACCTTGATTATGTGGGACAACAAGATATTTTGTGCACCATTCACTGTTGAATAACCTTCCCTCATCATCAATTTTTCGTTTCTTAACTGCTGACATTTTACTAGCCCTGAAATCAAAACAAAAATTATTCTCACGAAAATAGCAAAGTAGAAAAAAACATAGAATTTATTTACACATGGAACCTCTTATGGACAGAAACACGTTTCTAAATTGGCATCCCCGATCATAGCCTTCCGGTACTTAAATTAATTGAGAATAGCCGAATTCGGCCTGCTCCTCTCTAGCAAAGATAATTTTAGAAGTTTGTCGAGTCGAAGCCTGGGAATCCCGTAGGATCGATGCTTTTAAAAATATTCCATTTGCGTTGGATTACAGATCAGGCCACATGGTTAGATTACAACAACTAGGGCCACACTAAATGGCTTGCGGGCCGGGTTGTGGCCCGCGGGCCGCCTGTTGCACACCCCTGATCTAGAGGATCAACTACAACTATTTTGAATGTTTTTTTTTTAGTTCTTGTTTTATAAAACTACAAGTTATAATTCGGTATCTGTTAAAATCGGATTACACTGAGCAAATATTTTTTTTTTTTAAAGAATGTTTTTATTTTAATTCTTTGACGAATTTCTAGTATTTACGACTTTCTATTCGATACTTAGAATATTATAGATTGTAAAGAATGTGTATTCTTAATTGTAGTTTAGAATCTGAAGTTTCGTATTTGCTGAAGGATAAAATCATTTCGTAGTTTTAGTTATTTTGGAATGTGTAGCAAATGAATATTAAATTGTCGCAATGTTTTTTCCAGCAACCACTTCTATTACTACGTTTACGATGGTGTATTAAGTGGTTATTTGGCTTTATATAAGTAATATCGTTTGTGTGTGTGGTATTGATTTGTAGTTACTGTTTATTTTTATACAAGGAAAACCGTGTACATTAGATCAAGTGAATCCAAGCATCAATATAGTGCGTGTTTGTTGGTAGTAGCACATAGTAAAAATACGAAGCTTGTTTTAAATTTGATTCAGCAATTTTAAACTTGTGGGTAACTGTCTTTTCACATGTGGATGCAGATAGTAAAATGTGGTTGGAATTGAGACGTTTTGAGTCGAAGTACTAAACTCCATATCATAACTAGCCAGCAATCAAGTAATATCAGTTAAAGATCATGTAGTAGGCATAAGTTAACGAATCTGGAGAGAAGGATGACTGGATGGAGGGTGGTAGAGGTGTGTTTAGAAATGTAAGTTCAATGTCCATTGATGTCACAACTAGGGTACTTCAGGGTTAAATGTGAGGGAGCAACTTTACCTTTTTTTTGCCCCAGTGACATATGAAAGAATGATCAATAAATTTATACATGTTAAGGTCTTGATGGTAGCTGTTAAGACTTATTTATAAACCTTTCCATCATTTAGCGAGTTGGGCAAATAAATGACAGTTGGGTTTTAATTATAACAAATGCAAAATAACACAGGCTATAATTTGCATTACAAGTATAATTAGGATGAGAATAACCTTAATGTTATGGAGGAGAGGGAGTTGTAATAGTTGATCATTCTGTATAGTTGTTGCTAGTGGTAGGGCAAATACAACTTGTATCTACATAAGTAATGAATACAAGTCTAGATGTGTTATAATTTAATTGCGCAATAACTGCTTAGTCCATATTTTTAACAGTCAGTCTTGGAATCCTTACCTGTGGAAAAACTGAGTTGTTGGAAATGGTTCAGAGAAGGGATACAACTAGAAAGGTGTCTGGGATTGGAGTTCTCAGACAAGGAGGAAGTTAAGTCCCATTACTTCCTCTTGAAAAAAACTCAATCTTTTAATGTATTTGAAAGTTATAGTAGGGCTATGGGTATGGGGGGGGGATTTGCGCAGGGTAAGTCATCTTCACCTGAGACAGTTTCATTTTTCTAACAGTGGTTCTTTAGAATAGGATGGAGATGCAGTAGATTTAAAACTTTGAGGAAAAACTTAAAGCTATCCTTTACCATTCATCTACTTCAAGATTGGTTTAGAGTTTGAAACAGCCGACATCAACCAGTAGGTTTCATGTTTTAAAACTCGCTTTTAAAGCGAGTACTTGGATTTTGTATGAAACTTAATGCTAATTATATGTTTATACTGAGTTCATTGTTGTTCAAGTGCTGATTTTAATCGTTTACTAACAACTGATGTAAATATTTTATAGAAGAATAGAAACATAATGACAAAAAAATTAGAATTTTAGAGAAGAATCACCTTTACAAGTTATTGTAGCAGTTTATTTACTTTGCTTTACTTTTGTTTTTTCAAGGTAGTGAGCGTGTTGTTGTTGGTTTTCATTTTGTAAAACACTTACAAACCGTAGATATAACGCTGGAGTTTAGTCACTCTAGTTCTGTTGATAACTTGTGAAGATTGTGAATTTCTCAAAACTCTTATTTCCTTACAGTGAAAAGTAATTATAATGGTAGCATTTATCCTCTGTTTCCAGATCGAGAGCACCTCAATATCATATTGGTGAAATATTAGATAACTAAAGAATGTTTACATGTCGTATATAATAATAATAATAATAATAATAATAAAAAAAAAAAACCTCACCAGTTCATAATTATCAACAAATGCTATACAGAGTATTGTATATTTACAACTACCGTTCCACAGTTGAAGCAGTGTGCAATTTTTAATATCCTGTGCAAATGCATCAATACAACTGGTTTTTAAGGGCTTTGTTACAAATAGAAACCTTTAATTATTTCGAATTATTTTGTAATAAATATGAAGTATTTAAATAAGTTTGAGGATCACACAGAATTATAATATTCAATAATGATTAATTTCCATAATTGTAGGAAAATAATTCGAATTAGGAACTTGGTCAATTTTATATATGTATAGGTAAAATTGACTAACAATTCTGTTACGTTCTTTTATAGAGGTTTGGCATGGCCAGATAGTTAAAGTACTCCACTTGTAATCTGAGGGTCGCTTGTTCGAATCCCCATTACACCAAACATGCTCGCTCTTTCATCCGTGGGGGCGTCATAATGTTACGATAAATCCCACTATCTGTTGGTAAAAGAGTAGCCCAACAATAGGTGGTCGGTGGTGATGACTAGCTGTCTTCCCTCTATTCTTACACTGCTAAATTAGGGACGGCTAGCGCAGATAACCCTCGCGTAGCTTTCCGTATAATTCAAAAACAAACAAACAAATCTAAATGTCTTTTTACAAAAATAACATCTCGCACTTGCTTAACAGTAGAGGTCGTTCTACACGCAGAAACCTGTAGAGGTACTGTTAATTTGCTCAAACGATTTAAGTTCGTCTTGTACATGTGATTATCTTGTGCACCAGCAAATATGGTAAAGATTTAGGATGTTTTCTGCTTAAGCATTCAACTGTTTCCTTCCCTTTTTAAAGCACTTCAGGTCCAGGAAAGTTGAGATTTAAGCCGGATAAACAGTTTAACAAAACTTGGGTATTTTCGTCGCCATCTCAAAAACTACACAATATCCCACAGAATAAATGCTCCACTATTGGATATGTTTTATGGCTTAATTTTACAAGTGTTTTGTCGTTTTAGTTTATTTTCATTTTCCACAAAATTTTCTCCAGAGGTTTGGATATGTTTTTGTGAAATTCACTCTTCAGTGTAATTAAAGTATCTCGCTTCAATGCAAATTGTAAATCATACGTCTTATTAGTTTTCACTTGACGGAATTGTACCAGTCTGTATTACTTGTATAAACTTTGAACACATGGAATACGTTTATTTTTAAAATCGTACACTGCCAACTAGAATGTAGCGGTTATATAAACTTAACACCTTTTGAAACCTCCCAGGAAAACTTTCGAAATAATGTTTATGGACAACAAGCAACCTGTTTATCTCGGCTGTCCCATATTCTAAACCAACTAAAACTATTGTATAAATTTTAAATTAAAACCCAACCCTTATTCACATATCAAAAATTCATTTAAAGCCACTTATTTTCTGTCTCCACAACACACAAAAACAACCTATTCTGTAGGCTAACAACCCTATTTCAAAAATATAATTCTTAGCTAAAGACGGCTTCTATATTTTTTTTAAATTTGTCTTCAGTTTTATTAATATAATTAAGTGTAAAATTATCAGTTTGATTTACGATGTTAAACACTTTGTTTACTCTTGTTGAGGAAACAGTTTTAAGGATATCTATATCTTCTTGTGACAACCTCTATCACAAGTACAGTTTTAATAACCCTCCTGAAAATTTTCCAACAATTCAAGATCCTTCCTAAAATAATGAGCCCAAGATTGAACACACTAGTCCAGAAATGTGGCCAAACCAGTGATCTGTTCAATAAAGTTAACATCTTTTTAAACTTCTGCTCATTTTTGTAGATACAATCCAAGATCCTATTTGCCCTACCATTAGCCACAGCTCGCTGCTTGGATGGCTCTAGGATCAACAACTACTTTCTGTTCCTTTCCCTCGTAATGCTTAATATTGTTTCTATCCAAATTGTGCTTATAATTAAAATTATCATAACCAATATCCACAACTTTCGTCATTCTAAAAACTTTCCAGTTTTCTTTTAACAAACTCATAATTTAGGGAATTCTCTTGTTGAATTTTACCTATCAAATATCTGTCAACGTTTCATTCTAATTAAGACCATTGTAATCTAAAAATTGCTCTGTGTGGATTCTTGTGCGTGGTGAGGGGACCTTCCAGGGAAGGTGTTTACTTCATCTGGAATCTAATCATCCATTCACGTATTTGCCGTTCGTGGCAACCCTTGATGGAGAGGATCCTTGAATTCCTGTAGATGGGCTACGGTAAACCAAGTACCAATGTTGGATGTTCTCAACATGTGTTGTAGACATTGTATCTGATGCTGGTGTTTTGGTATAGTGTTCACGAAACCTTGGTGTTGCTGCAGTGTCCTTGTTTGACATTGTAGTTCGTCCCCTCGTAGGGCTCCATGGTGGGTGTGTGGGGTCAGTGGGCACCGAAATTCTCCTTTTTCATTATGGACACTCCAATTAAATATCTAAATAAAACAGTGAAAAGGTCTATAGGTAAACGACACGTTTCGAATATTCTAAGCAGCAATCCTCGTCACCTGTACCACCTCATTTTCTTACATTGCATTCACTTTGAGACAAACCTTTAGGCCAAATGTCTCCTTTTTTTCATTCAGAAGGGACTAGGACTTGCTAGCTCTCCAAAGTCAGTAAAGAAGCTTCGATCTGGTGACATTAATGGAAACATCCACATCTCAACACAGGGAACTCTTGCATTCTTAAAGGCAATTGATACCTATTGAGGTTACACCTCGTTTTACTTTGAATTTGTTTCGAGGAGTTATTGTTGAGAGAGGTTTGAAGAATATGTCAGAGTTAGATTCTCGCCAGTTTCTCCACCCAAGGAGTTTCTGCAGTGAGGTGTATCTCCATTTTCAAAGATTGAATTATGGTACCGAACAATGTCCTCATTCTTACATTTACGTCGTCACGTACACCTGCTACATCAAGGCAGGTTATCTTAATTGTAGAATATGACCATACATTCCAAATCCTCCGATGCTTCCAGTGTCAGTGGTTCGGTCTTTTGAAAACGTTATGTCGTGGTTCCTTGCGTGCACTTGTTGTGGTGGCAAGGACCATAATGCCTGTGACTGTGAAACGAACCCTCATTAGATCAATTGCAATGGCTCTCACCCGTCCTACTTTCGTTCTTGCTCTAAATAGTTAGAAGAAAAAGAGGTGCAACGTTTGAAAATTATTCATAACATTACTTATCTTGAGGCTCAAAAGTTACTGCTCACCACTTCATCTCGGACATGTGCTGCTGCACTTCGTTTCATTACTATGATGAGAGTGCAGACAGACGTCTCTGTGCCTCCAAAAGAATCGTTCTCAAAACAAAGTATTTCATCCTCTATGGGTAAAAAGGTTGAACCAACTTCAACACCCATA
The DNA here is from genome assembly GCA_011833715.1 of Carcinoscorpius rotundicauda. NCBI lineage: Eukaryota > Metazoa > Arthropoda > Merostomata > Xiphosura > Limulidae > Carcinoscorpius > Carcinoscorpius rotundicauda. The sequence goes on along the minus strand of CM022400.1, from coordinate 62,081,176 downwards.
TCTGTCCCTTCCACACATTGCAACACATCCCCTTCCTTTGGTTTTGGGTACAGGCATTTCCTTGGATGCATCTTCTCCAACCCCATGGTGCAAAACGATCATTCGTTCACGTCCACAGACTCTGGAATTCTCTTCCAACAGCAAAGACCTGCTCAATCGACCTAGGGCAGGATCCATGGAGGTCAGTAGATCTCTCTCGAATACAGACAGTAAAGAAAAAAGACGTGGTCGTAAACAGAAGGGTTCTCCACCCACTTCACCTACACATAAATAATGGCCACCTTGATACAATGGAACTGTCAAGGTTTACATTCTAATCTGGTTTACACAAAAATGCTGATTGCTTCCTACCATGCTGTATATATTTCCGTACAGGAAACGTTTCTGAAACCTGTTGATACTCACCTTTTGACAGTTTTCTTTGTACATAAATGACACGCTGAAGGGTGGCATTGTTGGTTGATCACCATGTGCCCATTCTGTCTTTGCCACTTCATACACCCTTGGTGGTCTAGCCACACGTGTTTCCTTGGGTCATACCATCATTCTCTCTACCTGTTTCCTGAAGAGACCTATGATCAATCAAGACCTTGATGCTCTCATTGAACAATGCCATCTCCCTTTTAATCCCTGGGAGACTTTGCTGATGGTGATAGGAGGGGTTACTTCATAGGGCATATGCTCTTTGATCACAACCTTTTGTTCAGTACAGCTTCTAATTATTTTCATGCACCTAGTCAGTCCTTTACTGCTGTTGACCTCTCAGTTGGCTCACTTTCCTGTTCTCTCATTTTACATGGAATGTTTCCAATAACCCACGAGGCATTGATTATTTTTCTGTAATTTTAAGAGAAACTGGCCGTGGTCAGTGCCACCTGACCCGTTTGCCATGGTGGAAACTAGATCAATCAAACTGGCCCTCTTTCACTACTCTCGCAGAACTTGATTCTGTTATTGTCTGTAAACCATAAATAGTAACTGACTGTATTATACAAACAGCTGTTCAGTGTATTCCTAAAACCTCAACACATTTTCCACGATATCCTAGTCCGTGGTGGAATGCTGCCTGCCATATGGCATGGAAGGCTCAAATACGGGCCTGGTATACTTTCTGTAGATCTCACATTTCCAAACTACATTGATTTCCAGCGAACCCATGCACATGCTTGGTGGATGAGATGTCAAAGCCAGAAGGAATCTTGCATTAAGTTCACAATTGGCATATCTTCTACCATCAGCTCTAAAGTCATATTGGACAATATTCGAAAGGTAAGTGGGCAGTTTTATTCCATCTTCCTCTTGATCTTGCTCTCTGAACAGGAAGTAGCTAATACTTTAGGTGAAAGCTTTTGCTGGGTATCTAGTATTTCTTCTTCCTCCACCTTCTTAGCTATAAAGACTCTGGCAGAGCAAGCACGTCTGTCCTTTCGAGCTGGTATTTCCTTGTGGCTTTAATCGTTTCTTTACACTGGTGGCTTTTCATCAGTCTGGCAGTACTGCTTCTCTTATTCTTCTGCTTGTTTTTAATCTAACCTGGCAGGAGAATGTTCTTCCTGATGCCTGGTGTCAGGCTACTGTCCTACCTTTCTCTAAACCTGGGAAGGATTCAAAAAACCATTCAAATCATTGTCCAATTGGTTTAACGAGCTGGCTTTGTAAGACCTTAAAGGATTGTTAATGCTTGTCTTGTTTGGTTCGTCGAATCGAACCTCCTCCTCTCATCTACCCAATATGGTTTCCGATGACAGAGCTTCACCATGGACCATCTGATTCGACTTAACGTCAGAGAAACCTTTCTCAAATGACAACATCTTGTATCAATATTCTTTCACATTCTGAAGGCATATGATAAAACATAGAGGTATAGCATTTTGCGAGACCTCCATGTATATGGGTTATGTGGCCTTTTACCCATTGTTATTAAGAATATTTTAATGGACAGGAGATTCTATGCTTTTGTGCGTTCAACACTTTCCCATTATTTTCTGCAGGAAATTTGGGTTCCTCAGGGTGTGTTTTGAATGTCATACTTTTCAAAATAAAGGTTAATGCTATCACTGAACAACTCCCTCTTGCATTTGCAAACGGGCTCTGTCGTCGACTTTCACATCTCTTGTCAGTCGTCGAACATGGTATATTGAGCTGCAGCTACAGACTGCCCTCAGTTGGTTACTGAAGTGGACCACGGAAAACTGCCTTAACTTCTGTCTAAAACCGTTTGCATGCACTTTTGCTGCCAACAGGGTATTCACCCTGATCCTGAACTCCGTATCAGCAAAGTTGTGGTGCCTGGGACAAAGTTCGTGGTGCTTATTCTTAACTGTAAGCTGACCTTTATACCACACATCAAGCAACTATGGGCCCAATGTACAAGAGCACTGAACATTTTCCGTGTCCTCTTATTTGTTCTAAATTCTGCTATGGAACACTTGTCTGTGAGTCTGCCAGAACTTTGGCCTTAAAGATGCTGGACCCTATTCATCATCAAGAACTTTGGCTCTGCTCTGGGGCTTTCTGGACTTCCTCGGTTCAGAGCTTATATGTTGTCTCGTGAACCTTCTTTGCACCTCTGCCGTTTACAACTGTCTTTACCACATGCTTTGGAACTTCATTACATACCACAGCATCCCACCTGGAGTTGTATTTTCCTTCTTCGGTTAGCAATGCATTTTCAGAACAGATGATCTGCCATTGGTCCTTTTGCATTTAAATGCGGGGATAGTGGGATTAATTGGGTCTCTTCTTGAATAACATTGTGGTGTCCACTGTTCAGCCCATCCCACCCTGGCTTATTACAGTCCTCAAATGTGACCTATCTTTAAGTCATCTGAGAAAAACAGGTACTCCTAATTGTAAATACTGTGCTATTTGTTGAATATATATTTTGAACTATTCTTCCATTCCTATTTATACAGATGGTTAAAAATCGGGTGACTGTGTGGGCCCTTCCAAGGTTTGTTGTGGCCCGGTAGTTGCACACAGAATCCACTCTACAACTTGTGTTCACTGCTGAACTGTACGCCATTTTTCTTGCCCTGGATCACATAGAAGCTAAGCAGTACCCAAAGTGCACAATTTATACTCGCTTAGTTTTCTTCTGGCCCTGGAATTGGTTCACTTTAGTTAGTTCATACCTAGTTCTCGTCGATATTCAAAACCGACTGGTCCATTTCTCTTTTACGTCTACTTCTATCCAGTTTTTCTGGATACTGGGCCACGATGGTATTCGAGGAAATTAATTCGCCTACACCGCAGCTAAATCTATCTGCTCTGGCACTATCACTGCTGTGCCTGTTCCTTACATTGACTATTATGGTCGTGTATTCAAGACTCGGCTCTGTTCTAGTTTGTAATCGACTTGGAGTGAGTAACGCGAAAATAAGCTTTTGTAAATAAAACCCCTATATTGGAGTTTGGCTATTTTGCTTTTGTAAGGATCGGAAAGAGGAAGTTGTAACTAGACTAGGCATTGGTCAATTCTTAACTCATTTTCCTTTATCTTGGACTGATGCACCAATGTGCTGTTTAACACTCAGGTCACAATAATCCACATCTTACTGTCTTGCTATCGTTGAGAATCGTAACAATAGTGTCATTTTAAACATGTTCTGTTCCAAGGTTTATCCGTAATGTTAGTGTTATTAGTGATGGTCCTTGTAGTTCTATTTGAAATTACAAAATGGTCGTAACGTTAATAACTCGAAACCAGGACTGGAAAGGTCCACTTCAGGTGACTGACAGTGGTTTTTGTACTCCACTCTTAGTCTTCCTGGCGAACTTGGATAATTATAGTTATGTTTATAGAAAGTCCTTTACAACTTGTAGCTCTTCTCTTAACGTTAGAAACTAGATGTAAACATTAATTTTATGTTTTTAAACTTTAACTTTTAACCTCATTTTATAAACGTTAGTTATACAAGGAACTTGTTAATTACTATCGATACATACCGAACGAGTTTCCAAGACTTGCTAAACGTTCTAAAATAATGAGATGAACCAATGAGTGCACATCATTTTCTTTAGTTCTGATATGTTCGAGTTCTCTCCCATCCTTATTGAAAAAGCGATAGTGGCTATCTATGGACTTAAATTGGGGTACCATTGATCTGGTTTAGAAAGCGTTAAACATGTTAACCTCGGGAGGGTAGGAAAGGGTTAAAGACAATGAAATTAGAGGGTGCATTGCTACGCCATTATAACAGATGGTTGTAACCTCATGACAATGACATGCACGACATGTATCAATGTGTCTCGACGTGGCTGGGTTTCAAATACTAATTATTGGTACTATAGTTAATATAAAATTTGCTGTTCCAGTAGTTTATCTCTAAGTAAAGATTGTTACATGTTTGGTAACCTGATTACAATATTATGGATACTTTTTGTAACCCTAATTTTCTCACAAGAGACTTTTCAATCTAACCGATATAAACGTTTCTATTAAACACGTGTTTACATAAATGGTACACAACAAAATCATGAACAAACTTATATTTGTGATCATAATTTGGATGGGAGTTTTCATTTTTCCCACATATGACAATAATATATTTTTATATGGTACACACAGGAAGACAAATAAGGTTCTTTAGTCTTTTTCCATCTGTAATCATTGTTCAACAATTCTTGATGTATTAGGGTGAGACCAAATTATTTTCCATTTCGACCAAAATAAATAGACGCGCAGGGGCTACTGGTCTTGTGACTAATATCCAGATATTGTTTTTTACTCACGGTCATGTATTTGATCACTGACACCTCCAAACTTCTGTCGTCTGTATAAATCATTCAAATGTATCAAATTCCTAATGTTCATAGCTTCTTAGTTACCGAAAGTAATGTTTCTGTACGGATTAGTTTCTATATTTTACACAAGGTAAGACATTTACAGTATTGGATAGAAAATATTTCGATTCGTCAATTTCCTAATTTCACTGAATGAACATTTCCAACAGATTGGGTGTAAGATTAAAGGAAAAGAATGTATATCTTCCAGAATATCTTCTATATCAATTCCTTAATCTAACTTTTCCCTTTTCACTAAATAATGTTTCAAAACTTCGTGCGTACAGTTGAACATTTAAAATCTGGTTGTAAAGGTTGAGTGAAAATGTTTTCTATCCGCTTTGATTGCTACTTAATTCATATTACATGTTTCCGTCTATAGATGTTCCTTCTTGTGTCCATTAAATTCATCATTTTCAACACAATGTATACGTGCTTGACCTAAAAATTTATTATCAACACTTCATTGTAAGTGCCCTAGGGAATCGAACACAATTTACAATACATACGTCAAAACATTTAGCTGTTCCTCTGAAATGCTTTAGCATGTGACAAACGACTGATGTGCTGATCCAGTATAGAATGAAACGTTGTAATAAAATTCGTTATTCTAGTTCCTTGATGACCACAAATCCATTTGAAATAAAAATGCATTTTGGAACGTCTAGTTTGGGTATTAATATTTATTAATAAGCAGAAAACGTTTCGATCTTTGTTAGTCATCTTCAGGTTAGCAAAATTTGCAAACTCGTGAGGGTTTGATTTATATTTTTAAATGTAGTTCTGCAAACTTGTTCTTAAACATACAAGTTGTAAGTTTTATTACATAAACTTGTATATGAATATTGCAGTTTTTACCAGTGATTTTATGAAAATGTTGAGCTTCGAACATTGAATCATTTTTAATGCAATGAGTTGCTTGGCTAAACACAATCGTATAGTGTTTTTACCATCCAGTACTTCCCATAATTCAATGAGTTATGAGCAGTGCCATCAGTTTACTAGTATAAAAAGCCGCCTTCCGGCTAATATATGAAATAAGGATTTTTTTTTACTAATGTGTATTATATCGTGTTTATGTTGGATAACATAACTGATACATTCGATATTTAAAAATATCTTGGTAAAATTATACGTATGTGAATTTGTCACTTTCTGTTCACAAAATCTAAACTTCTCGATCTAATCTACCAAATAATTGTAAAATCTTAACTTTTATACAAAGAAATAACATAACGTAAGTTAAAGTAATTAGTAGACGAAACGAAATCATAAATAAAAGAAACGTTTGTTTTTGGTGTTTGCTCAATGTTGGCCTATCTGTTAGCCTTCCGTAACTTAGCAGTGTAAGACCAGAAGGAGGGCAGTTATTCATAACCACTCGTCGCCATCTCTTTTACCAATGAATAGTGGGATTGATCGCTACATTACAACGCCCTCACGGCTGAAAAGGCGAGCATGTTTGGTGCGACGGAGATGCGAACCCCCGACCCCTCAGATTACGAGTTGAACGCCTTAACTCACCTGGCCATTCCTGGCCATAAGTAATATTTAAGAATAAGTGATCGAAACGTTATAAATCATTGGTGCACAACTTTTTAAGAGTCAGGAACCACAAAAAGACTTGTTGTAACCGTTGAGGTCCACAACAAAGTGAATTTTAAAATCGTCCCACAGTTGTTTTACATAAGACTAACGTCACATTTAAAAACACTCAAATAACAATTACATCAAAGTTTCCACATTGTGATGTATCACAATATTTCTTAGAATAAAGTCAGTGCAATGGATGGTGCTGCATGTTATCTACGAGCTCAGAAATATCCGGCTTGATGTTTGACGTTGAAAGACGCAAGACTGCTTCCAGATGATCATAAGTCAGCTGATTCCAAGGGTTGTTTTTGTTCAGTTTCATATGCGAGAAAGCATGTTCACAGCAGTATGTGCTGCCAAACATGCTGGTGTGGACAAGTGCGTTCTCTTTCAGATTAGCAAATGTATCAGGCAACGTTTTGTAGAAATTAAGCAAACTGTTTTCTCGGTAAATAGCACGCAATTCATCAGATGCCTGGAGATCAGTAAGTTCGAGCTAATATTCTGCTGATAAGTCATCCACTGACACACTGAACGAATCAGCAAAAAGTTTCAACAACCTGCATTGATCAAAGTCATCAAATCGCGAGTTGAAGGATTGAATCAAGGTAACTAGCTTCTCAACATAAACTTGTGTGTCAATGTCCTGATTCTTCTGCAGTTGTGACTGAAAATTGGGAAAGTGCACGAAGTTTCCTGATGCTGCTTGCTGGCAGAACAACTGCAATTTTGTCCTGAACGTCAATGTGATTTGCAAGCTGATTTTTGCCTTGCAACTTCAAATTTAGATCATTCATGTGTTGTCATGTCGACCAAAAAGGTCAAATCAGCTTGCCATGCTGGATCAGTCATGGAAATCACTTTTTTCTTTGTTTTTGTTTCTGATCAATTTTATCACTTCATCAATCAACTCCCAGAATCTTCTGAGCATCTTTCCTTGACTCATCAGTCAGTGTACTTCACAGTGATACACAAGGTCACCATAGTCTGAATCAATTTCTTCAGGAAGACTTCAAAACTAACGGTGATTGAGCCCTTGTGATTTGATGAAATTAACGGTTTTCGTCACTAATGCCATCAGTGCCTGAAAACCAAGTTCTTTACTGCACAGGTTCTGTTGATGAATAATACAGTGCAACTTCACCAACTGTCTGTTCTGCTTTCCTCGATGCTTCATCAACAGTGCTACCAGCTCGCTACTTTCTCTGGTCATGGCAGGTGCTCCATAAGTGGACACACTTGCCAGTTTCGTAAAATCCAAAGAAACACAACTATATAGTTGTACTGTCTCCTCGAATAGGTCAGACCCAATTGTCTGACCCTTCATGGAACCCATGCCGATTAGTTCCTCTGATATCAAACGATGACGACACACCACAAACAAAAACCAGTAGCTGTGAAAATAGTAACCACCACCAAACATGTTGCCGATGCCATTTACGTAATGGTTGCTATTATATCTTTCATTTTAGTGCTGAACGCCTCCGGCGTCGCCCGACCAATCCAAGAATACTAAAAAAAACAGTGTTTCGCAATCTATGGCATCAACTAATCCGCCTTTTGACCACTCTCAACTAAACCATACTGAGCCTGAGAAGACAAATCTTGCCAGACCACACCTCTTATTCTAAGTTCCACTACCTCCTATCCAAGATGCAAACCATGCGACCTGCAACTAAAGACGTCACCAACTCAGATTAAGGGAAGACATAAATCCGTCCAAACCACTGTAGAACAGCCAAGCCAAGGAGCATCACCTGAGATTTCACCTATATTTCAACATTTACAAATGTTTTAAACGACAGTAAGGCGCATGTTTCACATAGAACTAGCTAAGTCGACAGTGCCATCTTAAATCAAGGTTTTTTTCATGATTATTAGCCCAGATTTTCTTTCCTCACAGCTATTCTCACGCACGATTTGGGTAGATTATTCGGCGCCCCCACACCTAGTCCTTAGACTTTGGATCTATAGATCCCTCCCAGAGCACTTTAATTCATCGATCCATGCCTGGCCCTAAAATGGCTCGTTTGTGTGTTGTTCATGTTTTACCTGGCCTGCTTCTTCTCGCCTCTTGTTTTGGAGGGGTTTTGCTTTGCCTTCGCTTTGTTGCCTGCCACGCCTACCAAACAAGCATTTACAAGAATAAAATCACACCCATCAATTTGCCTATCTTTATTATCCATTCATTTATTTTCCTAATTCCTACCATGTGCGGGGTTGAAGAAGTACTGTTTCTTGCGAAACATTCGTCCCCTGGGGTGCTCAACGACTAAACAATCTTATACCTAAACACCTGCCGTAATTGTGTTGAACTGATGTCAGTCGACTCGTCTGCTGCCAAAGAGAAGTAGACAAAGTTGATTGCTTTATTTGTAAGCTGCCTTGTAACGTCTGTTAAGAGGGTGTGAAATTCTTCGTTGAACTGTCATCCGATTCAAAGCCACCGCCAGTTTCTGGACACAACTTTTCCCATGTAGTAATCGTACAGTGAACGGTCGTCCAGATTTCGCTATCATTAACGAAATATCCTAACTGACCTGTTATGCTGCACTTAAATCTGTTGACTGCTTTGAGAAAACGTTCTGCTGGTGATTCAGCGACCGCTTCAGAGATTCAGTTCGAGCTGTTCGTTCATCACCGACAACATTGTGAATATCTTTATTCTTCGACTCATAATGACGCTTTATATTGGATACTTTCGCCACTGCTACTGTCGAATGACACAGCAGACAAATCACGTTCTTCTGTTGTTGAATAAAACGGTATTGCATAGTTCAATCATCATGAAATAGCTAGTTTTCGCTGTCAACTTTTCTTTTCTTTTACGATTAGCTGCTATATTTTTACGAAATATCAAAATAAGGCTCGTAAGTAAATCTCGATCAATTAGAACGTTTGAGATTTCGTAATTACGGAAATATTACGTCATTACGCCAATTATTAAATGTCTATGCATTAACGAGATTTACTTATTGAATTTTCTTTTATTGCTTGACACAAATATGGAACCATCCAGTATCTAACCTAATAAACATTCTTTTCTAGCGCTTAATTTTCGCGCAGGCGCAAACTCTTTGACTCTCCCGTTGGACATCGCGGACCACTCGGCGAATACGCATCTCCTGCCTGGATAAACATATCACCCAAACAATTACAGAAACTACAAAGAATGCAAAATTCAGTTTTAACTTCAAAGGTACTTTAACCTATACAGTACCACGTAGCACTACATCGACATTCATGCATAAGTATGCGAATATAGACTATTCGAAAGACTCTTGCATAATTCTCTTAAGTATTTTAATAAGAATTGGCATAAAAATGACTTAATGTGTGATCTCGACAGATTATTCGTACATCATGAAAGTAGTCCTAAATACCTCTCGCCTTAACATATATTTAAGAAATATCGAACAAGCTGGCCACCATACACTAGACACTTAAACCACCCCGACCCTCTTGAGTATTTAACATCACTATCCAAATATCAACACAGAGGAAGAGAAGCCACTCGGCGACTCGTCACGGGCCTGACTTTGTGCACCACTGTCGTAAATGTTCGAAAAATCTTCCTTGCTGTGACTTGTAATGAAATGTTGGAATCAGCGTATTTTATATTTTTAGTATCGATGTATAATTAAGTACTTTAAGGTTATCCCACATCTAACCTAACCAATAAATTTGCGAAATTACGTTAAGATAATAAGACTTTCTCCAAAGTACATGAGGTTAGAGATATTTAGTTTAAAAACGAATACAGTGTTAGAAAATGTAGGAAATTTAATACCTATTAGTATGTTTGTATGTTAAGCTGGCTGTGCTGTATGCGATAAATAGTATGCCCTTCAGTAAATGTGATTTTTTTTCATATGCCACCTGCTTAACCTAGCGCTCATTTCAGCAGTGTACGAATTTTGTACATTTATGTCAAAACGGCTCGTAGAGGAGCGTAAACTTGGCGATGACCGAAGAAGGTCGAAACGTTGTTTGCTCCTCTATTTAAATTTTCTCAATCCAAATGAGCCATTTTTACGTGTGTGTGTGTGTGTGTGTGTACTTTTCTCTAGAAGTGGGTTTTCTCGACATCGCTAAATTTTGTACATTAGTTCATTCAAAAGGTTACGTTTTATATGTAACCTTGTTAAATGTTCATATAACTAACTTCAATAAGTACCACATAGTTTTTGGTTTTAAGCATTTTTACGGCCACTAATGTGTGGCTGTACATTCAGTACAGCCTATCATGAAACACTTTCGTCAAATCTTTGTCTTAATAAATTAATCCGTTATTAAAACCACATTTTAAGTTTTTCGTAGAAATTTGCTAATAATAATAAAGCTTCCTTTGTATCATTAGTGGTCAAAATAACTTGACATGTAATCGTTATTATGTGACTGAATATAATTCGCTTTCATTCGTGTTTTTTATCAATAGTGGTAATAATTAATAATCATGTAATCAGAGTGCTATGTTTTCATTGTCCGATTTAAAACTAATGATACACAAACTGCCATGCTTTAATAAATAAATAAAAGATACCTACATTTTAAACCTGAAACAGTTCAAGTACCTGATACATTGTTGCTGTGCAGGTTTGATATCCATGTTCCAGTTATGTAGTCGATATTAAGTTCTGTCAAATTGCATTTCCTGGATGTATTCCCACCACTTTAATTTAACTGACTAAACTCGAAGAGAAGAAAAAATTGCATGATACGTTACGTTTTAATATAACCAGTTTTAACTCGATAGCAAACGCAGCATGTCATATTAAGACGAATTCCAGTAAATTGTTTTATCATTCTGATATAATGAACTTATTGATTTGTGTATAGATTAGTACAGTTGTGATTTTAATTCGAAGATACTCGACCAAGAGGAGTTAAAATGTCTCTCCTCGCTCGGAAGATGACTACATTTTGAAAACCCTTTTAAAGTTAATTCATTAGTTTTTTTTTTCATGATTTGTTTGTTTCTGATTACTGTAACAAATGTCCACATAAATAGTAACTGCACATTGCTCTCATGAAGTGTTTGTGGAAACCCAACAAACTTATTCCCTACCATGAAATTCAAAGTTACAACTAATACATCTAAAAAGTTAACTTGCAGTATTAGTATCTTTTAATTTTCGTTCGCCTCTTATAAATGAATGTTTGTCTTGACAAACAGATAACTGCTTTATAGGGACTCGTGTATCTTAAATTCAAGATACTTTAGAGGTGCAATATCCACTGAGGCTTTTCAAACACTTTACAGCCCCCTCAACTTGTTATTAAACACTAGGTACGTCCCTATTTCTTGGAAGCAAGTGATTCTATTAATATTCCATAAAGAAAAAACCAGCTAATAAACTGCCTATCACTGACTAGATAATTGAACAGGCAGAATTTTAGAAAATATCAGTAACCATTTCTCCAGATTCCTGGAGATAACTTAAACTATTATGTATCTAAAATGGATTCCTAAAATTCACACACTGTCGATATCTATTTGCCCAAAATTCGTAGATAGTTTCAGTAAGAAAGAACGCATTGTCGCATGTTTTCTTTATCAAGGAAGCATTTGACACTGTATGACATGTCCTAAGGTTCTAAATGTCGCAAACCTTCCGTTTGATATTATTCGCTAGCTATCAAAATTTCACAATGACAGATAATGTAAAATTAATATAGGAACCCTCTCAGAGCCATTTTCTGCGGAAGTAAGCGTCCTACAAGGAAGGATATTGTCTTGTTTGTCACTTATATAAGCAGTATATCCTTACAGGATCTAAATTTTAGGCTTAACTTCATAACTTGCTGATGACGACAAAGTAGTCTGGAAAATTGCACTTACTTTCTCAAAGCAGAAGAAACTTGTAACCGTAATTAAATGACAGTAAAATATTGCTAAAATATCGTATTAAAGTTGCTCCTTTTATGAAAACCAATTGATATTTTTACCAAACTTGTCACAATATTCTATGTGAATAGAGCATTTCTTGAACACAATACCAACCAATTTTCTAGGACTAACAATTCCAAAATAGGCGTGGGTTAAATACTTTAACATTCTAGCAAAAGTGTGGCAGTGTACGAATTTTGTAAAGAATCTAAGGGGTAAAATCAATGAAACCTCAGCTGTCAACGTAATTAAAATATCGAAAATATACACAAGCCCAGTAATGGGATATACTTGTCTGGCATGGGTAAATGCGGCACAAGATTTCGTTAATAAACTACAAATATAATATAAAGTATACAAAATACCCTTGGGCTCAGCATATCCACGTGTTTAGGGTTTTCGAATCGTAATCTGAGGGTCGGGAGTTCGAACTCTGTCGCACCAAACATGCTTGCTTTTTCAGTCAGCCATAGGAGAATTATAATGTGCGGTAAACCCCACTTTGTTAAGATTATCTTCTAGTCTCACACTTGTACAATGGAGGCGGCTTGGGCAGATAACTCTCTTGTAACTTTATTTTTTAATTTAGCACAAAGTAATCAGAAAATTCTAGTAATTTGTGCACAAATATGCAAATATACGAAGTATATTTCATTGGCTCCTGCATTATTCACTGAATTACTTTACGAAAAATTGTCAAACACTTCTGTGTGATTTTAAATCTCTTCTGCATATATGAAGATAGCTATAAGCACCTATTGCCGGTAAACATACTTGTTAAAACGAGGCCACAGATTGCTAGACTACAGAAAAAAAGTTTAATTTTACACTAACCCGCAGCATTCACATAAATGTTAAATTGTATGGAATTTAGATGTACACGTCCTGTGCAACAACAAATTAGAGTGTAGTAGTAACACGAATACAATGTAAATATTATGACGGATTTAAAACTTGTATTTTAATCTGTTTTTAGTTGAGTATGGAGTCAGAAATGCATATTCAAGTTGTACTGTTAAATAAATATTGCGAAATTCCTGCCTAATCACCAAAGTTGAAGGTTCTTGAGTATAAGAATCAACAATGTACTGTGTATACAAGTGCTAGTATTGTTGTGCAAGCTGAAATTTCTGGAAACTCGCCTTGCTTATAAAACGCAACATACGCGACTTACCAAGACAGTTTACATTATTGACTTACTAGAGTTAGTATACTATAACTTCGAAAGCTATAACTATGATTTAACGCTTATTATTCGAGAACTTCAGAAATTTGACTAGGAATGTTTACAGATTTCGAACATTATAAACAATTTAACTTTAGTGGATTAACATTGATCGTAATATCACAAATATATTTTTAAAACCTCAGCTGTTAAAAAAAAACAAACAAAAAAAACGCATAAAAAAAACAACAAAAACTCGCGTGATTAATAACGAAGAGCCATCTAATCCGTTAACTGAATTCATCGATATGAGCTCGATAAGATATGAAGAAAGTTCTGGATCGGATGGAAGACTCAATACTGTTTATAAGCTAATAAAGCATAACTTCATATCATTTGTAATAACCTATTTAAATTTTATTATCGTGCATTAAAATCTTTTTATTGCCAACAAAATTTACACTACAATTTTTTTAATACGAAGTTGATTTCATGTCGATGCTTAGTTAATGTCTAAAATTTACACTACAATTTAACTCAATTTCAGACTATTTCGTATTAAGCTACATGAACATTGCCCTAAAAGAGGTTGCGCGATATTCTGATACTAATACGGTAGTTAAATTCGTATTCAGTAGAAGCTAATATCTAACAGGGGCGCGGAAAACGTCATATCCACCTAGCCTTTCTAGGTCTGAAAACCTAAATACTACTTGTAAGAATGTAGCGTGTGATTGTTTTCATCCATCGTATATATATATATAACGTTAAAAAAAAACTTCCCTGCCAGTACAAGATGTGGGTAAAGGTAATTATACTTGACACCCCCGTACACATAAATCTAAATCCCGATACGTAATACAAGACATGACTTCTAAATACTAATTGGAGATCGGGCCACGGGCTTTGTATGCCAGCGCTTGGCGACACTTTCGTGGAACATTTTTGCTATAGAGGTAATTACTATAAAGAGCTGACGTGTTTTTCTAGAATGAACTGTTTGTTTGTAAAGTTTCGAAATTATACATAATTTTCTTATTACAATCACATATGTTGCTGCAAATTAAAGTACTGTTTGACACATACTAAATAAACTCACTGTAAATCTTTCTCCTTTATTTAACTAGCATCCTATTAAACACAAACGTCTTAATTACACTTGAATTTACCAAATTTACCTTTTACCCAACTATTACAAATCGCTTATTCATTATAATTAAGTTCTGTAAAATGTGTATATCAAAATGTATACATAATTCACAAACATGCCACATTTCATTAATGTAGAAAACACCATATTTTGTGGTAAGAATATATTTTAACCACTTGACCAGATTGTCTTGAAGGCACTCGGATTTGTAATCTGAGAGTCGCAGGTTCGAATCCCCGATCGCACCAAACGTGCTTGCCCTTTCAGTCGTGGGAGCGTTCTTATGTACGGTCAATCCCACTATTCGTCGGTAAAAGGGTAGCCCAAGAGTTGGCGGTGGGTGATGATAACTAGCTGCCTTCTCTTAGTCTTACCTTACTGAATTAGGGACGGCTAGCGCAGATAGCCCTCGTGTAGGTTTTCGCGAAATTCCAAAAACCAAACCAGTCTACAATCTTAATAGTTAAGTGTTTTATTGTTTAACACTTATTAAAAGGGCATTAATGTTTTTAATTTAAGAGGAATCGCACATTTACGTTATAAAGCAAAGAAAAAGTGATGATGGCCATTACTATCCTGAAATTAAGTATTTATCCATAATTTCAACAGTGTAATTAGTTATCGAAACCTGGCTTCTTCAGTTGAAAGCAAAACTAACTTTGCCAAAGATATTTAGTATCGGTAGTATTCTAATATCGTTTGATTTATGTATTTTGTTGAAACGTCTGACGCAAAGTTAATGATGTGTATTTTAATATCTATGCCTGTTTTATTTAAATATATCTATAAATGTACGAGTATATAACTTGCTGCTAAATATGTGAAATTTCCTCCTGTTTTCTAAATTTGTAAAATGTTCTAGTGCAAGAATCAACAATGTACTGTATTAAAAAAAACAAATGCTGTCAACTGATCTTTCGAGAACCTCGCCCTAAAACTTTATAAAAAAGACTCGCTAAGAGACAGCTTATTGTTACTTTGCTGCAGTTAGTATACTAAACCCTGGAAGCTATAACTGTGAAAAATACTTGGTTATCGGACAACTAGATGTCTGACGATCTTTTATATTTCGAACATTACGAACCGTGTGATTTCACTGAATTAACTTTAGACGTTAGTACTTCTTCGAGTACATTAAAAGTTTCCTCTGGAAAAACTCGAAGTAGCTAACTACCATCCCGTTAAGTGAAGTGTGCATTTGTCAACAAAAGATAATTCGCAAATCGTGAACTGTCGATAAAATACTCGGTTACAGACCAGCTGCTCGGTGTTCTTTGTAAAACTTATAAATTTTGTAATAATCGTTTTTATAAATTGATACTTAGTTTGTTTTTGTAAAAATTGTACATACAATCTTATTCGCAAATATAAATTTAATATACATACATTCAATAAACTTCTAAATTAAAATATTCGTTTCCTGAAAATCGTAACGTAATATAAACTGAAAACATGCAAAGTTAAATATTTAGCACCTAAAATTGATTAATATTTAAGTTTTATATATGTATCCAATGTTGATAGTCTTTCTTTTTTTAATACAAATATAATTTAATATACAAACATTGATACATGTTCAAATCTTTTACAAACAATATTGAGTCTTCAATCTGCGCTAGAACTTCCTTTGTCTTATTGAAAGCTCACAATGAGTGAATTAATTTTGAGTAAATGTAGCTATAGTTCGCCTCGCGGGAAGCTAGCTAGCTTCTTTTCTCGCCGGCCTTATGCAGATTTTCTCACCGCTGAAGTTGTGTAGTTCTCGTAAAAATACCACTGTTGAATGTGAATCCTCTGCAGTTAAATGGTTTATAACGTTTGACTCTATAAATGTTCCTTGTTAAATTTCTCTTCCTGATATAAATGCTCCTGAACCAAACAAAAATTACGAACTATAAATCGACGACTAGGTTTTGCACGGATAAACACCTTTACCTACTGGATCGAGTGCCTCATTTATATATAGCAAGGAAGAACTCCCCCTTCATTTAAACAAACACGTATTTTTTACATTTTTTTCAAACAATATCATTAATATTTCCACAAACATCAATGTATTATTTATTGGTTCAGTAAAACCTGTGCGTCACGTTGATTTATATGTATAGTCGTGAGTAAAAATTTCTTAACTTTGGACAATTACAACCGACAATTTTATTGAAGACTTGGAAATATTATTGATATAACAGTAAATTTGTCAATCTATAATAATAGACATGTTTTTACTCAGTTTTACTTGTAACTAAGTCATAAGGTCTTAGTTTCACTAATGCATTCCTTAACATGATCATGATATTATGATGCATATAAACAGTCAGGAATGTACAACTTTAAAGGGAAAGATTAATAGTAATAGATCATTTTCTAGTTTGGTGTCTTAGCGAAAGTTTTGTTTTCTTTGCTTTGGGTAGACAAACAAAAGTGAGTGGCAGTTGTCTTTTTAAAGTATGTCATTTGTTGTTTTATATATAGTGTACATGTATATTATCCTTATTATGTACCTTGGTCATCTGTATATATAGTTTTCTGGCTTCTATGACATTAATTTAATATAGTTGGTTCAATTTCTCGCTTGTAGTTTGAAGATCTGCTTTGTCGGTTTCGTAACTTACGTCTGATTTGATTTGTAGTTGGTTAATTATCACCAACACCTTCTCTTAAGGTCCAGACTCGACAGCTGCATTAGATAAGCATTACTTTGCGTTACTTACACTGTGTGTCCATACACATTTCATATTTTCACATTGTATTCCACTATTTAAGCACTCTTGTCTGCTGGATATTGAAGTAATTACGCTGATTGTGGTTCTGATAAAACCAGCGTTGTTTGATGCCGGACTTTAAGGTACAGGTTATTTACGTCCATGTTTAACTAAGCTGCTACTTGTTCTTTCCAGTAGTATTTGGCGACAGTTACTGGTTGTATCATTTCGACTACCAGAACTGAACATCGGCCACTTTAGTCGGCCAAAGTCGAACAAAAGGAAAGCTTTCCGTTAATCACAGTCTGTCGATGTAGTGCACGACTGATACAGTTAGCTGATCACTTGCAGTGTTACTTTTATCACATTTAATTCTCTACTGGTGTATTTTTATACTTGCTTGGTTCTTGTTCTTACAGCAGTCACGGGCGTAAAAGTGGACGTATGTTAATGTTCGCAACTTGACCTAAACTGTTTTTCATACTTTGCGTTGAAGTTAGCCCTTGTTTTTAATTTATGCTTACACTAATTTGTATATACTGAATTTGTATTTACAAGTAATGACTTAACCAATATCTAAAGAGAATTAGCTTTCTTCCCAGCTTGTGTTTAGGTACGTGCGTTATTTGTTATATCCGAGTTTTGAATAAAAACATTCGTTGCTACTGTTTTCTCAAACTGAAACGTGGTTTCAAGTGTGTGTGTGAGTTTATCATTGTATTTACTTAAATCATTGAAGTAGCTATAATTGTTTCTTTTTAGATATCGAATTACTTAAGTTATTTTTATGGCTTCCTCGTGAGCAATATGACATGTAACTGATGTGAATGAAACTAATTATGTACGCCTGTTTTTTTCTTTGTGTATTCTGTCTTGTCTGAAATAGATTTGATGTGACTGTAATAGACTAATTAGGAAAAAAAAACAATTTTTTACTATGATAAGAACCTTCCAGATGAAAGCGTTTATCTAGAAAAAGCCAGTTATTTAACAGATGTTTCTGCTTATTTCGTTTTTGTGCATTACATTTCCACCGAAAGCTTTACTAGCATGTTTATTAAATACGATTTTCACAGTTGCGCTCAGTGAAAAGATTGGCCTCTGACATGAGAATTAATCTTGGGGAAACGCTTGGTGGAAAGCTTTTTTTTTTCTTCCTTAAATTGACTGTTCTTGGACACGATTTATCTTGGGCAGGCTGTATTTTAAGTTATTTCTATACGGTAAAAGATGAATGTTACTTTTCAGTTAATTGAATTGCTATTTTTATTGGAATATTCTGAAGTATATTTCACCAGTTTTGTTTTAACAGGTTGCATAAACTTGTGAAATTCTCAATGCCGGTACTCATGTACTTTGTGGTCAAATTTGCTACTGTTTTCACGATCTTAAATGAACAAATATACAATTAAATTGTAAAAGTTATAATTGTAAACTTCTTTCTTCACATCCCAAAACCCATTGTCTAGTATAAAGGGGCAGGTACTGATCATAACTTACAAGCCAATCGTACAAGGTACACATGATAAGAAAATCCAATTGGTTTAGTAAGAGACATGGAAAGTGCTAATGTTAACATGATCTTGTTACTAACAGAAATTAAAAGGTCATTCATTGGTTCACTTGAAGATTTTTATTTAGATTCTGAGACTAGAAGGCATATGGGTCAAACGAGAAGACCGCATAAGTCAAATATAAAAATGTTCGTATGCTTGTTATCAGGGCCTTGCATGGCCGAGCACGTTAAGGCGTGCGCTCGTAATCAGAGTGTCGCGGTTTCGCGCCCACGTCGCGCTAAACATGCTCGCCCTCCCAGCCGTGGGGGTGTATAATGTTACGTTCAATCCCACTTTTCGTTGGTAAAAGAGTAGCCCAAGAGTTGGCGGTGGGTGGTGATGACTAGCTGCCTTCCCTCTAGTCTTACACTGCTAAATTAGGGACGGCTAGCACAGATAGCCCTCGAGTAGCTTTGTGCGAAATTCCAAAACACAAACAAACGATGCTTGTTATCAACCGACACCTGTCATGTTTAGTTGAATAATAAGGAATAACATTCTACGTATGTTCGTCCAGTTTCATCAAAATCGGATATATTTGTATATAATAAAAAATATAATAAATGATATATTTGTATATAATAAAAAGTATAACAAATCGGTTTTCATATTAAAAATGATTGACTCCGCCCCCCTTTCTTACATTGCATGGAACATACCAAAGTACCATAGGTTGCTTGTTATGAAACTTTAAGTACAAATCTATAAAAGTAAATATCGGCAGTTGTAAGGGCTAGATTAGTGTTCGTGTTATTTCTGCAATAAGCTGTCTTATGAAAAATGTTTTAGGGAATAAGTTCGACATTAGAGCTGGGCGTAAGAACGTTAATGTCTGAACTATGTAAATATTACAATAGGTGTGAAGTGTTGTTTTTTTTTAACCGGGGGCTTATTTTGAAAGCATAAAGCTCCAAACTCCGCTTGATCTATTTACAAAGGCTGTAATTTATGGTTAGGAAACAATTGAGCTTGTATGGACGTTCAGCAAGTAATTTTGAGTACTTATACATAGTTATAAAATTTAAAATATTTTGAATAGTATTTTAAGTAGCTTGCAGAACTTTTTATCTTTGTTTGAGATCAGTATTTGCATGAATAATTTTAGATGTATGATTCAGTATATTTCCCTATTAGGGAATCGTAGTGTTTTGATTAGCAGAATAACAAAAGTTTCCTTTTATCAGCTCTTTGGATGACAATAAATTATTTTTCTATGAAGTTTTAAGCTTTCTGCTGCTGATAATTTTCTATACGTTCTTTATTTTGCATTTTCAGGTTTTTTTCCAGTAAATATATCTAGGGTTTGGAAATAGTTTTCATGGGAATTTCTTAAGTTTACGAATGTTGTTGTTTTTTTTTCCGGCGATTCTTCGTTGTCTTGTGG
This sequence comes from Carcinoscorpius rotundicauda, assembly GCA_011833715.1. Lineage (NCBI taxonomy): Eukaryota > Metazoa > Arthropoda > Merostomata > Xiphosura > Limulidae > Carcinoscorpius > Carcinoscorpius rotundicauda. The sequence continues at coordinate 62,060,951 of CM022400.1, read as the reverse complement.
ATTTTTCTTGGTGTTTGACCTGCGATTAGTGCTTTTGTTTGTTTTAGTTGATTTTATATTATTACCTTTTATCTTTCACTAGGTAATAAACACAGTTGGGTAAGTCTCGTCTTTATTAGTAGCATATGTTTGATTGTTGACTGACGTCAGAAGAAAATTTAACATTTTATTTATCATTAGCTTCTGAATCAAACCCTTTAAGTATTGAATAGTTCATTTCTCTAATACATTAGTGTATAACAAGCATTTATGAATAACATCAATGGTGATAACTTGCACTGAAATTTCAGACCCAATCGTGTGAATGGTTAGTCACGAGTCACATAATAATTGTAATGGATCGAGATTGAAGGTTAGACATTCATTGTAAATTGGAGTTGCCATTTGTTCAAGTGTTAACTACTTTATTCATCCAACCTTGAACCCACACATGTGTTAAACTGTTGCCTTTTTCCTTTCGTAGAATATCTTAACACCAATTGAATTGCAAACTATCCATACCTTAAAAGATAGTTTATATATAAGGCTCCTTTCTAGACAGATTGTGTGGCAATTTTATTTCACATGATAGACAATTATGCCCTCTAGAAATAGTTGCTCGTGGTTCACCTTAGAAATATTTACAGGCTATTTTAGTTTCATCGTTTTACTTTACTTGAAGTTATGGAATCTTGCAACTTATTCCAGTACTTAAGAGAAAAATAATTTTAAATGCAAATTGCTTATCAAATGTTTTCCTAAGATGCTTGATAATATTGAATGAAATTAATTTGACTTGTGTTCATGACGTATTTATGAAAGTTCGATTATTATTATTATTATTATTCAGGTATTAACCTGCTGTGTGTTGCTTATAGAATAACACGACCATCTATGACTTTTAGTACCTGAGCACTTCAAGGGCCCTTCTGAGAACCTTCACTAATTTGCAATAGACCATCTATAACGTATTGTTATCCTTCTGTTACAACTTTTGGTTCTTTCATCTCATCTTTTAGCTGATTTGTCGTTTGTTTTTAAGTCGTAACACTTGGTTCAGTTTTTTTTCTTTGTGCTATTCAGAAGTTGGATAAAGTGTCAGTTTTAAAATGTCTTGGATGGTCAAAACTGGTATGATTGGTAGAACATGCCAGGATCTAGCTGAAATTCTATGGAAGACTCCTTCTGTGATAGAACATGCATAAACTGACAAACCCTCCTTTTAAATGAAACAAGCCCTGAAATGTTGTTTATCGTCGTAGCTACTGAAGTGATCCAAATACTTATCGACTTTTTCCATTCAAGTACTTGTTGGATTGTTATCTTCTCATGTAAATCGTGTGCAAGCAGGCTCTTCTTTAAAGGATAAGTGGGTAAATACAATTCTGTTGGCTACTTTCAGCATGACAAACATTTCTGCACACTGGAATTATAGCATGCCAGGATTCACACCAAGATTTGTGCATCCATTAAGTCACGGTAAAAGGTGGTACCTAGACTACTTGAAAGATTTGGGTGACTAATCTGAATCATCTTTTTGACTTACTACAACCAGTCATTTCAAAATAGGTATTCATTTCACCTCTGGACCTTAATATGCTTCATATTTTTGACATTTGCATTTAAAACGTATTGATCCATTACATACTAACTTTTTTCTGCCAAACTTGTCTGGATGTAGTGGTTTTATCATTGGTCGTTAAAACCCTTTCATCTGAGAAGGTTATTGTGATAATGAGAAATGTTCATGTTAGTGAGACATATTGCGAGTTTTGGAATGTTTACTTGACTGTTATGAAAAACAACTTATCCTGCAATCTGAAACTTGGTTTTGCTGTCATTAGAGAATTTTATGCACTGCTACAAATAGTTTGCACACAATTACCAGAAACTGCATTAAGTCAAATATTTGTGTGTCGACATTTTTTTTGACACCATAAATTGTCCTTTCCATCTTAGTGACAATGTTTCATGTTTGTCCTTTCAAGATGTTTTTTCTTTCTAGTGATTATTAACATGTCTTACACTGGAACTCGTACTAGCTCCCCCCTCGTCTTTGACTTTGATAATGGAGTTTGTGAAAAGACAAGACTAAAAATCCCAAGCACAGTGTTCTAAGAATTTCTCTTGTACTACGAGCACTACACAATTTATTTCAAGATTCCCTGGGCTAATATTGTATCTTTTTTACTTTTCGTTTACTCAATTTTTGGAAAATAAATGAAAACTTGATCCTAGAAAATCTTGTCGGTAATATGCAAGTTAAAACTAAGAACCCACTGTGCAATTTTCTGAATGCGAGCTGGAAATGGATGCAGACGTTTGCCGTGATATATGACCATTGAATCTCTGATGTCGTGATAGCCTACTCTACTAAGTATTGTGAAAACATTTGTATAGTGAACAAATTCTGAATTTGTGATTTGTTTATGAATACGGAATACTCATTTTATTTCGCATCAATAGCATGTCTAACATCATTCGTGTTTAGTTTCTTAAAACGTCTTTTGGGGTTCACAATTAACACACAACAACAATGTATGTATTGTGTAAATGATCCATTAATAATATATCGATGTCTGTTTTATACATATATTTAGAAATGTGTGTAACTTAGATGTAATGCATAGGCCAAATGTCGCAGTACACGTTTAACATTTTATCAGTTTCTCAAACAAACGAATTAGCAATATATATGTATGCAAATAGGATAATTGTTGCCTTAGCTACAATTTTTGGAAAATATTAAAAGGTAACAAAACGCGAGACAGTATATATATTGTTGGTTTGTAGTAGTTTGTACACTATAAACCTCTAAAGGTATAACTGACTAAAGGCTTGTTAATCGCGAAACTATAGGTATTTGACCAAGAACCTTTTGTAGATTTCTAGCTTTTAATTCATTTAAGCTGAATATTTAGAACAATGGACAATATTTTTACGAAAATGTTGCATAATTTTAGCGGTTAAAAGTTAACTCGTAAAAATTCAGTGAACTGGACGGGTGTCGCGGCTTGTTGGCTACCCATTCAGTGAACTGTGTGGCTATCAATTCAGTTTTGCTGATCGTAACCCATCGATGAAATATTCAGTTACAGACCAGATCAAAGACCCAGTATTTAAGTTTTGAAAACTTTAAATCATTAAGTTCTTTAAAAATAGTATTGTTTGTACATTAAAAATCTTTGTTAAAGAAAACACAAATCAAATTGTTTTAACGAACAAAATTTTCGACAATTAAATTCTAATTTGAAGTTAATTTCGGGATATATGTATTTATAATACGTAACAAAATAAATCATGGATAAATTATATGCAACGATAGTAACAAGGAATGATTTTTTTTTTGTGCATGTCATGTAACCTTTTTGAAGATCTCGTTTTTTACCTTTTTGGTCACTACCCTATCTGTCAGTTTTCTAAAACTACAGTTTGAGTTTGCCAAGATTTTATTTTTGATTATTTTTAATCGCACTAGATTGGATGAATAATTGACAAACTTGTAAATTTGTTATGGAAAGAGAGACCTGTGAACACTATCTCTACGGGTATGGACAAAACGTATCACAACAGAAACCTGCTATTTACCAACATATTGACTGTAGCTTCTTCAATCAGTGCCGTTTCTGATGCAGTGAGTGTTTAGTTACAGGTTTCACTGCTACAGCCGGGGAAAAATTCTCAATTTTAACGACGTTAATTTTAAATAAACGAAAAAAATAAACTATCTGAAACTAAACCATGTATCTCTCACTACCAGCGGCCAGTAAATACGCGTGTATTGAGAATGCTGGTCCCGCACAATGAATATCTTTATAAAGTGGGTATATCCGGCAAAAACTTTCGAAGGTCGTCTTTTACAAAAGATATTACATGGTGCCCCAGTTCACTAATATATGCATAGGTCTAGACAGTTCTTTTTTTTATGCCTATAAAATAAGTATAGTGATGATCCAACTTGCAATATCTTTAATGTATGATCACATCTTACATGAACAAGTAAAACGTACTGTGCCATTAAAAAATAGTTAACATTTATGTAACTTTGCATTTCTATTGGAAATTTCCACCAATCTGAAGCAAGTTTGTTGGTGTTACGCATAAAGTTAACAAATTATCAGATGTATAGATACGGATATGATATTCGTGCGCTAGATATCGTGTTCATCTTGCATTTAAATTAGTTTATAGAGAACTTCCACATTAAACTTGTGTGGAGGTTAGGATAAGCCTTGAGACCACCATATATGCCGAACTAAATTCAAGGCCGTTCTGGTGTAATTTGCACTTTGTTCTTTGATTAGCTTTGCGAGCACCGTAATAAACTGCAGGAAGGTCAGCTTTAGCGAACGAGCTGTCAAGTAATAATATATGAAAGGTTCATCAGACTGCTATTGAAACTGTGGTAAGGGTCTAGCAATACCCATTCAAATCGTAGTAGTTCATAGTGAACACGGTTTTCTAAATCAACGTGTGTGCCAGGAACAAACACGTAAACACCATTTATCACAGACAAGGTCATTCTTTATATATATAAAAAAATTCAATTGCAGTATTAAGAACTGACCAAAAGTAAATTGAGTTAAATCACTCTTTTCTTTAAAATTGAGGTCTCGAACAACAGTTAACCGGTTCCATTCGTTAGTCTCAAATAACCTGACGCAGTCATGGACTAGGTGTTTCAGCATAAGCTTCAGAACATAAAATATCGAACTGTTAGGTCCACTACTCGATACGCAAATCATTGACTTTACAATGTTTCTTTTAATAGTAACCAGCAATGTGTAAAGACATTCATATATCTAATTCAGCTATTAAACAATGAATCAACGTATACCATTAGCGATTGAATGAACAACTTAATGACTAGCTTTACACTTATATTCAAAATTTGAATGAAGGATAGGTCAAACTATTTGACACAATTTTATCCTGATTAATGATTGCTTCTTATTGTTGCAGAGTTGTCTTTCCAAATAGATAAAATCTTCAGAATGTAAGTTGCTATAAATAGTGCACTTCCAAGATTGGATTCAAACAATGAGTATTTTTAAAATGTACACGCTGTATTCATGTGTATTTACAAGTAGTATTTATTGCAGTATTCACATTATATAACAGCAATATACAAGTAGAACCTAGCAATAAAATTTCTCAAGTGGCATCTTGTTTGTTTCTTTTAACCTTTGAGTTTTACGGTACTGTGTGGAGGTGTACCATTTTGCGAGACCTCCACTTACGGGTTGCATGGCCATTTGCCCATTTTATTTTTTAATTAACTGGTGATTCCACGTTCTGTGGGTTTGACAATTTCCTGTTCTTTTTCACAGGAACTTAAGTTCCCCAGAGTTGTCATCAGTGTCACAATTTTCATTTGTTTATAAATGCATACTATTTTTGAAACAGTAACAAACGGACAGTATCTGACTTCACATCTTGTGTCATTCATTGAGCATGAGGTTAGTTGACTGGCAGCTACAGACGGGCCTCAATCATCTACTGACGTGGACCAAAACTGTTTACATGCATTTTTGCTACCAATGGGTAATTTACCAAAATCCTGAGCTCTGTCAAGTGCTTTCTGTGGTTTCTAAAGAATAGTTTTTGGATCTTTTGACTGTAAGCTGCCTTAAACTCCAAACATGAAGCAACTACGTGTCAACTGTACAAAGGGGTTCTGAATATCCTGTCCTCTCCTCCACTTGTTGGAGTAGATCAATATCCTATGCTAAAGATGGACGAAAACTGAACTATGAATCTCTGGTCTGTAGTTCTGCCAGAACATTAGCCTCAAATGTTGCACTTTGTTCCTCATCTTGGGTTTTGACTGTAAATGGAGGGGAGGTTTCAGCACTTTTCAGATCCAGAGTATTTACATTGTTTTTCATGAACCTCCATTATGTTTTTGCAATTGCAACTATCTTTACTGTAACTTCAAATCTTCGATCCTCACCATAGAATTTCACGGTGGCTTGTTTTTCTTTCCTCAGTGGGCCATGCTTTCTAAGAATATAGTTTACCAATGTTCCTTTTGGCTTTTGTATCCAGGTGCAGCTGGCCGGATTGCATTTGTTTTTGGATAGCATTAGTGTATCTACAAATCACCCCATTACAACACGGTTTATTAACATTCATATTTCCGATTGGGAATGCCGTCTTCTATATGCCGAATATTTTTCGAATCATCCTTATATTTCTACTTGTACAGAGGATTTGACATCAGGTGACTATGGGCTCTGCCATGACTTGTAGTTTGGTGGCTGCACACAACCATCCCTTGTATATAATTCAGCAATGAACGCAAACTATAGATCATTTCTTTTGCATCAGATTCGTAAAAGCTATGCAGTACGTGAACTGTACTGTTTATAAGGATTTTCTTAACTCTGTATTGGCCCTGAAATTGCCTCGCGTTATTTATCACCCTCTTATAATTAATATTTAAAACTAACTAGCCCATTTCTCTATCTACTTCTATCCAGTTTTTCTGGATGCCAGGCTATGTCGATATTTGCGGGAACGAGCTCACTGACACTACAGCTAAGTCTGTCTGCTCTGTTGCTATAGCTGCCGTGCATATCTTATACATGGACTACAGCCAGTTTGCAGTCGACTTCGAGTGAGCAACGTGGTAACAAGCTTTTTCATATAAAAACCTTTTATTGGACCTTGACCATCTTGTTTCCATAAGGATTGAAAGGGGGAAGTTATTGCAACTAGGCCATTCAGTAGTCACCGTTTAATTCGTCGTTGTCTTCTATTTGGGATTAATGTATGTATGTATGTATGTATGTATGACACTCAAGTCACAATAGCCCATATTTTACTGTTATGGAGACCTTGAGCGATGGTACCATTCTAAATATGTTTTTACCATGGGTTTAACTCTAACTTTGGATAGTGTCATTTGACCTTTTTAATTCCATTTAACGATGATCCACTATTTTTGTATTAATTTCCATTTACACTTTATAATATTTTAAACATTACCTCAATTTTAACTAGTTGTTTGGCGCTGAGTTAGTTACTTTGCGCAATAAAACGACAAACAAGACCACCACCACCACCAAAAACTTTCAGTAGGACACTTATTCATAAATATCTTTGATTTTAAAAATGTTTGGCAACTCTTAACGTAGTCCTCTGAACACATGTTTATATCTTTTTTGGCTTAATTTCTTAAACTGAGCTCGAGTTGCAGTACATATAAGAAACAGCCTGGATTATCCTCAAGAACATCATTCTTAGATGAAATAGTAACAGGCTTAGTAACTATTTTGGGTTTGGCAACATTTTTTCCTCCAGTCAAATTGTTTACAAACAGTGATGCACCCTTCATTTGCAAAATGTCTTACCTTACTACAACCATTACTGGTTCTGAAACTTGAACTGTTAGATGAATTTTGTAAAGAGGGTCATTACCAAGGCCACGCTTATTACCCTGAGTACTAACAGACTTGCCAGTGACTGAACTTGCATCGAAAGGCAGTATAATTTTTAACAGTGAGTCATCCCAGAATCGAGTAGAATACGTATGGGTATGACATTGTTAATGTCATTTATTAAAAATACAACAAATAGAAACTAATCATATAAACTCCACCCTTTTAACTCAATCGGCCTTTTTGGTTTTTCTTTCAGTGGCCAAATCAACACCTGGTGAAGCTACTTCCATAGGTGGATACGAACTTTTTCAAACTCTAACTGCACATTACTAAGCTGTTTTTTATATACAAAACTGGTGCACATGTCTTGACTTTAATTTTTATCCTGACTATCAGAATACTTCAAACTGGAGGATCTGGACTTTTTAAATGGAACCTCCATTTTGATAGATTGGACAGATAATTGTTTATGCTGAGATGGCAGGAAGTTTGTTGTTGTCTGCTACTCTTAGTTGTCCAAAAAGAACCAAGATATGAAATATGTACAAGTCTTCATGTAAGCTACTAGGTTTTACTGTTCAAATGAATTTTATAATGTAGATTATTTCTTAATGGTAGTGATAAAGGTAATCATTTGTTTAAAAAGTAGTTGTGCACTGGCTCGTTTAATAAAACGTACCTATTTTGTTTTTAGGTTGTTATGCCCAGAATCCTGACAACAGGCTTAAACTTTCTATCCAACCTGTGGGAAGTAGCCAGACACGACCGGCAGGAGAAAGCTTTGCTCTCACATGTACAGGTGAAAGTTATGATAATGCCTTGTTCTCAGATATGAGTTGGGAAGCTCCAAATGGAGAAGTACTTGGTCAAGGGTGAGACATTTTTCCATTAGTTTCTGAATGCTACAAATGAGTACTTGCAGCACATTATATAAGATAACTTAGTTATACTTAACAAAACAGTATTTTAATGAAAAGATAATACTTAAGGCAAATTCTACCATCCAGAGTGGTAAAGCGATGGGTATTTCATTATTTGCATTTTTAGACCATGATTTTTCAGTAGCAATTTTGCACTTTTTGTCAAAAAATGCCTTGTAGTGCATTAAGAATGTGCTTTCATGTGTTTACAGAAAATTTTGCATAGACAAAAATATTAACTAGCTTATGAAATTTAATTTTTGTCGCATCTCAAGATATCCTAGTTTTCCTTTGAGATCTTATGCCTACCTTTTGTCAATTATCAACTAGAACTGCTTTATTTTGTGTAAATAACTTTCTTATTTTATTTTATTTTTGCTGTAGAGCAAAATATTGTAGTACATTTTTATCACGGTGAATTGTTAATTAATATGAAGCTTAAACATCTGTTTCAACATAAACTAATGATTAGTCTCACTTAAAAATAAATTTATTCCTGTTCACTGTCTTCATGCAAGTAAAATTTAACTTGCAGACAGGTTTACACTAATTTGTGATGGATAGCATCTGCTAGTTTTTTTTTAGTTTATTTATTAACATTACTTGAGTTAACACACACAAAAATTGACTGCTTATTTGGCATTACACTAGTAATTGTGGTTAGACACATGTTTAACATGATTAACTTATTTTCAGAACCCTGAATTTGATTTAAACATTTTGGTTATTGTAATGAAAAATGTGTATACCAAGTATTGGATATTTAATGAACTGTCATAGGTTAGTGATAAAGTAATTAATAAAGTAGTGTGTGTGTGTGTGTGTGTGTGTGTGTGTGTGTGTGTGTGTGTGTATCATTGAGGACTTTTTTTTAAGGTCCCTATAATAAGCTCCTTATTTTCATCAAATTAATCCCATGTGCAAATGTCTGAGCCTACGGTATACTTGTGATTTTGAGATATTTGAATTCTTTTCTTGTTTTAATTAGCAGTAATATTTACAATACACTTAGGAATGTATTATTGAAGTTTACATCCTCTGAATGAACATGCATTATTTTTGTGAGTGGCCTTCACATATGATTTCCTATCATCCTTGTAATTCATTTGCTTTTAAGTGTTTTTGGCTTGAAGTATTTTATGTATGACTATTGTATGCTTCACTTATTAATCTTGTCTGGTAATTTTTTAAATTTGTTACAAACAAATTTTGGTAAATTTAAACTGCTGACAAACATCATTATAAAATACATTTTTAAAACATTTAGTGTTTAATTCATAATCACTAATACTGTTTTTATATTAAAAGTGCTGAATTTGTTCTTGAATACTAAATTATGTATATATTAAATTCCTTCCATTAACCTACACTATATCAGTGTTGTCTTAATATTCCATGTTTTTTTATCATCTTGTAACATCTTATTTGTTTTGAACTTGCACATATTCAAAACTGAACTGTTTTCATAATGCGTGTTCCATAAAGTCATTAATTGGATATCATTCTTTGTTTTTGTGAATGGATATCTGTTATCACCTTGACAGAGTATTACCCATTATGACACCACTTTGTAATTACATTGAAATGCATTCTTCATAAGTTGTTCGGGTGATATTGTGTATTAAGAATAACCAGTCATGTAATACAGGTCACTTTGGTTAAACAAGTTTTTCATGAATTAACAGACCTTGTATTGATGCAGTATAGATTTATTTTTATATTCAACTAACAATTAGTACATACAGCATTTATATTATATTTAATAGAGGTTATTAATTTTGTTTCACTTTTTGTCTTGTCTTGTTACTTAAGTTTACATTGACTAGCTTAGAAAAGTTAGTAACACTGTAATCAATACCTTTTAGTGCATCTTTACCTAGTGAAGCTATCTAACACAATTTAACTTATTTCACCTGGATATCCCAAACCAATGTTTGTTTTGTTTTTTGTTTTCTTCTATAGAGGGAGTTACAGTAACATGGAAATTAATATGATAAAGAATAGCATAGTGTCACTTGTTTTCGTGACTCCTGAAACGGAAGACACAGGCCAGTATACATGTAGAGCCACTTTCAATGACACTAAGACTTTGGAAAGTGGAGTTCGAGTAACCTTCTTTCGTGAGTAATTATAGAATTTCACATTTTAATAATTTAATATTTCTTTTATGAAAACTTACAGCTATATAATCTTTCAGTCTCAACCATTTTAAATAAACTTGTATAAATTGAAATTACCCTTAGTGATTCTTTTAACATGGTTAAATGACAGTTTCCTGGATGTATATATTAAAATAAATTTTTCCTCTTCAGTTTTCTCATGTCAAAGTTACTAATAATGCACAAATATTAGTTGTGTAATGTAATGGATTTTTCAAACAACTAAATGAAAAGTTATTTTAATGATATGGATTAAGTTTTCATTTAGCAAATAAGTCTAATAAATTTGTTCATCAAATTTTACAACACTTGTAAGGTTTCATCTTTGGTTTAAAATAAGAGACATTCATAGGTAAGAAAATCTGGCTCTATACAACAAGTATTTTTAATTGTTCTCATGTGAGATAATTTAACCCTATATGCATGGGTGGAAGACTCAAGTACACATGACATGACCTTTTACTGAAAGCCATACTGAAATGCAATATATAATAATAATAATGTGAAACACCATATAAATAGATTTTTGATATCCTAGCAGTGTATTTCCAACATGTAAATGCTAAAAATATTCATTTTTATTATTATTCTCTAACTTTTATTATGGTAGGCATATCTTTTTACTAACACATCTGAATTTTTATATACAACTGTTTTGTACATTTTCCTGAAAGTTTACTCAGTAAATTCAGAATTGTTTCTTCGTGTTGATCTGTTTCGGGTTAATCCAAAGTGTAAATCATCTAATTTCCCAAACATAATCATTCAATATAAATCAATGTTCTAATTAGTTTAGTTATCAAACATTCTTTCTTTATTTCTTTTGTGTTTTTATTCAAATAAAAACCAACCAACTACTTGTTTTGAGTTATTACTATTTTCATTTATCTGCATCAGCATCTTCTGTGAAAGTAATTGGTTAACATAATTTATAACTTGATGACGATTAATTGATTATCGAATTTTATTAATTGTCTAGCTCTTATGTTATCCATACTCCTAAAAGGAATATCTATTACAACTTGTATTCAGGTAAAATAAGCAATTTTTAGAATCTCTAACTTTATGTACAACTGGCCTATGATTGTTCTTAATGACATACAAGCTGGTAGTGTACATGTCTGCTTGTGTATGAATAGCATAAGGCAACTTCTTGTCCAGTTAAAATCTCCATGAATCACTTATTTTTATTCTTTTTCAGTGTGATAGATCAAAGTTTTATAAACATTTGACTCCAAAGGTTCTTCATAAATGCTTTTTAAAACAGTGAGGTTAAATGACTTTTATCACTGATATTATTTGTAGTACACTAATGGAAGTTTTTGTCAGAAAAACAGAAGCGTGATGGTTTCATGCTGCTATGATACCTTGTTTTATATAGTTGTCAGTTTGTTTTTATTATAACAAAACCTGTAACTTTTGACGAGTTGTATTTATTATATTTATATAATTTTGCAGGTGATATTACATGGAATGATTGCCTTGACAAACAATCTCTAATTGTCAACCAACCAGGGGAGTTGAAGTGTATTATTTCAGCTAATCCTTACCCTCAAGTTGCATGGACAAAGCTCGATGGAACAGATACTGTTTCTTTGGATGAATCACGTTTTAAAGTTGGTAAAAGTGGAGTTTTAATATCCAAGGTACTTGAAGATGATCATGGAAAGTACCGTATTCAAGCAATTGTCACAGAAACTGGAAGATTCAAACACAAAGATATTGTCTTGGAGGTCCTTAGTGAGTATATATATATATATATATATATATATATATAAAATATTTCAGAAATGTAAAATACATTAATTGTTGGATGTTAACAAACTGTGCATTAAACTTTGTTAGTGTTATTGCACTGTAACACAACGAGAGGGTGACCAAATAGAATTGTAATAATTCAGGACTTTCAGAATGTTAAGTTTAAATCATTGTACTTGTATATTAAAATATTATTTAAGTTCTTTTAAATGTTTTAAATAACTTGAGTAAAAATAAATTATTCTTTGTAAATGTGATATATTTTTACTTTAAACATCTTGGTGTTTATGGTAATATTAGATCTATGGAGTTACTAACCAGTTACATAGAATTGTGAGAACATATTGTTTTAACTTTCATTTTTGTTATGTAATAGTAACAGGAGGGCAAGGTACACTAGTTAAATTTATGGAGTGTGTTTAAAGGTACTGGAGTGGTGCTTATTTCTCACACTGCTTCAAAAGTTTCTTGTAAAGTTAAGAGAGTGTTGAATAAATGCTGATGCAAGGAAACCTATTTTATGAATTTTAGAAGAAGAGACAAATACAGGTTATTTAGTTATACTAATAGAAACATTTAGGTTATGTGCTGGTAGTGTAATTAACTTGTAAAAAGCAGAATTATCCTTCCACACCTAAGTTGATGTCTTTTTATAAACTTGTATGTATGCTCTGTTCATGTTAATTGTGTTTGAGGATTTTAAAACTGTCTATATTCATTCTCTATGGTTCTTCATCGTGGAAAGTGAAACAGATTTCAGATTTGTATATTCTTTTCTACAAACTAAAACTATTGAGGGATCCAAAGTAAGTTACAGAATACTTTATTATATTCTAGTACCCCAGTTGAAGTTTTAGAGTAAGGACAGTTTACTATCTTTTTAATATTAGGATGCCCACTAAGATAATTCAGACAACTCGTGTTTTCAAGAGCTTTAAAAATAAAATATCATCCACACACATTCAGACGTGATAATGTATTGCAGGTGTGTTTATGCAACTACAAATAACGCATTGTAGTTCACAAGTTAGCAATTATTATATAATTGCATCATGTTTCCAGAACCTTTTTAACCTGTTTCATTAAGTATTGTTACATTTATATCTTGCAAGGTTTAGAAGGTTCTAGGCCTCAGTTGGGTAAGATAAGTAAATTATTGTGCAAGTACATAAGCAAAGTTTGCCAGGAAAGTCTATAGATTTATAACGCTAAAATCAAGGGTTTGATTCTCCTCATTAGGCTCAGCAGATAGCCCAGCATGGCTTTGCTAAAAGGACGTGTGTGTGCACACATGTATCACATGCACAGTGAAAAAAGTTATTGTCTGATCTCTCTCTAAAGTGAGTTTTTCAGATATTGTAATAATGTAGATATTGAGAGTAATGTATCTTGTCCTTTAAGGTAAGTGAAATTTATGGTGTTCTTTAAGTTGAGAATGACTGGTATTATAGGACACTCTTAAAAGATTATGAAACATAATAAATGGGAAATTAGGACATCAAACATGATGTGTAAGAGAAGGTTTACAGAAACTATAAAAATTAACAGTGAGAATTTCATTAAACACATTAAAGGTAAAGACAATATGAGAATGGGAGTCATAGGACCTTTGAGAGTTTATAGAGGAAGTCTATTATCTGATTACGAGATGGCTGCTTTTATTAAATTTCATGTTTTTTTGTTGTTTTTTTCTTTTGGTTTCTATTAATGAACATTTTAAGCAGCCGTCCACATCTTGAACAATTGATAAATGGAAATAAGATTAAACAAGATGGCTGCATTAATTCCGAGCCAGTTGAGAAAAAAAATTTAGGAGGTTTTAAAAAATGATGATGCTTGTGGGGTAGATATTTTTCTATGGGTTTGAAGGAGAAAAAAAGATTGGATATGAGAGTTACTTGCTACTAATTTGTTTCGTACTGTAACTTCTGGAGAGGTGATAAAGCTTATCCCAGTAATTACAAACCTATTAGCCATACATCAGTTGTGGGAAGAGTTTTGGGAAGTTTATTAAAAGATGATATGCAAAGTAACTTGAAACTTAGAATTTTATTCAACAGCCAGTATAGTTTCACAAAGCAATTGTTGCCTTACAAATCTTTTGACAGTCTTTAAAAATAATACTGCTTTTGTAGATGAGAGTAAGGATTTAGATTTGATGCATCTAGAGTTTCAGAAAGTAATTGAAGATGCCATGAGAAAGTGAATTGTTTGTTTAAGCTCTAGGGAAAGAAGTTTTTACTTTATACAATATTTTGTTTAGGTTCTAACATAGTTTGACTAATGTTTGAAATGTAGTTAACATTTAATATTAATTTTTTGTTTTAATATAATTTTTTTTGATGTATGTTAATATTCACTAGGATTTGATTTTGCACCTCAGGTTTAGGGTTTAATTTATCTTGGTTACATCCAATACAAGCTTCTAAATAGTCTTCTTGTATAAGTTTGACGTGCTACATTTATAGACTTGTGCTTTTGTTTGATATTTCTTTAATCTAGAACCAAGATCTGAAAAAAAAAAAAATCACCTGAAATTGATTCACAATCATATTAAAGTGTAATCTGGAATTCTCTGCATCTTCAGTCAGCATGCCTGACTGCCCTGTGGGAAAAACCATGAATTTTTCAGTGTAGTGAATGAATTATTGTAGCACATTACTACATAATTACAAAATGCTTGTATAATTAGTAGTAAACTTCTACTTTGCTGATTTAAACTTGATTAAAGCTATTCATTAATAAGCTGTCACTTTTACGTAAGGCTTCTTCTTTGTTACTTTTGTAAGGATTTTAAATTATTCTTATTTGTTTACTAACTCATTTGCTGCATGGTTCTTAATAATAGGAAATGGTGTAAATCTTTGAATTTGTACTTTTTTAATATGGATCCATATAGCCTAAATTGTATTTAAGATATTTATATTTAAATACTATTTGAAGTTTTTAAGTATAGATATTCTGCCCTTAAATCTGAAACAATGTAGTCTTCATTCTCAATTCAACCTGTGCATAATGAACAGAACGTTAAGATTTTTTTATTAACCATTTTTATCTGTGCATAAATGCTATTTATCTAATTATAGATAATGACTACAATTGCATTTTTTATTTTCTTAATCTAATTATATTTATTACCATACTGTGCAGTACCTTTTACAGTTTATTTAAAGGCTGATGTTGACATTAAATTAAGGATTTAGTTTAAATTATAAAGACAGTGTTTTATCTTTTTGGATGATAGAAGTTGCATTACTCTCCAACAACCATAATTTTGTTTGTAAACTTTAGTTCTTGCCTTAATTACGTGTCTGACTAATAACTTTAGATATTTCCCACTATATTTTGTGGTTTTATTATTTTTATAAAGTAGGTAATTTATTAGTAAAATATTTTTTTTGTAGTTGTTTTTCTTCTGCTAGTATAATTTTACTGTTTATCTAATGTTGTAAATACATTGAAAGAATGTCCTTTTTCTTTTTAGCATATACTGCTGAATAATTTGATTTAGCTTGTAATGCTAACAGTTGCTGTTCTGTTTTGATTTTTGTTTATCATGGATTCTATTCTACAGTTTATAATCATGTGGTATGAAATATTTTTCAGTGATTTTACTTTTGTTTTTGTTAGTTATCTGTGAACATTAGAAACAAGAAACATTAGAAACATCTGGAAGCATTACTGAAACGTGTATTCTGTAATGTGCATTTCATGTTCATGCATGTTTTGGCTCTTTGTACCTTTTGAGTGCACTTTAGTAAAAACTTTTATTTGATTTATTTTGTATATTGAGACATACTGGATTGTTTTCTTGACTTGTGTGTAATGTTGATTAAACTTTAAATGTTTTATTGGAAGTTTAGCATATACGTTTTGTTATAATTTTTATCTCTTTCCATATTTTTTTTCCTTTACCCATATAAGCATTGAATAGTTTTGCTCCTATATTTCAAACCCTGTTCAAATGTTCTTAGAAAACTCTAACTTGGGAAATTCTCCAACCACAGTGTGTTTTCTGTATACAAGCACTTTAAGGTACTTTAACTTTTTTTCTTGACAGAGCATTAGACATAGTTTTATAAACATAAATAATGCTCATTCAGTTTGGGTTGTGGCTTCAAACATGGTTAGTGTTTCTATGGTTGTATATTTGTTTTATATTCATTACTTCATTTTTTTTTTGTTTGCTTCAAGTTAATGTTTCTTATAAAAGCCATTCCGACTTTATCCACTTCTACTCTCCTGTTTATAGCCAGGAGAGGAATCACTCATGGTCAGAGCTGTCTGATTGTATATGTATCATGCAATGGATCATATCTTTATATGAGGTGTAAGAGTGTCTTTGGGAATTTGAGGTGGCTTTTGCAAGTGAGCTGAGATTGGCTGCAAAGAATTTCTTTCTTTTTCCTTTTTTTAGGATGGCCTCACCAGAAGATAATTTTGAGCAGCCTACTCTGGCCCCTTGTTATCGATTTGTTAACCAGTTTGTGCAAGTTTTTGGAAGGGTCATCTTGATTTTAATTTTATTCCTAGTGTATTCTGTATATTTGTTTTGAGCTTTTGCTCTCCATTGGTATTTTGGTCTTGTGCATGCATTATTATATAGACAAATGGCTTTCTTGTACCATTCTGTTAATTAACAAAATTTATCTTTTAAGAAGCCCAGAAGCAGACTTCTTTCTCAGATTGGAGAAATCCATTTTGTCACCAACAATATCTCATGTGGCTGTTTTTCAATACCCACTTAAGTTGTGCTCTACCAGTCCTCCATCAGACTTCAAGCCATGGAATGAGCTGTTATGCTTTTACTTAACTTTCCTTCTATTTTTTGCATTTGACTGTTTCATTTCTGATACCTTGTCATGTCTTACAGCTCTCAGATGTTACATGGCTTTTACTAACTCATTTTGAGGTATGGAGAATTGATTGTTCATTTACTGGAATCTTTCTAATTCAATTGACTTATCTCCCATTACTCTAATGATGTGGTTTTGCAAACTAACTTGCATGGTCTATCATGGATTGTGTGTAGTATTTCATTAGATTTGTCAAATCTGTCATTATCATCTAAGTTGAATTGCACATTTGGAAGAGAGTCAATAACCCTCAGAAGAGGAAACAGATCATGCAAGTAATGAGATAGTATTCCGCATACCAGATCATAGTCTATTGCTATAGCTATTTTCATCACATTTGTTAGACTTTAACCAGAATTAAGTACCTTCCTCAATCATACTCTTATTTTCAGGGTCTTTTTCTTCTCCACTGGGTCCTACTGTGGCATACAAAATCACTTCAATCAAAATTACTACAGATTGCAACAGGCTTTATTGAAATTGAGTGTAATATATTTCCAGCTAAGTGCCTACCAGATGGTGTTACCATATTATTGGCCTTTTTTTCCAGTGTGTTAAGATTTCTTCACTCTTGGAGAAGAGAACAAAGTTTGGGGCGCAACTAGTTTGATTCTGGTTTGTTTTTTTTTCTGATGTCAGTAAAAATGGCACCAGCCGTGTTTCAGGTTTGATGCAATGCTATATAGGTGGTGTGCTTGGCACTTCTGTTTAATCAATGTTGGTTTTGTACATTATTTGTGGAAGGAGGTCCACTATTTCCTTGTTATGAAAGTAAAGAGCTCCCATCCTAGACCCTTTGTTAAGCACATGTTCCATGTTCTCACCATATTTCTATAAAAAATTGGAATATTATTTCTCCATCTATACACATGCTTTCTGTAGGGATCGTGCTTACACTGCCCCCTTTATTTTATGTAATGTAGCATTCCAGCTATATTGTCAGCAGCGGTATATATGTTTTGGAAGTTAACATTTTCCTGAACTGAAAATGTATTTCTAATAATACTTTGTTTCACTGACACCATCCTACCTCGCCACTAAGAGTTGGTTTATGTCTTGATAAAGTAGATAATTATCTGAATGACGTTCCTGTATGCAGTATCTAAATACAGTGTATTACAGTGGCAGAGAAAGCATGTCCAATGCTTAGATGGTGGAAGAGTGGAAGTCTAATTTAGAAGTAGTCATATTGTCAGTGGAGGTAAGTATTAAATTTTTAATTAAGGAAAATATTAACTTGACAGATTTCTAACTTTATAAATACCAATATACACCTAGCCTAGAATATACTTTAATGTTATAACTATTAATATAAAGTTTATACATTTTTGTTTCCCTAGCCTATGATTTCAGACAGTTTTTTGTAACTGCAACCATTGTTTTTGTATAGTCCCTCCTAACATCACAGCCTACCAAAATGAGGTACAAGCAGTTGAAAACGAGGAAATTGTACTATATTGCAAGGCTGAAATTAGTTATCCAGAACCTGTGTACCACTGGTTTGATGAGGTAAAAAAAATTTCTCAATGAATTAAGATTTGATTTTGAAGGCTAAGGTAGGAAAAATGAACCTGGTATAGAAATTGGACACGTGTATAATGATCCTACACTTGTAGAAAATTTCTTTTTAAAGCTAAACCAAAAAGAATAAAACAAATTGTTTGCTTGATTAAGAGAACTTTATTTTATTATTACAAAGATGTAATAAAATTTCATTTCTCTGTAATGCTGCTGTCTGTGTAATAAATAAGATGAAGCCACACAACAGCTTCTGTATATATCATACTAGGCTTGTCTTATGAATTTTACCTATTCTTTTTTATTATTATTATTTTAAACAAACCAGCATTAGCAACTAACTGGAAGTTTAGGCCTTATTTACTGAAGAATTTTCTCTTTTCTACAAAATTTGGTTAACTGAAATTAATGTGAAATACACAGTTTTACTTCACTAGACTGTTCAGAGTTTTTGTTGGCTACAACACTAACATTTAGCTTCTAAAAATATTTATACTAAAAGTTACATTGATAAGTATAGTAATATATTTAAAGGTAGTGTAATTTCAAACAGAACACTACATAGAGATGAAAAAACATTCATACCATACCAATCTGGTAAGAAGGATTTTGTGATGGTGAAAGTAGGAAAAAATCTTGATTTATGGTTTGTAGGTATTGAGTATGAAAACGAACAGCTACTTATTTTCACATGAGATTCTGGCTGCCAAACTGACTCAAAATCAACCTTAATTTTACACAACAGAGTACTTCCTTAAATTATCAATACTTCACTAAAAGCTTGCCCAACTTCATCTCTTAAGGCCTCTTATAAGCTAAACAATTTTTTGACCTCCTTTATCCTTGAAGGGATTCATAGTTCAGGAGTAACATTTGTGTTGACTACTTTTCCTGCTAGAAAACAGTGCGAGACTTTGGTGCTCTTAATGCATCTTGTATGGGTATTAAAAATTATTTTAAAGTTACTGAACAACTTTTCAACATTCTTAAGTTATCTTCAGGTTTCAATACCCATACTAGTCATCTTGAAAATATTTTTATTTTAAATGGGTTACTTGTGATAGCAAAGTGAGACTAAAGAGGACTTGTAACTGTGTTTTTAAACAAATTTTTCTGACATGATTTCTGACAGTTTGTTTGTTTCACATAGTATGATCTTTAACTAACACGATTTCTGACAGTTTGTTCCATGTCGTGCAATCTTTAACTGCAACACACATTATCGCTTTTCTGTTGCTTACAATTCTCATGTTGATTAAAATATACTGATTTGATTCTAGTTTTGCTGAACCATTCAATAGCTCAAATGATAACTTAGATCACTTAAAAGTAGCACATGGAATTTTAGCCCTCAAAATAGCTACTGTTTGTACACTGTTTTCTATTTGTTAAGGCATGGCATTTATTGAATATTATGTTATTGCTTGTTACAGTCTTGCATAATGCAAAGAGCTATGATAAAAACACTTAATTGCTGCTGAGTTTCTCATGTCTTTTGCAAAGAAAATAACCGAATTAATAGTAATATAATTGTTATTTTTTAGGTTTTTTTATTAAAGATCCTGTGAAAATAGTTGTAGGCTCACATTAGGGCATAATTACTGACATTTATATTTCAACTTGGTTACAAATATATCTAATTACTTTTTACATTAGTAATTATTTAAGTAGTAAGGAACTTGAAGTTTAATCTTTAAATAGCTTGAAGAACTATTTAAAAAAGCTAACATAATCAGTAATTATTTAGGTAACAAAATATGAAATTCCAACTCTTTATTGTACCTGTTAACCATAAGTTTATGAAAATGTGCTATTCAGATTTTAGTTTTTATTAACCTTTTTGTTAATGTTTATAAGATATATCTCAGAGGTTTGTCAATGGTTAATTATAATTCAGCCTTATTGAGTAGTCTTCATAAATCTCTTTATGATTTAACTTTTTTAGAATGGTGTTAAACTGGGCTCCAAAGAAAGATTTGTAGTTCATGAGGTTAATGGAAGCTTGACAATACACAATTTGAAGAAAGATGATACAGGAAATTATACATGTGTTGCACGAAACAAAGTTGGTGAAGATAACAGGAAGGTGCAGCTTATTGTCTTCTGTGAGTTCTGTTTGATTTAAAAAAAAAAAAAAAAATCTGTGCAAGTCTGATCCATTTCTTTTATACTCTTATTACTGCAACATTTAAACACAGGTACATTTAGTTAAACACAGGTACATTTTACATAATATTTCATTGTAAATATATTACCACATTCTTGCAGTATTCCAAATAAATAACTTGGGAAAATATGTAATTCAGATAGTAAATAGTAAAACACTACAATATTTTAGTATGTTTATATCACTTTTTTTTGATAAGTTCTAACTTTTAGATAGTGACTTGTACCATAATAAGCATTTGCTTTTTTGTATTGTTATTTA
Organism: Carcinoscorpius rotundicauda; assembly: GCA_011833715.1. Taxonomy (NCBI): domain Eukaryota; kingdom Metazoa; phylum Arthropoda; class Merostomata; order Xiphosura; family Limulidae; genus Carcinoscorpius; species Carcinoscorpius rotundicauda. The sequence continues at coordinate 62,039,948 of CM022400.1, read as the reverse complement.
CTTATACCATAACCAGAGTAACTTTATTCTGTTTTGGCTAAAAAGTTTTGTCAGTAACCATAACTTTTTTCTTAGTTTTTGTTGTATACCACTGTAAATTATGAATTGATGTTTGGATAAAACATTTGTTGATAATTGAATACCTTTGATTGCACATAAAATGATTTTAATCAATTGGTTTCAAATAATGCAAGAAAAATATTGTTTTGAAAACATTACAATGGAATGTGTGAGGTTAAATAATTTCAAACACCTAAACTGTAAAAGTTTTGTCGTACCTAGTTACTTGTTTGATTTTGACTTCTTAAGAGTCCAAATTTCTCCTTCACCTACAGGATAGTCTAACTTTTAGTTTTACTAGTTACTGTGAGTATGATAGAAGATGGAATTGGTGTTTTTGCTTTGTATGCTTGAATTATGCTACAACCTATTCTCTTAAATAGTTTCCTGATAGCAATCTATGTGGTGTGGTTATATGCATTGAGATTGAGATTTTGTGTTACACTAAAAGTATAGTTTTCTCAATTAACAGCTAAACACATATTGTAGTTGCACAGATACTGTTAATTATCTTTTGTTTTTAAGATCCACATGTGTGCCTGTAATTGGTAGAAATTTTTTGTAGCTTTCAAACACCAGAGTTCAGTGATCTGAACAGAGGTAGTTGTTAAACAGGTTTGCTGTTAGTGGAATGTGCAAGAATGTTTGGGTCAAAGTTAAATCTTAACTTTTACTTGAGTTTGAGTACCAGAAGTTCACAGGAATGAATTGTATGTATGGAATTTGAAATGTTTCTATTTTCTTTGAAATGAAGTGTGTTGTTAGATTGAATTTATAGCTGAAATTTCAGATTTCTTATACCATTAAAACGTTTATCTTCATTTGTGTCAAGAAGTGTTATTGGCATTCATAGGTGAACCATGGGCAACCTAGTATCACCAGTTCTAGCCAATATTTTTATGACACAAGTTAAAACACAAGCAAATTAACACAGCATTACATCCACCATTATACTGGTACAGATATGTAGATGACACTGTTGTGGGATTCGAATCTACAGAACACATACTTAATTTTTTCAATCACATTAACTCTATACATCCCAACATTAACTTCACATGTGAACAGGAAGAAAGCATTCAAATATCATATCTTAACCTAAAAATTACAAGAACCGACACACAATTCAAAACAAAAATCCACCGAAAAATCACCCATACTGGATTATACATTCCGTGGGACTCAGCACATGAAACAAAACAAAAACTCAACATACTAAGAAACCAGATAAACACAGCCATAAAACTATGCTCACCAGATAAAATTAACGATGAATTAAACAAAATAAAACTACACTTCACCAACAAGTTTCCTCCACAAACCGTAGAAAACATTATATGCACACACCTAGACAGAAAGCAAAATCAACCAACAAAAGTAAATATATCTCACGAATCAAAAAATCACAACCATATACTGCTGCATACCATATATTCCCAACATCAGCAGATAAATAACCAACATTTGGTAAAAATCTAGTAACAAAATATAACATTCCATTTAATACTAAATTTATTCAAAAACCAGGCACAAAACTGAGGTCTATACCATGTAAAAACTACACTGGCCAATGCAACACTAACATTATTTGTAAAATACAATGTCATAACTGCCACGACTTCTATATTGGAGAAACAAGAAGAAAAATGAAAACCAGATTCAAAGAATAAAAAAAAAATAGCCTTCACATGTTTTCTAACATTGCAATTCAAGTAAACGTAACATAACCATAGAAAACACTCAAATATTAAACAAAGAAACAAACGAAAATTCAAGAAGCCTTACTTATACAACAACTTAAACCCAAAATAAACCAATATAAAGAAACGCCATTATACCTATATTAATATTATAGATAAAATTATATATTCAAACATCTAACACCGCCCTCTACATTCTGACACTTAATTACACAACCCCTTCCAAACGTGGTCAGCTTTCGGTCAGTTACCTCTTTAATTGTGAACCTGATGATGACCGAAGAAGGTCGAAACGTTGTTCACCCTTCTATGCAAAATATTTTCTCAACTCAAACGAGCCATTTTTGCATATATATTTCTCTACAAGTGAGTTTTCTCGACATCACTGAATTTTACCTATTGTTAATGGTGTGAAACATTGGTTGTATGGTTTGTACTTTAAAACTGGTGTTTGATTAAATTGAGTCTTTATTCTTAGTAAATTAATAAACGAAGTTGTGAAGATTTATCAAATGACTGTTTTTGAAAGAGATTTCATGTTTACTACAAGTAAAAAATTTTATCAATACTATAACTTGCAAATCATTCTATATAAGAGCTGGTGTATGTTAAGTTGCATTTGATCTGTTTAAATGAGAGTTGCAAAAGCCAAAATGCATTTATTCAGATAGAATAATTTTATTACTCTGTCCATTAAATTTTCATTTGGTAGGATGGGGGTACCATGAAATCTTGACTGTAGAAAGTGTAAAGACAGTGCAAGATAACCAAACTTAGAGCCATGTGTATAAAACTTGAAATAAAATGATATATTCAAATAAAACATTTTCTGAATTGAGCTATTTTCTGTTATCTCAAATTTTTTAAAATTTAAGTTTAGCAAAAACTCTGTAATTAACATCTTTTTTTAGTTTTGTCTGTACATTTTATACTTTTGGCACATAGCAACAAAAGCGTTATCTGATCTTGCGTTGAAAGTAATCGTTCGAACACTGATCAAAATGCTCTTGTTTTAATTTGCATATTAGCTGCTAATCTGATTTCTACCAATTATTTTAAGACATTCATTTCATGAATTTTCCTAATTTTGGTAAATTCCTTTTGTGAGCCAGTAAGTGTTTGACTGCCTAAACAGCACTTTTTCTGTCTTTGTTAGTTAATATGTTGGCTTCCACATGACCCACCAGTAAGATTTACATGACCCACTGGTGAGTTGTGCTCTTTTCCTTTTAAAAGGGCCACTTATTGCCTGGGACATAATGGCTACACATACAAATGAGAATCGGACCTCAGAACATTTCTTTTCTGGACCTCAAAGTATCAGCAAATAGGGAACCTATGTGTTGAGCTTGAGTTGCTTAAAATTGAATTATTTAATTAGGTATGATGTAAAAGATTATGGTTTGGGGGTGATTAGAACTTGTTATTTCTGATGAACTATGCACTAGTTTTCTTAAGTTTTTATAAGGGTTTAATATTGAATGTCATCATTTTTATTTTTTTTGTAATTTTTTAAATATTATATAAATGCCTAAATAAAAATTGCTTGTTTCATGAAGTTAGAATTATTTTCACCATTTCAATCCACTTTAAGAGAAATTACATTAGATTGTAAAATGTGACCTAACAATTAACATTACATATGCTTCACATAATGAATTTTCAGAAATGGTTTTTGGTGTTTGATCATAGTGTTTTATTTTTATTAAAATCAGTTACTCATATTAAGATGTATCAGATATTATAATGAGACTTTTATTATAGCCAAACCAGAAATAATACAATTTGAAAATAAAACTGCATTAGAAGAAACAAAAGGGTTATTGGAGTGTCGTGCTTCTGGTGTTCCAGCTCCACAGCTGACTATCTTGAAAGAGGGACAACAGATTCAGTATGTAAGTTAAATGTATTCAACTATAATAGACACAAAAGTAATGGAGATTGTATCTATGAAATATTATGGACTTGTAAATGAGCTTAAATACTTCCTATTTAGTATTTCAGTCACTAATTTGCATTTACAACATGTATATATGCTGATCATGTTTAGTGAACTTCTTGCAAACTTTAAGTGAGTTATCTGCTACCATTTCTTTCACCGTAATGTTTATGTATCAAACTTTGATTTCAATTAAGTTCCTGGGAAGTTAAGTTGTGTTCACCTTTCATTCAATCTAAGCCAAATGTTCATTTATCAATCTTCTGATGCATAGTTTCTTTATGTAATTTTCTGTACTTAACTTCAAAACAAATCTTTAAGTCATTATTTCTGTTGCTTCATATTCTTCTCAACAACTTTAGGCTATGTGTTTGTATAAATAATGTAGTTCAGCTGACCATTGCAAACGAGAACAAGTGATAAATCATGCATGTATGAATGCTAACTTATCTTTTGCTGTTTTCTTTTGTTTGAAAACAACTTAATTTTTTGTACAAATTTCACACTAATCAAATCAAGCTGATTAAGGTTATGAAATTAAACTATTCACAATTTCATTCGCTTATTATTTAAACTTTTTTATACCTTTTTTTTTTTTAATAAAGATTTATTTAATTGATTTGTGGTCATACATGGCTTCTTTTTTATTGTCATCATGACTTGTCATTTTGACCAATGAGTAAAGGAATATCTGCAGCCTAATTGTGTCAAATATTGAAAAATTCTTGGACACTGAATAAGTGAACTGCCAAGTAATAAGTACTTAATTTTTGAGCCTAAATAATATATTTAAAAATACCAAAATGATTCAAACCAAAATTTGAGTAATAACTTACCAGACAGACAAATCAAAACGCTACACCTCCTTTAAAAAATATACATACATAAAAATATTTCATGATATAAACTTTAGCTCAATTTTCATAATACAGTAAAGAATTGTGGAAAACTTACCAGTGTTTGTTTTTTTTTTAGCTTGTTGCTTAAATTTATAAATCCATTATTGGAGTTTCTAATTGTCTACATATGTCAAAGCACATACACATACCACCCTGTTACTGTCATATCATAATTCCAGAAATTTACTCAGGTTAAATTTACAAGTGTGTACTTAGTTCTATATATTAAACTTATTTTAAATACACCTTCTCTCAGGTTGATAAAATTTCGATAGAAACGTTCCAAGAAGAGGATGTTACAGTCTTAACTATGACCATTAATAAAGTTAGCAGAAATGATGATGCAGAGTATTTATGTCTTGCAAAAAATATAGCTGGAAGTGTGGAGAAAACAGGACACTTGTTAGTAGAATGTAAGTTGTGGCATGAATGTTTCAGCTATTACTAAGAATGCCAGTACTTAACTATACAGGAGTTGTATGATGAAGATACGACTTCCACATGTTAATAGTTATTAACATAGTCTCAAGTCTGTCATAACAACATAAGAAACCAATTAAAAAAACAAAAATTTAAGTTTTGTAGGTTTTCAAAAGCTGTTAAAAATCTTCAGTTTTGCCAAAACCATTACTAAAATAGAGAAACAGCAAGTAACATAACAGCCAAATGTTTTGTTCTTTATTCTGACAACAGAAAAACAAGCATACCAATTCTTGAAGTTGTTGTGATAACTTGTACATTAAAATGTTGCATTTTAACTCATTTTAGTGCATAATTATCTTTCAATCTGATTCCTCTTAAAGTGGCAATTATCCACCAGAAAGTAAATTTAAGAATTTGTGTGCACATGTCAATGCTCACCTATTTTCACTGTATTTTTCTTTTTATCCAAGGATGTCACAGAAGAATAGTTTGTAAAACTGTGGGCTTATGGGGTAAATCTGTTCAGTACAACGTAAAGTTACATGGCTGCATGAAATAAATACACTTGTTGCATTGTGTGCTTATGATTGTCTAAGTAGATTTATCTGCTAGTCACATTATAAAGGTTAGCTTGTGGTGTGATTAAAGGTATAATGTTTCACTAGTTTAAACAGAAAGTTAATTTGGACAACTCATCCTGCTAAGCCAAAACTGTTTCCTTTTGTAGAAATTGTCATTTGTTAACATCAATTTAAAAACATGGGGAACAAGTTGTTATTTAAAAAAAAAAAAAAAAAATTGCTAAATGAGGATGACTTAGGGATGGCAATACCATAAAGTATAAACACAGTCAATACTGTAATAGTAGTAGTTAAAACTTATTAAATAAAAGATTTTTGTGAAAATGATGTACATAAAAATGTATTTTTTATGAAGCTCAGATTTAATTTCGTAAAAAGTTTACTGAATTATTTGGAGGTTTATTAATAATGTAACTATATGCAGTCACTACCATGCATCTATTACTAATTTTTGTGAACCATCTAGTTTTTATCCACTTAAAGAATTTTTTCTGTCTAATTCTGCTTTTATTTATAAACAGCTAAACCAAAAGTTATTGGACCTAAATCAGAGATTGTGAAGACATGGAACAATAATCCTGTTAACCTGACCTGTATAATTGATTCATTTCCTGTTGTAACCTTTAAGTGGTCTTTCAATGGTCTAGAGATAGTGTCCGATCAAAATGAAACTTTCAGTATTTTTGTAAACAAAGGACACAGTAATCTGTTGGTGAGTTTAATACTTGAGAGGTTACTTTTTTAATTAGTTGGCTTTAATATTACTTAAGCCTGATATTTTATTGCTGTGATATTTAGGTAAAATGATGTCCAACAGGTAAGTTTGAAGTATCTGTAAAAAGTAAATGTGAAAATATTAGAGTAACTTAGGGAAAAACAAGTACAGAAGCAAATAATTAAAACCTTTATTTGTAACATTTGTTTGTCTTAATTCATTGACTGGTTTTGGTATTCTATGACTCTTTATTGACTACTGATTTAGAGAGGAATCTCCTAAAATGTAAATAAAGGATGGAATTAAGGTACATCATAATTAGACATACTGCCTGATTTGAAAGTTAGGTAACTGATTCTTGCCAAGTTGCAAGCATGAGCTACTGTTCCAAGTATTATATACACGGAATATAACCTACTGTCATAAGTTTGTATGTTTCATCACTTGATGTTTTCCTTTCCCCACGTAGTTAAAGCAAACAAAAACAACAAACTATGAAAAAAAAATGGAACTAAAGCAGGACATGTTTCTAGCATTGCTGTTTGTAACTTTAAGAAAAAGGATTGGCATATATTTACAATCTTTTAACATCTCGTTAATGAGAATCATAATTATGTGCAGCACACCTCATGAAAATTGAGAAAGTTTGAATACTAGCTTGAGTACCTGTCCTCAGGATGGAAGTTGTGTAACTCTACGATTAATGAAATGTTGTGTTTAGGATATAAAGTTGTTTACCTTATGTACTTGTAAAAAAAAAAAAAGTAATTACCATAAAAACTATGAAACTGCAGAGTTGTATGTTTCTCCACATGGACTCAGAGTTGCCAGATGTGAAACCCATCCATAGGAGATGGGATAGTGGTTAAAACTTCAAAAATTCTAAAAATACAAAACAAAACTTGTATATACCCTCTGCATGGATCTAATGAATCTCCATACCACACCTTTGGAAGTAGCTGGAGAGACAATAGAGTACCATTATATTTGTAGATACCTGAATAAAGAGTATGTACCTTAATCCCGCATAACTAGAATAGTTATAAAAAGTTGGAATTAGTGACTGTTCAAGTTATAAACTTCCTTCTACTTCTTATTTCAGTTTTTGTTACAGCTGAATTTATGTTTATTACAGATCTTAAGATGTTGTAATCGTTTTCTTTGTGATATAAATGATATTAAAATTACATAATCAAAATAGAAATGAGATGTGTTCAAATCATAATGGAAGAGAATTAAAAGTCAAAACTGGAAATAAGCAAGTGTGAAACTGTATAATTTACAGCACAATTTTTGAACAAAAATTCATCAAAATTGAACAAAATGAAAATGCTGAAATAATAAAATCACTAAAATAAAGAATAAATTCCTTAAAAGAATCAAAATACAATTCTTCAGAATGAAACTTAACAGTAACTTGTGCATTAGAAAAATCACATTAACTGTCATGATGATTTGAAAAATGTTTTGAAGGTATGGCATTTTACGAGACCTCTGTTCATAAGGGTTGCATGGACATTTACCCACTTTTTATTAAACATTTTTTAATGGACTGACAATTCTAAGTCTTTGTTAGATACTTTTCTATTCTTTCCCACAGGAACTTGTCCCTCAGGGCTTAATCTTATAAAGATTAATGCTATCAGTGAACAACTTCCCTTTACATTTGCAAACAGGTAACTATGTTGACAACTTGGACACCTCTTGTCAGTTGTCAAGCATGAGGTTTGTTAAACAGCATCTACAGACTGCTTCATAATGTTTACTGAAGTGGACCAGCGTGTGTGTGTGTGTGCGTGAACACTTACATTATCCACTATTAGTCTTAATAAAGTATTATTCAAAACTAATTGCTACAGTATTAATTTTTGTAATTATTTACTGTAACTATTAATTTTTAATGAAATTATCACAGATTGCTAGCTTAGCACTTGTTTACTAAGTGGTATATTTTTGACTAAACTTGGGTTGTGAGCTTTAGTCTAATTGTCAAGTATGTGAATTCCTTCCCCCACCCCCAAAGTACGTATGATATTTCTTGTATGTAAAATGCTGATTATACTGGAGTAGATTTATCTTTAGGGGGTTTATAGTAGTGTATTTTGTAAGTCTTCAAATTGCTGGCTTTTGTTTGTAATGTGTCTTTTATAAAAGCTTTACTTTCTTCTTATGGAAGGATTGGATTAATGTGTTTTAAACTGTAGTCTGTTACTGTTTTTTGTGTAGTTTTTTGACATTTCTAGTATGCCTTTTGGAAGTGGCAAACTAGAAAAAACAATCCTGTATACAAGCAAATTCTGATTCCAACTGTACATGATATTTCATTGGAATGTACAGTTTTAGTAACCTTTTAAAGCACACAAAAAGTTTTTTCTATTTAATTTGCTTTAAACTATAATCTTTGTCTGATAAACTCAAAGTCAAACATTAAATATAGCAAGAAATAAAATTCTGTAATTTAAAGCTACTCCTTTTGTGTTAGGCATGAGAATTTTGATTTACAGCACTTGTGGCATATGTTCTACAACTAAATAGTCCACTAATATATATATCTTATTTAAAAAAATATTTGTTCATATTAACTTGAAGTATTAAAATCTGAAAATGTGCTTTAATGAAGACCTTTATGAAAATCTGAACAATAAATTTCACTGTTGAATTACAATGAAGTTGGTATGAGCTGCAAGCACAACGATGTTTCACTATCAAACACGTCCAATTAAATCAACCATAAGCATAATCGTCGTAGGTGATAGGACTAGTAGCATATATTCTTATTGATATATAGTTGTACCTCTTTCTCAGCTCTTAGTTTATGATGAAAAGTAAGTGGAATTGCATATAATCATCTTTACGTAATGCTTATTCTGAAAATAGCAAATTTTATTTCTTGTATAAATGTTGAGTGTCTTAAGTGTTGGAGAACTTGTACAAAAAAAGCAACCATTGCAACAAAGTTCTAATAGCAATCACTTGTTTTTGTTGTATTCTATAACTGTTCTTTTAAGATTTTCATGAACTTGTGAAAAAAATACTTGCATCTAAGATTGTTTCAAAGTTGCATTTTTATATCTGAATTAATAATGAATGTATTGTACTTCAACAGAGAAGATATTAACTGCATTGAATAGTGCTAAATAGTCTTGTATAATATATGTTGTACTCTGTTCTTCACAAGATAAATTCAATATTTTTATTACAAAACTTTCTGGTAGGTTAAACCCTCACCTGAAACTGATGTATTTGGCTCATACACATGTGAAGGAATTAATAAACATGGCAGTGATAGATCTGTAATGCAGTTAGAAGAAGCAAGTAAGTTGTTTTGTTTTCTTGGGGGAGGGGGGTCTGAATGGATTTTTAGGTTGAAAGTAGTAATGTTTATTTTTGAAGCATTACATTATGACCAAACAAGTATTAACATTGAAGGTTAGATTGTAAAAAACGTTTTTAAAGAAATATAATGACACAGTTGACTTAGATTTCAATATTTCTAGTACTATTTACTACTGTTAAAAATAATTTCAACTAAGTCCTTCAGTTTGCACATTACACTATAAACAATAACAAAGAACTAGGCAATCTATAAATATTACAGAAGAGTAACTGTGATAGTAACAAAAGTGTTAAATTTGAATCATTATTCAAAAATGTTGAAACAGTTTGGATTTTTAGTTATTAAAACTTTAATTTTCTTGGAATTAAATGAAGTCACAAGCTCCATAATCATGGCCATCCATCAGATATGTTGTACTTTTGTGGTGACATTACTAAGATCACAGATATTGGGAAGCATCACCAGATCCTTATGGAAGGTGTATAACATGTTTTCAACAATATGTACAATAGGATATTCAGGTATTCTTTTGGAAGATCTGAAAGGGTCTGGCTGTAGGATGTCTTTTGAAAGTGGCAATGGTCATTTTGAGAAACTGTGATGCAGACTGTAGTTTCACAGGAGCTGTGTGACTATGCCTTATGTAGAACAAAAAACATTTAAGACAGTTGTAACAAAATCTCTATTGAAAGTTAAAATTTGTAAAAATATTGACAACTTGCTGAAACCTAGCATTATTTGTTATTTAGGAAGCTTAGTTATTAACTGTGAAGCATTAGAATAATGAATAGCTCAACAGTTACTAGTTGGTAGTGTTGGCTAGCTGCCTTTCCTCTAGTATGACTTAAATAAGAGGTAGCTAGTTTCATGCAAAATTCCAAAAACAAATAACTTTTACAACACTAAATTATTCAATTATTTTGCTTCATTTTGTAAATAGTACAGAATTAACAGGATTATGTTTGCTGTTAAGTAACAATAGTGTAGATCAAGAAATGCTGTTGTAAAGTTTGTATATTGTTTTATTATAATTAACTTAAGTTATCTTTTCCCTTCTTTAGTAAACTTTAAGAATGAACTTGTCTGTTAACTAATCATACAAAATATAAGAGCTTTTGATAAACTGTACAACTGGTTATTAGAATACATTCCAAGTTTGCTTGCAAAATGACCTAGCTCTAAAATGATTTGTGTGAGAAATTATTATATAATTAGGTGAACAATAGTGCACCAGTGGCAATCAATTATGAGCATGTAGCCTAACTACTCACTTTTAAAAGCGTAATTTCTAAACAGTTTAAGAAAAAAGACAAAACTGGGTGGGTGTTTGTTTTGCTTTATAATATAACAAAAGCATTGGATGCTAGTTCAACTGCAGTCTGGAAATAGCACTTTTCTTATGGTATGGATGGCTGTGACATTGCAGACTGAAAAAATGAGAAAGGAGTGAAAGAAGGTGCAACAAAAGTAATTTAACAAATTTCTTGTCCGTATAACATGGAACGAGCCAGATGGGATAAATTATGAGGTTAGAATTATACGGTATCAAAATAAAAGATAAAGTATCACGTTCATATATTACACTATTTGCAAAAAGAAATATAATCTAAAACCGAGCATGTAAACATGCAGGATTATCCATGAAAACTTGTGGAACACTGTTCACTTCCTCTTTATGTATACATTAAAAATTAATTTGAAGTATTGATTTCGATAACTTTGTTCATTAATAAATCATGATTTCAGTTTAATGTAATTTGGATAGTAGATAAGACTTGTGTATGTTCTTTTTGATATACACTTTGTTATTTTTTTTGTTTAATTTTAGAATACTTGAGTCAACAATGTTAATTCTATTTGTAATTGTTTTTAATCAATGGATTTACTTTTTTGATATTACACAGTTAAAAATCTTAAAATTTGTAATGTTATTATTTCCTGAAATGTATGAGAAGTGAGTTTAGTAATCTATTTGTATTTTGTATGTTTTAAAATAAATCCTTTGATTGTTTTTTGAAAGCTGTCCCAGGGAAATTACTTCAGGTGAAATATGAGAATATCACCACTACAACAGTTTCTTTTCAATTTCTTGATCCTAAATATGATGGAGGGTTACCCATATTGGCATATGTTGTTGAATATAGAAAAGAGAATGAGTCGCAAGAAGAAGCTAAAGTAAATTATTGGATAGCAGGTAATTAATATTTATGTCCTTTAACATTTTCAGAAGGAAGTAATTCGGGATTCTAAAATTGAATTGTTTATGATAAAGAAACTTGTGTAACAAACTAGTTTGAGGCTTTAACTCATTCTTTGGGGTAATGCATAACCTCAATATTTTTATACAGTACATTTATGGTTTATAGCCTATGGGAACATTTATAAAACTAACTATAATTAATGATTAGTTGTTGCATTTATTAGCAAGTCTGATATTAGTAATAAACTGTGTGATTTTATGACTAATATACATCTTTGAAAGAGGCACCTAAAATAGAATATTTTTAATCCAATTTTGTTTTTAGGGTCACATTATATCCTGGAAAATCTAAAACCGAGTGTAACTTATGCAATGAGATTTGCCGCAAAAAATGCTGTAGGCCTAGGGACATGGACAGAAGAAAATTTACAGACCATGCCATCTGACTCTGCCCCTGTACCTCCAATAATCTCTCCTTCTGAAAACTTGAGCACTTATCCAGACAAAATAGACATAAAATGGAAGATCGTCAGTGAAGATAATGGGAGACCTATTGAGCTTCTTCAGCTTCGATACTTCAAAGTACTGCCCCACTTTTCATAATTCAGTATTATTCATATTTTTGTTTTTGTAATTTTAAATTTGTTGCTCAGATATTTTATCAATTTTATGTATGTTTGCATCTTTTGTACCCGTAGAATAATGCAATTGCTATTCCAAAGAAGTTAATGTTTTAACATTTTTCTTTTCTCCATTAATGTTTGTAATTTTATAAAATGTTTTATTTGTCTAATCAATAATTTTATGTTACTTTTATTTAGTACTAGAGTTTATTTTGAATTCAAACCTTTTTTACAAATACTGCAATTCTTCTTGCAGAATTTTTTTTCTATTTATGTGAGGACTTCTTGGTTGTGGAAGACATCCTACAATTTTCTAAATATTTCATTTTTAGTGCATTAACCTTATATTCTTTACCAACATGTAAATGTACAGATTATACTTCAATTTTTGCCTAATTTCAGACAAAAGAAGTAATTTTCTGTAACAGCAAATTATTTAATATGTGGAATAAATTAATGATTTTTGGTAAAACAAAAAATTTAAGCATGACTAAATTTGAAATCAAAACATGTACAACTATTATGTCTCTTTCCATTAGTTTTTAAGTTTAGTTTTCCTTTTTCAAAGGTTTTGTTTTATGATAAAACATCAGCTATAGCATCAAACATTAATTTTGTGATATTAGAAGCCTTGACTTTAATTGAAATTTCTGATACAAATAAAATACGTATCCTAAAATTATACGTTTGTTTTTTCAATTTTAGATCTGTTTTTAATCCATCACACTTGTCAGATTTGTTAGTTTCATTCATGAGTCTGTAAAATATTTATAATTTGACTTCCATGAAACCATTTAAAATGCGTACTTTTATATTAGATATTCTGCATGAGGATATTTTTATTTTGGGAAAGTAAAATTTTTATCTGCAGTTTTTATTTTTAGTATTTCAAGATGCTTTTAGATTTGAACCAATCATGTGCATATTTTAAGGTTGACAAAACAGTTGATGAAGAAAACCAGTGGAAGCAGTTAGGTAGTGAAAAGGTCATTAACATTGAAAACGACTGGCAAAATGGTCATTATACAATAACAGGATTAGAATCCAATTCCAACTACAAGGTGGAATTGAAGGCTAAGAATGAGATTGGATTCAGTAATGCTGATACGAAGATTTTTCAAACAGCCAAAGGTAAGAATTTATGAAGACATTGACAGTTATTAAAATACAATGCATCATCAGATAAGGTTAGTACATTTAAATATGTTTATCAAGTGGAAATTTCTATGCTTGATTCCACCTCCCCCCCCCCTTCAATTGCCAATAAAATACTCAAGTAATAACTAAATATAATTGAGGGAAAAAAGCAAAGTCTTTTAAAAATCCTGAACAGTAGTTACACAATATTCAATAAATATAAGCTAAATGTTTCGGAGCTTTGGATCATAATTTATTTAAGAAGCTCATTTAGAGTAAGTAACTTGGCAAATTACCAGTCCTTGAAATTTCCTGATATTCAATTCCACAAGAGGTTTCTAAATTATGAAATATTTTGTTTTCTTGAAGAATAAGCTAAATTTTAACCTAAAATGCATGTCTTCCAAAAGTTGCATGGCTTTATATTTATTCATGTAGATTACTCCTGTAGTACTTGGTTATTTCAGTTTTGTTAAGTGGATGGTATTAGGCTTGACTAATATTTTCTTTTCAAATGAAAGAGAGTATGCTGTCATTTAACTCCTGTGTTTAAAAGTGGCAAAAATGTTTTGAAATTATGGTCAGCTTCTATATTCCAGAAAAACTGAAATAAAACAAAATGCAAGATCATTTATGGCATCATTTTTCATAAATAAAGTCCAACTTGGATTTGCTTAAATTGTCTTCCTAATTTAATATTTTTAGGTGTCTTTTCTTGTACAAATGGCGAGTATTGTTTTTGTTCTATTTTGATAAGGTGTTTCACATAAAATAAAACTAATTGGAGGTAAATAAAGATACTGTGATTAATATAGTCTAGTTAGACTACGGGTTTTGCTCGTATTTGTTAAGGGAATAATAAATTCTCTATTTGTGCTATATCTTGACAAGTGTAAGGTTTGGAAAAGAGTTTTCATTCTCCAGTTTAGACACTTATTTTTATAATACTGCAATTCATGTTTTTTCTATAACCTTTAACAATAAGGAAATTAGTTTGTTTTTTGCTTTGTTGTATTTTGAATGTTAGTTTCTAAGATACCTTTTTCAGTACAGATGAAATCTGTGTATATTGCATATAGCTAAAGGGAATGATTCTGACCAAGAGGAGCCTATGAATCAAGATGGAAAAGTTCCCACTGCAGGTATTGTTGCAGTTGTTGTGGTACTCATTCTTCTGATACTGGTTATCATTGATGTGACTTGCTACAAGTGTTACCAATGTGGTGCATTTTACTTCTTGAGACACAAAACATGTGGAAAATCTTCAGAAGACAAAGAAATTATCAATTTGGAGAATGGAAGGTAATGTTTCACATTGTTGTGATAGTCCAAGTGGTGTTTCTGAGTCAATGCTTCTTACTGGGATTATTTTTATCTGTACATATGGTACTTATTTTTCTTATTGCTAGTGTGTGTGTGTGTGTGTGTGTGTGTGTGTGTGTCTGAATGTACATAAATATTACTTTTCAGAATTATCTATGATTACAACAAAAGTATAACAAGAAACTAGGGAAAAGTTGGTTATTTTAAGAATAAATGCTTGTACAAAACAATAAGAAACTTTAGTCAAAAAAAGAATAAGATCTGTTCCTTCATGGAAACAGAACACACTTTGATTGCTTGAGTGATTTGATACACAAGTGATATTACCAAAAACACAAAGGGAATAAATTAAAGATGAAGTTTATCTATTCAAGTGCCCCCCAGTGGCTCAGCTGTATGTCTGCAGACTTGCATGCTAAAATCCGGGTTTTGATACCCGTGGTGGGCAGAGCACAAATAGCCCATTGTGTAGCTTTGTGCTTAATTCAAAACAACAACAACAACAAATCTATTCAAGTAACACGAAAACCAAACATCTCTTAAATCATTAAGTTTAGAATACAACAAACATGTACAGATATTAATAGTGTTAAGATTTTGATATATGTATGAACTTCAACAAAGTTTAGTTACACTCATAATGGTCAAAATTTTTCTTTTTATATTTACTAGTCAGATTCTTAGCCTGTCTAAATAAATTCAGACTAAATGTTTATTAGAAATGCCTTATTAACAGCTTAGAATTTTTGTACAAAATACTTATGTTCAGTAAAACTAAAATACATAATGTTAAATTATTACATTATTTTAAAATCAGAAAATGTTCACAAGATATTTTTACTTAACCGATACAAGAGAATTAATTTTCTCAGTAAATTATACTGTGTTCAATTTACTCAATATATCTTCATGAAATTTTAACTCGTGACAAACGATAAAATCTTATCTAAAATTTTTTGTACCAGAAAACATCTCGCCATATTCAAAAGTAGTGATAAATTGGCTTACTACTGTTAGTTTCCAATATCTTGTGTACAGGTTAAGCATTACAGAAATGTTAAATTGTTTCTTTGTTAAGGTATTTTTATACATTGCATTTCATTGTTAAATTATCTCATTCTTGTGCATAAGACCAGAAATATATTTTTCATTTTTCATCCCCACATAAGTACCACGATATGTGACATCAACTAACATGCATCTTGTATTTTTTTGTTTTTTTACATCATTTTGGAATTTCTGCATTTCTCAAGCAACAAGAACCATACTCAAGAAAAATAACTAGTAAAATATTAATCTTAAGTAACAATGCTGGCTATTCTATAGCTCCCAAATGTCAAAGATCAGATGAAATATTTCAACTTTACTAATGCTGTTCATTATATGTACCATTGGCTTTTCTTCAGCTTTCTAGCACTTGAGGATCAGGTTAATAATGGTATATTTTAAGCTTTGTGGCAAATATTTGCATAGCTAAATAATCCTTTAACTATCCATTTTGAAGTTGCAAAGTCTATTTTATCCTTTCTCTTCTAAATTTAATATTTCAGTGGGTTTTCAAACTAGCTGCATCAAAGCGTGCATTTCATAATCTTTTGCAGAACAATTTGGTATGAAGCCCAGTCAGATATGTTGCACTGCTTCTGTTTGTTTTAAAAGTTTAACATTCAGATTACAATAATGACAAAGAATAAAATTTTACCTAATACTCTTGTTTCCTTGGATGATTCGTTATGGGTCTACATATGTGATAAGTTTGTCATCTGTGTCCATTACTAACAATAGATCTAATCCCATGCCTATTAGAACTCTTACATACTGGGACTACTATGTTGCAGGAGATGCTGCTTTTTCTATTGAATCAGTCACAGGTGGCTTCATGTTACAGCATGAAGTTTATTTACAGTCTGACTTAGTCTGGGGATTTCTTTCTAAAAGTGTTTGGCATTCTTTGTCAGTTAAGGGTGTATCTTTACTACTGGGTAATGTCATGGTAAGTAGTCAGATGATGAGTTGCAACTATAGTACATTTAAGTGTCACAGTAAACATTGGACTAGGCTGATTGGTTTCCTTTCACCTCTCTCCCAAAACTTGGTCCTTCTGTTGTTAATCTTCTATCTGTTTGACTGAAAAGAGGCAGTAATTGATTGTATGATTCAAGCAGCTGTTTGTTCTATTTTAAAAACCTTTACACATTTTTTGTGTTATTCCAGGCCCATTTCTGAACCTTTGTGCCTGCTGGCAGACAGGAGGCCAGATTTAAAGGTATCTTAAATATGCATCACTCTTTCTGAACTGCACTATTTTTCCCTGGCCTTGTACACATGTTTAGCAGGTCCAACATCAAAGCCAAATGGAATTTTGAATTACATTCACAACTGTCATCTCTTCTACCACCAATTCCAAATTCTCACAGGAGATTTGGAAAGGCATTGGTAGGCTTTCCTTATCTTTCCAGCACTTCTGTTTTTCCCTACCATATTTGCCATTAAGTCTTTGTCACAGTGATTGCCTCTTTCCTTTTAAACTACCCATTTACACTGGTGGAACTTAAGCTCTCTCTTCCTCTCTCCTGCATCTCTTCCTCTTCTGGTTATTTGTACCTGGATATGGCAGGAGAACATTTTTCCTGATGATTGATGCAAAGCTATTCTTTCTTTTTCTAAGCCTGGGAAAGAGACCAAGATTCTTACTAATTATCAGCCAATTGCTTTGAATAGCTAACTTTGTAAGGTCTTAGAGTGGCTAATGGTTGCCTAGTTTTGTTCCATGAATCAAACAACCTCTTTTCACCCACCTGATGTGGGTTCTGTTGAGAGCTTCACTGTGGACCACCTGATTTGACAATCTTAAACAGGGATGCCTTCAAATAAGAGTACATCTTGTTTTTGACTTCTATGATCATGAGAAGGCTTGTGACACTATTTGGGGGTATGGCATTCTGCAGGTCATTCATTCATATGAGTTGCTTGACCACTTATTCATTCTTATTTGTATTATTTTCACATGAGTTTTGATTACATAACACTGGGTTCCACCCTTTCCCTTTTTTACATAGTAATTTGGAATCCTTCCATGCTGTGTCTTGATTGTCATGCTTTTCAGCATGATAATCATTGCTGTTACTCAACATCTTCCTCCTACAATTGTAAACAGCCTCTTTGTTTGACTTCTACATTTCGTGTTAGAAGTTGCCTTTCAATAAATCTTGCATTCTGTAACTGACTACTCTGTTGCCTGTTGAAATGGATTGCAGCAAATGGAGTTACTATATTTTTCTCCTAGACCATGGTACAAACATCACTTAGATGGAACTCTATTGGGAAGTAAGCCTTGTTGGTGGCAAAACTTCTTGACTCTTTTATTGTAAACTTGCTTTTGTTTCTTGCATCAAGCACCATTTGAAGTGTAAAAGAGCAGTGAACATCCTCCATGCCCTCTCCAACCTGTTGAAGTGGATCAATGTTTTGTATTCTCGGTATCTTCTGTACCCTCATTCAATCCAAACTTAACTATGGATCTCTGATCAGTGGTTCTGTCGGTGCCTTTGTCTTGAAGATGTCAGACCTCATTTGCCATCTGTGGGTTTACCTCTGCACATTTCACCAATTTAAAGTTATCTTCCTTCCTGAGGGGGCTATGCTCTTTTGTAAGAAATTGTCTTTAATTTCTTCTTTTGGCCCTCATATAAAGGTGCAGCTGGCTGAATAGAGCCTGTAATTGAATAATATTTCCTATCTCCAATAATCAGCCCATCCAACTGTGGCTAATTACCATACGTACTTGTGACCTTTCTTTGAGTTATCTGGAGAAGGTGGATATTCCTGATTAGAGGTGTGATCTTCTCTGCCAAACATTTCCTCTTTCTGTTTATTACAGAAGGTTCAAAATCAGGTGACTTTGTGGGCTCTGCAATTTTGTTACAGCTCAGAGATTCTTTTTTACAGTTTGTGTTCTCTACAAAGTTGTCATTTTTTTTTTGCCCTGGATCACACACAAGTTTTTAAGTACATCAATTGTACAACTTACACTGACTGTTTAAGCTGTCTGCTGACCCTGTAATTACTTAGTCTTAGTTTTCACCCTTTTATTGTCAATATTCAATGACAGTTGGGCCATTTTTATCTTCTGTTTCAATCCAGTTTTTTATGGATATCTGGCTGTCAGTATTTATGGAAAATAGCTTGCTGGTACTGCAACTGATTCTGTCTGCTCTGATGCTGTCACAGCTGTGCCTGTCCCACATGTGAACTAGTGGTCTCCATTCAAGGCTCAGTTGTGTGGTAGTTGGATTAAAGTGAACAATGTCATAAGCTTTTCCAGATTAAACCTACTGTTACTCTCTGGCCACCTTGTTTCCATAAAATTCAGGAGGAGAAAATTGATGTGAAGAGTATGTGCATAATTTTTAGTTTTTAAACTTGTCTGTCTTTTAATTAATACTGACCAATCAGTGTGTAGATTGTCACACTTCTTACAATTGAGTTACATGACATACTATCAGGCCTGTAAGCAGCAGCACCATTGTATAAATGTTTTTCAAGCATATACCTTAGTGGACAAGATCATAAACAATGGTGACTTTGGCAAATTTGATCTTTTTTGTTTTTTTCCTTATGGGCCATAGGCCTTTTTACCTGATTTTCTTTTTAGTTATAACTTTATTTTACAATTTATATTTTTACTTTGACATCTTAAGCTGTTGTTTGCATATAACCCAGTTTTGTAGAATATTTAAGGATGGCATGCTCATGAAAAGGTCATATTCAGCTGATATTCCAACTATTGAGAAGTGGTCTATTTTATACCAAGTTATGCCTTTAGATATTTTTTACAATGCAGCTCAACATACTTTTAAAAACTGTCTTCACTTTTATTTTATATAAAGCGCAGAACTGTGAAAGGATTAAAGGGCAACAAAATAAGTTTTATGTGAAATTAAATTTGTTCATAAACTGGTCAAACACATACTTTTGGGGGGATCTTAAAAATATTCAACCTTGTTTTAAGTAGCTTTCAAATCAAAATAACTACTGTAAGTTTAAGATTTTTTTGCCATTAATTAAGTCTATAATCTCTCTCTTAAATTTTACCAGAACTTATGAAATATTTAAATTTAGAAACTTCAAGGGAATTTTGCCTTTTGGCAAGGAGTTAAAATATTGGTTTAAAAAAAAAAAATTCATTTCTGTATTTGTAGTTATTTTTAAAAATGAAACATTTTTACATGATAAAAAATTAAAATGACTCAAAAATAATAAGACATTTTAAATAAAACCTTTTCAGCAAAAATGAACTTGTTCAGAAGACAATGGAGAATCCAAAAAATTCAAATGATGAAGTAACTAGTGAGAACACACTAATGATTGATCCCAGTCAGTAAGTGACAGTACCAAAATGTATTTTTTGTGGAATTTCTAATATTGGAATTTTGTACAGTATGAGATTTAGTGCAGTGTAAAGTCTGAAAAGATTAGTTAATGTGAGTATTAAAGAACTAAGATAAATTTTCAAATATGAATCAATATTCTATGAAGAATGAAGTGAATGTACTTATGGCACAAGCATTCTAAGTTGAAATGATCAGGGAGTCAAAAAACCTGAAAATTTATAACTTATTACAATTTGTTTAGTGTTTGTTATTTAGTCTCTTATGACAATTCTCACTAGTTAAGTTATGTAAAAAAAAGAAACCCAGGTTCCTCATTTTACTTTGCACTAATCTTGTGATAAAGCACACATACCAAGACTTGGTAAGCAAATACATTTAGCTACTGTAATTATTTGCAATCAGTTATGTTCTACAAAAGTCAAGGTGCTAGTGGAACATTTCACTTTAGGTTATTTACATTTAGTTTTTCTTTTTAGTGTGTAGAAATGATCAGTTCTTACATAAAGCTACTAAGTTTATATCTTAACCGAAATGTTCTCTTTTGTAGAAAGTTTATTTTATGATCATATTCATAAGTATAACTACCAGAATGTGTGTGTGTGTGTGTGTGTGTGTGTGTGTGTGTTATCGAGTTAGTGAACTCAAAAACTTGTATCAATTCTATATTGTTCCAGAAAATGCTTTTATTGCTATAACTGTAATTCTGTTATGGGGAATTACTCATGAAAATGTGGTGGTAATTTTTGCAAAACTTTATATTTTATAAATTACATTTGTTTTACAAAGTTCAAGTGGTAAATGATATTATAAAATTAAATACACTTCTGTACTTTAAACACATGAATTATTCTATATACCTTTGTGAAAATGTGTTTTTAATGTTTTAATGTTTTTCATTAATGCATATTGTTTTGTACATTTATGGAACTGCTCGTCTTAGAATAAATTTAATTTAGCAAAAGTTTTTCAGTATATTCTTACTTTCTGATAAGATGTTACACATTTACGAAACAAAAGGTTATCAATGTCATATTTCAAATGCCAGTTTAATTTTCAATAACTTCACAAACTAGTGGTGAGTGATGTAAAAAATTTGGTCCATTAACGTAGCTCATTTCTGACTTTCCTTAAAACTTTAAGAGCTTTAGACTTGCACTGTAAATAATGTACAAGTTGGGACTGCATGTATCCCACTTTTAGATAAATTTACAAACTTGATAATATACAGAAATGTTTATAAGGTGTATTAATGGATATGTTGCAAAGAGTTTGAAAAAGAATGTTTAGTGAAAATATGGTCTTGTGTTGTAAAGCGTAACCAGTATTTTTTGTCTAGTGGTTACTTCTTGAAGAAAAGTGATTCTTTTACTGACCCCTCCCCATTTCATCCTCTAATGCTAACAGCATGATTAACTGCTTATGAAACTTTTATTTTTATTTAATGCTATTCATGTAAAAGAATGACACTTAATATATAGATAGATAGATTATTTAACATTTTAAACCAACTATTGCATGTTCATACACATCATGTAAATCTAGCTTTACTACATTTCAATGATGAGCAGCAAACATTTTATAGCTGATTCACGTGCAAAAGTTAAATTCATTTGCAATATCTTTACTGTGATTAGAATAAAACTAATAATACAAAACTTTTCAAATTATGTTAATGATGTTTTGAGTTGCTTTGCTTATCACTAGTCTAGATCTTCTCATTGTTTTGCTTGATGTTTTTCCTTTCAAATACCTTTTTCACTAAACTACATAAGATACTAATTGCAGTTGTAAAATTAACATGTATTTATCAACAAGAAGACTGTCTAAGATTATAGGAACTGTGAAATAAGCAGAAAATAAGTTAACATGTGTCTGTTAATGTTCCAAATGTTGACTTTATTTTTGTAAATCATTACATACAAACTTATGTAAATTAGGTAAAATTTGAATATATTCATTTTATGTATGATGCTTTGAAATCATTCCAATTTTTATTTTCAGTGGTAAAGACATCACAAGAGAAAATGACCTCAAAGCACCAAAAATATCTAACACAAATCTGTCTAAAAATAGTGAAGTGTAACAGCTGATCACAAGTAAAAGTAATATTTTATAGTTTATTAAAGGCCACACACTGTTTTGTAAAATAAATAAATTGTTTTTAATTTTATAAAAAAAGATAAATACCTTTCACATTCATTCATAACAAAATGGTTTTGCTGAATGGCTGTAACTTTTTTGTAATAAGTACATAATTGAACTTAACCCATTTGCTTTGATCTTGCATGAGTTTTTGTTACTAGTGTAGTGCATGTAATTCTTAGACTTGTTAAATAAAATCAAGGGATTATCTACGTTTAAGAAATAGATGAAAAATCTTTTATGTTAAATTTCCATCACAAATGTTTGTTTTCAGTCATCAAAACTCATTTTAAAATGGCTTGTTTCCAAACTTTTTATTGAAATACTTCATTCATTGTAAAATAATAATTAAATCTGTTTTTAGTTCATTTATGGCAATTTTATTGGTTATTATTGACTTTTTATATAAATTGTAACTGCTTATCTTCAAAATGTATCATTACAATATATTTGGTAATGTAATCAAATATTTTTGTTTTAAAAAAGTGGCAGTTTCTTGCATATTGGATCTTTTATTAAAGGTGTGGATTTTAATATTGTATGTAATGAATTGTAGTTTAAGTATTCTGAATATCTTTCAATAAATCAAATGTAAAGTTACTGTTTTAAATACATTCGGGTGTGTTTATAAATGTTTTTTCCAGCAGTAACTAACTGGTACTTATTGGGTATTTTTATGTCAAAACCCTTCTATCAACATTGGATAAGCCAATACTAGTAAGTGAACTTTGTTCCTGTTAATATTTAAGAGCTCTTTAAATACAAAATATTTATAAATAAAAATGCATTCCTTGCTCAGTATTCTAGCCTCATTTTAATCCAACATTAACAGAAGTATTGGCTAAACAAAATATCCTAGCTCAGTCTTCTCTTGCTCAGATTCAAGGTGATTAGAATAGTGATTCTGGTTACACTTCATCCATAACAGACATAATATTGTTTTCTAACATATCCAGTTTTTTTGTTCAGGATATTTGACAGGCAAGTTTTCTATTTTAAAATCAATGGACAAACATTGTATGTTATAGTTGCATGCTAACAAGATTGTTATCCATCAAACCAATGGAGCAGGGATTTGGTATTGATTGTTGAGCCTAATAGAATTTTAAATCAGAATTTTTCTTAAAATTCTAAATAATATTGAGATAGAGAAAACAAAAAAAAATGGCATAAAAAAAAATTCAAATCTCAAATTCCATATGTACCATTGGATGTTTGTTAATAACCATCCAAAGTTATGAAGCAAACGTTTTAAGATACCATGGTTGGAATCCGTTAAACTGACTTTGAGAAAATGATGGCTTTACAAATTTTTAGTATGAATTTTTTAAGCTTTCGTGTTCTCTGTAGTTGTCTTTTCTACTTCTTAGTAGGAAATGAACTCTATTACCACATCAGTTTCCTTAAACTGATGGCACTGATCTGAAATTTGATTTTTTTCAAAAATCTTGTTTTTAATAATTACATAATTGTATAAGAACTACTTTCTGGACTTCTGAGTCTGATGTACACACACAATTAAATTGCAGTATATATTCAATACAACTATAAAAAGTACATAATACCCAAACTGTATAACATGCTATTCACAATGTATTTCAGCAGTATGTCTGTAATGTTTTATTTGTAAAATCACTATTTTTGTAATAAACTTTGTTACAGTTTACTTGTAGTGCTTAAATACACTTTATGTAGAAATTATATTAGTTGAATAGTGAAGTCAACTGAAACTAATTTTTGAATATGAATCTAATGGAGAAATAAAAAGAAACTGTACAAAAAATAAACTTTAAAAATATGGATAAAAAAATCAACAGAAAACAACTGAGAAATTAAGGAGTGCTGTACAATTTAATAAGAACAGTAGCCTGGCCTGCTGTGTTGTACATTATTAAAGAAGGTTCACAATTCAGTAGATTACTCAATCCGTTTGTTTTTTTAATGCAATCGCCCATTTCACTGAGTGTATAGATGACACCATAGGTAAAATAACGTTGACTGAAGAATTCACAATCGCCTGTTTCACTGAGTGTGTAGATGACTCACTAGATAAGAGATGTTAGTTGAGATTAGTTAGAGGTATTAGTTAAGAGATGAACTGCATAAATGGGCAGCAACAGACAGTACATGAGAGAAAATAATGTGTAATAAAATATCCATGAAACAACTTAGTAACTTTAAATATACTGCTGAGTCATTATGTTGAATAATTATGTTGAGATGAATTAGTCATTGTTTCGGTACATATTTTGAAAGTTACCATGGGGTGAAAGTGGCTACTTTTTGAGGACGAGCAAGTTGCCAAATTCACACACTGAATTTCAAAAATGTCAAAGAAATAACTTTTATTAAACTGATAAAAGAAGTTTTATGACATATGCCAAATCATTATGCAAGGTTTGTTCATACAAATATTTTGAAAAGTATATTTGTGATCTAGGTTAAATTTATGTAGATTAACTTCCATATTATATACACAAGCTGTGTAATTGTCATCAAAATCTACTACCAAACAAGGTTTTCTAAAATGCTATGAGTTATACAGTGTTATTTTTGTGCTGTAGAGTCAGTCATTTGCCAGGAACTTGCTTAATTATTTTCCAGCCATTGGAGGTTATAATAAATAAAACTGATACAATTAATGTATGTTAACCAAAGAAAACCCATAAACCACTTAATACATAAGAATCGGAGGATACCTCATTTATCGGTTGGTATGACAACCATTTTCTGACATGACTTTTGAACCTAACGTCGAGAGAGGTGGTCATTATTAGTGTCATCATTAGTATCATCATCATCAATATCATGATCATTATGATCATCATTAGTTGTATCAATAAATTCAACATTAGTGCCATCAACTTCATCATAAGTAGTATCATCATCAGTAATTTTACAGTCATCATGCTCATTAGTATCATCATCTTGATCATCATTAGTATAATCAAAGTATCATCATCAGTAGTGTCATCATCGGCATCATCATCGTTGGTATCATCGTCATCATCATAATTATTATCATCATCATCGTTATTATCATTGGAATCACCATCATCATTAGTACTATCATCATTATCTTCATCACCATCATCATCATTGGTATCATCATGATCATCTGAACTATCATCATAATAATTGTCATTAATATCATCATATTAATTAGTATCATCATTATTATCATGAGTATCATCGTCACCATTAGTATCATCATCGTCTTGACCATCATTATGATCATTATCAGTATCATAAACATCATCATCATCATCATTAGTTGTATTATAAAAATCAACATTAGTATCATTAGTTGTATCATAATAACCATCATCAGTATTATCATAAGTATCATCAGTAATTTTACAATCAACATCATTATCATTAGTATCATCATCATCTTGATCATCATTGGTATCATCATCATCGTCATTAGTATCGCAACCATTACCATCATCATCAGTAGTGTCATCATCGGCATTATCATCATCATTAGTATCACATCATTTAGCAGCATCATCATCATCATCCATATTACCATCATTATCATTAGTATCATTACCATCATTATCATTAGTATCATCATTTGCATCAGTAGTATCATCCCAATAAAACTCATCATCATTAGTGTCATCATCGTCATTATTATCATTATTGGTATCATCATAATTATCGTTATCATAATCATCATCATCTTATAAGTAGTATCATCATAAAAATCATCATCATTAGTATCATTATCATCTTCATCACCATCATTATCATAATCATTTGTATCATTTTTAGCATCATCATCAGTAATGTAATCATCATTATTATCATTAGCAGCATCATCATCGTCATTGAATCATCATAAAAATCATTAGTATAATCGTCATCATCATTAGTATCATAATCATAATCGTCCAAAGAATAATCATAATCATTGTTATCAATATGATCATCGTCATCATTATTAGTATCATTACCATAATTTTCGTCGTCGTCGTCGTCATCATCATACATACCATCAAAAACATCATCACCATCATAATTTCATTATCATCATTAGTCTTATCATAATCATTAGTATCATCATAATCAGTATTATCAATATCATGATCATTATAGTGATCATCATCATTAGTATCATCAGCACCATCGTAATCATCATCATTAGTTGTCATTATAATCATTATGAGTATCATAATCATCAGTAGCATTATTAACACCATTATCATTACAATCATCACTGACATTATAATCAATATCATCATTAGTATTATCATTAGTATCATCCCAATAAAACTATCATCATCATCAGTAGTGTCATTATCATCATAATTATCGTCATCATCTTAATCATCATCAGTAGTGTCATTATCATCATAATTATCCTCCTCATCATCATTATTATCATCTTAATCATCATCAGTATTATCATAAAAATCATCACATCACTGGTATCATCTTCTTCATCATTAGTATCATAAAAATCATCACATCACTGGTATCATCTTCATCATCATTAGTATCATCGTCATCATCATCATCACCATCATTCATGTTATCATTTTTAAAATCATCATCATTGGTATCATCGTCATCATTATCATTAGTGTCATTATTTTTAGAATCATCATATTAGTATCATGATCATCATCATGAGTATTATCACCATCATCAGTAGTTTTATCATCATTATCAGTAGTATTATCATAATCATAAGTAGTGTCATTATAATCATCATCAGTATCATCGTCATCATTATCATTAGTGTCATTATTTTTAGAATCATCATATTAGTATCATGATCATCATCATGAGTATTATCATCATTATCAGTAGTATTATCATAATCATCATAAGTAGTGTCATTATAATCATCAGAAGTATCAGCATCATCATTTGTATCATCGTCATCATCAGTAGTGTCATTGTAATCATCATTATTAGTGTCATCATCAGTAGCATTATTATAATAATCTTCATTAGTATCAACATCATAAGTAGTATCATCATTATAATCAGTATCATCATCATTACTATCATCATCTTTAGAAATGTCATCATTAGTATTATCATCAGCAGCAATAGTATCATCATCTTTGATATCATTATCATCATCATTAGTATCATGATTATTGGTGTCATATCATCATCTTTAGCATCATTATCATCAGAATCATTATCATTTGTATCATCTTCGTCATCATAAGCATCATCATCAGCAGCATCATTAGTATCATCATTATTAGTGTCATTATTTTGAGAATCATCAGTAGTATCAGCATCATCAACATTTGTATCATCGTTAGTATTAACGTCATCATTATCCGTAGTATCATCATCAGTAGCATTATTATAATAATCTTCATTTGTGTCAATATCGTCAGTAGTATCAACATAAGTAGTATAATCATTATCATTAGTATCATTATCATAATCATCATTATAATCAGTATCATCATCTTTAGAAACGTCATCATTAGTATTATCATCAGCAGCAGTAGTATCATCATGATCTTCATCATCATCATTAGTATCATGATCATTGGTGTTATCTTCGTCATCAATATCAATATTATCATTATCATCATCATCTTAGTATCATTATCTTTAGAATCATCATCATTACCATCATCATTATCATTTGTATCATCTTCGTCATCATGAGCAGCATCATTAGTATCATCATCATTATTAGTGTCATTATTTTTAGAATCATCATCATTATCCGTAGTATCATCATCATCAGTAGTTATTATAATAATCATCATTAGTACCATCATCATCATCATTTTCATCTTCCGTAGTATCATTATAATCTTCGTCATTAATATCATTATCGTAATTATCATCAAAATCATCGTCATCATCATCATCAGTATTATCATCATATTAATCATCATTAGTATCATCGTCGTCATTATCATCATAATCATCATTATTTGTATCATTATCATGATCAGTATCATCATCAGTAGTATCATCATAATCATCATCATTAGAATAAATATCATCATCTATAGAATCCTCATCATTATCAGTAGTATCATCATCATTATCACCATTAAAATCTGGATCATCATCATTAGTGTCATGCCATGAACATCATCCTCTTTAGTTTCATGATAATTTGTCATCATCATCAATATTAGTAGCATCATCATCATTAGTATTATTATCTTTAAAATCATCATCATCATCAGTAGTATTGTCATCATCATCATCAGTCGTACATTATAACCATCATTATCAGTATCATCACCATTAGTATCATCATCCATAGTATCATTACATTATCATCATTTATATCATTATTTTAGAATCATCATTATCATTTTCTAAATTAGTATCATAATCATTAATATCATTAACATCATCATTAGTATTATCATCATTGTCGTTATTAGTATCATTGTCATCGTCACTAGTATCATCATCATCATTAGTTTTA
The DNA here is from genome assembly GCA_011833715.1 of Carcinoscorpius rotundicauda. Classification (NCBI taxonomy): domain Eukaryota; kingdom Metazoa; phylum Arthropoda; class Merostomata; order Xiphosura; family Limulidae; genus Carcinoscorpius; species Carcinoscorpius rotundicauda. The sequence goes on along the minus strand of CM022400.1, from coordinate 62,011,043 downwards.
CCATCATCATCTTCATTAGTATCATTATCATCTTGATCATCGTTATCATCATCATTAGTACCATCACAATAACACCATCATCATCATCATAAATATCATAATCATCATCATAAGTAGCATCATCATCATTAGTAGTATCATCACCATAATTATCACAATCATGATCATCTAATCAGTAGTATAATGAATATCATCATTAATATAATAAACATTAATATCATGATCATTGTCATCATCACCGTCATTAATTGTTTCATAAAAATTACATTATTTGTCATCAACATCATCATAAGTGATATCATTATACTCATTTTTACTATCATCATCATTATAATTATCAGTATCGTGATCATTAGTCATCATCAACATCACCAGTATCATTAATATCATCATAATCATATGTTTTATCATCATCATCATCATAAGTATCATTATTATGATTATCATCATCATAAGTATCATAATCCTTAATATCATGAACATCATCATTTGTGTCATCGTCATTAGTATCATCATCATCATCGCCATTAGTATGATAATCATCACCATCATTAGTATCATTATCATTCTGATCATCATTGGTATCATCATAATAACACCATCATCATTATCATTAGTGTCATCGTCATTAGTATCATCACCATCATTCCATCATTATCATCCTGATCATCATTGGTATCATCATCATAATTAGTATCACCATAATAACACCATCATCATTATCATCATAATAACACCATCATCATTATTAGTATCATCGTCATCATTAGTATCATCATCATCATTACCATTAGTATGATAATCATCACCATCCTGATCATCATTGGTATCATCATCATTAGTATCATCATCATTCTTAGTATCATCATCAATGTCATCATTAGTATCATAATCATCGTCATTAGTGTCATCATCATAATTATTATCAAAATTAGTATCATCACCACCATAACAATCATCATCACAATTAACCTAATTGGTATTATCATAATCATCATCATTAGTATCATCATCTTTGGAATCCTTATCATTAGTATCATCATAATCATCATCATCATTAGTATCATCTTTAGAATTATCATCATTGTCATCATTAGTAGTATCATTATCATCATGATCGTTAGTATCATCACCATTAATATCATGAACATTATCATCCTCATTAGTATCGTCATCATCATCACCATTAATATCATGAACATTATCATCATCATTAGTATCATGAACATTATCATTGGTATCATCATTAGCGACATCATAATCATAAGTAACATCATTATCATCTTCATCGTTATTAGTATCATCATCAACATCATTAGTTTTACCATCATCATCAACATCATTAGTGTCATTGTCATTTAGATCATCATTGGTATCATCATCATCACAATAACACCATCATCATCATCATTAGTATCACATCCATTAGCATCATCAATTTCTTCATTATTATCATTATCATTTAGATCATCATTGGTATCATCATCATTAGATATTTATGATCATTAGTGTCATCATCATCACCAATATTAGTATCATTATCATCATCATGAGTATCATGGTCATCATCATCGGTGGTATCATCATGGTCATCATCATCGGTGGTATCATCATAATCATCATCATCCGTATTATCATTGTAATCCTTGTCATTAATATCATCATCATAATGATCACCATTTTTAAAATCATCGCCATCATTATCATTGTCATCAACATTAGTATAATCATCATAGTAATAAGTACCATCAAAATCATCATCATCTTTGGTATCAACATAATCATCATCCTTAGCATTATAATCATAATTAGTATCATTATCTTTAGAATCATCATCATTAGTATCATAACATCATCATTAGTTGAATCATAAAAATTAATATCATTATTGTTATCAACATCATCATAAGTAGTATCATTATAATCATCATAATCATCAGTTGTTTAATCATAATCATCATCATTAGTATCATTATAATCATCATAATCATCAGTTGTTTAATCATAATCATCATCATTAGTATCATTATCATCATCATCATAATCATCAGTTGTTTAATCATAATCATCATCATTAGTATCATTATCATCAACATCATCATTAGTATCATTATCATCAACATCATCATTAGTATCATCATCGTTTGTATCATTGTCAACATCATCATCATCATAATAAGTATCATAATCATTAATATCATGAACATCATCATCATCATTAATATCATGTACATCATCATTAGTATCATCATCGTTTGTATCATTGTCAACATCATCATCATCATAATAAGTATCATAATCATTATCATTAATATCATGAACATCATCATCATTATCATTAATATCATGAACATCATCATCATTATCATTAATATCATGAACATCATCATCATTATCATAATCATCAACATCATCATCATTATCATAAGTAACATCATGATCATCATCATTAGTATCATTATCATCTTGATCATCATTGATATCATCATCATTAGTATCATCATCATCATCATCATCATAAGTATCATAATCATTAATATCATGAACATCATCATCATCTTGATCATCATTGATATCATCATCATTAGCATCATCTTCATAAGTATCATAATCATAAGTAGCATCATGATCATCATCATTGATATCATCATCATCATTAGTATCATCACAATAAAACCATCATTAGTATCATCATCATCATCATTCTCAACCCAAACGAGCCGTTTTTACATACATATTTTACGACAGAAAGTGTTCGTACCCCTGCGTCGTGAGTAGTTTTTCCTCATAATTCAAAAAATGTCACGATTAGGATAATGAAAATATAGTATATTATAAATATTATACTAACACATATCTACATAATTTTTTTATGTAAATTGAACGACAAATAAACTGTTTATAAACAAATAACCAAACATAGGAAGGGCAGAAAGTGTTCGTGGGTCTACTTTAATGGTCAGTTGTGTAGCCTTTCAGGTGAATTATTTCAGGCGCAATCTGTCCTCATAGCCCTCCATGATCGTTTGACAATACTCGACTGGTATTTTCTTCCATTCTTCACAGAAGGCCTCCAATTGTTTTTAATTCTGTGAGAATTTTGTGGATAAAAATAAAACATGGCTTCATTTCCCTATTGTAAGTATGATATGGATTTACATTCAAACATGACTTATTGGAACTTTCGTAAAATACAAATTCATGAAAAAGAAACTTTTCAAAATCTTCGTTAATTAATTTTACAGATACATAAACGAATCATATTAATAGAATGAACTAAGTTACAAATTTTCATCAATATAAGTGACCATCACTGAAAATGTAATTTAATATCATACTATCACCATACATAATTCTAATTCAGAATTTGCACTACAGCAGTTGTTTCACTGGTCTGAATACTTATATGCAATTCCATTAATGTCCAAACCAATATAAAGAGTAATGATTCTAGAAGCATAACGTATTTGTCGGTTAGTTAACCTCTACGATTTAAAGATGTTCAAAATGTTTGTCTGTGTTGGAAACCACTGTGGTAATCAGAACAACAGTAAAAGTTTAATATCAAAAGTAAGATACATCCTACTTATTATTCTTTGTGTGATTGTTATTAACCTACAACTGACAAGAGTTCTTTGTTTTGTGACTGGATTCCCCCACCCCCACTTTAACAAAATTCTAGCTGCAGGTCCCCACTCTACTGGTAAATTAACAAATACCATTAAAGTATACACATTTTGGTTAGCTGTTTATTATGTGATTATTTGAGATATCTGATGGAAGAAATTCAAGTTGTGTTTTCAAATCACCAAACATGATATCTGAATAATGTTAATCACCTCTGTTTGAATGCAAATAAAAAATATATTCCATTTTCTGTGAGTCCGTCAGATGTTTCTAAGTGGAAGTTAATACAACCTTATATCATTTACTATAAATTGAATCGCAAATAGAGAAAAAGAAATATTACTATTCACACTTAAAATATAATTTCTTTAACACCTTATATTGCATATTACTGCATTTTTGTCATATTACACATGTGGTTTCATCAGTGCAACACACTGTGACATTAACGGAGAAAACGATGTTGTTTTTTGTTACATTTAAGAGTGCTTTGGAATAGTTCTACGGACGTAACTTGCTTTGATCAGAAGTTTGTCATTACGACGGTACTGCATTATTCTTTTCGTAATTGTATTTATGCACTGTGAAATAAATAATTAAACAGGCGGGTGAAGAAAGTTAACTATAGGTAAATGCATCATTAAGATTAAATATGTTAAAGAAGACAGAAAACAAAAATTCAATGGATCAATATTTGATCGAATTTATTTGAATACAAGAATGTATTTGATAATAATAATAAAGTACCATGTGCTGGAAAATATAATATACTGAACTTGTATCGACTAGATACGGGAATGTGTATGGTACAGAATTCACCTGTAAACTTTGTGAAGTTCACATGTATCTCTTAATTATAAATCAGTTTCACCTACCACATAAGAAATGGCTTGATAAAATATATAAATAGATTATAACTTACATAAATGAAATAATTATTACTGTAAGCTTAAACAATGTAACATGTAACGTAGATATTAATTTACAACAAATTGACATTTGTAATAGAAGATATGATCTACATGTATACCACCTTTAATAAACCAATAATAGCAATAATAAAAGTTCTTTGACTAAATCTTCAAATATAAATTTTAAGAAAAATATTTCTTCATTACCGAACATTTTTTACATTTTCTAGGATCCAATGAAAACTAAATCTTAACATCATATTTAAGACATTTCAATTTCATTTAAATTTGTAATCATATCTTAAATTATCTTTATATATATATATATTACCATTTTAAGATATTAGAATGATACTGAATAGGCATCAACCACTACTTATAAACAGATGTGCAAAAAATATTAGACAAATATTCATACACAACAAGCAATGTTTAATATGAACACATGTACAGTTACGACAGAAAGTGTTCGTATCCCTGCGTCGTGAGTAATTTTTTCCTCATAACTTAAAAAGTGTCACGATCAGGATAATGTCTACATAATTTTATCTTACTGTTTGTTAGTAAAAGAGTAGCTCAAGAGTTGGCGGTGGATGGTGATGACTAGCTGCCGTCTACCTAGTCTCACACTGATAAATTAGGGACAGGTAGCGCAGATAGCTCTCGTGTAGCTTTGAAACAAAATTCAAAAAACAAAACCAAAACCAATTTTTTCCAACCTTTTCTCTTCAGTTTCGTTGCCTCAGTGTGGGTGGCAGCTGAATGCCAAAATATGTACTTGTAAAGATATTAACATGAAGTGAGAGCTATCTGCATAATTAACTAAACTAACACATATTAACTATTTGTCTAACGTTTTAAAACATAAACCAGACAGACATCTACTGGACATTTATTACCGTGAAGTATTAAAACTATATATACAAATTAATTTTGACAACAGGTTAGTCTGTAAATTGAGGTGAGAATGTGTTAATCTTTCTTTTTCCTCCTTTTATTCACTCTGATATATCAGTTTTAAAAACAATGCAGTACTTCAGTTAAATTATGAAAAGTTAACTCGGAGGTTCAGAGTATATTATATTGTTACAATTCACACATTAAATAGAATTACTGTAGAAGTCCATGGAAAATAAAGGATATTTAAGCGCATTTTACTTTTTTAATCTACGCACAGAATCGCATGTGGATCTTTAGCTTTTGAATTTCTTGGTTAATTAATTGCTTATAACAAACAGTTGAAACTCCAAGCCCTGAAAAAAAAAGAGTAAGTCGTAAAACTAAAGACAAATAGACAGTCAGGAAACTAATCACTTCATATACACCATGGGGGCCTAGTCAGTGAGAAGAATGATAGAAATTCTTAATTTATATTTTATTACAAACTTGGTATTTTCAATCATTACGTATTTAACTTTTTTGTCCTCTATTTTAGAACAGGTAATATTGACGATCTTTATGATTCCTTTGCATCAAATTTGATGTCATTTGTTTATACTGAGAAGCGATGAAATACGTTTTTACAGGGACACTATTCAGTGATAACATTTTATCACTACACAAGTGAGTTTTATAACTGCATTAGTTTTGCTAAAACAAGTCCTCTAAGACCTCTTGTTCAAGATTCTGACCTAGTTCGTATGGTAGAGCATTGTTTATTAGATTTACTCGAGGGATATATGAGCTACCTATCCCTAATTTTGGAATTGTAAGCTCTTGTGCTGTCTTTATCATAGCAAAGGGGAACTGACCATTACACTATAATGCCCTCGAGAGCAGAAAGGGCGAGCATTATAGTGGCAGGATTCTAAGTTGTGACCCACAAGTTGCGATTGGAGTGCTCTTACTACCAGGTCATGACATGACTCGTACGTACAGTCCATTAGGGACGGCTAGTGCAAATGACTCTTGTGTAACTTTGCGCAAAATTCAAACCAAACCAAACAGTCCATAAAAGTGTCTTCTGAAAGGCCCGATAAGGTAGGCTAAAATCAGTCACAGCGCTATGGTGTAAAAGAAATGTGAGTGGTCAACACTGTAAGACTGATTGCTGTGGTATATGTTATGCATCATTCTCAATATGGACTATTATTAAAGCTACTCGAGAACTATTTACGCTAGCCGTTTCAAATTTAGCAGTGTAAGACTAGAGGGAAGTCTGGAAAAGTATTCATCACCACCCACCGCCTGTTCTTGGGATACTCTTTTACCAACGGATAGTGGGATTCACCGTGACATTATAATGCCCCCACAGCTGGCAGGACGAGCATGTTTAGTGCGATGGTGATTCGAACCCGTGACTCTCAGATTACGAGTCGAACGCCTTAACCCACCTTTACAATTAAAAGTAATGCAACGTTAAAATTATTACTCCTTTCAATAGTAAATAGATGTTTTATATGGGGCCTGGCATGGCCTAGCGCATTAAGGCGTGCGCTTCGTAATCTGAGGGTCGCGGGTTCAAGCCCGCGTCACGCCAAACATGCTCGCCCTTCCAGCCATGGTGGCGTTATAATGTGACGGTCAATCCCACTTTTCCTTACTAGGAAAACAAATGTATACATGATAAGATAGAGATGTTATTTGCTTCGTGAGAACTTTATTGGTATGTTTACAATATCACTCATGTGATTACCATTTGGTAAACTGGAAAAAATAAATAACGCTATAATATTTTAATTATGTTGATATTTCTAATGCAAAAGATGTCAGAGTAAAATCTTCCAGTAAGAAGTTGGGTGGCATCTTTTCACAAACCTTGTCAGAGTGATGGGAGTTATAGAACAGCAGCGTTATCTTTTGCCGAAGTTGTAGGAACTTTGCTATTAAAATTGTTTTTTTAAATATAAATGATATATTTTATTACTTATGGATCAGTGGAATATTTAGAAAGCACACCGATCATTTTTATTCGTTTTCATATGTAAAAGCTATTGTGATCAAATATTTTCTATGTTGTGGACTATTATATTGGCAAACATATTTACTTTGGCTAAGAATGTTGGAAACTACCGAATTCGTCAAATTCCATTAATGTAATATTAGACCTTCATGATTATAATAACAGAAAATACCTGTCTAGATATTTTAGGTTTACTGTGTTGTTACTACATTTATTTGACAATTATGGATAATGGAATGCTATCTTCTATATTTACCGATCGCATCCAGTTTTAGTTTTTCTATCTCCGTTTCACCTTCTTGTACCTCTATAGCGTAGCTTTTCTTTCCTTCATCACCTCCAGAGCAGCTATAAAGTAAATTAATAAAAGTATTTTATTTGTTTGTGTGGAATTAAGCTCAAAGCAACACAGTGTGCTTACCTGTGTTGTGTCAACAACATATATAGTAACATGTATTTTGGCGTTTCAAGCTTTCAGACTCACTACTGAGTCATTTGGTGTATTAGAATAACATTACGCATATAAAAAATGATTTAGTAGAAATCGACAACAGCTGAATAAAAAATGGAAGAAATATAAATGTAAATTTATATTTATTAATGTAAGTTGTTTCATTCATGGAAACATAATTTTGTCTACTATGCATTGATTTAAACATCTGAAAAATTAAGAAGTGACCGCCTTTAATCACATATAATCCTGTTGGGACAGAAGTAAGTCTTCGGATTTACAACGGTAAGATCAGGAGTTCGATTCTTCTAGGAAAACACAGCAGATAGCCCGATATGGCTTTGCTATAAGAAAAACCTATACACACACACACACACATAATCATGGGCCGGTTATGGCCAAGTTGTTAAGGCACTCGACTTGTAATCTTAGGGTCGCGGGTTTGAATGTCCGTCACACCAAACATGCTTGCCTTTATAGACGTGGGCGTGTTATAATGTGATGGTCAATCCCACTATTCATTAATAAAAGAGTAATCCAAAAGTTAGCGGTGTGTGGTGATTGCTAGCTGTCTTCTCTCTTGTCTTACACTACTAAATTAGGGACGGCTAGCGCTGATAACCCTCGAGTGGTTTTACGCAAAATTCAAAACAAACGAAACAACGTAATCATGCATATAAATACGGAAAAAAAACGAGATACAAATATATTTGCCTTGTTAAAAGATGTTGGTTAGGTCGTCTGTTAATTCCTCAGAGTTTATCGCTTTCTTTAATATGTTAACAAAATTTATGAAGTGTATTTGCTTCAAAAGACCTATTACGATACCACAATATTGAGTACACTGAGGACGTTGATTTCATTCGAGAAAGAAAATAAGAATACCCTAATGCTGTTACTGTTGTTTTCTTTTAAGCTTGTATTGTAACGTGCTCGTCAAAAATGTTGTATCGGTGTAACAAATACACATATACACTAATATATTTTATGCCAGGGAAACTGTGTGTTTGTTCTGAATTTCACGAAAAGCTACACGAGGGCTATCTGTGCTAGCCGTTCCTAATTTAGCAGTGTAAGACAAGAGGGAAGGCAGCTAATCATTACCACCCACTGCCAACTTTTGGATTATTCTTTTACCAACGAACAGTGGGATTGATTGCCACTGTATAATCCCCAAACGCCTGAAAGGGTGAACATGTTTGTTGTGACGGGGATTCAAACCCACGATCCTCAACTTGCGAGTCAAACGCCATAACGAACCACCTGGCCTATATAGAAATATGAAGGCTTTAGTTTTCAGTTATACGAGGTCTGTTCAAAAAATACGCGGACTGTTTGAATTGCGCGGCTCCAGATGGTTCCAGGGGAATCCGCTAGGTTCGCACAGATCAGCTGATTACGACGCCATTTCCCTATTATAGATATCTTCATTTGTGTATTAGCTACGCGGTTTTAAGTGAAGTGCGATTTTTTCGTTTGGCAGATTTCAGAATGAAAGACCTGAAAGAGCAACGACTTGCTTTGAAATTTTGTGTTAAACTTGGAAAATCTGCGACTGAAACGTTTTCCATGCTTAACACGGCTTATGGTGATGTTGCTATAAAGCGTACGGCTTGTTTCAAGTAGCATGAACGTTTTAAGGATGCTCGACAGTCCATTGAAGATGATGAGCGTCCTGGACGTTCTTCCACGTCAACTGATGACCCACACAGCGACAAAATCAACCCCCTGGTACGGGCAAATCGACGTCTGACTGTCAAGGAGCTTGCTGAAGAGTTTGGGATATCAGTTGGATCTTGTTACGAGATTTTGACCGAAAAATTGAAGATGCACCGCGTTGCTGCGAAATTTGTGCCTCAGAACTCGTGAGTGTTTGACAGTGTTTGACCAAGTTTTACAAACTTACAAAGAACACTGAGTTTTATATCTGATCTAGAACTGTATCTTTTATAGAAGCTCATAGAGAACGAATAAACTCTTTGTTGATACACCTGTACACTTCTCTTGACGGCAAGCTGAGCTAGAAGCTTGTTGTGTTTTTTAAATTTTGCACATAGCTACACCAGGGATATCTGCACTAACTGTCCATAATTTAGCAGGGTAAGACTAGAAGGAAGGCAAATAGTCATCACCACCCATCGTCAACTCTTGGACTACTCTTTCGCCAATAAATAGTGGGACTGAGGACAGCGTCATAACGTCCTCACAGCTGAAAGGGCGAGCATGTTTGATACGACGGGGATTCGAAGTTTGAAGCACAAGTAAGTTTCATCATTGACAATATTTAACGTTCTTTTAGAAATTCTAACGTGCAAAATTTACTGAAGTTAAACAGTTTCTAAGGTTCGACATCTGTAAACGTTCCTGGTCAGCTTCTGTAGTTTTCCAGTTAATAAACGTTAATAACAATTATAGCTTCCGAGGCTTATTGTATACTGACTGTAGCTGACTAATAATAATCTTCTATCTCTCGGTTAGCTACTATTACACGATTAACACGAGATTCTTGAATGTTTCAAAATGAGCTAGTGTTTTCATGAAACAAATATCGTTGATGCTTATTCTAAAGAATATTATAAAAAATTAAAGAGTATCCAGGACTTGTGCAATCCACACCCATCGATATACGTCACATGCAAAAAAGAAAACTATAATGAAACAAACGTAGGTATTAAATTAAAAATATAAAGTTAAATTCATTATAATTTCCTTCCCATTTTGATATCTATGTTGTTATACAAACATTTAATTATCTCATTCTTTGCCATTACCACTGGTCTCTTCCCTCCATTTTATTAGTACAGTGGTATGTCTCCGGATTTACAACGCTAAAATCAGGGGTTCGATTCCTCTCTGTGGCCTAGGCATATATCCCTTTGTGGCTTTGCTATACGAAAAACACACACACACTCCAAAATAATAGTCGTTACGCTATAGTTTTAATACAGTTAACAATACGATGCAATCGTAAATGACTGACTGAACTACACAGAATCTATTTTTAGATGAAACTCAAAAAGGATCTGAAATTTGTTGCACTTTAATTATTTATTTTTTTAAAACACTTCTTTAGACATTTTGACAACTCGAAATATTACACTGAACTGAGCGACATAGTAGCATTATCAAACATTTAATTTCTAATTACATTTAAACTCTTGAGGATAAGAATTGTTTTTTAATAATGCTGGTACATACTAATGACTTGTGATATTTGAATTTGACTAAATTGGTTTAAAATGTTTGTTATTTTTCATCGGTAGCTTTAAATGAATTTTTCAGTGACACAGCAGTCATATTTGTATTGAAAATGAAAAGTCTACTTCAAAGATAAACAACTGAGAGTAACGTGCTAAAACAAGGAAGACATGTTGAAACACAAAGATCAACACATTACAACATATTACGCAAACATCAAATACGTGCTTCAACTTTCTAAATGTGGACTTCAAGTCGTGAATGATGAATTTGTTAAGACACAAAGAAATTGGTATTTCGAAATGCTTGCTAGAATTTCGAGATTTAAAATAAAACTGTTTATGGGTCTGTTTATTCACCCATAAGAGCTTCTTTTCTTCTCGGAACACTTATATTAAAGAAGGCACGGCATGGCCAAATTGCTAAGGCACTTGACGAGGGTCGCGAATTCGAATCCCCGTCACACCTTTCAGCTGTGGGGGCGTTATAAAGTGACGGTCAATCCCCCTATTCGTTGGTAAAAGAGCAGCCCAATAGTTGGCAGTTTGTGGTGATAACTAGCTACCTTCCCTCTAGTTTTACATTGCTAAATTAGGGGCGGCTAGCGCAGACAGACATCCTGTAGCTTTGCGCGAAATTCAAAACAAACCAGACATTAGAGATCTAAATTATTTATTCAAATGACTTCATGGCACGTTCTGTGGTTTATAAAAATCGAAAATTAACTATAATTTTCCCATCAGTATTTTATATGTCATCAGTTGGCATTCGGTGTTATTTAATTTCTTTTATAATAATATGAATTATTCATTGCGTTGAATTGTGTTCTATCGTTGGGCAGATTTTGCGTTTTACAGGAAGTTTTCAGATTATTCAGTAGCCAAACCTTTCATGACATTTCAAAAATTCACCAGTCACTATTCATGTAAAGAGAAGAAAAAACAACCTCTAATGTACAAAAATTAAAACATTAAAAAAATAAAGTTATAATTCACAGTAATTGATTAGTTGTCATCATACTTTTAGTTTTCATGATTTTGGTTGTAAAGTAAGGAAACAAGTGTCAAAAGTCACTTGTTACTTTGTTGTTTTAGTAGAAGTAACCACCTGTTCCTTGTATTATTCTAATCACTCTTGGACTTCAGTAAAGAGAGGGTTCAGTGAGAAAAACACTTGGTGTTCTTTAACTTACCGTGAGAGGGGGAGGGTCGAAATATCTAGTTTCATTTTTCGATCTCAGTTCAGGCTTAGCTGTTGAACTTGTTTTAACGTTGACTACTGTCTTTGCTTTTCTCCAGTCACAATCATGTCAGTGCAGATTTATTAGCTAATCTTTCTGGTTTGGCGATCCTTATTGTATTTATTTGTTCTTTGAACGTGTTTTAAACCAACCAATTGAAATTTCCAGAGGATCAAACTGTTCTATAAAACTTTCCTTGTGATTGAAAGATTAGTCTGTGTATCTGAACTTTTGATACTTTTAAAATCAAGTGAGCTGACAATAAAAAGTAAAGGAGCCACGTAACGTTGGTAAAATTGAACCAGGTGTGTATATGTACAAAACATATCTTTGTGATGTAAAAACAGTCTCTGGTACAACCAAAAAGCACCATTTTAAACATTCTGAAGAAACATGTCTCTGCTAGTGCTGTATTGCTTTGGTATTTCTTCCCTTTCCTGGTGCTCTAGTTTTCGAAATAAGGAATAATACATTTTGTTTATAACTTCTCCATAGTCGGTTCCAAGTCCAGTTGAGAAAAGATGGTGTTTGTCATCAAGGCTGGCAACTTGGACACAAAAACATTGTAAAACCAATATGGATAAGAATCACGTGGTATGTCAGAGAGTTAGGATATCCCCTTCTCGTCGATGCTGCCCCCTATTCCCTAGGCGGGTTTAGAAAAAATGGATACCGCTGAACCGAAAGTGGTTAAAGAAGAAATCTGGAAACTAAGGATAGTAACATGGAATGTCGACAGAATGACTGAGAGAAGCAGAGAACCAACAGATTTACTAGAAAGAAGAAAGGTAAAGATTACGTGCATTAAAGACACGAAGTGGAAAGGACAGAGTGCAAAATACATAAGTGAAAGCTAAGAGCTGTTACACTCGGGAGGATCAAAAGGTAAGGGCAATGTTGGAATTGAATTAGATAATAATTTAAGATGGAAGTTGTCGAGTAGAGAAAACGTCGGATCGATTCAGGCGCGTGAAGATGGCAACCGAGGATGGGTTGAAGAACTTAGTGTCCGGTTTTGGTCTGCAGATAGAATGCTTCTGTCAAGAAATTGAAGAAAAACTAGAGAATATAATTGTAGGAATGCCAGAAAATGGAATGTTGATGGTGGGAGCATACCTAGGTAAGATAAAAAGTGGAACACACGAGAAGAAAATATATGGAATATAAAACGCTTAAGGAGAGATATGACTAGAAATGACAGGAAGTGAAATGTGTTCCTGACAAATACCGGATTCCGAATGAGAGTGATACCTTATCCCTTACAGAAGGTACCTGTACCAGACTCAGATTGGTTACATCATAGTCTGAATGGAGGACTGAAAAAACGTTGAATGTTAAGTGATATCAGGAGTAACAGTATCCTACCAACATCGAATGTACATAATGAAGAATAAGAATAAGAAAAGGAGTCGAGAATATTAAGATGTGGAAGGAGTAATGAAGAGATATACAGAAAGAGCTGAAAAAAACGGACCCAAACAGCTTGATGTATGGTGGTGGAACGAAAATGAACAGCAAACTATCAAGTAGAAAAAAAGCCTTCAAGGAACAGAAGATGACGAATGATGGCTATTCAAGTATGGCGTACAAAAAGTAAAATGGAGGGAAGAGACCAGTGGTAATGGCAAAGAATGAGATAATTAAATGTTTGTATGATAACATAGATATCAAAATGGGAAGGAAATTATAATGGATTTAACTTTATATTTTTAATTTAATACCTACGTTTGTTTCAGTATAGTTTTCTTTTTTGCATGTGACGTATATCGATGGGTGTGGATTGCGCAAGTCCTGGATACTCTTTAATTTTTTATAATATTCTTTAGAATAAGCATCAACGATATTTGTTTCATGAAAACACTAGCTCATTTTGAAACATTCAAGAATCTCGTGTTAATCGTGTAATAGTAGCCAACCGAGAGATAGAAGATTATTATTAGTCAGCTACAGTCAGTATACAATAAGCCTCGGAAGCTATTACTTGTGATTAAGGCTTATTAACTGGAAAACTACAGAAGCTGACCAGGAACGTTTACAGATGTCGAACCTTAGAAACTGTTTAACTTCAGTAAATTTTGCACGTTAGAATTTCTAAAAGAACGTTAAATATTGTCAATGATGAAACTTACTTGTGCTTCAAACTTCGAATCCCCGTCGTATCAAACATGCTCGCCCTTTCAGCTGTGAGGACGTTATGACGCTGTCCCCAGTCCCACTATTTATTGGCGAAAGAGTAGTCCAAGAGTTGACGATGGGTGGTGATGACTATTTGCCTTCCTTCTAGTCTTACCCTGCTAAATTATGGACAGTTAGTGCAGATATCCCTGGTGTAGCTATGTGCAAAATTTAAAAAACACAACAAGCTTCTAGCTCAGCTTGCCGTCAAGAGAAGTGTACAGGTGTATCAACAAAGAGTTTATTCGTTCTCTATGAGCTTCTATAAAAGATACAGTTCTAGATCAGATATAAAACTCAGTGTTCTTTATAAGTTTGTAAAACTCTTGTATGTAAATCATCATTTGTAACTACTATTAATAATCACCGTGTAGTTTTGTACGAAATTAAAAAAAACACATCATAATTTTGAAGAAATAACCAACGGACAGTACAATGTAATTATGCACGTGAAATCATGGTATATCAAAGCAAAAAAAAACAACAACAGCAAAAACTGCGTATGACGTAAAACTGCGTATAATTTGTAACAAACATAAATGTTTATATTTTGTTTACCATATATGGATATCCAATAATATGTTTTCAGTTTCGAAAGTTAACTATTTTTCGAATTTAGAAAACTGGATTATTTTCAGCACCCATTAAAAATGTTTCAAACTTTATGAATTTCAGTTTTGATTAAACTAAACAATTTCCGTGCTTTAATTGATTTTGTGGAGAAGGTGAAATTTGAAACGTGGACTTTTCATTAAATACTTAATACTATTGAATGTTGTTGTTGTTGTTTTGAATTAAGCACAAAGCTACACAATGGGCTATCTGTGCTCTGCCCACCACGGGTATCGAAACGCGGATTTTTGCGTGTAAGTCCGCAGACATACCGCTGAGCCACTGGGGTGCTACTATTTAGTAGAAGTTAATTTTTGTTATAGAGAGTTAAACAGAATAGGA
Source organism: Carcinoscorpius rotundicauda (assembly GCA_011833715.1). Lineage (NCBI taxonomy): Eukaryota > Metazoa > Arthropoda > Merostomata > Xiphosura > Limulidae > Carcinoscorpius > Carcinoscorpius rotundicauda. The sequence goes on along the minus strand of CM022400.1, from coordinate 61,995,585 downwards.
GAACTTAGAAAAATACATAATTAATGTTTGCTGTTTTTTTTCTTAAGAATTTTCCAGAAAGTTTGAATATACAATTTAATTTCATTGAGCTACTTGTTCATTGTTCGCACTACTTCATTAGCTTAGCGATATCAATCAGCCAGAATCATAACTATAATTATGTGAAAATAAAAATAGAGGATCCAATTTCTTTCCATGTGGAGGTCACTCTTTTGTAGTTACGCTAAGATTATCTGTGGTGATAATAGTTTAGTCTTAGTCTCTCATTTAATGTTATAAACTACTTGTTAGAACGCATTTAGGAACATTACTGGTTTCAATACTTAGAAGTGAATCAGCTCCTGACGGCTGAGCAGAAAGTGTGAGATATTATGAAGTTTAAAACTTTGTTCTGATACACAAATAGCTTTGTGGGTAACAACAAGTCAGTTATAACAATAATTATTTAGATTTTCGTATTCACTGAGCTTCATGAGCTTCCTGCAGTTGTTGTACTTCATATCGCATTTATCATGATAATGTAGGGCAATTTTAAATTTAGAAAAACCCCAATAATTATTGAATGATAAACTTATGAAAATCGGTTCTAGTTAAATGGGAGATTGCGTGAAAAATGAATTTGTAATAATAGATGAACCTCTGCAACACAGCCGAGTGATTATAGGTGAAACTCTGTAATTTAGGTTAGTGATTACAGGTGACGCTTCATAAATTAGCGCTCGTAACTTCGATTAATGATTCCACCATCAAACAAAAGTTTTACTTTTTCTTGTTCCTGGGTAGAAAGTGTTATTTTCCAATTGATTTTGCCTAAAGTAAATGAAAAAGACACATGTTTCTCTTCAAACTTTGCTTTTGTGACCTGGGTAATGAAATTTTTAAATTTACCCATTTTCCAGAACATTTCAGGTAGATTCACTGCTGAGTCGCTGATAGAGAATTTTCTCCAACTTACTTCTAGAATTTTCTGGAAAGTTGTAGAACTTACGAAAATTTTCTAGAACTTTCCATAGTAATGTACATATAGTGGCTCACCACTCACCATTTCAATTTACTTCTAGCTGCCTAAGTGAACGCACACAGACCTATATCATTTTATCTGATGTTATCTTTGTCTTTGGAACAGCAGGAACACCGCAGCGCACTACAACAGAAAGCACTGGCCACAACGGACAGAATTATTCGTGGGGAGGCACAAGGTCAAGTGTGAGACACTAGTGGGCCTCCAGAAGGTGTTTTTACCACCATTATACATAAAATTTGGTTTTATGAAACAATTTGTCACAGCTCTTGATAAGGAGTCTGCAGCTTTCAAGTACCTTCGAGTCTTCTTCCCTAAGCTGTCTCAGGTAAAGGTCAGAGCTGAAGATTTTGTTGGACTACAAATAAAGATCGTGGAGTGCGCAGAATTTCTCAAGAAGCCCAGTAGGAAGGAAATAAAGCTTGGAGCAAATTTCTCGCAGTGATTTAATGTTTCTTGGGCAATTACAAGGTTAAAAAAAGATGTGGAACTGGTTGAGATTCTGATGAAGAACTACGGCAAAATGGGCTGCAGGATGTCCCTAAAAGTCCATATCCTTAATACTCACCGTGATAAATTCAAGGAGAACATGGGAGCATACTTAGAGGAGAAAGGCGAGCGCTTCCACCAAGATATACTGGACTTTGAACGCCGCTACCAAGAAGCGTATAACGAAAACATGATGAAAGACTATATTTGGAGGCTGATACGTGAAAGTGATTTACATTGCAGTCGCAAATCTCGAAAAACTACTCACTTCTAAATATTTTTGCATAACTTTAGTATAAATACATGGAAATCTTGATTCATATGTTATTTTATTCAGACCTTGTGTAAATAAACACGTGCAAATTTGCCTGTTTTTGCATAGGAAATAGGTTAATTTCTAAATTTCATTATCCAGGTCACAAAAGCAAAGTTTGAAGGGAATAATGGCCATTTTCTATACTTTTACAACATAAGCAATTAAAAAATAACACTCATTATCCAGGAACAAAATTCATGTTACACAGTGTAATTGTTTTGAAAAACCATCAGGTCATATGGACTTTAAACCTATAGAAATATTATACAATAAAGTGTGAGTGATTTTTGTTTGATTGTAATTAAACACAAAGCTGCACAACGGGCTACTTATACTCTACCCACCACAGGTATTAAAATCCGGATTGTAACGATATAAGTCCTCTGTGCCACAGGGGGAGGCTTATAAGTAAGTGAAAATTTTTTATACAGAATACCTGGAAAACATTTTGTGAAGAAAATCAATGATAATTAAGAAATTTTAACATAAAACTCACCCAAAGTCATTTTTAATCTAGGAATTTTCTATTTGACAGAATTGTTTTTCATAAAATGACGGATATATTAATATATGAAAACAGTCTTTTGAATGTGAAGTGAAATGCATTCTAATTTAATATCAACATCAGGAGACTACAAAACAACCATTTAAGACCTTTATACCGTGTTATATTCGTTATAACTTTTTAAAACATTATCTGGATTTATTGACCTCAAACGTGATTTTTTTAATCAAGGTTTTCTAAAACATAAATAAACTATTAATGTTTAGCCATAAATAAAAAATAAAGGGTAAATGCGAAAGCTTAAGAAATTCAAATTGGCAGATAAACCGGGAGTTTTGCAAAACTATAGAAAAGCGGAAGACGTAGTTAAAATAAAATTAGAAAACCCACAAGGGGTTATGGGTGACATATGGCTGATAATGTTAAAACTCAGGCTTTCCAACGTTAATAATCTTGAAGCAGCACCAAAATTTCACTTTATTTATTTCTCTGTTGCATTTTCTGACTCACAGATTTCACTTAAAGCAAACAGTATGGGTCCACTTACTGGGGTAAGACAGATACGAAGTTGTGAAGTATGTGTCTGTTTATCTCTCTGCTTTCTTGCTGATTCGTCTGAAATAAAAGTCGAATTATTGAAGATACACGAGAACTATTTTCACCCACAAGCTAAGCGGTGGGTGTCTAAGTGCTTTCACTCTTAAAAATCAGGTTTCGATACCCAAGGTGAGCAGATAATGCATTGAGTATCTTTGTATTTAACAACAAAACAAACAAGATTATTTTTACTTTAAAATGTCAGAAAAAATACAGTAACAGACAAAACAATCAAGCAAGTGTGTTAGCTGAAGCATTGTTTTGTCAATTTTTTTTTCTTTTCGAGTGTGTCGGTTTTTAAAGGACAGATGGCGAAGTATACAAAGAGCGCGAATTACAGTGTTATTGTTAAAACCTGATATTAGGATGTTAATATACCTGAGGTTGATTAAGTAGGTCTTAATTTATTATTAATCTAAGAAAAATTTAAATTTCAAAAACTAAAGTGTGCTGTGTTGCTAATAACGATACTTTTGCTTCTGTTTGTTACGAAGCTTTAAGATATATCTACTTGTAGCAGAACTGATTAAATCTAATATAAATTTACTGGAAGCAAACCTAACGTTCTGTACAACTACAAATGCTACAATGGATACACATATTTTGATTCTGTTTAAAGGTAAGAAAGTAAAAGTTATTTATTTTATTATTTAATTATATGAGATGAATTAAATAGATTCGGAGACATAAGAGGAGAAAAGCTGAAAGTACAGAATTGTATTTTAATTAAAGTTTTACGACCCATACCATCCGTATTGATAATACATTTTCACTTCAGGTGGATTTCTCGTCATCATGAAAAGCTGAGAAAGATATTTCCTATAAGAAAATAAGTTCATTGAACTCGAAGTACAAGTTAAACAGCGATTAAGCCTAACGTAATGTTTTCAATATACCATGGTTATGTTTCTAGTGTTTAGTATTAGTACTGTCATTGACAGTGTCAGCAGCAAGCATACTAATTATAAGGTGTATTTAATTATAATAGCGCATTATAGCCGACAAGGTTCTGCAAATAGAAAACACGGCCTTAATACCCCTTCTGACAGCACTGCTGTTTGTACTAGTAATAGCATTACTAATGTTATTCATTTATTGTTGCTGTAGAAATTAAATTTGGTAGTGAAATATTCTAGAAATATGTAACTACCTGTAAAGGTTAAATGGTTCATATTGCTTACTGTATTATTGCTATTGTCTGCATGTTTTCTGTTTAAGATGATACATAGTGTTCTTTTAGTTAGTTTAGTTTGAAATTTCATACAAAGCCACACAAGGCCACTTGTAATAATCGTCCATAATTTTTAAGTAATAGACGAGGGAGAATGTAGTTTGATGACACTACCAACTCTTTAGCTACTGTTTACAAATGAGTAGTGGGATTAAGTGTTGCATATAATGTTCCATAGTTGTAAGAGTAAGCATGTTGAAAGATGAAAAATGGTACTTCAACTCTAAGTTGCAAACTGAGTGACATAATTATTGGACCAATCATTGTAGAAATGACCATACTGTAAAACAGATATAGTAGTAGCTCCCATTGTTTGTTAAGATAAAGTTCATACTATGGAGCATTTATTAGTTCATAATCGGAAAAAAAAACAAAGTCTTTAAAATTACACTATAGTAAATATATAATCAATTTGCAAGTTTCTATTATATGTGTGTTATTTTATTTGATTTATGTATTTTAATGAAGAACTAGTATTGTTTTGGGTATTTTTATAGCACATGATTTGATTTAAATTTTTCCTCCTTTAAATTTTAGCATTGTTGATGAGCACTACTTTTAGCAAATAGTAACAGACTATAAAAATAATAGCACCATCAGTAACCTTCAGACATTTTCAGATCAACTGATACCCAGATTTTGACAAGATATTTAAGTTACCAAACACTAAGTGTAAGTAATAAAATCATGGTGTACCATCAGATGGTGCATTCTTTATAAACATTCTTCATAGCCATCTTTACACTGACAGATGATTGATAAAATGTGCTAATATTTGACCAATGACTTAACATCACAGGGGAGTAAATCAACCAATTACAAATTATCCTCAGAATTGTGAATACTTTATAAGGTGGTAATAGACATAACATTCTAAACAAATAATCAAATCAAAAAAACACTGTTGAGAATGTTTCTTTGAGAAATAACCAGAAAAATAAATGAATTTGTTATTGAAATAAAAATTTTATTTTCTACAGTACAGTTGGTATCAACAGAAAATAGGTTGATTCACACAAGAGTCTCTTTACAGTGATTACAGTTTACACATTTTTGGTGTTATTTTTATTATGTGTGAAAAACATAATGATTAATGTCTATTGCTTGTCTCTTGCAAAATGAATTATAACTTACTTTCAAATTTATTTTATATTTATCATTTATGCTTCAACAACAGTTTCATTATTTGCTTTGAATAGTTTACAAAATACAGCTTTTTTGATGAATAAAATATTTTATTAAACAACTTACATGTTTCATATTTCTTGCTCAAAAAGGATCTCAGTTTAAATTGTTTTCAGAGTGTATTTCATAAGCATTTAACTAAAAAAAATCCTCATTGAAATATGTTGACTTCAAACACTTAATGAGTTCAGCTTTTTAATATTATGCATATTTTCTTCATAATTCTTAACTTAATAGAATTCCATTCTTAAGATATTACTTAATGTACTTGTGATATATAACAATTGTATGACAGCAGAGGACCATTTGGTTGCTTTTATGAAGCTCTCCTTACATATCCACTTGTGAGAAAGTAAGACTGTAAACCCATCAATAAACTCTTGTGAAGTGCTAACCTTCACTATTGCCAGTAGTAACACACTCCTTGGGTTAGTCATCCTGTTATGTAAATAAAAATGTATTAACTGAAGCCAAGTCTATTTTTCCAAAACCTAAACTTGTGTCCTCTTTGTATTGTCTTCAGATGCTGTTATCCCATCAATCCACAGGATCAGGGATTTCCAACAGGTGGCATGCAGGCTGCATGGTTTTATGTGGCCTGTGAAAGTTTATTGAAACATAACCTACTTTTATAATATTTTTTTTATAATGAAGAAATGAAAAATTCTTACTTGCGAGGTAAAAATGCATGAAAGCTCCAACTGGTATTCACTAATGAATTTTAAAATTTATTTTGTCTGCACCTGTATGTTTATTAATTATGCCTCTTTAATTTTACAGTAATAACTTGATAGTAAGAGCTTTTAAATTGTGTCACATACACCTTGGCATAGTATACCATCATTCCCCCTTCTAGACAAAGTGGATTCACTGAGTTATATACTCCCTCCCTTCTGCTAGACAAAGTGGATTCACTGATTTATATACTCCCTCCCTTCTGCTAGACAAAGTGAACATAGTATACCATCATTCCCCCTGCTAGAGAAAGTGGATTCACTGATTTATATACTCCCTCCCTTCTGCTAGACAAAGTGAACATAGTATTCCATCATTCCCCCTGCTAGACAAAGTGGATTCACTGATTTATATACTCTCTCCCTTCTGCTAGACAAAGTGAACATAGTATACCATCATTCCCCCTGCTAGACAAAGTGGATTCACTGATTTATATACTCTCTCCCTTCTGCTAGACAAAGTGAACATAGTATACCATCATTCCCCCTGCTAGACAAAGTGGATTCACTGATTTATATACTCCCTCCCTTCTGCTAGACAAAGTGAACATAGTATACCATCATTCCCCCTGCTAGACAAAGTGGATTCACTGATTTATATTCTCCCTCCCTTCTGCTAGACAAAGTGAACTTGCCCAGCTGGTAGCTGTTGCCAGTCTGTCTGTTTACTGTTGTGGTGGTTGATATGTTGTAAATTATCACTGTTCAATTCCATGTTAAATATAAAAATGAACAAAATTTTTGAGAAACATAAGATTAACTGTGAAAACAGAGTGTACCAGGAATGTTGGGAACTTGATTATTTAATTACAAACAATAATGGCAAGTTGTAGTGTTTGATTTGTATGCAAATTATATCAGTGCCCAAAGAATTTAATGTGAAATTTTTCTGCACTGGTACTCTATGTCACACCTTAAAAAACCTTTCTGATTATTATGTTAAAACTAAATCTTTTCTTTCATCTTCACTCAGAAAATAAAATGGCAGTCAACAGGTTAGTAAGGTAGGGGCTCTGTCTTTTTAAACCTGTTTTGTCCTGTTTTGATTTTACTTTATTTTATTATTTAATAAGAGGGAATACAGTTGTCTTGATTAAAAAGAATAATTAAAATGATGGTCAGTAGTGTTTTCTTGAAGTTCTAAAGCAGGGATAGCATATTTAAAGCATTTACATCTCAAGTTTAAAATCTTCTGAAATGAATATGATAATGCCAGTAATCTTAGGATCCAGGACAATTTCTTATTTTCATGATCACTAACTTGTGCTCTAAAACAAAATAACTTATGATGTTACATTCCTGTTCATAAGTACAGTATTGCAAAAATTTGGGATTACTTTAATAAAATATAAGATGCATACTTTATGAAAAATTAGAACAAGACATGAATGCAGTAATCAAATGAAGTTTAACACCAAAATGTCTTCAGTTTTTATAAATATTTAAGAAATGTGTTTGAACAATGTTTCAGTTGTGAGTGGTTGCTCTATGTTTTTCTTTACATGAAGTAAACCATCATTTTTTGTTTTATGTTCAGACAATTTTTTTTCATATAAATGTCTTGCATTTTCCAGTAATAAACTTTTTAGTCTTTTGTATTCAACTGAAAAATGTGTTTGACAAATGTTTTATTGCAATAGAACCATTTCTTTCTAATGAGATTCTAATTTTATGCAACAATGTTTAATTTCTTATCCTGAAAAATACAAATTATTATTACCAAATTACCTACCTAAATTCTCATTTGGAAACAAACATTCTTTTGAAGTAATTTTTCTCACATAGTCAAATTCTTGCTTTAAAACAAGCAAACAAACTTTTAAAATGCTTCAAAAAAGTAATAAAAAACAGATAAAAACACAGATCATAAAAAAATATTTGGGTGAGACATTGTCCTTTATTTTCAAAACCTGATGAGACATTACCAGTATTTCCACAATTTCAAGTTCTTTGAAAGAGAGGCAGAAATAGTTAAATGTAAAACATGATTATTGCACGACTCTCAGTTGGGTAAAGACTGATTAGGGTAGCTATGATAGGTCAAGAGTTTAGGTTTTAAAATAAGGTGTAAGCTAGTAAAATTTATAGACAACTACACACTAACTCTTTTCCTGAATTGAGAAGCTCATTGTTGTGCTGTTCTTGATAATGGGCTTGAGTAAAACATCATTAGCCATTGTTTTAATTATTAATTTTAATTTATACTGGCATATTTTATCTTAATAATAAAAAAAACTGACAAAATTGTTTCACAAAGGAAAAATTTTGCATGTCAAGTTTTGTTGAATAATGATGAAAAGTAGATTTAAGTTGACTTTTCAGAAAGCTTTTGTAAGGAGCTGCAAATAATATTAAGTTAAATGTGATTTACAAAACCAAAAAATTATTGCCATGACAACTCTTTTTCATCTAGCAACTTCTTACTCTCTCTGGCAAAACTTGAAATTATGTACATGTATTATACCTTTGTTACGGAAGAATTTCTGAACTTATGTTATGTTGCTTGTCCTACTAGAGAAGTTTAAGGAAATGCCACATACCATTTTGTAAAATATTTCTTGTGATAGTTACTGCCATATTTCTTTCTAACAAAACAAAACTTACCAGAATTGTTTTGCTTGTTTTTAATATTTTTTAGTTGGTGACTTCATTTCTTATCTGAATGAGGATAAAAAAGTGGATTTATTTTGTAGGGCTCATGGTCATGCTCATCACAAATTCTGCTGTCACAACTCTTTAAATAAAATAATTAAAGATTGGTAACTGACATCAGATGTGCCTGATACAAAGGGGGAAGGTTTTGTCTGAAAAACAGTTGCAGGTAACTTGGATCATTATTGTACAGAAGCAAAAATTTCTGTTGCAGCACAATAATAACACTTACCACTTGTAAAACTTTGCACTATTTTTTGAAGTAACTTGCAACAGTATTTCCATTGGATTATCTCCAAAAGTTAGTATGAACATTTTTAGTGAAAGAAGTATTATAAACGTGGTAAATCAAGTAGTGCTAGAATTTTTGAAGTATGTATAGATACTAACTTTGTACTCTCATCAGGTTAAAACTTTAAAATATTCATAGTCTGTATGTTTGGGACAAATATATAGCCAATAGCCCAGTTTAATAGACAATGGAATGTTCGTGGGATAAGCTCCAGAGGTAGGTCTTGTACAAAACAACCGTTCTGAAACATTGGGCTGCTTATCTCTGCAACAGTGGAACAGGAGGTCTTATGTTATCTCACCCACAAACTTTATGTGATTTGCATTAAGAGGATGGGGTTGTACAACACTTAACTTGGCCATGTTATTGGTAAGATGGAGTTGTACATCACTCAGTTTGATCATGGGTTAACAAGACATTGATGATCCATGCAGGCATGAAGAAGCTAATGTGAATGTTGTTGCATTTGCGAGGTCTAAGTTGCACAACCTACACGTTTTGGAACTCTGGCTAACATTTAGTGTTGGTAGACACTACTATTTTATTACTGCTTGCATCATTGCCTCAAATGTGTACCCATAAAAGGTTGTGATATTACCTCAGCTTCTGTTGGAAAAGGAGAAGAGAACAAGATGTTTGGACAGTGTTTTTTGACATATCTGCATTTGAAGTTATTTCAACATGTTTTCCATATGCAGCATGTCAGGTGAGCCACTATCCAGGCTTGTTATATCTAGGGCCGAATTTTGTGTCCACAGCCAGACTTTCATTTTTCTGGTGACTGGAGTTGGAAACAAACTGAACATAGATGAAGGCCCAAAGTGGATACTCTTTCCTAAATCCTACAATTTTTGTCAGTAAGTCAACAATATGTATGCACAATAACGTACAGAGGACAGTGTAAATGCTTTTGGATCAATATGAGCTGCACAACTGGATAATGCAGCACATAATAGAACTAGTATTTTGAACACATTTGAGATGTCTTGATAATTGAACAATGTTAATGATGTAAATTGAGTTAAAATCTGTTGTCTCACTAAAAGTTTTAGAAGAATATATATGTGTATGTTCTTACCTCATTACACTAACCTTGAAGCCGTTTCAGCAGTTATTTCATAAGCATGCTATTTACTTTTCCCCCATCTGTACTGCCCTCAGGTCATCAATTTTTCATGGCTCATATTCCTAAATGAACTGCCATTCCTCACCTCTATAATTGATTGGATTCTGATAATTTGTTATATCCAGTGAAGCCTTTGAAGTGTTATGTGGCCTCTCAGAATGCTTTCAGATGTGCTATGATTAATCCATGGCTACTTTTTTGAGGTGAGTACAAAAATTGATTCATATCACTTATTCTGGGCTCTCTTTAGAGTTGAAGAAACTTCTGTAAGTCATGCTTCACCAGATTTATCATATCTTTATCTCCTTTACAGCTTGAATTGAATTGTTATGGCTCTAAACCTTAAAACAGATCACCTTTCTTGACCAGACTGGATTCTACCTACAGAGTGGTCACTCCACTCTCATTTTCTCATTGGGCATGCTCCTTATATCTTTGCCACTGCTATCAACACCAAACTTCCAATTTTCTGATTTTCAGTTCCTTCTTAATCTTTGATGGTTGATGCTTTCAGCCAAGACTTTTTTCACCTTTTTCTGAATGTCTATTTCATTCTTCATCTTGTTCCTTTTGTCACGGCCTTTATATATAACACTCCTCATTGGGTCCAGTTGCTGGTTCCTCTTTGGTTTCCTCTTCTCTTCATTTGGCTTTGAAATCCCCTTTCTTGCTCCAACCTTACATGGTGTCATCCTTTCTTCTTGTGTGGAATTTGTTTACTCCACTTCCTAGTGGGCTGGACTTTTGAATTGTTTAGCCTTCTTCATATCCCGTTCCTGTCATCTTTGAACTTTGTCAATGGAAGTTGCAAGTTCTTAATAGTTGTTCCATCTGCCATTTGCAACTCCCAGGTTGTCTTGATATTGTCCATATTTTGGCCTTTTTCACATAATTGTTCAATTACGGACAGTCAGTTAGATTAGTGGACAAATTTGTTAACTACACTTATCCTTTCTTGTTACCATCAGGTGTTTCTTTCCTCTGTTTTTTTTCCTCTTTGTTTGGTCCTTCCTTCTTCACTAATCTCTTTGCCTGACTGAGACTATCATGTAGTTTTACATGCTCTCACACATGTCCTATTTGAAACATTGGCTTCTTAATATCTGTACAATCTTTCTCTAAAGACATTTTTTTTTCTCCTTTTCAACTATAGTATCTTTCATTTGGATGTACATTTTGTCAATTCTTTCCACACTCCTTTTTACCATGCTTATTTACTTTTCCTCCCAGATCAAAGTTTTCTTTTCAATAGTTCAGCTTATCAGGAAAGTGATCATTCTTTATCTCCTATCTTCTTCCCTTTTATCTTTTACCTCTATTCTTATTTGGATCTGGACAATCTGCTGTATCTGGTTTATGCATTATCAGATGGCATGAATGTCTATTTTTTTTATGGTTTCCATCACTGTTTTTATTCTTCATCTGGAGACCTATTGCTTCCTACACTTACCAGATAGATATGCCAGCTCCTTATGTTGATGTATTCTTACCTGGATATTGATGCTTGCAGACTTTATCTCAAATTTGTCATCTATCTTACTTTCTTGTGTCTCTTTTGCACCTTCAAGTTGACTTATGAAATAATCTAAACACATTCATGTTCATGAACAGTCTTCATGATTTGATAGTTTCATCTCCTTCTGCTTAATACTCTTCAATCTACACACAGTTTTTGAGAAAGATAAGCACTGTTTTTTCATTATATTCTTTCACCACCTGTTGATTTTGCCTCCCATGGTATGATTATTTCCTAAGATTCACACTAGGCTGTAGGTTAAGGAAAATGCCCACACCCCATTTGTCCTGGTTCAAACAGTGCCTGCTCTTGAGGAAGGGAGTTCTGGAAGACCACCTTAATTATCTTCATGGTATTAAGCTTACTCATTTGCCCAATCAAGCCCATACCATTTATGACTTATCCACCAAAGTTGTTGGAACTATGTGATTTAGCCTACCACTGCTACGTAAAAGCTCATCCCAACTCTTAAATAATGCATCTGTTTCACAAACTTAGGGGTTTTAAGGTGGAGTTTGTAGTTAACCTGAATAGGTCAATGGGCTCTGGTGGGATAGTGGAAAGTTTATGGACTTACAACTCTTAAAATCCAATGTGTTTTTTTTCCTGACAACAAACTGTTGGAAGTTTCTCAGGATCAGCAACTTCACTGAAGACAAGTTGAACTCATTGTAAGCATGCACACATGCTGTTACATTCATTTTTGTCATTGTTGATGTATCATCTTTCAATGCACTTACAAAAGATTATAGATCTGTGTCTATTCAAGGGTCCTGACCACCTGGCATTAGCCTCTTCTTACATTGGTACCAAAATAGATTTTTTTCATATCCAAGGCTTCTGCTGCTTGGTCTGAATGCTTCCAGCAGCATCAGTGATAATTTTCTACCTTCAGGGTCTGTGGCAACTTAGCCCTAAAAATTTTTGGACATGTAGTAACCTTAACCAAGGATCTGTGGGAACTACATCTCCTTAAATCAGGATTAGTCATTTACTTTACACCTTCCTTGTCATTATCAATCAAACCTGTAGCATTTCCATTACCTGCAGATCTTCAGACTTTAGAACTTATGGCTATCAGAGTTTGGCTGGTGTTGAGGTAAGAAGAGTACTAGTTCTTTTAGGGCTTTATTTCCATCAGTTATTGGTCCTAAGAAGATAAGAAATTTGGTGTCCAATTGTTAATCTTTCTCATCTATATCAGTGCTTAGATTTTTTAAGGTACACAAGTTGCTCATTCTTCATTCTGAGTTTCCATTTATTTTACTGGGATTGTGGATGTCCAAGTTTTTTGCAGTTGGTTCCCTTTTGCACATTACCACAGTGGTGGTACTCCAACACTATCAGCTTTTTTTGTGCACAAGGGTCAGGTGCTTCAGTTTGAAGTTTTTACCATCAGACTAGCATCAGTATCACATTGGTTCTATTGAATCATATAAGCTTTTTTCATCATCTTCATTGCCTAGCACTGTGCACCATTGGATCAAAAGTGAAACAATTTGTAAGTAGGTCAAATGCATGTATAATGCTGACATCTAGTATTGAAGCTCAGTATTATTGAGAACAAGTTAACTTGTCCATGGCACTGTGTTACTGATTGGCTTGGTTGAGTTATCTCGTCTACAGCACTGAACAGGTTAAACCAAGACGTTGTTCTAACAAAATAGTTGATGGATTGTGCCTGATTTTGGCAAGGGATGCATTCCATTAGGATATAACAGATTTACAATTCTTGGCATTCTCTTCAATTGTCATGTTACTCAAGGTATTTAGCTCTGATTTGTTCCATTCCATTATTGGGTCCTGTTGATAGCACTAGATTTGCATCCTGCTCCTGTTTCTGCAGTACATTCATAAGTGGCTACTTCTTCTATTTCATCTTTAGTCACCTCTATGGAGGCACCATGATTTGACATGGCGCACCCAGCTATCCAGAAGTTAAGCTACAGGTATGGAGGTTATGTAGCTCTTTGCATAGTACAAGCATTTAATTTTTAAGGTTACTATGCGTCTTTCTCAGTTTTTGCTTTGTTCTGTGATGGATATTTATCTATAAAAATGACACACATTAACAATGGTGGATTGAGAAGAGGTTGAATCCACTTCAGTCTTAAGTGCCAACCATAACATGTATTTCAATCTGGCTGTTTGGGAAATATTTTGCATCTTCCCTGTAAAAGATGGCCATGTTGACAACCATCTGATACAACAAAATATTTTTTCAGTTCCTTTACTTTCCTGATTCCTCAAGTTGATTTGGGGTCTTTGGGTACTGGTATGTTAAGGTTGCATAACATGCCATTTTTCGACACTTGTTTGTGATATGAGTCTCGTATGTGATGTCTCGCCTTTACCTGAAAGTTTATTTTTTGTTGCTGCTGACCTACAGGCATTGCCAGTTAGAATAGTTTGTGCGGACTGTCCACAGGATGTTGTATTATTTAACCTACATTCTTGGACTGGTCTTTTTTACATAAGACACAGTCAGGATTGTGAATAAATTATTTTTCCTGTTTTATGCCATCTTTTATGTCACTTCTGTGACTGATAAGACTTTGGTTATTACATTCAGAGATGGTCTTGAAAATTTTGTTGCCTGCATTAATGCTGTTAGAGATGCTAGGTAATGGCTTTTTATTCATTGAGATCATTCAGTTCCTAGGATTTACCTCCAGTTATGTTGATGAGGTGAATTTTAAATTTATCTGCATCTCTTATTTTGGTTTCTCTTTGAAGGTGAGGAATCTTCTGTGAGTAACATCCAGTCAGACTTATGTTCTGTGTCCTTAGTATACTTGTTGAATATCTGACTAGAGGAGATTGTGTGGACGTCACTAATATTTTTATTTCTCATTGCTTGCATATACTAGCAGTATCTTTATCTGAGTGTTTTCAAGCACCTCCTGTAGCTATCTTGACTACTTCTGTTAGATGATATAGTGGAGTGAGTATTTATATTACTACCTTTCAAGCCCCCTTACCTTGTTTTTGCAGGATCCCAATCTGTGGTGAGTTTAGCTGATATAGGTGTGTTTTTATCAAATCAATTCTGCACTAGTAACTACTAATTCAGTATATTTTATCTATATTTCAACAGTCTGTACATGGATGAGTTGTTTCATAAAACCACCTGTAGGCTGACCTGATGGTATTAATGTACTGTGATATACCATCAATCATATATTATAATGAGTAAAGCATTAGGGGATCCCACCAATCCCTGTTGATCATTGAATTGAATAAGTAGGTGTTAGTTTGATTTTAACAATTTAGGGAGCTTTGTTTACTTAGTACACTGTTTCTGGAGTACTGTTGCTTAGTGCTCCATGACATGCATTATCACCCATACTTTACTAGTGGAGCTAGGAAGTCCTTACTACACCCAGTTTCCAGTCACTGAGGTGGACAAAACCTTTTCCTCCAGAGTATTAAAGTGAATTTCTCTGCTCTTGGAAAAGCTTGGGAACTTTGATTTTGTTTGCAGATATCAGTTGGAGAGGCACCAGCCTTTGTGGAAGCCTACATTTATAACTGGTTCAGATTTAAAACATAGCAAACCAGTTGGGTTGAACATGGCCCTTTTTTAAAAATATTAATGAAGTACATTGGTCATGGAAGAGGGTCTTCTCACAATACTGAATGCAGAATGGACTTATCCTGAGTCTTTGGTTAATCACACTTTGTTCCATGTCCTCCCCATAATTCAAAGGTTTTGCCCATATGGTTGGAGAGAAAGGATGTGTATTCATGATTCCAGACTGGTGAGTTCTGTATCCTCAGGTTGAGCATGGCATATAAGATTCAGTCTTTCTGATCCTGGAGTGTTGCCTTTTTCAACTTCTTTAGGTTGAGGAGAAGGTTTGTCCATTTTGTGATGTTGCTTATCTTCTTGTGATATTGATGACTCTGAACACATTGCTCTGTGGCTGTAGGTTACAATCAACTCATAATTATCTGTTATCTGTAAATATTATGTGTGTGTGTGTGTGTGTGTGTGTGTATATATAAATGGTCCATTTATCCCAGCCACTTTGTGGCTCTCTCTGGTTGGGGTCTGGCCAGCAATTATGATAAGTCATGAGCATTTCCAGCCACTTACATGAATTATGGGTGAAGAGCATATTTATTCTGAATGCAGTATGGTTTCTCCTCTAGGGTTTTAATTTTTTGTTGACACACCCATTATTTATGCAAATACTTTCTGTATGGATAATGTCCTCACCAGTCCCTGCACTTTATCAATGTGGGATTCTAGATTTAGTGTGTGTTTTGTAAAGGTAACACTTTCCTAAATTGAAAATGTATTTCTGATAATACTTCTTGCCACACTCCCTGAAAGTGAGTGTTAAGAGACTACAGATTCAATCAGTCTTTAAAAATGAATTATCTGAATGAAGCACTTGTATACAGCACCTGGATAGAGGGTGCACTGATATAGGTGGAATGTGTCACAAGACAAACATTGCCAAGGGCCATTAAGTGGAGTATGGAAGACTGGAGAAAATAAGAAAGTTCTGTCCAATGCTTAGAAAGACAAAGAAAGAAACCCTGGAGGTTGAATAATAGCTGTAGTGTGAGAAAAGATAAGTATTATTGGAGATATATTTTTGATTTGAGAAAATATTAACTTTATGTACAGAAACATTGTCCATTTTCCTTCCAGTTCAAGTTTTATTCACATGGAAAACACGCAACTGAACATAGCTGAATTTTTGTTGGTTCTTATCACAAATTTAGAGAAATTGTGGTAGTTATAATTGAGTATTACCTACTTTTACATGGTATTATTTTGTAATCATATGTACAATAATTAAGTTAATATGTATTAAGTATACTAAGTAATTAAAAAATAATTATTCATGAGGTATGTTCACCAGCAACTCTTTTCATATTTTAATAGGGCTAATATAAATTGAACATTCACTTTGTGAGTTACAGTGGTTAGAAAGAATTTAAATGTCTGTAAAATAAGTATAAATTGATGTGGTAGTTTTTATAGACTTCAATCCTATTTGTGTACAGGGTTATAAATTATAATCAGACATGCTTGTTATCCAGATCAGCCACTCCTCTCTTTCTCATTTAATAATACAGGGTGGCCTATAAGTCCATACTCATCCATATATCTTATGTATCTAGTGTCTCATTCTTGCTGCATGATATTATGTGACACCATGTTCTGTGAGACATTTTCCTCAACACAGCAGGGGCTATTGTTCCAAATGCCGGTGGAACAGCTGCCTTCAACTCATCATTAGTATTATAATGTTGTTTAGACACAATGTGGATGCGTAGGGACTTACAGGTTACCCTGTACATTATTTATAACCAACAGAAAACCAAATTTTAAATCTAACAAATAACATATATTAGACTGTTTTCTGTCCAGAGAAGTATTATTTTGTTGGTAGTTTCAACTTTATTCCCATGAAAAATAATTGTGGTTTTTTGCAGTTACTCTAGAAGGGAAAGTGGTAATTTAGGTTTCTTAATTTATTAGGTCATTCAAATTAACAGAATGTGTATAGATCTAGGGTAGAAAAAATAAAAGATGAAGTGTATGAGTTTCCTTACAAAAATGTTTAACACTCATTTAGAAGATTTTATGGATTACATAAATGAAATTAGACAGTTTTCAGACAAAAAGTATTTTTAACATAAAACACGAAAATCAATTTACACTATGAATAACTTATACTTTCTATATCCATGGAGAAATCTTTACTAAAAATACTTAATTTAGAAATTTGGTTTTTCATTAAAACAAAACTTGTAATGTTGACTGATAGTCTGCCAAAAGTTTTTGAAGGTACATGTACATTGTCAAAACTTATAGTTTGATTACTCTTAGAACTACTCATGTTTACTTTGATGGTTAAAAATAGTCCATATGGAAATCATTAAAAAATATTGGTAGTTCTTGGCTGCAGGAAGAACGCTTTTTTTAATGTTACCTTTTGCACTTTGCTTTTATCTTGTTTTATGTAAACACAAAATTAATTTGATGTAAAATGGTAATTTAGTGATGATTTATTGGTAATGAGCATCTTTGGATTTTGTTTAAGAGCTTTTATAGCATACATTCTCCATTTCAGGTCTCGAATTTCTTGATACTGTTGTTATTCATTTGAGAGAATTGGTTGAGAAGTTCAGAACAATTACCAAGCTGGAATGTCAAGCACCTCATTTGACTCCTCTTTTAAAAAAAGATCACATCTATGTTTCCTGCTTGCATCATGGATCAGAGGTATTTACTTTGTACATCTTTTATTGACTGTATTTTTTTATGTCAAACATAAGAATATATTGAATTATAAATAAATTTGTTTTTACTTTGATAAGTTTATATTATAAATGTTTTATGAAACAGTTATATTTGAGTTATACCAAAGAAAGCAGTAAATGCATTTACTTAATGAAAATATGTAAAAACATAGATTATCATTCTTTTACTTCCAGAGATATCTTATGGCAAGATTTGCATACACAAAGCTCAATAGTGTCATTGATAGTTATTTTGTAATGATGTGTGTTTTACTTATTTGATGCTGATTTATTTTACTTTTGAAATTCATACTCATTTGCATCTTCTTTTTAAACTCTTTTTAGTTTATATGTACAAATTTATTCTTAACTACATTATTCTGTAAAGTTTTTCCATACTTGGTATACAGTCACTTTTGTGATAAGAAGTGATAATAAACTTACTGCATGGGAATTAATACAAGAATGAATAAGACAATGTAAATTATGTTTTATTTAAATACATGTTATTTTATAGCAAGGATAATAAAGTGCAACTAAACAGTGTAAGAATACATAACAGTATCAAGATGTAAGGTGATAAATTTATTTGTTTTGTTCAAGAAACTCGTACTAATTAATGACAATAAACTGCATGATGACCCATTTATCTCAAGTAGGTCAAAATGTGCATGTTACCACCTTTCTTGGTGTTAATTTAAAATTTAATCAAACTAATTTATAATCAATGTATATTAATGAACTCAGCATTAGAATGTAGATAATAAATAATTTAAGTTTTAAATTCTTAATTTTATAAGGAAATGTTTATAAAATTCTCAACTTTCCCTTTTTCAATATTTAATTTTTTTACTACCTCTCCTAGAAGTATGAAACTTAATGTAAATTACTTGTTCTTTCAATTTTATTTTGTTACAGAGCAATAAAATAGAAAATCAGACCACTTGCTATACTCCCTTAGTCACATTTGCCAATCATTTTCTCTGACATTCAATACTGCACTATTTATAACAATAGAAAGCTAGGGTTTTTCTGTATAAAATGATATATTATGAGTATTGTTTTCTTATGGAGAATTGTTTTCCTTCTAGTTGCAAATTGATTTTCATGGGAAACATATTGATTAGTTTAGCTGAATGTTTAATGTTTTTGTGGCACAGCTAGAAAACCAGAATAATTGTGATTGCTATAAAACAGTGTTTCATTTTTGCCTTGTTGTTATTCTATATCCTTTGGTGCATTGTTATTTAACATAGTAGTACCATTATATAAAAAAGTAGGATTATATTTCATTGATAGACGATAGGAAAAAAAGACAGAGGTAAGGACATTATTTCTTGTTTTTGATGTGTATTATTATTATTATTATTATAAAAGTAACTAAGATGCAAAAATTAATTTTTGGGGGGATATATAACACTATGCAACACAAATTTTGTTCCTGGATAGTATGTGTTATTTCTTAATTGCTCATGTTGTAAAAGTACAGAAAATGGTCATTTTTCTCTTCAAACTTTGCTTTTGTGACCTGGATAATGAAATTTAGAAATTAACCATTTTCTATGTAAAACCGGGCAACTTTGCACACTTTCATTTACATAAGGTCTGAATAAAACAACATAGGAATCAAGATTTACATGTATTTATACTAAAGTTATACAAAAATGAACAAGTTTAGAAGTGAGTAGTTTTTCGAGGTTTGCAACTGTAACGTAAATCACTTTCACGTATCAGCCCCCAAATATAGTCTCTCATTATGTTTTCATTATATGCTCCTAGGTCACAAAAGTGAAGTTTGAAGAGAAAAATAGGTCTTTTCCATTTATTTAGGCACAGGCAATTGGGAAATAACACTTTCTGTCCAGAAACAAGAAAAAATAAAAATATTGTTACATATTGTAATGTGAGATAATAACTAATAATAATTTTTATGCAGTATGTTCATGAGTAGTTTGTGCACTACATATAATTCAATACTGTAGTGTGAGGTGCACATTCCTCACATGATTTGTAATTTATATGGTGCAAATATTACTTAGATATGATTCAATTGACAATGAAACAATAAAATTTAGGTATATAAAAGATTTATACTATTACACGTTTTAAGCAACTTAGGATAAACAGTTGTTTTCTTTTAAAAGATTTAGCTATTTGAGAAAAAAAAAAGGAAAGTTTTGGAATAATTTCATTTTTCATGGTGATTTAGGGATTTACATTAAATCAACCAATCTCATATAAAGTTCAAAAGCAGTGTAAAATATTTTTCTATTATATGAAAGTGTTTTCATATGACAAATGACAACCAACAGTTTTAATAGGTACATGTTTATTTTCTGCTTTAAAATAATTTAAGATATCAGAGTTTAGTAGTTTGAACATAACTAGGTTCTTACAGTAATAATGAGTTAAAGCTCTTCAACTGTAATTACTTTCAATTCAGTTAAAGTTTCACTTTTTTTAATGACAGCTATTTGAAATTTACTGTACACTTTTATATAGAACTTAGTATGATTTTCATACAAGTAACTAGTTGGTTGTTCAGATTTTTAGTAGTAGTACATTGTTGTACAACCATTATTCATGTTGAACTATGTGAACGTGTTGTTAAATATTAGATCTAAAGCTTCAGTACTTACCTCATGTGAATATAAATAAATATTTTCATACAAGTTATGACCTCCATTTTCCTAGACTAATAGAAGCATGCAATTCAATACATAAATTTCACTAAATTATTTTGAACTACTGAATTATATTAATCAGGAAACTGATGTGAGGATATCTGTTAGAAAGCTTTTTATATTTTGGCCAACTCTATTGAATTAGACAATTTAAAGAACACTGCTCCTTGTTACTTGACCACTTAATCACGTCTTAACACTGTAGCAATAATATTGAAATTAATTAGTTTTCTCTGAAATATGAAAAACCTTTTCTTGTTGTGTTCTTTCATGCTGTAAACAACTTTGTGACCTCATATTCCATAATGGAGATCATATTAATATTTAGCTGGAAACAAATTGCACTTGGATTTGAATTCAAAGAATGTCTGACAACATAATTAGAATTTATAAGAAATTAGACGTTTAGAGAAAAGTTACCTTCAAAAATTACTATCATTGTTTTGAAAGAATATTCTTCAATTAAAATATTATTATTTTATCTCTTTTATATTTTAACATATATACATACTTACCAGAACAGGGCTTTACATTAAAATATAATTCTTTTTCGTACTATCTAAACAAGAGTGCCAAACTTTCTTTCTATGTTAACATGACTGATTGGTAGAACTGGGATAATTAGTGGTATTAAAAAGTGATTTATTATTGGGTTTATTGATCAGTTACGTTCAACTAATTCATTATCTTTACAAGACTTGGATAGTTGGAATAATTGCAAATAGTTGGAAACACTAATTTTTATTAGCTAATTATTTTGATGAGCCAAGACGTCAATTGCTTAAGATGAACATCTCTGAGTTAATCTAAAATAATATTATAAATCACAATTAAATATTCCAACTACTTCGATATTAGGAATAATTTACAATGATACTAATTGGAAACACAAAAAGTTTGATTATTCAATTGTTTTTGTGACATTAGTTGATTCAGTTGTAATTTGAATTGAGTGTTTTAAATGACACTAATCTATGACTGATCCTCCTAGGTAATAGATTAATCAATATTACCCAGTTTTACTTGTAGGTAAAATATAAGTAACATTCATCAGTTACTTTACTTGGTTTTCATTAGATTTTTGAAGACTCAGTAAGTTGGAAACAAATTGCACTTGGATCTGTATTTGAAGAATGTCTGACTACATTATTAAGAGAATTTAAGGAAAAGACTGTTCATTGTGATGTTTTATCACAACATGATAACAGCAGGAAATTCAGGTGAAAATTATTGTTATGTTACAATGCTTATTGAAAGTGTTTTATTCTGTTATTTATTTTCTTTGAGTGAAAGTTACAAAATAAGTCATTCCAGGTTTTTTTCAGTATTTGGAAACAACTTTTAAATTTATGAAAGTTCTTTCACAATACTCTATGAAATATAGAACAAAATAAAGGTATTCTGTGTAATAGTGTGTATTAGCAATATTAATCATTACATCTATTCTTAAACAAAGCTACCTTCACAACAATAGTTACAATTTTCAATGTTGAAGTTTATAAAAGTAAAGATAAAGCTTTACAAAAAGAGCATGCTTATTGTTTTGCAGAAGCCATTTCAGGTTTTCACATTTTTAAACAGACTTTTTAATGTTGTACTGAAATGTTAAATAGTAATAGTGTGTTTTGTTTAATTCATTTCTTATGGGTATCCTTTTCTTTGCATGTTACAAAGTTTAACTGTTTTGTATTTAAAATTTAATTAAACTACTTTATTATCATGGTACACAAATAAAATGGGAATAAATTTGTAGTTTTTACCTTCCAATTGAATATTATATAAGTTTAAGCCCTTGATTTTATAAAACAATATTAGAAGAAAATCCTCAGTTCCCTTAGTATTAGAATTGTGGCATTTGTTCTCTAGGTGTATCTTTTTTTCTTGTATATTTAATACCACTCAAAGAAGTACA
This sequence comes from Carcinoscorpius rotundicauda, assembly GCA_011833715.1. Taxonomy (NCBI): domain Eukaryota; kingdom Metazoa; phylum Arthropoda; class Merostomata; order Xiphosura; family Limulidae; genus Carcinoscorpius; species Carcinoscorpius rotundicauda. The sequence goes on along the minus strand of CM022400.1, from coordinate 61,973,061 downwards.
AAATTTAACGTGAGGTACTTACAATATTTTTATTTCTAAGCAAAGCATAATTTTTATTGCTTTCAATCTTCCTTGATTCCAGTGTCTTAAACTAGGAAATCAGACCACTCCTGTTACGTCTTTCTCTTACATCCTGTCTTTCACAAACTGCCAGTAGTTCTCTGATGTTTGATATTACATTCTCTATATGCAGTAGAAAGCTTAAGTTTTAATGTATCTAAAGATGTGTTATATTCCATTGTTTTCTTTACAAATGTCTATTTTGTTCCCAGTTCAAACTTTATTCACATGGGAAACACATTGCTGAAATCAGCTGATATCATGTAGTTAGAAAGTTAGAAACATAATGATATTTGTAGGACTGCTTTTTTAAGTGTTATTATTTTGTGTTCTTATGTACAATATTTAAATAAATAAAAATATGAGTGTATTGGTACCAGTAATATAAAAAAAAGTAGGATTGAGTTTCATTATCACTTAACAGCAAAAGAAAATAATACCCAGGTTTGTACAATATTTCTTGTTGTCATGTTTATTCTTTATTTTTTATTATAAAGCTATTTAAAGTATAAAAAATAGAATTATTTTGAGGTTAGATTAGGTGAAATAAAGAAAAAATAATATTTCATGAAGGATGTTCGAGGGCAGCTCACAAATAGCCTGTGCATTATGACATTCCACAAGGTAGTGTGAGCTACATGTTCACCAAGTGATTTACAATTTCTGTGATAGGATTATCAATTAGACATAGTTCAAAGGGCAATAAAGCCATAAAATTTTAGTAGAAACATAGATATTCTGGTGGGAATTTCAAGCTATTTAGGATAAATGAATATATTTTCATATTAGAATTTGAAATCATTTAAGAAAGGGGAAAAAAATTAATTTAAATTAGTTTCATATTTGTTTATGGTGGTTACACTGTTGGTCAAATTGACTGACCTTTTATAAAGTTAGGTATAGAAAATAACAGAAAAAATATAAATTTTTACAGAAAAATATTTGAAATTTAGGGAGGAGGTTTTAAAAGTTACTGAAACTTTCAAATGAATAAAAGTGTTTTTGATCTTAACATGAAAGTCACTTTGTATTCTGAACAGTCAACACTTTGACTCCATATATTCATAGAGAAATATTTAGTGAAAATACTTTAAAATAATTCTAATTTTATTTTTTAAAAGGCTCTTAATGCTCACCAAAACCTTGTGGAATTTTGTGAAGATACAAAAAACATTAGAAGGTACAGTATAGAAACATTTAATCAATTTAACTGAGACTGTATTGTTAACTCGTGTATATGATCTAATTAAAGTCAAATGTAGAATGCGTATTAGTAAAAAGAATAAACAGTTTAAACCACAGTTATTTACTTGTACAAAATCAAGAATAATTTACTATAATTCTTGGCCAACTTTGTTTAGGGCATCATCAGGTAAAGTGTAAACAGATGAGAGAATGTATATGTTATATTTAAAAAAACTTTTTCCAACAACACATGGTACATGTCAGTTTTAAGTAAACTTCTGTGGTGATATTTTAGAAATTAGTTGCAAGACTGTTAGATAAACCTGACAGCATAGGGATTACTGTACACATGTCACAACCTTTTATAGTGTGTCATTCAGCATGGTATTATGCATTTGAGGTCACAATTATGAATTCTTTATTTTACTCTCCACTGTTGATTTAACAACACTTTGTTTTAAAGGAGAGTAAATGCCAGATTTATTAAAAAGAAATGTTGAAAAACTGTAGATATACATTTTGAAGGTTTTGAGGTTATACAAGTGCAATCTAGTAAACTGTATGGTGGAGGAAAGTATTTTTATTCTTTATACGAATATCACCTCTCATTCCAGCTTGTCAAGAGTGATTCATAGGTGTGTTGGCTACAAATACTTTAGTAACTCATCTGATTTTTTATACATGGCATACTTGTACATTTCATTAAAGGCTTGTCACATTTCATACAAATAAACGTAGTAAATTCAAGATTATAGTCAACATTCCTTCTTCAGTACAAATTGACCCTTTGGTTAATGACAAACTGCTGCAAGACATTCTCAAAAGAATGCAGAACACAAAATAGAAACTTACAATTTAAACAATATGGTAACTACAATAACTGTAGAAAATAGTGATGAGTTATTGATTAAAGATAAGGAAATAAAATATTATTAAGAAAGTTATAAAAACCAGTTAAAATCAACAAATTAAAAAAGAAATAATTTGAATAAGTTTAATACAATACAAGAAATAAAACTATATGAAGAGCTTAACCATTCCTTAATACTAAAAAAATTTATATAACTTAATTTAATTTTACTTTACTGTGATTTCTTGATTGGTTTATGACAAGTGTTTTAAATACTCAATAAAATGACCAACTTTATTAAAGTGCTGAGTTATAGACTTTTATCTTCAACTGAAATGCTACACAATTGTTTTTATGCGTATTCAGTGAGTGTGTGATTGGTTTCAACTTATGCACTTTTGTTTGCAGTTATAACAGATAATTCAGTAAATACTAGTAAAGTTCATTTATTAAGTATGTGGCCTTTTTGTTGTTCAGCTATAGTAGTATGATACTTTCTAAAGAACAGCATTTGAGTTTTTTACTCTATTCATGTTTTTTGACTGATAAAGGTATAAACATACATGTAATGTCAAAAATATTTTATACATGCACCAAGTCTTCAAACAAAACACCTTCCACTGCACATAATAATGTGATCACAATCAGGCTATGATGCAGTCCATATCACTCTATTTCCCCTTACCAGTAGGAAGGCAACACGTCCTACATATACAGTACTTCTCTTGAACACTTTTTTTGTGTATATCAAAACCTTATTCTTTTCTTTAGCCACAATTTACAGTAATGTTATTATTTATTTATTATTAATTTTAGGGTTTTTTGCTTATTATTTTTAATGTTCATGTAACATTAAAATTGTTTTTCTTAACTTCATCTTTGGATCTTGAGAAAGAATGTTACAACTGCATATCAGTTAAAAAAATTTAAAATTTTTTCTTCTGTTATTTTGATTTGCCTTCTTAGGTTTTAGAACTTACATTCTGGAATCTGTGATATGGTTTCTTTGAGAAAAATATTCCCCTTTGTTAACTCCTCTTTGTGATAGGGTTTCAGCAAAAGCTGATAACTAGTCATGGTTTCATCAATACAGAAATAATGATGTGCAACAGAGAAAACAGAAATAAAGAAGAATAGAAAACAATAATACTTTCAGCTAATGTATCACAATGGCTAAATAGCACAGAGGTACCAGACCAACAAACAAAAAAGTAAAAATAATAATATTAATATTATTATCAATTGCATTTCAGTTTTATGAGAGCCAGATTCTCCTCCACACAAGTTGCTTATTATATTAAAGTTGCAACTAGAAGTACTTTGATGGTGAGCAGTGTAACCATGATTGTACATATCATAGTTGGTTCTATCTTAAATTACTTGTCTGAGACCCAGGAGTCAGTTTTTTACTTATGTAGTTTCTGCTAAGCTTGCCTTCTCTTTAGATGACTTTGACAAGTTTTTCCTACATCCTTTCTTTGCTTCTGGCTCTTCTGTCCTTGCCGAAGATTAGGTAACATCCACCTTTGTTCTCTGCTGCTTTGATAATTCAGGTGTGATGTTGTTTCTCTCTTATCAGAATTATTTTTTCTGGTTTTTGGGTGTATGTCTTGCATATGCCTCAACACTGTAAGATTTCTTTTATTTTCTTTCCTCCTTTACCTCATTTTTGCATTATTGCAGGTTTTTGTCAACTTTGTTCTACATACTCGTCAAGTTTAAGACTTTTCTTGGCCTATAGTAGTATTTATTCTTCTGTTTCTAGAAATCCAATCTTTTGAATCTTTTCTTTTAGCTTGAGGATAATATTTTTTTCTCCAGCTTTGACTCTCTTTGATCCTTAATCTGCTTATATTTATGTTTTGCTTGCTATTTTCTTTTTTTTCTGCCCTTTTTACCTCTTCTAAGGTTTTGCACTGCAACCCTTTTTGGGGAAAGTTGTATATACTTATTATTTGGTCCCTCACTAGTACAGCAGTAAGTTTACAGATTTACAATGGTAAAATCAGGTGTTAGATTTCCCTTGGTGGACTCAGCAGATAGCTCAATGTGGCTTTGCCATAAGAAAACTTATTTATCATACTACTGTTATCCATTCTTTATCAGTTGCCCAGTACACTTAGTTTCTTTGTTTCTAGGTTTTGCTTTGGTAGAATCTCTTATTTCTTAAAGTTACAGTGTTTCAGTTTTATTTTGGTGCCACTTTTTTATGAAGAAACCTTATGGAAGATTTCCTGATTGTGGGCTCTTTTCTAGTGTCTCCTTTTTCAACAGGCTAGATTTCAGAATGCTCAGTAATCAGTTGTTTTCTGGAACCACCCTTTAACATTGGTCCTGTGGGAGCTTGGGTCTTGCACTCTGTCTTTCAGGATCCAAATCTGTCTGTTTTCAATAAAGTCCTAAAAAGTTTGAAATGGAAGATTCATTTTTTTGTTTTCCTTTCAGACACTTTTGAACATTTGCTAACTTCAATTCCTATTCTGAGAGGCATCATCTTTTGTTTCAAGAATGCCTTAAACGAGAATCTTTTTTAGTTCTCAAGGCCCTTGAAAATTCTCTGACTGGGTCTTTGCCTTTCTGCTACCTTTACATATTTTTTTCTTGAGGATACACCACTCTTAAATTTTTATTTTAGATTTTTTCTTCACCTTTTTTTCACAACAGAAGGTTAATATTTTTTTACTAATCTTTCCTTCCTAAAACTTGGGTCCCCCACTGGAACAACAGTAAGTCTACATATTCACAACACTAAAATCAGGGGTTCAATTCCCCTTGATGGACACAGCAGATAGCCTGATGTGGCTTTGCTAAAAGAAAACACGAACAAACACAAACCTAAAATGTGGGCTGACTGAGAAAGTTATCTGATGTTCTTAACTTTCTTTCAGTTTTTTTCATTACAGTTCATACCCAGATCATCTCGTCTGGTTGTGTTGCATAATTCTTCTGACCTCCCATCAAATGTCATCTCATGGCTTCTCTTGCCCCTGGCTATTTGTATTTTTAAGTTTTTTTAAATAGTTCTGTTAGATTTATTAATATCTTGGATATGACAACTCTTTTTCACAAGCTTTATGAATATTTTGCAGGTATTTTGTAATTTTGTCATATTGTCAATCTTTAAGTGTTTTATAGCTCAAAGGTGATGAATCAGAAAATATTTATTTTTTGTTTTTAGAAGTTTTTTACGTACTAGTTCTATAGTATTAAATTTATAAAATCTACTGTCAAGTGTCTTTGCACGTGTAATGTGTCAATTAAGCAAAAATAGTGTTGTGTAATCCTTCCAACATCAAGTTATCATATGATCTCCTGTGTGCTTATGTAGGTTATAAACTCACTTGTGGAGTATTATTAATATTTATAATTCTCTGTTTTTTGCTGTATCTTTTAAGTCATTATTTTACACTTGAATTTATACCTCAATATTTTAGAACCATTTCAATCATTGCTGAAGAGATTCATTCCCTTGGAGACCAGCTGAAACCACCTGGTGAGTTAAATGTTATGCTTTAAAAGTAATTTAATCTTTGGATACATCATGAATATTTTTGAAAAAAAGAACTATATTTTTTATAATGAGGGAAAAAGTAGTTCTTTTTTTAATCTGTTATTGTTTTATATGACTTGTTTGATTTTAAAAATTACAAACTAACAAATTATTTCCTGTCAGGATCATTTATAGGGTTGATATTGAGACCCATTTCCAGTGCAAAAGGTTCTTAAACCTTTTTAAATATTAATTAGAGATGTGAAATAATAAGGTAATGCTTATTTCAAGGATATTTTAAATGTTTTTTATAAAAAATAAACTTTACAGGGTTAGATTCAAAATTTAATTAAGCAATTTACAACCAATGACATTATCATTATAATTTGTTATACTTCATTGTTTTGCATTATTTATGTTTTAATTCAATTTACTACCAATGACATTATCATTATAATGTGTTATACTTCAATGATTAATATTATTTATGTTTTCATTCCCATATTTCAAATTAAATATTTACCAAAGAACTTAATCTGTGGCTTTGTTGTTCTGTGATTCACAAACATTTACAAGCCCTTAGCATTCAGACTTTGTATAAACACAAATTAGATTAATTGCTTTGTTTACGCATTTGCTTGTTGAATTCCATAAGGCAAGTTCTAAGAAAGGAAAATATAAATCTTGGGAATTTTGACAGAAGCCACGCTCACTTTCTACACATAGTCATGTGATTTGCACTCAACATTATTTCTGTAAATGTGTATAACCAACAGAAAGAGCTGTTTTTACACTACATGCAATTTTCCATTGAATATTTTTAAAATGGCAATGAAAATTCCATAGAAGTTCTTGAATCTCCTTTATATCCTTTCTAGCTCTTATGTTAAATTATATAGAGAATTAAGATGTATTTAAGTTTTAGTTTTATATGCTAGTTATGGTTTAAAATGCATATCAGAAAGATTAATAATTTTTTAAAAATATAAGCCAAACTACCTTGGTATACGAGGCTTAGTATAACAGGCAAGTTTTCAAACATTCTGATAATACTTTATGTAATATTGCCCAAGGATAGCTGTTGATACTTGTTGAAACAAGTAATGGTAAAGGATGGGAAACAAAAATAAATGTGTAAAAGCTTAGTTTGAATTAGAATATAGCTAAAAGAGGATATGTAAGATTATTTGATGGAAAATTAAAAGTTATGTACAATATTTCTATTTCTTAATTTTAAACATTTCATTGCAGTATACACTGATAACACAAAATATAAAACACTTGTAATCTGTAACAAACTCTTTCCAGTTGCTGTGAAAATACATTAAGCTTGGAGTTATTGTAAGTATTGTTAAACTGTGCATTTTTCTCCACATGAGTAATAAGTCGAATTGATCAAACTGAAACCACATGGTTAACCAACTCACTATTATCCTCAAAATTACAAATAATTTATTTTGAAATAGGAGATTTTTGTTTCTTATTACAGTTTTTGTTTCTTTATTACCAACCAGAGACTAAATTGTGAAGTGCTTGGCATCATCTTGAAGGTTATTCAGGTTATTCCTCTGAGACCTTTCCAAGGCAAAAAAGCCTAAGACTGCACACAACATTCCAAATGTGGTCTAACCAGTGGCCTACACAATTAACTTATAACCACTTTAGACTTGTATTCAATATTTTCATAGATACAACCTAAAATCATACTTACCTTACCACTAGCAACATCACACTACTTGGATGGCTTTAGAGGATGACCAACTATTACACCAAAAGTCCCTTTCCTTCATAGTATTATTAAGGTTATTCACATCCAAGTTACATTTATAATTCAAATGATGATACCCTACATGCATTATATTGCATTTATTATAATTAAAACCCATCTGTTACTTATTTGCCCAACTCACTAAATTCTTTTATAAAGCAGCAGCAGCATTCTCCTGACAATCAGTAGCATCTAAAACCTTAGAATCATAGATAGAGTTAAGTATTTTTATTGATCATTCCTTCATCTACATCCTTGATGTAAATAAAAAAAAAATTGGAGGTCTTAAGACTGAATCATGAGATACACCATTTGTAACATTAATAAATTTGTCTGAGTTCCACAGACAACTGTCCACTTTTTCCACCAAGCCACTCTTCTATACAATTAACTAATTCAACTCCAGACATATAATTTGTTTTACAATACTTGGATGGTGTACCGAGTAAACTACTTTCTGAAAATCTAGATATGCCAAATCTGCACAATTATTCTAATTTACATAAGCAGTAATCTTTACAAGGAATGTCGAAAGATTTGTAAGGCAAGATTTTCTCTTAGTGAAACCATGTTGACTATCCAATAAAATTTTAAACTTTGATAAATGACTTTACCTAGCATCTTTTATCTGACTTTCCAAAAATTTTCCATAACTAATCTAAGACTAATGGGTCTGTAATTACTGGGACCATTTTTATTACCTCTCTTTAAACGTTAACCAACTTCCAATCCTTTGGTACCTATCTGCTTTTCAGGTAGTTACAACAAACAGTAGTAAGTAGTTCATGTATCCAACCCTTAACCTCTTTCAAAACATTTGGGTAAACATGTGTAGTCCAGGAGCCTTATTTTTCTTTGAACTTCTCAATTTTACTTTAACAAGCTCAGAATTAATGTGATTATCTTGTTTCCATCTATTAACTGTTCAAAATTAGGAATATTACTTAAATCTTCATTAGCAGAAACTGAAGAAAGACAGAATTAATAACCCAGCCATCTCATAATCATCAGATATGAACCTTTCTTTATCATCCCTCAAAGGTGCTAGCCCTATCCTAACATTTTATTTCCCCTCAATGCATTTTAAAAAATCCTTACTGTTAAGTTTTAAATCTTAAGCCAACCTTTTTTTTTATCAACATTTTCAGTGTTCTAATTTTCTCTTTGAACTACTCTCTATAATATTCTAAATCTCCAGTCATATTAGTCAATATTTCATGCTATAGCTGCATTGCAGTATGCAAATGAGCATGTAACAACCTTCCACCAATAGAAATATGGCACACCTTCCCAGCACAGCTGACTCTGTTTATACTGTCGAGTACTTTCATTACTTTGAGACTAGGCACAAAAGACTCACAGTAAGTGAGGAGGAAGTGTGGAAAGTATGAGAGGAAATGAATAAAATACATGTTTTATATAGGAATATATTTTCTTCTGATACAATACCTCACCTTTCCTCAAATAATAACTAAAATCTCACATTCAAATGATGAATGTGTAAATGTGTAGGGTCACATCCAGGTGAAATCACTCTTCATCTTTATCATATATACTCTTTGCCCACTTTATAAACATGTGACCCAAAAATTGGCAGAAAATATGCATATCTAATCTGTAGAGTGGATAGGGTGCTTCACACCATATCTGCTGGGAGAAACTCCATTCCAAAAGCAGGAAGCATCAGATATTTGTCTTCTTGTTTGCAATAGAAGAGGGGCTCAACCATCTTCACATCAATACCAAGAAGTGGAATGTGTATGAGGACTTAAGTTTTCTTCTCTTTTTTGTTTCAAATTCACAGCCTTTCTCAGGTGCTATATCAGCCATTTAGCTCATTAGAAATCCACCTATCTAAGGTTAATTATAATGCATAAATTCCAGTCACCTTATGTGATATAAAATAATCAGTCATTATTGTGACACTCAAAATGTATCACACCAGTTGCATAGCTCTTAATATCTTTCACTCCCTAGTTGTACTAAAATCTTAATTTTGCATATCGAGGTAAAGAGTAACTGTTTCTGAGCAGTCCTGGTTATTTGGAGCTTGTCTAATTTAAAACTTTAATTACTATCAAGTTTAGATAGAAGTGTTAGTCAGTCTTGTGCTAATTCAATGCTAGACAGCCTGGGAACCAACATTCAGGCATTGGGAGAATGGGGAAAAGTCAGCCACCAGAGGGGTGAACTACACATCGTGGATTCGCCCAGTCCAAAACAAGGTGGTAGTGAGAATTTTTTATCTGTTCCATGGTAGGAGAAGAACATTCATCATTTATACCAATAGAATTTCACCATCCTATCACTAACTGTGGAGAATCAGTAACATTTGGGAGGAATTCTCCATGATCCACAACCCTAGAAGCTAGGAACTAATAAGTGGCAAATATTTCTGTATTCCACTGGAAAAGAGAGGTGATAAATACAGCGGATAATGTAGAGGAATGCAACACTATAAGAAAAGGAATTGGGTGACCATAAAACATTAATTTGAAAAGCATACTGGTAAAGGTATATTCAACTAGAACCAGAGGGATATTTATGAAGCAAGATACCTGGACTATAAATTTGTAAGGCATAATCCATATGCATGACTTCTTCTAGCAGAATTAGACAGAGAAAGCTGAGGTAATGTCTGTGGAGAAAGGAAACTTGAACAAATGGGAGAATAATCTTTGGATAATGGTGCATAAACAAGACCCATAAACTGATGAATTCATCCAGTAAGGGTGGCAGGTGAAAGATCATGGGTAGAGGAAGTATTCCATGACAGAAATAGGATCCATGAAAGGAATCAGTGTAGATGACATAACAAAGCAGAGCATGTAATGAGGCAAAGGAGATGATTGGGATCAGAATGAGAATACAAATGAGAGATGGATGGGAGGAATAGAGGAGTGAAAGTGGTATTCCCTTAACATACCTCTGGTGTATTGATGAATAAAACTACAACCCAGATAAATGAGAGCATATAGATGATGGTAAAGGATGTCCGAAGTAAAGATAGCTGACTGATTACAACCACATGAAAAGAGGAGTAAGAAGTACATGCCAAGGGAGAGGAGATACAATGAGCAAGTGGTCAAAGGGTATGAAGGGTCACACTAAAATTCCATTAGAGGAATTGGAGAGAGCAGACAAAACAGGCAAAAGGAGTGAAACAGCAAAGAAAAATAATGGTGGTTAAAAACTCCAAAGGGAGAAGAATAAACAAAAGGAATTAGACAAGACTGCCTTGTAACCCACAATGATGGAAACTGATAAACTGTTGTCAAAAAACTAACTAAAGAAATTGGAAAGGTAGAGAACACTAGGTTCAAAAGATGAGAAATCATAGTACAGAGGTCATCTCTGGGAAATGCACTATTTTCTGTGGTAATATTAAAAAAAAAACACTATACAGTGAGTGAGAGAAAAAGGGAGACTACCCATATGGAGTATGGAAAGTGCTATAAAGAACCAGATAAAATCCAAGCATGAAGCCAGCGAGACAAAATATGGTGGACTGAGGTTGACATAGAAGGAATTGGGAAAGCAGAAGAGGTATTGGGTGTGTTTTTATGTGTTTTCTTGTAGCAAAGCCACATCAGGTTATCTGCTGTGTTCATTGAGGGGAATCAAACCCTTGATTTTATCATTGTAATTCAGAAGATATACTTCTGTCCCACCAGGGGAGAATAGGTGTTGGAGGGGGATTATTGAAGGAAGTTCAACACTGAACACCACAGTTGAGCAAAAGAAAATGGGGCAAGTAGAAGGACTGAACATGGAGTGGCTTTGATAAGGGAAAGAATATGAGGAAGAAGGTAGATTGAGAATAAGCATAAAGGTAAAGAATGAATCAAGGAATCTATCCTTAAAGGAAAATAATTCTGAATAGAGACCAGAAGAGAAGCAGTTTGGCATTGAGATTGGTGACAAGTGCATCCATAAGAGGAATACCAAACAGTGAGCATAACTAAAACATTTAAGTAGCAAGAGACAACTATGTGAGTAGAATGTTTTTGGAACAAGATAACCAATCTACCACAAGATTCAAAGCACCTGAGATGTTACAAGCAGGAAGACAAGCTTGCGGAGACTAGACCTAGATAAGAGATCCAATATTTGAAAGTATAGTAAATGGGAATGGGTGCCTCTTTTTCAACTTATGTAAGAGATAAAATACACATTTACTAAATGAATCAAGGCCACACATTTCAGGTAGGAAAAAATCCAAGGCATGACAAACTGCAAGAAGTTACAGAAAGTTGATGTTAAGGGAATTTCTGACCATCATCCAATGACTAGAGAATAATATAAAATCCAGATACCCTCCCCTCCCTACACTGTAAAAGAAGCATCTGTAAAAAGGTGACAATTGAGATGGAAAAGAGGCAGAGGAATGCCAGCCAAGGTGTTGTTTCTGACATGCTACTGACAAAGTTAGCATGTAGGGAAGAATAGAGGAGGAGGATATAGTTCAAGGGACCCCAAATAAGATTTCACTGATTGTGCAACAGCCAACAAAGACAATGCAGGGCATGAGAGTTTCCATGGAAGCCCAGATTTCCAAAACAGATAGAATCATACTCGCACCTACAGACAAATAAGACTTGACTTTGGAAACCAAGAGCTCCATTAGCCTCAGACAGAAAAGAAGGATGGGCCATGATGAAGCAGTTGCTGAAAAAACTTCCTTAAATGGATAAGATATTGCTTTGGTGTGAGATAGGACTTCTCCAGTTTGACAAACCATCCCACACAAGCTGGAGTAAATGAGGATGTTCATGAGAAGTCAGTCACCTATATAATTATTAAACTACAAACCCTGACTGTGAAGAGTGTGGGCAAAGGTTGTGACCACACAACTGACATATGGGGCTGATGCCACACCAAAAAGTTGAATCCAGAACTGAAACATTTAACCCCAGTGAATAAACTAAGGGTAAAGCCTGAAAGTAAGATAGATTGAGATATGAAGGTTAGTATTAAAGAACTGGATGAGTGACAATTGAAGAGTAAGGAAAGATTCCATGATGAATAATGAGAGGATGGTGAAGTGATTGAGGTTGGAGATATTGATGACAGAATGCTAATACCCAGTTTTCCTGGAAAACCACAAACAAGAAGTGTGAAATACTTGTTTAAGAGTGTCTTTAGCCAAAAAATCTTGAATTGCCTTCAAGAAATTTTGGCACAAAATAAGATCTAAAGGAGGTGGAAGGAAATGGGTCAAGAAGATAAAGGGGAACAAAAATTGAAGGAATAGTTTTTTTTCTGTTAGAGCATGACAAATGCAGGGTTCAAAGTGACCAGGTACTACAGGGGCATAAATCTTGGTAATTATACTCCAACAGTGCCAGAACCCACAGAATAATCACAGACAAACTGACATCACAAAACATAACAATAAGCAATTTGGAGACTCATCATATAAACCTGGGAAAGTGGTGCTAGTAGTTAGAAGGATTCATGGGAAGGTGAGACAAGGGAATAGAAGGATGATGGGTTTGGGAAAGACAAGAAAGAAGGAAAGAAAATTTTTATGTGCAGCCTCCTCTCAAGACTCCAAGGAATCAGGATGATCCACAAAAATACTGTTACAAAAAAAGGGCCAGATCCATGTGAGACAAGAGGGGTATCTCTGCCAAGGAAATTCAAAGTACAATGAGCCATGTATGAATAGATAAAGCTAAGAAATAAAAGTAAACCAATGTAAAAAGGAGAAGGGTACATGCATTCTCTAAATAAAAAAAAACCCCTTAGGGGAGTGGTGGATAGTCTTGGTAAGGAGGTGGATGGAAGAGATATAACATATCTGGGAAATTATGTCCAAAAAAGTCAAAGGAGGATAAGTGAAACCCAGAGAGGTAGCACAGGATGGTGTAACAAAGACCATCTAAATCCTCATCATGAGAAACGAAATGGGAGATCTGGCCAAAATTACAGAGACATGGCAGATCACAAGATAGTTAACATTTTGTGATGCATATTACCATGGAGACAAAAGCTACTGAAGTAGTAAAAGGGGGTGGATCAATTATGGCTGGATCCATAACAGAAGACATTGTAATAACATTAAAGTTTATTATGTGTAAATAAAAATATAAATGTTAAGTAGCCACAGATAAATGGTATTAAACTAACTGTTCTCAAAGTGCATTAGAATTAACCAAAAGTGCACACAAGAACTGTAAGTACAGGGCAAAAACTGAGCATGACTGCACACTGGAATGAAAAATTGAGGAGTAATGAGAAGCTCTTGACTAAAAGGAGTCAAGGAGGGTGTGTCATGTCATAGTTGTATGAGTAAGAGATTGTTACATACTACAACATCAACTATACCATAAGAAATTTTATTAGGATAGATGAAAGGATCAAGGCAATTGTCGAGCAGAAATTGAGTACCTAGAGAGTAACAAAAGTCAGGAAAAGCTGTTACATGAGCAAAGATAAAGTATTGTAACAGAAATATAATTAATCATGATTCCTGGTGTTAATGGCAATTTACTTTTATATAAGTTCTGACTTTATGTAAAATCCTTGGTGTGTCATAACCCATCATTTTGATAAACTTCTGAAATTGAATAGAATTAAAATTAATATTTTTATACACAGGTTTTCATATGAGAATTACATTAGATAAATCATCAAATTATTCACTAAAATTAGAATAATTACCTAAAATTACAGAAAATTTATTTGCACATCTACAATGGTTTTATCTTATAATAATATAAATATTATACATTCCACTTGCCCTGTAATAGTCTTGTGCAGAATAAATCAAGGTAAAAAAAAACTTTACTGAAATGACTATAGGTAACAACATATCCCTCCCTAATATATGCAAAAAGAAAGAGGTAACTGATCAGAAGCTGACCACATATAATTATTATTATATATTCAAACGTCAAAGCACGCCCTCTACATTCCAATATTCAGTTACACAACCCCTTTACAACATGTGGTCAGCTTCCGGTCAATTACCTCTTTCTTTGTGAACCTGACGATGACTGAAGAAGGTCGAAACGTTGTTTGCTCCTTTACATAAAAAATTTTCTCAACCAAACAAGCTGTTTCTTCATACATTCTTCTCTACAGGTGGGTTTTCTCAACATCACTGAGCACTTTTGATTGTTTAATATACGTGTATTTAATGCTATTTCCAGAATGAATGCTAGAAATTCTTCATGCAATCAAACAATTTTTTTTTTCAGATGGATAGTGTTAATTTCTGACTTTCTTATGGTTTAATGTGAGTGTAGAATTTTTTTTTTTTTTTTTGGTTGTGCTGGACAAATTACTTGCCAAAGAGGTGTGAAACTTTGGGCCTTTGTTATATTTAACAAGATATACAAGTTTTTTTAAATTTAGGATGTGATTTGTGAGCTTCATAACATTCAGGAAGTGTGATTTATAAGTTTTATATGATAGCTAGATAACACTATTCTCATCAAATCAGATTTTAATAATGTTTAAGGTATTTATGAATTTTAAACTTTTTGTTTAATTTGATCTGTGTTTTCATGTCTCTGGCACACTACTTATATTTTTGCTTTCTTATGCTAGGAAAAAATCATAGGCCATTTACTATTATAAAAAAATAAATCTATGAGGCTGTCTTATATTTTGTAGTATTGAAGAATTTTTTGGATTAAACACCATCATTACATTTTTTGTTAGTTATTTCATCCTAATAGTTTTCCTTTTTTTGTGTTTTTTTTTAAGGTAATTCACTGGTGAATGTGCTTTTGGATGGACAACTTATGGCTACTCTGGATCCCATGTAAGGTGTTTGATAGTTGATAAGTTCTTAATTTTGTTTTTATTAATACTCCCTTATCTCACTATATTGTAGTTTATTATTAGGTTTTCTTAGTTATTTATTACAAATTTAAAAGTATTTTCTTTAAAAATGCAGTTATACAACGTGTTTTTTATTAATAATGTCAAACTTGCTGTTCTTCGGGTAAAGTGTTTACAAAACTCTAGCATTGCTGCAGTGTCCTTGTTTGTCTTTGTAATGTGTCCCCTCATAGAACTCCATGGTAGGTGGTATTTGTGGACACTGAATCTTACTCCCCTTCCTTATGGATTCATCAGATCACCCAAAAAAATAAAACTATAAAAGGTAGCTAATTGGTAAGTGATTATGTCTTGAAAACTCAACTGGATTCTCCACCCCATTTTATCATTCTTTGTCAGAAAATCCTTTAGAACAAATATCTCTCTCTTCTTTTCTTTTTTTTTATTCAGAAGGGGTTAGAGGGGTTTGCTGACTGTCCAAAGTCAGCGAAGAAGCTATGTACTGTAGACATCTTGGGGGAAACATCTACCCAGAAACATAGTGAAACTCCTCTTTAATTCGAAGGACATTGGGGATATACCCATTAAGGTTACTTGCCATGCTACTTTGAATTCCTCACAAGACATTATCATTGAGAGGGACCTAAGGAGCATCCCCATGTCAAAGATTTTCACTAGTTTCTCCAAACAAATTTATACAGTGTGACATATTTCTGCTTGTAAAGAAGCAATTATGCTGCTAACAATGTACTTTTTTTGAGGTTTGAATCACCGCATTTACCTGCCACTGTCAAGGCAGGTTATCTAAAGAATAAGATACAACCATATATTTGCAACCTTCTCCAATGTGTCCATTGTCAGCAGTTTGGTCATTTGAAGACATCTTGCCTTGGTTTTACGATGTTCTCTCATTAGCATAGACTATGACACGTATGAGTGTCAACTGGACCTTTACTACATCAGTTGTAATGGTTTCTGCCTCTCTTACTTTCATTTATGCTGTAGGTGGGTTTAGAAGAAAAAGGTGCAGCATTTAAAAACCTTTAATAATGAACTTTTCTTATCTGGAGACTTGAAAGTTGTCCCCTACTTCATCTTGGACTTATGCTGCTGCACTATGTTTCAATCCTTCAGTGGTTGTGCAGAAAGCACATTCTGTACCTATGCTAGAGTTTTCTTCCCATCATATGAAGAGTCTTTTGACATCAATGGATAATTGAGTTCACAAGTCAATGTCTACTCCTGTTTTTGTCCCTGCCATTCCTTCCAGTCTCCTCGGCTTCGAGATGTAGAATGATTCTTTATTCATGTCCTCAATCTCTGGAATTTATGCTTACCAACATAGACCTGCCTACTTGAACCAGGGCAGGATCCATGGACATCAACAAGACCCCTTCTAATAAATAAAAAAATGGAGTGGTCATAAATTAAAGGATTCTCCACTGAGTTCTCTTCTACCTAAGTAAAAATGGCCACTTCTGATACAGTGGAACCGTCAAAATTTTCATTATAACTATCTAAGTTTCCATTCTAATTTGGATGGCATTAAGGCTTTGATTAATTTGTCATCTTACATATTTTTCCCTAAAGGAAACATTCTTGACACCTGCCAATATGATTACCGTTCAGTAGTTTTCTCTATACTGGTATGACAGGTTGTGTGATGGAAGAGAACATGGTAGGGTGGCACTACTGGTTGGTCAGAAAGAGCTCACATTGTCTGGACTTTGATGGATTTTATTTTTGCACAAGGAGTTCCTTGTTAAACTGTTACAAAACTCATCAGCTATTTATATACCACAATATAAAATATGATTAAGATTTAGCATGTCTAAGTGATGATTAATAAAATTTGCCTGATGAGACAGCAGTAAATCTAAATTTACAATGCTAAAATACAAAATATGGTGTTTAATTTCATAGTGTGGACACAGCAGATGGCCCCAAATGGCCTGGTTCTTAAAAAGAAAAAGCTTTATAAAAATATTTGTATGTGTTCTTATTTTCAAATTATGTGTAATAATTTACAAGTGTAAAGAAATCATTTTATGCAACATGTACACAGAAAATATTGTTTAGAAATGTATTTGTTTAGTAAATTGCTGAGGATGATTTGAGTCTCTGCAAAATGAAACATCAATTTTAATTAATAACAAAAATCGATGAATAATGACATTTTGGACATAAATATATGAGAATTTTTTTGGAATAACACAGTTCAGTGTTTAATGTTTGGATCTGTGGAGCTGAGGTTCCAGGCTTGCATCCTGTTCATACAAAAGTAAATTTTGCTCCTCATTTTGAGGCCTTATAAGAGTAAAAACCAAATTCCATTATTCAGTTTGCCGATAACTGACAGTGGGTACTATTGACTAGCTGCTCTTCTTCTATCACTTCAAAACTAGATACAACTGGTGCAGAGATTCCTTGTGTAGCTTTGTAGAAACTTAACAAACTAAACAGGATTTTTAAAAAATATGCACCATATTTTGTTTCATGTTAATGTCTTTTGTTTATGGCTTAAAATGTATGGTTATAATATAATTAATCAGAGGTTGGGATTTACTGTTTTTAATGCAGTCCTTAATGATTTTCTTTATTAATTTAGCTTCATTTCTATGTAATTATTTAATTTCAATATATATATACACACATACACATGTACACATTAAGTGATATTGAGAATCAATATACATTAAGGCATTTGCTCAAATAATTTACTCTTACTGTTCTTCATAGGAATCACTTGGACCTATATGGTGCACTGTATCGCTTCTTTGTTTGGCATAATGCTTACACCGTTTGCTACAAGTCTCATGGTTGTGACAAGCAGGTTTTAAATAATTGGGTGCATTTACTAAACGGAGAAATAAAGAGTATCCATGAAAAATCCTTTCTTTGTCCTGACCTCTGGAGAGGTAGTCTTAGATTTACTACAAACAATGTAAGTGAAACAAAATTAGTTAGGTTTTGTAGTGATCAACAAGAATTAGCTGTTGTTCATACAGGACAGTATACCTACTGGTATGTTGTCAAGGGAAGAGAGTAAGTGTAAAATCTATGAATTAATGATGGATATAAGTGTGACAGTGTGTGATGTTTCAAATCACCTGAATGTAAATTGAAATTTTGATAATCTATGATACATCATTTCTCAATTGTGTATTTTATTTAAGAAAAGTGAGGTTTTAATTAGCTTACTTTTTAGATTTAAAAATTCAGAAAATATCTGAAATGGAATAGAAAAAAATGTATCACTTTATTTAATATAGCCTTGTATTCCTTTATTATTATTATTTTATTTCATGTGTATTAATATGAGAAAACCCACTTGCAGAGAAACATATATGTGCAAAAACAGCTGGTTTGGGTTGAGAAAATTCTTATGTAGAGAAGTGAACGTATACTGCTGCATACCATATATTCCCGACATCAGCAGAAAAATAACCAACATTTGGCAAAAACTAGTAACAAAATATGACATTCCAGTTAATATCAAATTTATTCAAAAATTAGGCACAAAGCTAAGGTCTATACTATATGAAAACTTCACTGACAAACATCACACCAACATTATAAAATACAATGTGATAACTGTCACAACTTTTTCATTGGAGAAACAAGTAGAAAAATGGAATCCAGATTCAAAGACCATAAAAAATCTCCTTTACACAATTTCAAACACTGCACATCAAATAAACACAACAAAACCATAGAAAACACCCAAATACTAAATAAAGAAACAAACATAAACAAATGTAAAATTAAAGAAGCCTTACTTATAAAACAACTCAAGCCCAAGATAAACCAATATAAAGGACTACCTTTATACCTATATTGAAAAATATATTCAAACATCTGAGCACACCCTCTACATTTTTACACTCAGTTACACAATTGCCTTCAAACATGTGATCAGCTATCTGTCAATTACCTCTTTCTTTATTTGTGAACCTGACAATGATCCGAAGAAGGTTGAAACGTTGTTTGTTTCTCTACATAAAAATTTTCTTAACCCAAACCAGTCATTTTTGCATGTGTATTAATATTAGTTTCTTGACAAATTATTTTAATAATTTTGTTTTTTCACACTTTAAAATGTTGGTAGATGCATGTCCATGTTCTGTTATTCATGCATTTAAATTACTATTTTTTAATTAGGAAAAAAAATTGAAAGTAATCTTAAACATAGAATTAACCCAATTAAAATTTATAAAGAACTGGTTCACGTGTAGAATATAGGTATAATAGAAATATGTATTTATGATTTTGTTCTGTTTAAAATTTTTTGTGGTTTATTGTCATGTTTTATAGGGCCATATTTGTTTACAGTAGGTGTTTGTGACTTGTTGGTGATAAAGCTTAACAATAAAAAAAACAGCACACAATCCACTTATTTTAAAATAATGTATCAAAAGTGTGCCAAACATTTGTACTGTTGGTTATCACAGTTATATATAGAGCTCTAACTAATTGTCTCTTTTACATCATAGTTCACACATGTGGGTTCAATTACTTTAGAATGTCCTTTGACAAGACTAGTTTCTCTTCTCTGTTATTAAAAAACAAGAATGTGATACTTATTTTAAAATTACCATTATAATTGTTGGTTATCACATTTGTATCCAGAGCTATAAATTGATTGTCTTGTTTTAGTCAAAATCCATACAGGTGGATTCAGTCACTTCAGAACACCTTTTGAGAGGACAAGTTATTTTTTCTACTCAGTTATTGCAATACAAACTGTGATATTCACTTTAGAAAGTGCCCATTATGATCAAACTCACATAGTGTAACTTCACTTTCAATAATTTACCTCTTCAGAACTTGGTCAATTGTATATGCATATATGTGTGTAGTGCCCCAACTGACGCTTGTAACTTTCTACATACTACAAAATGTTTTGAAATGACAATATTCAATAAAAACTAAGAAGGTTTTAGTAGCATAACAATCACTTACTGGTAAACTACACAACATATGATTTGTGCATAGTTATGGAAGGAAACCCGCAACAAGTTATCATTTCTTGAAATACTAAATTTAACATTCATGCTTTTTAATTACCGAAATCATGACTCTTATATTGAAGTTAAACAATTGTCTACATCTATCATTGAAAAAGATAATAATATAAGTACACTGTAACATGAGCTCATCAAAATGTTTTACATTTGTTATAAAAGTTCATTTGCTACATACTCAAAAAGTGGGTCCCTTGTCATCAAATACTGTGGTATAGTTGATTGTAAGTCAGTAAAAACTTCTAACGGAAGTAACTTTGCAGTAAATGTTATTATTTTAATGCATTATTTTATTTTTAATTTTGCACAAATGATTAACTCTTGAAAAGAATAAAAGTTGTATGTCATCTTTGTTGGATGCACTTGTTTAAAGTGAGTTCTTGCTGTTCAAAGTTTGAAATGATATTAAGAGATAAAAGTCAAGCCAATCTTCTCAGTGTGCTGCTCAGATCTTTGATTTTTTTTTTTAGTATTGTAAACAGCTTTTGAGCTGAATAATTAACAATATTAAATTAGTATCATGAGTAATGTTTATTCTTTAAGTTTTACACAAGTAAGATAATTACTGTGATTTATTAAAACACCATACATTTAAAAGTATCTCTGAAAAATAGCCATCAGAAGATCACTCCTGATTTTAGTGTAACTTCATTCCATTGATTACACATTTAATACTTTGGCTTCTACCTCCAGCCATTATTACTTAAACATGTAAAAAGCACGCAATTTATTTCAAGAACACAGCAGAAAGCTCTTGCACTGGTTCTGCCAGTTTTTGTTGATAGTTATATTTTAGTTCAACATAGAGAGCCATTATAGCATGAAACCAAAACATTTTAGTTCTAAGAAAGATCATATGGTATAAAAAAGAGTATTAAATGAAGTTTACAAGTATTTGAGTAGCAACTCAAAGTCAAAATTATAAAATATATGTTTGAAGTTATGGCTGTGCTAATAATGTTACAGATGATGAGCTTGAAGTCAGAGATGGTACTCATGGTAGCATAAGAGATAAGTTGTAAGTCAGAGACTATGCTAATGGTAGTATAAGATATGAGCTTGAAATAAAATAAATTACTAATTGTATAAATTATAAGCTTGAAATCAGAGATCACTAATGGTACAGAGATGAGGATGAAGTCAGAGACAGTGCTGATGAGAGGTAGACATCTAATATTAACAAATTAGCTAGAAACTAAACAAGAAATCAAGAATGTAGCTCATTCACAAAATAGTTCTGAGAGTTGTAAGATGTTTTTTTTTATAGTCTACTATAATGTAGGAAGAAATATCCTTTAGATTTAAGCACTGATAATTAATAAAATTATAAATTTTGCTATAGTTCAAGAGGTTGAACTTTTTGGTGTCATCAGTTTTCTGTAAAACTATTATTAAGCTTCATTCAGTAATTGTGTAAAGTGATAAATTAATCTTTAAAAGATCCTTATCACGTAAGTGTTTTAGAGAAAGCTTTATTTTTCAAGTAGGGTATGTTATGTCATATTATGAGGAGTAGTGAATTTGTAAATTACTTTAGGACAATATTAAAATACACAGAACATGATTTTAAGTGTTTTTAATAATTTTATATGAGGAAGAAAAATTTACACATGGAGAATATTTTACATAAAATAATAAAGCCAAAAGCACTTGTAAAACATCTGAGATTAACTTCAGAGCATTTATTAATGTTTAGAAGTACAGCTTAATTATGCTTTACAAACTGTTTTCAGGTTATATGTATGTTGAGAAAAAAAGCTCCTACATATGCAGCAATCAGTTTCTTATGTTAGCATGCTGCATTGAATTTCAGTTTGTTTGGTTAGTGTTATTAATAAGTTTTCACTTTTAAGTATATAGGAAGGTAAAGGCTTATACTAAATCATTAAAATTGTTTATTTAAAAATCATTAGAGAAATTTTAAAAAATTGGCTCAGAAAACAAACAGAAGGCCTATGCATTACTACTTGAGCATTGGGTTAATGTTAAATTCCATTACAAGTGACTCTACAAGGTTGCATATTGTTTCTGCAGGAACTTTTGCATTCAGTCACTATTCAGAAAAAAAAATTAAACTATAGTACACATTTGTTAGCTTGGTTACCATTTTATAGAATTATAGAAACATTATGAGTTTAAAAAGTGGTGGTGAAACTTTCAAGAATAATCAGAACACTGTCAAAGGAATATGTTTTATACAAACTTGAGAGAAAAAACTTAATGGTTGCAAGTGCAACATAATTTTGATGTGTAACATATCCTCTTTTGTGAAAGTAAATAATGCGCATAACAAATAAAGGTAACTGTCATTTTTTTTGTAACTGTGTACCCCAGGGTAGTATGAAACATTTGTGTAACTTTGCACTTTTTTCTAGTATCATTTTTCAGTAAATGAATGTTAATATTTGAAATATGTTTTGATGTTTTTACATTTGGTTGTAAAATTAAAGATTGTTGTCTATGAATATCTAGTTAGGCAAATACTATACAGAAACAGAAACCACTGAAGATAAAAACCACTTTTGTAACATTCTGTTTTGGGGAACAAAATTTAAAGTTAAAGGAATAATTGTAAGAATTTACTGAAGTTGTAGAAGGAAAATGTTAAACAAATTTAATAAAACTGTAAATAATCAGTAATTAGGTATTACAGGGTGGTCGTTAAAAAAGCGGAAAATTTGAGAGTCAGATGAGATCATGAATAAAATGCGTGCTTACTCATTTCTATTTTGATTTCTTTACATCATGAATAAAATGCATGATTTTAATATCATAAAATGCATTTTGAGCATCTATGAGTGTAATATAACATATGCCTTTAAAAAACTTTGTGAAAGTTATTCTTTGTAAAAATAAATAGCTGTTTGACAAATTTTCCGCTTTTCTAGCGACCACCCTGTATTTTTACAAGGGAAAAAACTTGTGCAAATATTTTCAAATTGTTAGAACTGAGGGAGTAAAAAAATTTATTAAATATTCACATCTCTTTTAACCCTGGATTGTTATTATATATTTTATGTTTTATAATAGAAAAATAACTCATTAGACATCCCAGGATTTTCACTGTTTCCATCACCTGAATTAGAAAGAAGTACAAACCATGAAATGGAGAACATGAAGATTAAAACTATTCAGAATAAAGAGAAATGTCCAGAACATAAAGAAAAGGTAATTATTTTCCGTTTGAGATTGTTGTGTTTGTCTTTGCCTTGCAGCTAAATTTATTCCAAAAATTGTGTAATTTGCCACACCTCATCATATGATAAGCCACAAGAGTCAGCTCATTTCGTCAGTAAAACCAAATATGTGATGCAGTTGGAACAAGTTATCTCATTCTCACTATGGTAAGACTATTCTGAACCAGTCAGATAAGTTTGTTTCCACATGGAAAAAAGAAATGTTACTCGTACATGCACAAAGTAGGCAGCATTGAGCTGTTAAGACTGTATATATTTTATAATGTCTATGATTCATAAGATTTCTATACAGATCAAAGTAATTTAAATTTATCTCATTTAAAAATTTGTATATAATATTTTTGAAGAAAATATCAAGTTGTATGCCACATTAATTGGTATAACATGAATAAAAAGTAGTTTAATAAAACTATGAATGTAAACCACTTTAACCTCATTACATGCGCAGTAAATGATTAATAGGATTAATGGCTGAATAGATTTTACTCAACATATTTCAAACTTTCTGAAAAATTTAATGATTCAGGTATTTAACCAGAAACATCAGTGGAAAGATTGATTTCATTCCATGTTTTACAGCAATTAAAATACAGTTTTATAGTGGTTGAAGTAAAATAATAATAATGACCTTGGGGTTTGAATTGGTGAAAATTTTGAAATTCTGTCATTGTATTAATATTTAATTCTGGCCATCTTCATAAACTAGAACAGTGCAGCAACGTGAGAATATTAGCCTACTACTTTAGACTTAGCATGACAGGCACTTCTATACTTCTACATAAATATATAAAACTAACCAGAAACTATCTTAACAAAGGATCAAACAGACACATGTATACAGAATAACTCGTTTCCATACAAAACTAACATACAAGAAGTATATAAATGCTCTACATTACAATAACATAGGTACATCTGGCTGATTCCTCTCATCTAAGCAGAGGATCAAACAGGCACATGTAAATACAGAAACAGAATTATAGAGAGAACTAACCAGAAACTATCTGAACAAAGTTTCAAACAGACATGTAAATACAGAAACAAAATCAAGGATAGAACCATCCGGAGACCACAGTCTCAAGCCACATTTGGAATGACAGTCAGTAGCAGCAGAGATTTGGTGACAACCTTGTCGAGAAACGTTAAAAATAGTTTATAAAAGTGAAAGCAATTATTGAATTAGATCTGATAGTACAGATTCCATGACAGCATTGTTCATGGTTACTTGTTTTCAATAAGATTCGTAAATAATAAGACTGTCATATTATTTTGTGCAGTAACTTTTCAGTAAGATAAAGTATTCTGTATATTTTTCCAGGAAAAATGCTGCCAGACTTCTG
The DNA here is from genome assembly GCA_011833715.1 of Carcinoscorpius rotundicauda. Classification (NCBI taxonomy): domain Eukaryota; kingdom Metazoa; phylum Arthropoda; class Merostomata; order Xiphosura; family Limulidae; genus Carcinoscorpius; species Carcinoscorpius rotundicauda. The sequence continues at coordinate 61,948,353 of CM022400.1, read as the reverse complement.
GTAAAAGGGGCTTCTTTTTTTCTCTCTCATTCTTATTGTTTACCTAAACAAAGGAGTACTTAAGTTTTGAAGGTAATTTTCCTCTTTTATTTTCAGGTTCTCGTACCTTTTGAAGTCTCATCGTGTTTGGAAGTAGTACACATTTGTTCAGTTGATACTATTCCTCTTCATTTAATTTGTCATGCCAGGTTTTGTCTGTATCCTTTTATATAGTGAATTAATTTTTGTCAAATAATAAATCTAACAAGTCTACTAGTAAATTTGGGATGTATTTTCTGAGTTAAGATATTTTAATGAAATAATGTCTTATGAATTTCTTTCATAAAGATTTTCAATTTTTATTTATGCTGATAATGTTACAAGGCGGTATTTAAAAAACATTGGGTTACATGGATGATAACTGAGAGTTGTTACATCTGTGACAGAAATGGCTTTCATATTCAACTTAGAGATGAAAATATCATAAATAATGTACATTTCAAATCTTCCAGTTGTCAAAATCAACACTTTGTCTGACATTCTAGTTTCTGTTTTAAAAATTAAACTTTTATAAATATTTTATTTAGCCTTTGTTAAAAATTGCTGTTTGGTAAATCACATCAGTGTCTTGTCCTGGCCTTGGGATCAATAAGCTAAGGCAGAGGTGTTTACTGATGTGCATTTTACATAAATTCATCTGTCAAAAAGATTAAAGAAAACAAACATTTTTATAGATGTTTCCAAGTTTGAATTACTTAAATTTTTAATGTGTTAACAAGTAAACTATTTCTTTAATAAATAATGTTAGTGTTAGACACTTCTTTAGTATAAAGTACAAACACCTTTAATAAAAAATACTTTCTGTGTACAAAGATTTCTACAGAAATCCTTTTTTGTCCATTTTTGAGCAGTTACAACAAAAATTAATATTCTCAGCCATAACAGTTAATGTTCAGTGGAAGAAGTATAGTAAACAGTAACAAGTTTAGCTGTTCATTCCACAATAAAGCAGTTTCTTATTAAACTTTCACGATTTCATTTGTATTTGCAAGTAGATTCAGTAAGTTTTTACAGCTGAACAAATATAGATTGCTGCTAATCTACTCATAACTATCACATTATGTCGTAGGTGTAGTCCTTCTGACAGAACTTCCATGCCTCACAATTTGTCTCTCATATAATCTAAATCTCACAAAACAACTACTGAATTCATGCTGAACTTTTTCTCACTTTAGTTTTCTTCATGTATTATAAATATCAATATAAGCATTGATCACTTATGTATTAAATCTACTTTCTATTCACATAGTTTAACCATTAGCCTTTTAATTAAAGCAGTAAACACTATTGTCTTATATACCTGTATCTTTCAATATACATTTATTAATCTCATTTATTAGTGTTTCCTGAGACTTAGTTCCTAGGCAATTATATATAAATTCCAAAATGATACTACCTCACCTTACCAAAGGCTATTTTGATATTAGTTTTCCTTTAAGCATTGCTATATAAATGTTTGCTGACATATCATTTCTCTTTTATAACTTTTCATTTTCTCTCAATTCAACATGAGCTTATCATGGGACTACCCTCTATCAATCATGTTGTACAGAATGATAGATGATGTATCCTTGCCACAATATGTGTGTTCTACTTCTTCCTTCACTTCCAGAACCTAGGGTACAGTTTATATCTCACATTATAGCCTGTACCCTGGAGGTCCTTTTGATTGGTGCAACACTTTTTAATTTTGTTTAGGCTTTTTTTGATTTATAACATATACACTGCTGGCCAAAATCTTAAGGCCAATAAATGTAAAGAAAAAATATGTATTTTGCATTGTTAGACTCAACCACTTATTTGAGTACAGCTTTGAAAGATGAAAATAACAGAGTAGGGGAAAAAAAAAATTTTAGCATTTAATAGGGAAAATGTGAACACTATGAAATTAGCCTAAATACTAGCTGGTCAAAAGTTTAAGACTGTACTAAAACAAAGAGTTAATCAATAAACACATAACGAAATTTAGTCATTTGTGTTTAAGCATGAGTGTTGTCAACACCTCCTACTGACAAATCCTGTGTTACATTGGGTAAAAACATGGCAAAGGCTAAAAATGTGACAGATTTTGAATGTGGCAGAATTATCAAGCTGTAAAAGCAGTTTTTCTCAACATGCCCTCGCTGGTGAGATTGGGCACAGTAAAACTGCTGTTGCAAATATCTTAAAAGATCCTGAGGGATACAGAACGAGAATTTCAAGTGGTTGGCCCAAGAAACTTTTGCCAGCATTGAGCTGAAAGATTTGACAGGTTGTCCGGCAATACACCATCCGATTGTCAAACCAGGTTAAGGCCTTCACAGATGCAGAATGCAGCTAAAGAACAATAAGACAGCATCTACGAGAGAAAGGTTTTAAAAACTGTAAACGTCTTCAAAGGTCACACATCCTTCCACACCATGAAACAGCTTGATTAAACTTTGTTGAGAAGCACCAAACATGAGACATAGAAAGGTGGAAGAAGATTTTGTTCTCTGATGAGAAATAATTTAACCTGGATGGGCCAGATGGCATCCAACATAACTGGCACAATAAGGATATCCCACCAGAGACATTTTCCACGTGACACAGTGGAAGAGGTTTCATCATGATCTGGGGTGCTTTCTCCTTTCATGGAACAATGGAGCTTCAAGTTAATCAGGGGCATCAAACAGCAGCTGGCTACATTGGCACTTTGAAGAGAGCATCCTTATTGACTGAAGGCCCTCGCTTGTGTAAAATTTACTGGATCTTTCAGCAAGACAACATTGCAATTCACAATGCCTGCAGGACAAAGGACTTTTTCATGGCGAATAATGTGATTTTTTTGGAATATTCAGCATGTTTGCCCAAACTGAAACCCATTGAAAATGTTTGGGGTGGATGGCAAGGAAAATGTATAGAAATGAACGTCAATTCCAAACAGTGCATGATCTTTGTGAAGCCATCTTCACCACCTGGAATAACATTCCAGCCAGCATTCTGCAAATGCTTACATCAACCATGCCAAAGCGAATGTTTGAAGTAATTCCCAATGACGGCCATGCAACTCACCACTGAGACCTCTTGTTGGGCTTTTCATACCCTGTTTAGGACTTCTTTTTTGTATGGTCTCAAACTTTTAACCAGCTAGTATCTAGGCTAATTTCATAGTGTTCACATTTTTCCTATTAAATGCTAAAAAAGTTTTATATTTTTATTTTCCCTTTTCTTATTTTCATCTTTCAACATATAGCAACAGTGTTTGGTGTATGCACTCTGCAAGCTGAGCAGAGTGCAGTAACTTTTAGATCACAATATGTGTTCCACCTGTGGTGATCATATTTGATGGCCTCTGTATGCTTTAATAAGTTTCTTTTAAGTTCAGAGTATGAGCAATAGGAATCAATAGCTTAGTTTTCCCATTGTGCAAAAGTACAATTTCCAGACTGACTCTAGATCAGTCGGAAATTCTTTATGCTTGAGAACGATGTTCAGGAACCTAATTCTTCCATGTATGCATCAACATGTGTACAGGAACACAAAGTATCATGCATGCTGTAATGACAAGCAAGGCTTTTATGGTAACTTTACTAAACTTAAATTGTTCCTGAATATAATAAATTCCATTGCTTCAACTGACAGTTTATGTTGAGGTACTACAGGAATATAATTACTAGATGAAGAGAGTGAAGATGATTCATTGTGTTTTTCATAGGATAACTCTTCTGTTTCCCAACTTGCCAGTGGATCTGGCCTTGGAAGACCATTTTCACAAGGTATTTATTGGTTTCATTGCAGATGCAATATTTGGATATTTAATGAATCATTTATTTTATCTGAATATCCATGTAGAACTAACAATCAATTGATGATCTTTGGGCTCACACTGTCATGAGAACTGTAAATGGCAAACTTGCTCTCTTCATATTTAGCCACTGTGTCAAGTCGGATGTGCAGCTTTATGTTTTTATGGTCATCAATTTAACTGAATGTAGTGGTAGTAAGCTACCTTTACCCTAGGTGTAATGTGTTTTTCTTCATTACATTGTAATGCATTTTCCAAAAATATAGCAGAAACTGTTTAGGTGATTTTTGTGCTTTTGAACTTTACTTGAATTGATAGCAGCCAGCCTTTCAAATGAGTTTTTAAAAAATATTAAAGAATCTATGATCACTAATCTAGATTTTAAAAGATTTAAAAAAGAAAGTTTTGCATAATACGATTATATCACTGGTATGAGAAGGAAAGGATTGGAATTTGTTTTGATTGTGTGTAGAGTGAGATGAAGTGACGAGCTGAGTGGGTGAGAAGTACTGACTCTGTCCCTTCTATGCTCAGTCAAGATTGTTCTTGAATTGATCACTTAAGGGTTTTCATGATTCCTGGGTGGAGTAGGCAAGCATTGAATTGAAACAAAAGTGCTACAATTTGATATAATATATGAAAAATATCTTTGTAACTTTACAGCAATACAGATCAAATAACATTTGTAATTATCAAAAAATGTATGTCTTTTACACATTAACCTGCCCAAGTACACTTAAATACACAACATAAATCTATTGTACTGAGTTGATTGCATGGTATTTCACATAGTACATATAAAATGTTAAAGTATTGCAATAATTTTAAAATCTAGAGCCCAATGGACAAAATCTGTCTGCAGTTTTGAAATCATCAACATCAAATTATCCAGACTTGTTTTACTTTTCTCCAGCAGCAGATTTGTTGTTGCCTAGTTTTGGAATTTCCTCTTCAGTAAAGAAGGATGAAGCAAATTTAATTAATGTTAATCAAACTGTTATTTTGTTGGTATAAAGTCATATTTTGTTTTTTATTTGTTCTTGACACTGATCTTTTGATGCAAAGGAAAGGTGCCAAGCAGTTTGTTCCTGTTTGTTACATAATGTTTAAAAATATATTTTGACAATTTTATTCATCATTTTCAGTTCAGAAAAAAAAGTTATGATGTAGGTAATTATTTTGGCTTATTAAAAAAAAGATTTTGATCTCATTAAATATTTTTCTTTAAAAAACTGCTGTAACCCCCCACACACAAAAAAATGGTCAAAATAAAACCTTTTAATGCATCTCTCGTGTTAATTAGAGAACCGGTAATTTTTTCATACTTTAACTTGCTATACACAGAAATGCTTCCAATCTTTTGAGTCTACCTTATAATAGAGAACAAGTGATGTTTAAAAAAGTAATAAAATATATTAGTTATTTTAATTTCCTAAGTAATAAAGTCCTTCATTCAATGTGAGGTGTTCTAAGTAATAAAATTCTTAGTTTATGTGAGGTGTTCTAAGTAATAAAGTTCTCCTTTTAATATGAGGTGTTTTAAGTAGTAAAACTTTTCATTTAATATGAGTTATTCTAAGTAATAAAATTCTTTTATTACTAATATGAAAGCTCTTCCTTTAATATTAGATATTTTAAATATGAAAGTCCTTGTTTTAATATTTGGTATTTCAAGTACAAACATTCTCATCTTAACATTAAATATTAGGAGAGACCTGCAATCATTTGCAGTCAAATTAATACTTCTTTAGATACAGGATTTCTGGAATAATGCAAAATAATTCATATTGCAGATAATGAAATCTGCAAGTCCACTCATCTTAGTCCTAAATTAGTTAAACATTTATTAAGTATGGTGTATATTTGATAAAACTGATACATTACTACAATGACTTGTATATGTTTTTTACTTAATTTTAGTTAGTGCTAGACTTTACCCTACTTAAGATCAGTAAATTAATTTATTATTTTATTGCACAACAAAACATTAGATTTTTTTAAAAACATTTGATAAGCTTTTCATATGTACAAAATATTTACTGAAGTATAGTAAGATCACCCTCATGTTTATATCCATTGAAATGAAACGTGTGCACATGAGTGTTAATATAGTGAGATATGAATGAATTCTCAGGACAGACAAAAATTTAATATTATTATATCAGATTCTTAGTATGAAAGCCCTTCTTTTAATATAATTTATTCTAAATATGAAAGCCCTTGCTATAATATTAAGTATTTTAAATTCTGATTTTGATATTAGGTATTCTGTGTATGAAAGTTCTTGTTTTAATATTATGTGTTCTGAATATAATGAGAGTTCTTGTTTAGCTATTAGGTATTCCATTTATGAAAGTTTTTGTTTTGATATTATTCTTAGTACGAAGGTTCTTGTTTTAATATCAGGTATTCCAAGTATGAAAGCACTTATTTTGATATTAGGTATTCTGAGTATGAAAGCACTTGTTTTGATATTAGGTATTCTGCAAATGAAAGTTCTTGTTTTAATATCATGTATTCTGAGTATGACAGGTTTTGTTTTGACATTAGGTATTCTATGTATGAAAGTTCTTGTTTTGAATTAGGAAAATAGAATAATGTGCTTAATGTTGTAGTTTCTATGAAAATTTTCATGTATTGTAGATTTATATGGTAGTTCTGGGGATTGTCTGTTTAAATATCTGTTACTTAGAGTTGAAAAGCAGATGCAGTGTGTTGGCATTATTTATCTGAAATATATGTATCTAAAAACAAACCAGACTTGTATGATGGTATATCTGAATTTTTCCCTTTTTCTCTAACATACCAGTAATACATGTGTTCTGTTTATATATTAGTGTTTCGTTTTTTCCCTTTGTTTCTAACATACACAAGTAATACATGTATTCTGTTTATATATTAGTGTTTCCTTTAATTTCCTTGTGCCAGTAGATGTGTTAAATCCTCCTCAAGGTTCCTGCAAGCTTCTCAATTTCTACATCATGTTAACAGCAAGAAAAAGGTAAATGTGAAAACTATGTGCAGATTTCATTATTGTGTAATTAGTTGTTGAGTGCCAAGTAATTTGTTGAAAATAACAGTGAAATGTTGAAATTATTGTTGTTTATCATTTGTGAACAAAAGAAATTGGGAGGTGTAATGGATTTGTTCTCTGCTTTTCAGTTAAATGGAGAAAGCAGAATATTGTAGTTTTCTTATTGTTGGAACACACATCTAAACCAGTTTGTTTTTTTATGTGAATGTCTTGTGTATATGACTTTGTGAGACTTGAGTGCTTTACTGTAGTGTAAGGCTGTCAAGTCTGATTCAGTTTAAAAAAACAAAAACAAGTTTTAGTTTAAATTTATTTTAGTGTTAAAATATCAAAGTTTAAATAAAAATGTTTTCCAGTGTAACAACAGAAGTCTTAATTTAAACTTTAATTTTAGTGGTGATATAACTATTTTTTTAAAATTTAAATGTGTATTCTAGTTTTGTGTGAATATGATTTTATATCACTAATAAGAACTAAAAAATTTCTAAGTTCAAGTTTTAAATTGGTGGTTAAAAGAAGGAATTTTAAGATATACTTGTTAATATATTGCTTTAGATTGTCATCAGAACATTTAGGGAGAAACGAAGATTTGATTATGTTATTTTATTTATACATTTCTTGTAAGTAAGTAAGTAGTAAGTGTTCTGGGTGTTTACTTCATGTGGACATTAAGAATAATTTGTGAAATTGAATAAAGCATTCTGTTGCATATTACTCATCAATGCAGAGACATTATATGAATAGTATAAAAACATTTTATGAGTCAAGCAGGCTTCTGTATATTGCTCATTACTGTTGATATTCTAGTTAGATAGAATAATTGAAGATATTTAGTGAAAATGAGTAAAGCAGGCTGTTGCATATTTTGCATCAGCTAACAAGCAGAATAACTAATAACTTTGTCATAAAACATTGGTCATTATCAATTAATTAATTAATGTTCAGATCAATGAGTTTTTGCAGAAAAAAACCAAGCAACATTTGTACATATCATTTTGTTATGATGGGAATTCATATGAACCATTCTTTGCCATATCTAACTAATGTAAAGATATTAATATTCATTAAGTATCACTTAAAAAATGTAAAATTCTCTAGTGATACAAATTTAAAATATTTAGATTCATTTCCTGAAAAATTTTATGCTTCTTTTATTATTTTTAATGTTTCTGTTTTATGGTTTTCATAAACTTAACTGTAGGTTATTTTTAGCTTTTTCTTTAGTTTGACATTCTAAGGTTGTTGTTTGTTTTTTTCTTTTGGTGATCTGATAATCAACTGTTACTTATATTTAATAGTTTTTTTTTCTTTTTTTTCTTTGTATGCTTAACTTACTATCTCATGTATATAATTTCCACACTTTACTAATTATATTGTCTAGCTAGTCATTTGGTACATGTTTAGTATATGTCTTTTTCATAAGTTAATGAAAATGATAAATAGAAATGCTTGACCTAAAGATGTTGGAAGCACTTTTTTGAAGATACGTGATGTCAGACAGCTTAAATGGCTGTACAAAGAGGTAGAAGAAGTAATTATTATTATTTTACATATTTAGCTTACAAAAGTATGTTCTGTTATTTAGGTTGCAGTAATTCTTCGACTAAAACTTGCTGACAAAACTTTGTTGCCTAAGCATGACATTAGTGATTCATTTACATCAAAAGCTTGGAAGAAAGCTGTATTGTGTGGCAGTGTACAAAGTATGTGAAAAAGACTTTTATAGTAATATAATTTTATTCATAATAAACTGTTAAGTATCTTGTTCATTTGTTGAAGACTATTTTATTAAAATAGTATAGTCAGCATTGAATTCTTGCTTTATTACATAAATCTTGTTTGATGATAACATTTTTATATAAACATCAGATTGTTTTTTTATGTGTATGTGAGGAAATACACCAAACTATGTATATGAAATGTAGGATTTTAAATCAGTGCTGTTGTACTCTTAACCAGTTGATATCAGATCAAAGACATAAGCATGTTAGTTTTTATTTTATTATTTTTTTATTTGATTCAGCGCCCTTCTTGGAAATAAAAGGTCAAACAAAATATTTGAACTTCCTTCTTGTGAGTGACTATCCAGTTTCCTCGTCATCAGTTTCTGTATATCCATTGTATGAACATTCTACTCTAGATGCCAGTTTTTATCATGACCTTATCACCAATTGTAAACCTTCTATTTACAACATAGAACATGCTAGACAGGATATAAAAACTCATCTAAAGTGTACACCCGAGATGTCTAATACATCTTTCCAATGTTTTGTTCAGCTGCTTGAAAGTGCTCAGAAAATTGTAAAGAATCAGTGCACAGGTGAGTTTTAAATGAGCATGTATTTGTTTAACCCTTCCTATAAACATTAATGATAGGGATGGTTGGAGAATCATGCATAGCAGAAAAGGAGTTAGAAATTTAAAAGATGATACTAAAAGGATAATGCATCATATGGTAAAACCACAAGCATGAGCAGTATTGATTAATTTTAGGATGTGGCACCTTTTACAGGGTTGATTAATTTTTAGGCTCTGCTGATCATATGAATGCTGTAGGTACATGTATGAACCACCTCAGTAAACATTTGTAGTTACAGAGCTTTACTTCCTGATTTTAGTTATTCAACATAATAAATGGATTAATCGTCAAAAATGTACCTTCTACACTAACCACGGGGAGAGATAGATATTAACATAAACTGCCATCAAGTGCTCATGTTGTGAAAAACTGAAGTAGCATTTAATCCTTTCACCCTGGGCATCCAAGACAAACTTTGAGCATCTTGTATTCAAACTTCTATCAACTGTTTCATGATGGGCCAAGGGTCAAAGGTCACATCATCACATTTGTTGACTTCTATTCAAAATTTTATTAAATTACTATTTTATGAATTTATGTGAACAGGTCTGATGTCAAACTGTAAATTATAATTCAAACTTTGATATTTTATGAGTAAACTTATTAGCTTAAAATAAATATTAAAAGAACATGTCTAAATATTGATATTTATGAGTCATGGTATATTGGATGCAACATTGTCTATAATTGAATGTAGGTGATGTAAAAATACTAAGTCAATAGTTTTGTATAAATTAGGAACTCAAATTACCAATATTTGTATATAATTTATGATTTTTTGGTTATTCATCTGTATCTATTAAATCTAAAAAGAATATTTTGTTTCATATTCTCTGTGTGCAAAATTTTAAAAGGCTTAGCAACAATCAACTTCATAGCTACAAGAGATAATTGTTGCTTTATTCTTATTTATAGATAATAATAATCCATATATATATATTTAAAGTATAATAATTCAAATGTGACAATATATTACAAAATACTAGTCCACTACCAACAGCCAAAATAGGGTCACTTTTATATTATTGGATATGGTAACATGAGTGTAAATGCACCACATCACTGCATGTTATATAATGATAGCCAAGCACAATTGGATGGTCAATATAATAAAAAATAAGAAATATATAGTATCATGAGACTTAAACTACTTAGACTAAACAATTGTATTTTTATGTTATAATTTCTAGTTTTTCTAGCATAGAAAAAGCATAATTTAAATTTATTTCAAATTACAAACTTAATAATATTTAGCATAAGTAAATGCAGTTTCGTGTTAGTGTTTGAAGTCATTTTTGAAAGGAGAATGTGGATTAATTTTGATATTTTTTTTTGGGTGTGGTTACAAAGTCATTTGAATTACCAGGTTTATTTGGCCAAATTAAAGAAAATAACAAATAAAATATAAAGTTTTACTGAAAAAAACATATGAAATGTGTTTAGAAGGTTTTAGGAGCTATGTAAAGAAAATTTGAAATTTTTAGATCGAGAGAAAGTATTTCTAATCTTAAAATGAAAATTACTTTGCACATGCACTGTTATAAACAAATACTCAATATATTCATGGGCAAATGTTTAGTTTATTAAAAATGCTCCAGTAAAAGTTATGTATGTGAAAGACTTATAATGGTAACTGAAAGACTGATAAATTTTGTGAAGATAAACATACTCTATTGAAAGTTAGAAGTATTAAATTTATAAAGGCTTGAGATAGTTACAGATACATCACATGATCAGCCAAATTGAATGAACCTGTATTGAGAGAGTTAATTTTCATAGTCTTGTATAAATCATATCTAAATAATAAATTATATTAAAAAAATTTCACAGCAAATTTAGTCCCTTAACAAATGGCTGTCTGCTTTTCAGCTGGATTTGTATCTATACTCTTTGTAAAGTTTCTTAGACTTTCTTCATTAGCATGTTTAACCCACAACTAGATCCAGTTTGGTTACAGTTAGGTTTAGCTTGCTATGGTTAGGTCTTGTATGTGAAGTTTATTTAAAGTTTTTTTACCTTTCCATTATTGACTACAACTAGATAGTGCTTGGTCATGGCTCGATCCAGTTTGGTCAGAGCTAGGCTTAGCTTGATTAGATCCTCTATTTACAATGTTTGTAAAGTTTGCATATCTAGATCCCACTTGTCCATTGCTGAATGCTCTACCTATACTTTCTGTAATGTTTCTTAGCTTTCTTTAGTTTCATGTTTGTCTTCAGCCAGATGTTTTACCTACTCTCTTTGTGAAGTTTATCTCCACTTAGATTGTATGTGTGGCCATGATGTAACTACTCACACTGTGCCATTTGAAATTATTAAAAGTATCAGCATTTACAGATATCATACCATGCTTTTTCTGTTTACCAAAAGATAAAAAGTATAGACATATTCTCTTTTCCTGAGGCAGGTTTGTATTCATTGACCCTAAGAAAAGGCTTGTTGTTATATATAGATAGAAAACCTATCACTTTCAATCATTGTTTGTAAGACAGAGTGATGTAATTTTTTTTTATTTTCACCACTTTATACATTACTGAGGGTAGATTGAATTACATAAGAACAGCATTCCAACTCCTGTGCTGTCCACTAGATACTTGTTTCATCATTGATTATTTCCTGTTCACTGATGCTATAGTTCCATTGAAGTGTCAACAGACATCCATGATTATGCACTGTTTAAATTAACACTGTAGTTTTACTGACACATGCATCTGCAAAGGTTCATAAGTATAATTTTAGATCATGGATCTAGGCAGGATTTCCAAACATTTTCCACAATATGAAGTTTATCTTCCAAGACTAAATTTCAGTCAATCAAATATATAGACTTGGCAGATACATGGCCAAATAAAGTTTCTGTGATTCTAGTTTCTTCAGCATCTTTCTTATAAAATAGGTTTTGATTTTGAGGTATGGCTAAAAGATTCTAAATATTTAGATTCTGAACCTTCATCAGTTTTAACACCTTATTTATTATTTTATTAGCAGTACTAGAACATATGCACAATTTCTTTACAGTGGCTTTCAGGAGAGTTTTTCTTTTGGTAACATCATCTTGTTTGTCATTACATTGCTTCATACGGGTTTGAGGTGTGATTCAGTATCCTGTTAGTGTCTTAAGAGCTCAAATTAGTAATGATATGAAGTTTAAAAATCCCATTAAATTAGATTTTTAGAGTTTTTTGTTTTTTAATATTTTCATAAGTAATGTATCAGTATTGAAAATAGGAAGAAATTAAATAATTTCTTTCAAACTTAAAATTTAAAATTCTGTTAAATTTGATTTTAATAATTTCAGATAACGAGAAGGAAGTTTGTCAAACAGAAAATCCACCAGATAATGACCTTAATACCATTCACTCTATAGTGGTTCAAAATTGGGAGCAAACTAGATTATTCAATTCAGCATCTTTACCCAGAAAAATGAAAAGAGTATTTGCATCTTTTGGTAAGATTGTTGCTCATGTTTTTCTGCATGCACAGTTAATTAAATTCACCTTCTGCTATGGAAGCTTAGTAACTGTACTGATTAATATAAGATATCAACTACAGTTTGTAATGTTGTTAGTAACCTTGTAGTGTTGTAATAAAGAATTTTGTAAGTAATAATAAAACTATCTGATAGCCATTAATAATAACAACCTCCATGCTAATTACATTATTTGAGCTAACAAAGCCTACTCTTTTTTTGAAGATTGTAAGCTTATTGTATTTTACCTGATGGCTACCAGTATTAGCAACCTCCATGCTGACTTTGATTTTATTACAGCTAATTAAATCTCCTTTAGTTTTGAAGATTGTAAGCTTACTTTATTTTATCTGATGACCATCTTTATTAACATCCTCCACCCACACTTTGATTTTATTTGAGCTAATTAAATCGCTTTCCAAAATAGGCTTACTATCTGCTGAGACTACAGTAATTTTTTGTCATTGGCTTTGGCTATGTAAGCATTGGTCATGCATACTCCATCTAGACTTTTATACCCCGCTTAAATCCTCGTTGCAGTATTGAATTTGCAAATCTTTCCACCTATGTCGATGTGTTCCCTCTAACCTGGTACTATACATAAGCACCTTATATCTTGTTTTCACTAGATCCCACTCTCTGGCAAGAGGGGGTTCAGCTTAGCTGTTGGATCTTTGACTAATACTACCTGTAACATTTATTTATTTTAAGTGAGGATGCAATGGGTTAATGGAGTACACAGGCACTAACTTGAGGCTTTACAGTTAAAGCAAACAAGTCTGAGACTGAAATTCCATGAATACTTGTTTTATTAAGTTTTTCATACACTTAAAGCTAACATTCAACATACATTTTCTCAAATAGATTAAATTATTTTACTTCAATTAACACTTACTAAACAGTTACTTAACTCTATAGTACTTCAATATGATAACTAACATTTAGGGATAATGGCATTAAAATACTTACAAGAAGTTCAGGCAAGAAACAGTCGATTATCTCAGGATTGCATTTGTCTTGTTGAATTAGAAGAATTGATTGATACCTAGTCTGGAAACAACTTATTTTATGGTTAACTTTTTTGATGGTTACATGAGGTTTTATTCAATTTTTCCTTAGTATCCTCACGATCTGTCAAATAGCATGCACAACTACTTGCAAGTAGTTTTGATACTTAATTGGTTAATTCTTTTATGATAATTTGCAGTTAGTTAACAATACAAACCAATCTGCTTATCCATTGGTCACAGATGGTAAATCATCAGCCTCTTTTTTTTTTGTATCTATACTCATATTCTTGTTATCGATAGTTTATCAAAGTGCTGGCTAATTTCCTTTCAAGGAAGTTGTAAGCTCAATAATTATCAATCAACAGCTGCTTTAGCCAAAAGTATTAACTTTTGTTTTGAAGACTGTAAACTTCTTTTATTTAGATAGCCATCAGTATATAGTTGAGGCTGTTAGAATAAATAAATATAATTCTCTGTTGCAAACTGCAGAGATGCCAACTATTTCCAATGACTGAGCGTAATGATTGTAGACAGAGCCCTTTATCATTTGCAACTACTACTTCTGATCAATGTCTCTAAGCTGTTTATTATTATTATAACTATTATTATTTATTACTGCTATAAATGGCTCATTTATGACTGTTTTGTGTATTGAATAAATAAATTTTTAAAAAATTATTTTGAAATTATGTCTTTTATTTAGTTCAGAGTAACAAACATACTGGTAAAACCACATTGAACATGCACCAACAGTAAGCGAAAAACCTTTGTGTAAGGACTAGTTTATATCATGTTTATAACACTTATTGTAATAGTTTTGCAGCTGTTGCAGCCTTTGCTTTCATGAAAATGTCTCTGGATGGTTGGGAGTTACCACAACATTGTCCATTTGACTACATGCACATCTTGTGTGTTATAGTACTGCTCAAAACTGAGATGTTCAAGTTTGGTCTGAACTTGCTTTTGTTTTTAGTCACTAAACTAAATATCCTTTAATCCTTTCACTCTTTGTATTAGAATGGAAGATTGTAAGAATTCCAAACATAACCCTACACAGAATGTCATACTTCTGGTTGCCATTTCCATCCTTAACTGTAGACAGCTGAACCCAAAACTTGTCAACATTCAACTGAAGGACAGTTTCTGAGAAAGTATCAATTTACTAATTCAAATATTGCCCTTACAACTTGTCAATAGTGTCATGCTCGTGTATTGACAAGGACAGGATACCTGTCTGTGAAGAAGCATAGAAAAGAGAAATCTTTGCTGACTTTCAGTTTTGGATCAGCAACCTTTGTGTGAATGAGATGTTCATCATTTGGAGTGAAATGTTTCATCATGTGATTTGTAGCTGCAATATAGTATTTCTTGACACTGGTGTAGAAGCTGATCAGGTCTAAGTCCTTTTTGTATTTAACAATGTAATCCTTGACAGCATTTCCAATAGAAACTGCCTCATCAGATTTGTGTAAAGATTCATTGTTGTAGTCAAATTCAATGATGTTGCCTTCAGGATATTCTGGCTTGATGTATCTGACAAGTATATTTTAAACTTGTGTAATCAGATTCTATGCATAATTTGTATGCAAGGTTTTCTCTTTGCAATATAAAATTGTCTTGCTCAGATAGAGGAATTGCAGACTGAAGAAAAAGACAAAATAACATGTTTATTTTGTTGTCCATGAAACCTGTTAACTTATCTAACTTCTGTGTGCATAACTTTTCTTGGTTACTTCCTTGCTAGCTTTCGTTTTCTTCTCTTTTTTCAATGATTGTCTCTTCTTTAGTTCAAGGTCAGACTACCTAAACATATATTGAGCTATATCAAATGTTTCTTTGTCTGCTTTTGGAAACTGTTGTCTTGTGTCCCTGTGTGGCTGAGAGGATATCTTGAGTGTGTTCATGTGTAGCTAGGAGGGTGTCTTGACTGTGTCCCTTAGTGGCTGAGAGGATATCCTGACTGTTAAAGTCTTGCTGCCTGACTGAGCTGCACATTTAGATTATTTTGAATCTAGTTTTTCCTCTTCACAGTGAAAATACTTCTTCAATGGCTTCCACATGTCCAATATTTTGTTGAGGTACACCCCAAATGATAGCCATCTTGTGTTAACAAGTTGTGGAATTTTTCTTGTTTCTTTGTCATACAATCCTTCAAACTCTTTGAAATGTTCTTTTCTGCTAGCATTTTTATCCAGAAAATAGTAGATATCTATCAATATATTAGAAACTGCACAAGGCAGTTCCCTGGAAACTTTCTGGGCAGCAATATTCATGAGGTGACAGGCACAGCCCATGAAGTAAATGCTAGGCTATTGTCTTGAGATGTGTACCATCACACCAATACCTATACCAGACGTAACTGAGGCATTGTCTGAAATAAAACTAAGACAGTTTTCCCATGGAATTTTCCTCTTTGTCAGTTCATGGCTCAAAAGCTTGAAAATATTCTCTCCTGTTGAAGCTTCTTTCCATTCCACAATTGTCAAAAGAGAACAAGCAATGTTTACAATCAAAGGGTCAAGATATTGTACAACCACTGGATACAGTTTTGAGTCATCCATGTTTATGGATCCATCTGTGGCTAAACTGTAAACACTGTTAGTAAGTATGCTTGAAATCATTTTGACATCTTTGCAACCTAACATTTGTACAATGGCTGTAGTTTTGGTTCTAGCACAGCCATATTTTTTCGCTATATCACAGTCTGGGAACATTTTTCTGAATATATGTCCTGCATCATCAGCTACAGCTTGGGGTAAATTGTGATCAATGACAAATTATGTGAACATCTCTTCTGCATTTATGGTTTCATATTCTAAGTTCTTACCCATAAATGTCGTTATCTACATCATTTTTGTCTTTGCCTCAGCCTTTTGTTGGTGAAATGCTGATTTTGTATGTCTGAAACAATCATTTATTCCATCATGTGCCACAGAAAAATCGATGTGACAAACTTTACAAAACACATGACTGTCACTGACTTTTGATGCAATGACCAGATATTTTGCACTATACTCTTTCCTAAATTTTTGATTCACAGTTTTAGTCCTGACAATCTGGTGAACAAGGCCTCTTTTTTTCCATCTTGTGAATGATCACATTGGTGTTTCTATTCCGCTTAGAAAACAAGAAATACCCATATACACAAGCACTCATTGGCTGACAAGCACTGATGATGTAACTATGGATTCCCCCACGTACCCAGTACGGAGAAGCGCCGTACTCAAACTATTGGTAGACATTGGAGATACAAATATTTTTTTTATTATTTCAAGTACAAACATAACTATCTCAAGAGGCCATTTAGACTATGTCTTTTATTTATTATCAAAATTTATTTGTATCTCGCAAGAAATTTTCTTTTCACCCCTCTCAAGCCCTGGGGGAACAATTTAGTACTTTATTGTATAGGCCTGTATAATATATAATAATTTGGGAGTTGCAAAAAGTCGTAATATTTGTCCTTTTACATTAACAAAAAGGCAGATTTTTTTTTTGTAGAAGAAAAAGATTAGTTATCTAAACATTTGTTTAAAAATAAAACATTTTTATGTTAAGCAAGGTAACTAAAATATAAATTAATAGAAATGTAACAAACTATACCTGACTTGATAGTCAGTATTAAAACTATATTATTTTGTTTTAAAATCATTTTGAAAAACAGTAGTTCTTATTACCAACTGTTTGCTGTCTTGGTGGGAGATACTAGACTTACAGCTGTTTCTGTTTATTAACTGTCCTGTTTTTAAAAAGTATGCTTTAACATTTTACCATGAACCATGACTGTTTCTTTTTATATTCAGTAGGCTTTAATATTTTACCGTGAACTATGCCTGCCTTTTTTTCTAGTCAGCAGGCTTTAACATTTTACTATGAAACATGACTGCTTCTCTTTCTAGTTAGAAGGCTTTAATATTTTACCATGAACCTTGCCTACTTCTCTTTCTCGTCAGAAGGCTTTAACAGTTTCCTTGGGACTCACAACTGGCAATCTTAACTGCACTATGTAAGAAAATTTTTACTTTATCTTGTTCCTGGGCAGAAAGTGTTATTTCCCGGTTGCTTATGCCTATAGTAAATGGAAAAAACCTATTTTTCCATTCAAACTTTGCTTTTGTGAACTGGGAGCTTACAACAAAAACGTGATGGGAGACTATATTTGGAGGCAGATATGTGAAAGTTACATTACAGTTGCAAATCTTGAAAAACTACTTACTTCTAAACGTTTTTGTGAAACTTTAATATAAATACATGTAAAACTTGAATCATATGTTGTTTTATTCAGACCTTATGTAAATGAAAGTGTGCAAATTTGCCAGTGTTTACATAGAAAATAGGTTAATTTCTAAATTTCATTATCCAGGTCACAAATGCAAAGTTTGGATGGAATAATGGCCATTTTCTATACTTTTACAACATAAGCAATTAAAAAGTAACACTCATTATCCAGAACAAAATTTGTGTTGTATAGTGTTGTCATCATGCCTTAAGGTGTTACCAGGGGTTAATTTTTAGGTACTGAAATTGGCCTACTGAAAAAGAAGCAGAAATGTCTAAGTGAGTAGAATTGTGATGATTGTGAAATTGCAGATAATTACAGTTATAATAATGCTGTTTTATCTGAATGATTTGTCTTGGAATTTTGTCAAATTTTTCAATTTGTTAGAAATATATTATACTTTTTTTAGGCATTCTGTAAATAAATACTTTCATGTTAGTCAAAAAATTTAATGTAAATTGGGTCACAAAATAGGTAGTCCATTAAACCTAGCAAGTAAGCTTTCCTCCTTTAATTCTGAGGAAAGAAGATGGTCTTCTGAAAACGTATGCATTATTGCTTCATTACTTTATGAAAGATTAGAATAATTGTGTATGATTTCTTTCTTAATGTAGAATATAAAGTCAGTAGGAGACTGTATTGAAATTCTAATAAAAGTTTAATCTTCCACTTGTAGGAGAGTTTTGGTGTTGTCTCTTTACCAACTTTGTTCATAATTTGTGGTAGATTTTATAGCTGTCACTTTTTTCTTTTAAGTTGTGAGAAGTTTTTTGAATTCCCAAAGCTATACAGAGTCTAATTTCAAGAATTGTGACAGTTTTCAGTTTTTTAGGAAAGAACATGTAATTTTATTTTTTCAAATATATTTAATTTGACACCTGATATTGGTGTCATGATGTTTATTGGTATTAAATCTATTTGAAAATTTCACTTTGTATGGATCTGACATAACCTGGTAGTTAGAGCTCTTAACTCACAACCTGTGGAATCTCAGGCTTAAATCCCTCTTACACTGAATCTGCCCATAAATTTAGCTGTTGATGTGGTTAATCCCATTATTCAGTGATAAAACAGTAGTCCAAGAGTTGGTGGTGAGTGATGTTGACTAGTTGCCTCCCTTATAGTCTGTATCTTCAAAATTATGGACAGCTAACATAGATAGCCTTTGTATAGCTGTGAGTGAAATTCAAAACAAACTAAAGTACTCTGTGTGTAAATCATATTTCTTACCTATCTATGGATAAGTTAAAATTATTGGCTGGAATCTTTCTGGTAATGTTGGTATTATTTTCTATGATATTCTTGTGGAGTCAGTAAAACATTAGCAACACTTGAGTACCTTAGTTATTTACAATTCCTTTTACAGTAAACAATTGGCAAAACCTTGGTATTATACGACTTGTTATTTTTCCATTTTTTGATATTTTTATTTTAAGATGAGCTTGTGGAACCCTCAAGTTGGCCAGAAATGAGATCACTTTATCAAAAGGAATCACAGAACAAACTTTCCTTACTAGGTGCAAAAGGAATCACAGAAGCTTCACTTCCTGATCCAAGTAATGTGTTTGTTCCTTTCATTAATCAAGCATTCTGAAGTAGTTTAGTAATTTTCTCTCCAATATTGAACACAGCTGAGTCAATTGATGTGGCTGAAGATAAATATTTGTTGTATTCAAGTGAAATGAATGTTTTAATTTTTTCTAATTAACTTAAAAGTTATTGACAAAAACTATACAAACTTTATGGCCTTATGTGTGATAAATAAATAAATGTATAAATAATACAGTATTACAGTGGTCAGTAAATGGATATTAGTTATAGGATTTTATTATTACTGTAAGATAATGAACAAGTAAATAGTATGGAAAAGCTGAAAATTTTGGCACTGTGTATTTTTTAGTGTCAGTTGTTTTGGACACATGATAAGGAAAATAAAAATAATAAAAGAATCCCTATGATGGGCTAAGAGTTAGTAGAAGATAAACCTTATTCTTTCAATTAGGTATTAAAAATTGAAAACAGAGTATTATTTTTGGAATAATATGTTGGTTTTTTTAGCCAGTGTTTAATAGTTGCATGTTCCTATATTATAAATAAACAGCAATGTGAGAGAATGTGTATACATCTCTTATAATGTTATTTTCATGAGCTAGTGTTAAGTGTCATATATATATATATAATATCTGGTTGTATCCCAATATTTTTGTTTGCAAGTTCACAAGTGTGTATAAATTGTTGCAGTTTTAAGAATACCTAACATTTTCATACCTTTAAAGATAAAATCCTCAAATCTGCTACATTGGGTAGGAATTTAGTTTATTCAGAGGCCTTCCCTATGAAAAGAATACTTCTCCTGTCCACTTTATTCAAAGAAGTACAATGAGTACAGTTCATTTTATTCCATAATGAAATTAGATACATCTCTATTAATTGTAAATGCTTTACCTAATCATTTCATAAAGTGAATAGTATTAAAGAATCATTGCACTTAACATTTAAAGGACTATTGAAAAGAGGTAATCAAACCAATCATGAGCAATATGGGGACATCTACATCAGTTCATGCATTGTAAATTTGTGTTTACATGCAAATGATCAAAATAGCACACTTGTGCTTGATTTAACACTTTAAAACAGTCAATTAAAAGTAATGATAAATGCAAGAATAGAAATAACTAGTGCATTAATAGAGAAACTTTTTCACATTTGTAATTGCAGTAAACATTATAAAAATATTGGTAAACATTTTCTGTAAATATCAAAATACTGTAAACAAAGTTTTAAGTAAGCATAACTGAATAACTTCTACAAAGACATTCAGATTTACAGTGTTTGAACATCAACTGATAAATGCATATATTAGCAAATGGGTATTTTATTGCTGAGTTGGGTGGTACTGAAAGTATCCATTTGTCCTTCATAGTTTCACATTATCCTCAAAGTATCATAAATATGAATTTCTAAGAAGAAGCAATCTGTGTATTTTATTTTTGTCTAAAATGCATAACTTGCACTAGATTGGAAATTCTGAAATTGTGAGAAATATATTGGCCTGTCAGTTGTATAGTCTGTATTGTAATACAAACCTGTACTTGCAAATATTTTATCAGTTCTGAAATGTGTGCTGTATTGACTCATTCATTGTTGTCCTCTGTGTGCAATTTTTCGGTTTCATGTCACCTATTTGGGGGGATTTCCCAAATTGCATATCTCTCTTTGTTTTACATATGTGGTTTCTTTGTTGTTGGGGCATTTAAGGTTATGGTGCTATATTGGCTTGGGTTTATTTACCCTTGATTTACCTTAGGGTTTTAAGTAGATCCCTTTTTTGATGTTTTTGTCTTTGATACGGTCCCACAAATTATCAGGCCTCAGGTGTCACCAACATTCCACCCTTATAAATGTTGTAGCTGTATGTCTCCATCAGAGCTCCATTTGCTTTTTTCTCCCTCCCTCCCCCTCTATTTTTTTGTTTTCCTATTTCCTTGTTTTCTCTTCAAGCCCCTGTAACTTACCAATATTTGTTGACAGTGTGTTATGTAAATGTCATGTAAATGTTTTGTAAACAGCAACCATGTCGTGTTGTGTTTGGATTTCCATATCTATTATTCATATTTCCATATTTATATTACTGTTTCGAAGTTCAAACCAATAAAACATGTTGTTATTCATATAAAATAACATTTAGAAATTTCTAGAATTAGGTAGATCAATCATTTGTTTATAAATAATTTGTATGTCGGCTTGGTGTCTAGACAACGAGTCTCGTGCAAAAACAGACATGCACAGATTACTCTGGAACTCTGTGGAAGTTACGCGATTGTTCGAGGACACAGTAAGCCTACTAGTATAAAAACAGACGGTGATGCGAGGAGAAAAAAGAAATCAGTCGGTCATTAGTTTTTATTTGATTCAAGAGGTTGTCTTCATTTGAGAAAGTTTAAACGTTTGCTGTGTGTTTATTCAACTTGGATTTGTGACTGGAGCTAGATCTACAGAAGCTGTGATTTTATTTCGTCAATCTTTACAATTCATTTGAATTACTGGTTATACTGAAGGTCAACACGTACAGGACTGTTTAGGGAAGACCGGAAAAGTTGGAAAACGACAAATCTGAGACATTCATCAAAAACATCGTGAAAAGAACTTCGTCAAATTTATTGAACTGTGAATTGTTTCTGGACTTCTCCATTCAAACTTTGGAATTTCTTTGTGGGACCAAATTCACACCCTAGACTGGAATTTTGGATTTCTGATCTAGACTTTTGGACTTTCATTCTAAATCATTATATTGGACACAGGCCAGTACCATTTTGTATTGTAATTAATTTTAAACTGAATATCTGTCATTGTTATTATATAATTTATGTTATATCTGTTACATATATAATAGTTTATTGTAATAAACTGTTATCTGTGTCTTTCTGTTGCGTTCAGTCCACATAAAAAAAAAAAAACGTAACACAGTGGTTTAGTAAATTCTCTGGCATTGGGCAATCGAACATATGTCTCATTCTTCCTGGGTTTTAATTCCTGCCTATTTGTTTCCTCAAGACAGCCAGGGATTGGCATCTGGTAATCAGTTGTTCTTACCTCAATCTCTTCATATCAGTATTCACGTTCACCTCAG
Organism: Carcinoscorpius rotundicauda; assembly: GCA_011833715.1. NCBI lineage: Eukaryota > Metazoa > Arthropoda > Merostomata > Xiphosura > Limulidae > Carcinoscorpius > Carcinoscorpius rotundicauda. The sequence continues at coordinate 61,925,767 of CM022400.1, read as the reverse complement.
AATCCTTCTTTCCCTGAGATGAGCATTTTCTCCTGTGTTGTGATTATCATCTGTGGACATCTCCTATGCTTACTTTGTATGGTTTATCATTCATGATTTCTCCCTTTTGACAAAATCAGCCTTAGATTCCAATATTATATCAACTGCTTTTCTCCCCCCTCATCATTTTCTTACTCCATTTTAAATTGACCTTGATCACGTGTTCTACATCCCAACTTTCATGTTATGTGTCTACACACCTACCTTTTGTTGGGGCCTTGGAAGTATGATCAGTTTTACAGGTTGAGTCACTTCCTTGTTAGCATATAACAAAAACATGATGGGAAACTGTATTTGGGGTCTGAAATGTGAAAATGATTTACATTACAGTTGCAAATCTCAAAAACTACTCATTTCTAAATAATTTTGTTCACTTTTGTATAACTTTACTATAAATGCATGTAAATCTTGATTTACATTGTTTTATTAAGACCTTATGTAAGTGAAAATTTGCCAGTTTTTCTACATAGAAAATAGGTTAATTTCTAAATTTCATTATCTGGGTCACAAAAAGTTTGAAGGGAATAATGGCCATTTTCTGTACTGTTACAACATAAGCAATAGAACATACTATCCAGGAACAAAATTTGTCACATAGTGTTATTGATATCTGTTTGTATTGAAGTAATGAGTCCATTTTGCAACATTCTTGTTAAAAAACATGTAACTAAGTAATATGAAGTGAGTTATCACTGTTGAAAAAGTGAAAATCAATTAGGCAGAAAATGATACTTTGTAACTGCCCATATTTTCAATATCACATTATTTATATGTTAATGCCATGAAAATGTCTTTGGTATAGTGTAAATTCAAAGGATTGTACTTTTACTAATTCTGGGCAATAACTAATTAGAGGTGCATGAATATTTTTTGTTGGTACAGTGAGTGTGTGTAAACATCATCCAAAGCATTTTACTGTTACAAGGTCTGGAAATTGTGTCACTGATCAGAGCTGTGTGAAAAATGTCCTTTTATTCGTAAATACTGTTACAACCTATGGGCATTACATTTTTGATTGCAGGTGTATCAAAATATTTCTTCATTGTTATGCTGTTACTACCTGTAAGCATTAAATCACTGGTCAAAACTGTGTCAAAATGATGTTCCTCCATTAGTACAACCTGTAGACATTAAATCGCTGATTGGACCTTTGTGAAAATATCCTTCCATTAGTACACACTGTTGCTACTTGTAAGCATTAAATCACTCATCAGAGCTGTGTGCAAATGTTTCTTTATTATTCTGTACTCTAAATTTAACATGTTTTATGTATCTTCATAAAATTTTACAAGCTTTTAACAAGTATTAAGAGAAATTCATATTCAAAAAATTAGGACTTTTTAATGAAGTATTTTCATTAAAAATTTCTCTTTGAATTTATGGACCCAAAGTGTTGACTATTCCAAATCCAAAGTGATTGTCATGTTAAGATTAAAAATACCTTTTGTATCTGAAAAATTCCAAATTTTATTTGCATAACTTCTAAAGCATTCAGTAAAACTTTATATGTTATCTGTAGTATTCTACATCTTTGTCATATGTTTGACCAACCTTGTAATCACCAACACAAAATTGAAATAAATACAACTTATCTTTTTTTCCCTACTACAATGACTTCAGGTTGTAACATGAAACAGCACTGTTTGTTTTAAAGAAATAGCTTTAAGCTTGTAACATGTTTAATTTTGTTGTTTTACAGCTGTTTGAACTGTGTCCAACTGATATGTGAATCTGCAGCTCAGGTTACTCTGCCAAATTATGTAATGCTTGGGCTACTTGTAAGCTATTTACCTGCAACCTCAATTTTGTTTTTCTTTATTTCACCTAATCTGAAGAGTTTTTAATTTTTACATTTTAATTACGTTGATTTGTTTTCTGTGGGAAAAAAGTTTGAAATAAAAGCAAAATAAACATTTTTTTTACATCAAGCAATATATTGTTATACATCAGAGAGAACTATTGGCAAGAGAGAATGTAACAAATGAGATCTGATTTTCTAGTTGAAGTCTGTAAAATTATTCTTTGTCTAAACAATTTATACATTATATTGTGTAATATACTTTAAATTTCATACTTCTCAGAGGGGTGGTAAATGAATGAGAGGAGAAGGGATACTTAACAAATGTCATAATTCTTGTACTAGGGGAAATTCAGGATTTTATTTTAATATTATCTTATGAGATTAAGAACTGATAGCATGTGATGTTACAATTTGAATGTAACTCATAAAATCTCATGATCTTGGCAGAAAAGGATGCTTTAGAAAGAGGGTTAAACCACTGGTCAGAACTGTGTGAAATGTATGCTCATCAGTTTACACTTACAATCTGTGAATATTAAATCACTCATTTGAGTTATGTCAGAATGTCCTTAAGTTCCTATAATCTGGGTTGTTAAGTCACTGATCAAAGCTGTGTGAAGCTGTTCTTTCGTTAGTCTGCACTGTTATAACCTGTGGGTATTAAATCACTCATTGGAGTTATGTCAGAATGTCCTTAACTTAGTACGATCTGGGATGTTAAATTACTGATCAGAGCTGTATGAAACTGTTCTTCCATTTGTACATTGAATGTTTGTAAACACAGATTCAAAGCATTGTGCTGTTCCAAGATGTATACAATATATCATTGATTAAAGTTGTTTGTGTTCTGGAATATAGGTTACCCCTAACACTGTTGTTTCTTATTACTTGCCCAGGGGTGGTTTGCATTTATCTCAGCCTGCTCATGCAAACCTGTAATGAAACCAGTCACAGTTTTCTATATTTAATGAGATATGCAATGTATCCATATAAGTATAATAGTACTGTCTTTTAGCTGTATGTATGCATGTCCATCTAACTATTTTGCAGAATTTTGTAGACCTTTACCAAAATTGATATCGAGGTTCATTAGGCCAGTGCGTGGATATGTACACATTTTTGTAAAAAATGTGAAAGTTTTGTGGAATTTTAGGTCATTTTTGTGTGTTTTTACAACTATTTCACCTCCTGTGGATGTGTCTTCACCATATTTGGTATGGGGGTTTATTGGGTCCACGGTGAAATGCATGCAATCTTGCAGTTTCACATTTTGTTTTTGTAGTTTTTTTACAATTACATATAAGAAAAGCTATCATTCACTGACATAACTTCTATCCAAGGGATGGATACTACAACAAATAGTTGCATATTTGAAGAAATGTTTCATAACTGAACCAGTCAGTTTAAAATTAAAAGGTTTGTTTTGTCATGTTTCTTTTATTGTAATTCACATTGATACTGTTATCTTAAACTACTCTGCAGTGTTATTCACAATCATGACTTTAGCCATATTTATTATCATAGGATGGTCTTAATGGCAAAACATATAAAAGGAGTCTAGTTGTGTTTGTGTATACTGAAACTGTATATATTTAAAGGTGTTAAATTAAACAGTCTTCAAATCTGTTTCTTTCTTATTTATTTTACTTTAATTTATCTATTCAATGGTTTTAATAATTGCAGAAGATTTTTCCAAGTACTTTCAGTCTGATGGAAGACCTGTCTCTGGAAGATTGGAAGTAGTAAGTTTAAAAACTGTATCACTTGTTTTATCCAAATTAATGTTGATATTAGAGTGTGTGTTCTGTTTTAACCAGTTGAGAGTTGTATACAGTAAGCCATGGTCATTAATTGTTTTAGTAAAGACTTTTATTTAATGTAAACTTCTGTATCTGACTTCTTCAGTGAGAAATACTAGTTGTGTGTTTCTATATGTACATAAATCAGCTCTCTAAGTCCACATAAAATATTTTAACACTACTGTTATATCTATGCCATGGTGAGTCTAATTAGTAATTATATCACATTTTATCCAGTATTTTGGTTGTGAACCTGCTACCATCTTTGTGGAAGACCTAGGAAGGACTTTCTGTGTTATTAGTAGGGTGGCCAAAATCCAATCCTGGATTTCCTCAGTAAAAGACTGGTATCCACTGTTCCTTCCCTTCCCCATGGAACTTTAATAAACTATTTGAGTGGTTTAAAAAGGGGTATTCAGGTTTTGCTGACTTCCATGCAAGATTGATTGAATTTGGTGGATGTAGAAAGCTTCTTTTTCTCTGTTATTTTAGCATTTGTCCAATTTATTGTGTGATTTTCTAGTATGGTGTGATGAGCTGTTATAAATAGATTAGTATTTAATTTTATATGTGTGAGTAAAGGTCTAAACTACACTAAGACATAATAAAACATCCACATTAGAGATATATAAAGAATATGAAATTAGTGTAACATCAACAGTTTTCAGAAGCTATGCCAACACGTGATCACAGTTAGTGTATATCAAATCACCTAAAAACACAATGCAGAGAAAAAACAGTATATATATATATATGCAACAAGAGTTTGATTTCAGAAGCATAATAGAAATACAAGACTTGATAATAATGATCTATCTACAATAGGCCATCTTGCCATTTATCATAGGATAAATTGGAACGATACTAAAATAATAGGAAGTGAACCATACATGAGAAAAATAATGATCAAAAAAGCCTTCTACATTTGACCTTACTGATAACACAATCAATCTCTCACAAAAGTTGCCAAAAACCCAGTCAAATGGATAATGTACCTGACTTCTATAAAAAAAAAATTAAAAGACCCAGAATAGAATTCCAGCTGCTATCAACAGAGAAATTGTCCCTCTCTGAATTTTCTCAAACACTGCAATAAATTAGCAGCAGAAACATATGATAAAATTATTTATTGTTTTGTATATAATAAAATAGTTTGTAAAATATAACTAATTAATCATTAAATATAGGTGATTTAAGAAATTAAAGTAATTATGTAAATATAAATAGAAACTGTAAGAAATGTAGTGTTTTCTGTTTTTATTTTGTTTGTTAACTCACATAATAATTGCTTGCATTTGCTTATCATTAAAAAACTTTGTCTTTTTTCTGATTATAATGATATTTTACTTTAAAAAAGGGAAACCACAAATGTTCTTCGAAGTCACATATGTCTTTTGAAGAGTTACAGAAAATGAAATGGCCAAATTTAAAACACTGTCAATATCATGATGTATAGTAAGTAAAAACTTTCTCTTTTAAAGAGTTATAAAAAATAAACTGACCAGTATTAGAAAACAAACAATATTATGATGTACAATAAGTAAAAACCTTCTCATTCTGAAGCATTACATAAAATGAACTGGCTAGATTTAAAGCACTCGATATCATGATGTATAACAAGTAAAAACTTTTCTCATTCTGAAGCATTACATAAAATGATCTGGCCAGATTTAGAACAGTGTTGATATCATGATGTATAACATGTAAAAATTTTTTCGTTTGGAAGCATTACATAAAATGATCTGTCCAGATTTAGAACAGTGTTGGTATCATGATGTGTATGGCAAGTAAAAACCTTTTTTTTTCACATGTAAGTCTAATATTTTTTACTTACTGTTTGTAATGAAGATATTTGACACTACTGAAGAGATGAAAAGCATTGTCTTTAAAAACGTCTATATTTAATTATGTATGAAACATCTTGGATAAAGTATGAATTTCCCTAAATCAAAAATTTTATATTATCTGTTATGTCGATAATGTTGAATTTATGCTCAAATGAAAATATATATATTTTTGTTCTAACATGCTGCTAACTGCTTGGTGAGATATCAAACAAATATCAAGCTATGTAAGATTAAAATAGTACGTTATTCAGGAAAGTTATTTCTGAGTAAATGGTTTTCCTTTACAACTTCTAATTAAACACAATGACTGAATTTTTCCTTGTTCAGTTATTCTGTAATAACTAGCTGCATTAAATAAAAAGTTAACATTGTTGATGGTATAATACAGGTGAAAAGGACTTTACAAATAATTCTACTTGTTGAGAAATTACTGTCTGTTAAATCTACTACTTAACATTTCAAGAATAATTAAAACCTGTTATGTTATATCCATAACTACTATTATAATAAAGTTGTAATCAGCTAATTTATATATATATAAGGCAGGAATTTGTTAACCATATAATCTAAAATTCAAATGATTGGTAACTTAATCTATGCTTGTAAAAGAATATTTTATCCAATGTATTTTTCATTTTTGTAGCATGTATTAATTCAGTATAGAGTAAAAAAGCATGGAACCAATGTTTTGTACTTGAAATAAGAATGTTAATAAGGTCCTAAGTTATCTTTTATCATTTCTCACAGAGGACTGTGTTAAGTTAACTTTACTAGTCTGAAGGTTTTTAACAAAATGAGATGTATATTCCAAGAGCATCCCATAACTGCACTGTGGGCTTAGTGTTGGGTGAGCATAAAGGACACTTTATTTGGTTAATGTCTTCTTCTTAGATTGGACTGTTCATACTAACAACATATAAATATGTCAGGCTGAGGTCAGTGGAATGTATTATTAAGTGCTGGTACAAAAAGTCTAATGATGTGAACATTATTACTAACACCATTAAAGATATGACTCTGCAGGATGTATAGGTTTCTATGTCCATCTTATTTCTGCCCATACCATTCTTCTGTTCCTGCTATATAATAAATTTTTATAAGAAAATTAAATGAATCTAGTTGCATGATCCTTTCAAATAAGTTTATTTGGTTACAGCTTGTAATAATGTTCAAATAAAATGATTGGCATGACTACTGTTAGTGGGTGACAGAATTTATTTTTTGTGATATCTGAACTGATCTTATGGAAGTTGAACTAACAACATGACTAGATTCATTCTGAATGTACATGTACACTGTGTAGTGATACAGTTAAAGATACTTCAGTTTTATTTTTGTGGCATGATACTGACCACAGATCTTAATGTTCTTTTGAAATAAATAATTGAAACTTGTGTAAAACATTTGAACTCTGATATGCATGATAATACTAATTTCATAAGAATAAATTGACAGTAAAGTTGCTTAATTAAGCTTTGAATGCAACTCAATAAAATCTTCTGATTTATGTAGAAAGGAATTTCAAAAGTGAGGTCAAGAGAATAGAGTTAATAGCTACTTTTCATCTTGATGCTTTTGCCACTTTCCCCAGTTCCAAGTGTACTCTGTTTTGATCTCTGGTTCCTCATCCACACATTCTAGCTGTTGAAGCATTCAGCCAGGAATGGACAAGCCAATACCTTTAAGTTTATCCTGCCCTTCATTTTCTTCTCCAAATCCCTTCATGTATTCATTATGGGATTCTAGCTACACGTATATGTGAATGTGAATAGAGGTAACTTACCCTGTCAGAAGTTGTAATTTTCCTTTACCAAAAATATATTTCTGTTAGGTATTTATTTCCTCTCTCACCTCCTATCCTTTCTCCCCACTGAAAACCAGTGCTTATTTTTATGCCTTAACTCAAAACGATCATTTAGTAGAACTGAATAGAGGGAGTTGGATGCAATCAGGAGTGTGTATTGCACTCCTCTTGGTGGATTGTTGTAATATTATGATTTACAGGCAAGGCACAGTTGAGCCACAACGATCATTGGGTACATGGAAGGGCAAGGATTGTGGCACATGAAAAAATTTTACATATAAAAGATGGCACTGAACAAAAATAATTATATATGAGGAAAGAAATAAGTACATTTTGGAAATACATTTTCAGTGGAGAAAAATCAAAACTTTCTTAAGTCCAGGATTCTAACATCACTGGACCCACCTAAATCTATATGTCTTAAGATGCTAACATCATTGCACATACAAAAATCCCTGTGTCCAGGGTGTTAACATGATTGGACCCATAAAATTCTCTGTGGCCAAGGTTGCAAACTTCATTGCACATGTCTAAGTTCCTGTGACCAAGAGTGATGGCTTACAAGATATGTTTGCTGAATTATTCTCATTGGTAAAATTTAGTGAACACTACTTTATGTACACTTTTGGAACAGCTATTGTGATAGAGAATTGTCAAAGCACTGATTTCTTCCTATTATTCTGTATGTCTTTGCTAACAGGAAACATTTCTGAAACCTGCCGATACAGTCACCATTCAGCAGTTTTCTTTGTACAGAAATGACAGGCTGTGTGATGGATGAGTGCATGAAGGAGTGGCAATGTTGATTGATCAGCATGTGCTTGGAGACTCTCAGGGCTATGGTTTGAGTGTCACACTTTTCAGTGTAACGATTAATGCCATCACTTAACAACTCCTTCTTACTGTTGCAAACAGGCTCAATGTTGACGACTTTCACATCTCACGTGAGTCATTAAACATGCAGTATATTGAGCAGCAGCTACAGACGGCCCTCAATCATTTACTGAAGTGGCCACAGCAAACAATTTTAACATCTACCTCTCTAAAACTGTTTTTTTGCTGCCAGTGGGGTATTCACCCTGATCCTGAACTCCATATCAGTGAAGTTGTGCTGCCTGTGGTCCCTGAAACAAAGTTCTTGGGGTTTATCTTTGACCATAAGCTAACATTTATACCTTGCATTAAGCAGTTGCAGTTCAAATATATCGTGCACTTATTTGATTGAAACTAAACTATGGATCACTTGTATATGGCTCTGCCAGAACCCCATTCATCATCAGGGACTTATGCTCTGCATCAGAGTTTTCCGCACTTTCCCAGGTTTGTAGTTTATACACAGAGTCTTATAAACCTCCTTTGCACCTCCACTGTTTGCAGCCGTCTTTATGCTTCGAAACTTTGTTCCTTACCAAAGCACCCCACCTGGAGTTATGTTTCTCTTCCTCAAAGAGCCATGCTTTTTCAGAACAGATCATCTGCCATTGCTCCTTTTTGTCTTCTTATCCAGGAGCATTTGGATAAATTGGGTCTTTCCTTTGATAACATTGCTGTATTCACTGGTCAGCCCATCCCACCATGGCTTATTACATTCCCCAAAATTGACCTATCTTTAAGTCATCTGAGAAAAGTAGACACTCCCAATTGGAAATACTGTGTGTTATTTGCTGAACATCTTTCAAACCATCTTTCCATTCTTTTTTATATGGATGTTTTGAAATCAGGTGACTCTGTGGGCTCTGCCATGGTTCATTGTGGTTCAGTGGTTGTGTGCAGAATCTCATCTACAGCTTCTGTGTTCACTACTGAACTGTACACCATTTCTTTTGCCCTGGATCACATAGAAGCCCCCCTTGGTGTGGATTCCTGTTCGTGGTGAGGGGACCTCCCAGGGAAGGTTCTGTTCTGTCTGGTTACCTTCGTTCTCTCGGATCTAAACATTCACCCATGTGTTTGCAGTGCATGGCGACCTGTGAAGGGGAGGAGAGGATCCTGGTGGTTGAGGGGTCCGACCCGAACACACCACTTTGGCCTTGAATTCCTGTAGACAGGTGGCTCCACTTGGGCTGGAGTCAACCAAGTACCAGTGTTGGAAGTTCTCAACGGGTGTTGTGGACATTGTGCTTGATGCTGGTGTTTCGGTATAGTGCTCACGAAACCCTGGCATTGCAGCATTGTCCTTGCATGACTTTGAAGTGCGTCCCTTTGTGGGGCTCCATGGTGGGTGGGGTCAGTGGGTACTGAAATTTTTTTCTCTTTTCCTATGGATCCTCCTTCAAAAAATTAAAATAAAATTGAGAAAAAAGTCACTGGGTAAACGACCACATCTTGAAGACTGAACAGCAATCTTCAAAATCTGTAACATACGTACCTTATTTTCTTATATTACACTCTCTTTTGGAAAAACCTTTAGGGCAATTGTCCCCCTTTTTTATTCAGAAGGGACTAGAGGGACTTGCTGGCTCTCCAAAGTCAGTAAAGAAACTTCGATCTGGAGACATATTGGTCAAAACATCTACATCCCAACACAGTGAACTCCTCTTGAATTCAAAGGCAATTGGGGATATACCTCTTGAGGTAACACCTCATGCTACTTTAAATTTATCACGAGGAGTTATTGTTGAGAGGGATTTGAAGAACGTCCACGAGTCAGAGATTCTCGCTGGTCTCTCAACTCAAGGAGTTATTGCAGTGAGGTGCATCTCCACTCGCAAAGATGGAGTTATACTGCCAACAAATACCTTCATTTTGACATTTACTTCACCACGTGCACCTGCCACCATCAAGGCAGATTATCTCATTTGCAGGGTTCGGCCATACATTCCAAACCCTCTCCGATGTTTCCAATGTCAGAGATTCGACCACTCAAAGACATCATGTCTTGGTTCCCTGACATGTACTCGTTGTGGAGGCGAGGACCACAATGCATACGAATGTGACATGGACTCACATTGCATCAACTGCAGTATTTTTCACCCCTCTTCCCTAAAATGGTTGGAGGAAAAAAGAGATGCAACTTTTGAACACGATACATAATATTACATATCCTGAGGCTCAGAAATTGCTGCCCACCACTCCATCTTGGACATATGCTGCTGCACTTCATCCCACAACTACAGTGGGAGTGCAGATAGATCTCTCTGTGCCTCCAAAAGAATCAATTTCAAAACAGCTGAAAAGCCTTTTGACCTCCGTGGTTAAAAAGGTTGATGAATCGACTTCCACACCCATCTCTGTTCCTCCCATACGTTCCAACAAACCTCAAGATCCATGTCCTTCAGTTTCAGAGACAGGCATTTCTTCTGATACATCTTTTTCTCCCACCCCAAGTAGCAAAACAATCATTCGTTCACATCCTCAGTCACTGGAATCCCCTTCCATTGACAAAGACCTGCCCACTCGACCCAGGGCAGGAACATGGAGGTTGATAGACCTCCTCCGGCTAAGGACAGTAAGGAAAAAAGACATGGTCATAAACCGAAGGGTTTTCCAGCCACTTCACCTACCCGTTCTTAAAAATGGCCACCTTGATACGATGGAACTGTCGAGGTTTACGTTCTAATCTGGATGATATCAAAACACTGATTGCTTCCTACCATCCTGTATGTCTTTCCCTACAAGAAATATTTCTCAAAACTGCTGATACAGTATCCATTCGACAGTTTTCTCTGTACAGAAATGACAGGCTGTGATGGACGAGTACATAGAGGGGTGGCACTATTGGTTGATCAGCATGTGCCCACCCTGTCCTTGTCACTCAACACACCCTTAAAGGCCATAGCCATTCGTGTTTCCTTGGGTCACACTATCACTGTTTGTTCTCTCTTCTTGTCCCCTGGAGAGACATGAGCAATCAGACCTTGATGCTCTCGTTGAACAGTTGCTGTCTCATTTTCTAATCCTCGGGGATTTTAATGGACATCATCCACTCTGGGGAAGTGCTGTTATTGATGGGAGGGGTCGATCTGTAGAGCGTATGCTTTTTGATCACAATCTTTCTCTTCTTAATACTGGTTCTTCCACTTATTTTCATGCACCTAGTCAGTCCTTTACCGCTGTTGATCTCTCAGTTTGCTGCCCTTCATTATTCTCCCACTTTTCATGGAAGGTTGCCAATAATCCACAAGGCAGTGATCATTTTGCTATGCTTTTGAGAGAGACTGGCCATCGTCGATGCCACCCTACCCATGTGCCCCGGGGGAAGTTGGATCAGGCAGACTGGTCCACTTTCACTGCTTTTGCAGAACTTGATCCTGCCATCGTAAATCAGCTATCAATAGACGACTGTGTGGTGGCATTTACTGGCTGTATTATACAAGCAGCTGCTCAGTGTATTCCTAAAACCTCAACACGTTTTCCACGATATCCTTGCCCATGGTGGAATCCTGCTTAGCACGGAAGGCTAAAAAACGGGCCTGGGATACTTTCATAGATATCCCACACTTTCAAATTCTGTCGCTTTCCAATGGGCCCTTGCATATGCTAGATGGGTAAGACGTCAAAGCCAGAAGGAATCTTGGATAAAGTTCACAACTAACATATCTTCTACCACCATTTCCAAGATCATATGGGACAAGAATCGAAAGGTTAATGGGCACTACAATTCTGTCTACCTCTCAATCTTGCTCTCTGATGGTCAGGAGGTGGATGATGTCCGGAGCATTGCTGATACTCTAGGTGAAAGCTTTTGCCGGGTATCTAGCACTTCTGCTTGTTCCTCCACCTTCTTGGCCACCTTCAAGACTCAGGCAGAGCGATCACCTCTTTACTTTCGAACTGACTGTTTCTTTGACTATAATTGTCCCTTTACACTGGTGGAACTAAAAATGGCCCTTCTTCGGTCTGCCAGTACATCTGTTGGACATGATGATTTACACTATGAGATGCTGCACCATCTATCTCCTGCTTCTCTTGATGTCCTTCTGATTGTCTTTAACCAGATCTGGCAGGAGAATGTTTTTCTTGGGAAAGATCCCAAGATTCCTTCAAACTACCGTCCAATTGCTTTGACGAGCTGTCTCTGTTAGACCTTAGAAAGGATGGTTAATGCTCATCTTGTTTGGTTTCTCGAATCAAACAACCTCCTCTCGTCCAATCCAATGTGGATTCCAATGACAGCACTCCACCACATACCACCTAATTCATCTTGAAACATCTGTTAGAGAAGCCTTTCTCAAATGCCAACATCTTGTATCAATATTCTTTGATATTGAGAAAGCTTACGACACAACATGGAGGTATGGCGTTTTGCAAGACCTCCATACATATGGGTTACATGGCCATTTTCCCATGTTTATAAAAAAAAAATTTTAATGGACAGGAGATTCCAAGTTCGTGTGGGTTTGACGCTTTCCCGTTCTTTTGTACAGGACTTGGGGTCCTTCAAGGCTGTGTTTTGAGTGTCACACTTTTCAGTGTAAAGATAAATGCCATCACTGAACAATTCCCTCTTACTGTTGCTAACAGGCTCTATGTTGACGACTCAAATCTCATGTCAGTCGTCAAACATGAGATATATTGAGCGACAACTACAAACTGCCCTCAATCGTGTACTGAAGTGGACCATGTGGAAGAGCTTTAATTTCTATCATTCTAAAACCATGTGCCTGCACTTTTTCTATCAACGTGATATCCATCCTGATCCTGAACTTCATATTGGTGAAGTTTTGCTGCCAGTGGTCCCAGAAACCAAGTTCTTGGGGCTTATCTTTGATCGTAAGCTGACCTTTATACCACACTTAAAGCAGCTTTGGATCAAATGCACAAGAGCACTCAACATCCTCCATGTCCTCTCTTCTACCAATTGGGGAGCAGATGTTTGATGTTAAAGGTATATCGTGCTCTTAATCGTCAAAACTCAATGGATCAGTGGTCTATGGCTCTGCAAGACCCTTGGCCTTAAAGATGCTGGATCCCATTCATCACCAAGGACTTCGACTCTGCACAGGGGCTTTCCGTACCTCTCCAGTTCAAAGCTCATACGTTGAATCTCATGAACCTTCTCTGCACCTTCACCATTTGCAACTATCTTTACAATATACTTCGAAACTTTGTTCCTTAACAAAGCATCCCACTTGGGGCTGTGTTTTCCTTCCTCGGTGGGCCGTACTTTTTCAGAAGAAACGATCTGTCATTGCTCCGTTTGGTCTTTGCATGTGGGCACAATTGGATGAATTGGGTCTGTCCTTGGATAACATTGCAGATTCCACAGTTCAGTCTATCCCACTATGGCTTATTACAGCCCCTAAATGTGACCTTTCTTTCAGTCATATGAAAAAGGCAGATACTCCAGATTGGAAGTACCGTCTTTTATTTAGTGAACATCTTTCGAACAATCATTCGGTTCCTATTTATACAAATAGTTCCAAATCAGGTAATTCAGTGGGCTTTGTTATGGTTTGCTGTGGTTCAGTGGTTGCTCACAGAATCCCCTCTACAGCTTCTGTGTTCACTGTTGAACTGTATGCCATATCTCTTGCCCTGAATCATATTGCAGCTGAGCAGTACTCCAACTGCACTATTTATACTGACTTGCTTAGTTCTATACTGGCCCTGGAATCGCTTCACGTTGGCTCACATCCTGTTCTCGCTGATATTCAAATCCGACTCGTCCACTTCTTATTAACAGCCATTTCTATCCAATTTTTCTGGATACCAGGCCATGTTGGTATTTGTAGGAACGAGCTTGCAGACACGGTAGCTAAATCTATCTGCTCTGGCGCAATCACCACTGTGCCTATTCCACACATGGACTATGGTCCTGTATTCAAGACTCGGCTCTGTGCCAGCTGGCAGTCCACTTGGAATGAGCAACAACAAGTTTTTTCAAATCAAACCCTATATTGGACTTTGTCTATCTAGCTTCCGTAAAGTTTGGAAGGAGGAAGTTGTTCTAACTAGACTACACGTTGGTCACAGTTTTTTAACTCATCGTTTTCTTTTATCTGGAACTGATGCACCAATGGGTAGTTTGTGTAACACTCAAATTACTGTAAGCTACATTTTACTTTCTTACCATCATTACAATTCTCAACTACAGCAATATTTTAAACATGTTTTTTCCCAGGGTTTATCTGTAACATTGGGCAGTATTATTGGTGATGGTGACACTGTCCACCTTGATAAAGTTTTTAGTTTTTTACTGGCCATTTATCTTTTTCATCTCATTTAAGTGTTGAATATTTATTTATTTCACCTTTTTAATTGTGGTTTCCTTTTTACAGTTTCATTCTCTCTAGTTCCATTTGACATTGTAAAATGGCCAGAACATTATATAACTCGACACCAGGACTGGAAAGGCCAAATTCAGGTGACTAACACTGCTGTTTGAACTACCCGTTAGTCATCCTGGCGAGTTGTTATTACACTTTTGCTGCATGTCTCTTAACACTTTTATTACTTTACCTTTTAGTACTTACTTTAATGGCACATAACCCAGAACCAGGACTGGAAAGACCAACTTTAGGTGACTGATGGTGGTTCTTATACTTACCTGTTAGTTTTCCTGGCAGGTTATGGTCATTACCATTCTGCTGGATGTCAACATTGGTTTTTACACCATTTTCTGTTTTTACCTTCATTTACAAATTTTACTCCATTTATTTGACTTTTTACTGGACATTTGGCTACTCATTATTACAATTTTGCTATGTCTCTTTTAAACCTTTTATTCTTTTACATTTTGATAATGGCTGCTATGACACGTAACCTGGAACTAGGACTGGAAAGGCCAACTTTAGGTGACTGACGGTGGTTATTGAACTTACCTGTTAGTCTTCCTGGCGGGTTATGTTCTTTACCATTTTGCTGGAGTAAGTACTTTACAACTTCTTTTACTGTGCTTTCTCTCTTTACGTTGTTGACTAGGTGTCAACATTGGTTTTATCCTTCTTTCTTTTTTTTACCTTCATTTCCTTTTATGTATTTTACTACATTTACTTTATTTTCACCTTTTTACCAGGTGTTTGGTGCAGATAGCCCAGCTGCTTTATGCCATTAAACACTGAATCAATCAATCACATAGAAGCTAAGCACTACTCCAGTTGGACTATTTATGCTGGAATCGTTTCATGTTAGTTCTCACCCTCTTCTCGCCAATATCCAAAACCAACTGGCCCATTTCTTTATAACATCTACTTCTATCCAGTTTTCCTTGATACCAGGCCACGTTTGTATTATCGGGAACAGGCTTGTCAATACTGCAGCTAAATCTGTCTGCTCTGGCACAATCACTCCTATGCCTGTTGCATATGTGGACTATGGTCCTGTACTCAAGGCTTGGCTCCATACCAGTTGGCAGTCAACTTGGAGTATGCAACATGAAAACAAGCTTTTCAAAATAAAATCCTCCAATGGACTTTGGCCGTCTTGCTTCCATAAGGATTGGAAAGAGGAACTTTTTCTAATTAGACTATGCATTGGTTACAGTTTTTTTACTCATCATTTTCTTTTACCGTATTTTCCACCTAATAAGCCGAATTTCTGGCCCTAAATTTTGGACCTGATTTTTGGGGGTCGGCTTATTGGCCGATCACCAGCTTTGGACCAAAAAATACTGAAGACCAAAATCGGCCCCAAAATCATACCTTTGATCTCACAGTTACGGCAGAGTTATTTCAGTTGAATAAACTTTATTTATTAATTGAAAAAGGTCTATACATTACGAATGACATGTATTCAGAGAAATAACAAAATTCATAAAAAAATACTTTAATCTCAGAAATTTATTAAAACCCATCAAATTCATCATCTTTATCATCAGAAGCACCAAATAATAGATTCCAATCTTCTTCCAGTTTTGGCCACTTTGGTTGATTTTTCTGGTTACATTTACTTGTTTTCGACATTTCTGTTAGCACACATTCTGCTTTCTTCCATGCACGGACCTGTTTTCCATTCACACAGTAATGGCGAGCGGCATTCATATTTGAGGTTTTTAAGGCTAGCTCTATTACTTTCAGTTTAAAAACAGCATCATAACGCATTCTTTTCTTTGCAGGTGTAGACATCTTTGGCTTTTGACGGTACAATGATAAACTCCCACTACATACCCCTGGTCTTTATACCCTGGGTTAGTGATTTTAATTACTGAGTAAAAATTCTGGAATTTCATTGTTTACCTAATTACAGTGAGTGGAGCCAATAACAAATGACATATTGATTCCATCTCTGTCTCGATACAACACGTTCTGCTTTACAACAGAACGCTAATGATAACACACAATATGCGTGCTGATGGTGAAACAAGACTAAGAAATCATTTTGAAGAAACTTGTCACTTCTTAAAAATGGCCTCAGCTTATTGGGCGGTAATAAGCAAAAATCCTCATTTTCAGAGCTGAAAATTGGCCTCGGTTTATTCGGCGATTCGGCTTATTAACCGGAAAATACGGATCTGGGACTGATACACAGATGTGTTGTCTTTGTAACACTCATGTCACAATAAGCCGCATTTTACTCTCTTGCCTTCATCGTGACTCTCAACAACAGCACCATTTTAAACTTGTTCTTTAATGAGGTTTATCCATAACATTAGATAGTGTTATTGGTGATGGTGACACTGTACACCTTACAAATGTTTTTTAGTATTTAAAAGCCATTAATCTCTTTAATGTTATTTAAGTTTTTTAATTTATACATTAGACCTTTTTTAATGTGATTCCCATTTTAAGATTCAAAGTACGTATAGTTTGGTTTGGAATTAGAAAATGGTCATTGCATCAAGTAACTCGAAACCAGGACTGGAAAGGTCAACTTCAGGTGACTAACGCTACTGTTTGAACTAACAATTCATCATCCTCTCAAATTATGGTAATTAAAATTTTGCTACAAGTCTTTTAAAACTTGTATTACTTTTTAAAAATGGCCATTAAGTCAAATAACTTGAAACCAGGACTGAAAAGGCCAACTTCAGGTGACTAGCAGTGGTTTTTGAACTTACCCGTTAGTCATCCTGGGAAGTTATGATAATTTCAGTTAAACTACAGAAAGTCCTTTACATCTTCTATGACTGTAGTTTTTCTTACTGTTCTAGACTCGATGTAAAAATTGGATTTAACCTGTTCAGTGCCGTAGATGAGATAACTCACCCAAGTTAATTGGAAACACAGTGCCATGGATGAATTATTGTTTCATTTTTGGTACATATTTCTTCATTTTGTATACGACTGTAAGTTTGGCTTAGAGAAAAATACTATTTGTTTCTTATTTCCTTTATTTCAAAAATTACTCAATTTTGCTGATAAAACCCAGCATAGGAGTTGATGTATTAGCTGAAATACTTGGCAGTCAACAGGTTAAAATTATTTATGTTTTTAATTAAAAAATTAAACTTTATTTTGTTTTACCGGCTGTTTTATGGCACAAAGCAACTAGGTTATATGTGCCAAACATCTGGTAAAATGCTAAAATTAAAGTAAAATTATTAAAATTCATAAAAGGAAATTAAGGTAAAACCAAACAAAATTTAATTTTTGAATTAAAAACATAAATAGCATTAAATTCTATCTTTACATCTAGTCTTCAGCAGTAAGAAAAGAACTTACAATAAATTTTATTTTGTACCTTATTTAGTTTATCCATTTAAATAGTTTAACACTTTTGTTCATTTCACATTTTTCAAGTTAGATACCTTGCAGTAGCACTATCAGTCACTTTCTTTATGTTGCTGATGTAATAAACTTTCATATTAATGTAGCTTTACACAATGTCTTTCCTCTTTTATTTCATCTTTCAGAAGTCACTTCATTTGTCCTTCTGTGTATTAGATCCATGAATCTCTTGTTTTTGCAAAATTCAGGGGACTGTACAAAGATATGGTCTTGAATTATCACATGCATAGAGAGTATTGAATGGTATCTTAGAGCATCTGATCCCCAGCTCACTAAGTTATGTCCATCTACTATATAACAGGACTGATTTTAATTGTCAACACATCTGACTGTTGTCAGAAAATAATTATTACTCATAAATATGTATATTTTGTTATTTGTGACTGCAAGTTTCTAATATGACATTTCAGTAAATATTTTCCCTACTAGTATTTATGTTCAGGTAGTTTTTGTTTACATAACACACAGTTCTTTGTTAGTTTGTAAGTTCAGCAACTTCTTGAAGTGGAGCAGATGTTGTTAGCTCTCTGAGATAATAACGTCTAAATGGCTTACTTATGCTGAAATAAATGTGTACCTCTTGAAATAAAGTAGTATATTAAAGTTTAAATAATCAGTATTGTTATAGGTGTAGTATGTTTCTGTTATGTTGTTGGTAATATGTTATAGATTTTGAAACTATCTTGTAAACTTTATTTTTGTTTGTTTAATGTTGTACTTCTGCAAACAATAATGACATATTAGAACACCTGCATTTTCTCTTCTTTGTTTTACATTTAGTTGCTATAAGTTACACTGTTAGACCTTATACATACTGAAGTTACAATATGTAAAAATTCATGGTTTGAAATTCATGTGTTTGTAGTAAGTTTTGATCATTACTAGAAAATTTATGCAAGTTTTTATTAGAATCGTCATGAAAACTTTTCAAACTTGTATTAATTTTATATATTATAAATGAACTTCCAACTTTAACTAATAATGCAGCTTTTGTGTATAAAAAAAGCTTTTTTGGCAGTGTGTGTTGAGTGTTAGTAATAAGGCCAATGAGTATGTATGTATGCATTTACATACATACATTTATGTAAATATGCATTTTATTTCGGGAAGAGATGGAAATATTATATATATTTCTATGTATATTATTTGGATAATATGGGGTTTTGAGTCGTAAGGTATAAAAATAAGTAAAGGGTGTTCAGGTTGGTTGTATTTGTATTTTAAACATTTGTGTGTGTGTGTATCACATTTAACACAAAGATACAATGTGCTCTGTAATCTGAAAATTTTCAAAAGGTGGGCCTTTTTTTCTTCAGGGTTAAATGGTTTATCCCTCAAGAAGAAAGGTCAATCAACCTTTTGAAAGTCCTTGGGTTATAGGCTATCAAAATTTTGCGTTGTGTGAAGCTGATTTTTTAAACCTTCTTGTTTTTTTTAGTTTCAAAAATATATTTAGTTTATTACTATGTAAGTGTAGTTCTACTTTGATTGCTCTTTGTTATACTATAGATAAGTGTTTGTTTCCTTAATCTGTGTATATTTTTTTAAATTTTAGCTATAACATTGACTCAACTTCTGATGAAACCCAAATGGAACTTAACAAATTTAAGGATCACTACATTTTACAAGAAACTGCTTGCAATTGTAATTCTCACCAGGTGTCACAGGCTACCGTAATGGGTCAAAATGAGAATGAAACAAAAGGGAAAATGAACTTCAAATTAGAAAATCATGTAAAGGGAAACAGTTACAATAAATCTGCTTCCTCTAATACCCCAGAATCAGAAGAACAGAATAGAAGCAGCGAGATCCTTGAGTTGCAAAAAAGATTGAGAAAACATGGAAAATTTGTTGCTTCTAAAATTAATAAACAACTAAATTCATCAGCTAAACTGTCAGCCAAAGTAAAGCTTAGTTGTTCAAACACTCTGAAGACAAATGTAAGAAGAAGCCCACGGAAGCAAATGAATAGCAAACCAAATGTAACTAAAAGTGACTTTGTTAATCAAAATATTTCTTCAGACTTAGAAAGCAGATGTGTTGCAAATGGGTTCAATTCATGTTCAAGAAAAGATGAAAAAACATATTCAACACATTGTCTTCATTGTTGGTAAGAAGGTCATATTTATAAATATTTGATGGTATTAAGTTAATCATGCAAACCTGAAAAAGGGTGTTCTTTAGTAAAGTTCACATCTCAGCTGTTCAGTATATATAAAATTATTTGGTCTAATTTTCTTTTGTATTATTAAAAACGTTTATTTTTTAAATTACTTTTTGTTTATGTTATACAGATTAGTATAGGATAGCATCTTAAATAATAATCTACGTTTTAATAACATAAAAGTTTTAGCTTCTTAATTGTACGAGACGATATTTTTAAAAATCCTGGATTTCTCCTTGTGTGACACACATCTCATTTTTTCCATGCATTTTAGTCTTCTCTGTTTTATCAACCTCCCTTTTAAAAAGTACAAAATTAAATATAAATTGTTCACTGTAAATTGCTATTACTCAGACAAAACACAATTTTCATAATGTTCAATTTTGTTTAGTTACTTAGTTACAAAGATATGGAATAGAAAATCAGACCTTTTCTGCCATGTCCTGTTTTTCAAGATATGTTAATAGTTCTGTCTTGCATTTAATCACATATTACCTGTAACAAGTAGAAAGTTAAGATTTTCATTTATTATATACTTTGTTGCATTGTAAATAGATAACCATCAGTTTCACTTACAGCTACTGTTCCCACTGGAATCACAACAGCTAGCTTGGATGAACTTGTAACAGATCTTGTCACATAGAAAAATTGGGATATTTATAGGAAGTTATGTTTTTTGTATGATTTTATCATGTATTCTTTAGTGCATTGTTTAATTAAATTGGCTTAAGTTTCACCAATTACTGACAGCAATGTTATGTAATTCAATAGAGTAATGTGAGTTGCATGTGCCCTGAGAGATTTACAACATATGTTGGTATGGATAGTAATTAAACACAGCTCAAAAGGCAGTAAAACATTAAAATTTAATTATAAATAGATGTTATGAGCTTAAAGCTACTTTGGGTAAATGAATGTAGTTTGAAAAGATTAGAGAAAAAATAATTCATCTTGTCAGTTGGATTCTAAAGTAAGTGAGTTAGCCTGTGTGGATTGTATACGAGAAAAATAATTATACAGAGTTTCAAATAAAACTGATATTTTATAGTATAAAGAATTTTTCTACCTGTATTCAGTTGTTTTGAAAATATTTTAAAACAAGCAGAATATGTGCTGTTTATTGTTGACATTTGTTGAAACAAGTGAGAGACACGTATTTGGAAGAATCCTCTTTCCACATATGCATAAAACCCCAACATTTGGTGAGCCAGCCAGGATTATATACTGGTAAACAGCAGTGAAAGATGACAGTAGTAATATGTAGCCTGTAAAGGTACAACTGCAGTAGTGGTGTAAACAGTGTAGTGATTGCAATTTTGCGGTATAACCATGTCAACTGATTTTGATAAAAAGATAGAATGAATTGAATGTCTTAATTTAAAATATAGCAAACCATGAGAGTTTGTTAAATAACAACAATAACTAGAAAGAAATAGCATCGACAGAGAAGAAAAACCACAAGAAGAAAATTGGAGAAAGGAAGCACTAAGAATAGAGAAAGAAGAGAATGGGACAAAGGAGAGACTGGAAATAAAAGGGAGAAAGAATAAGATCACAAATTATGGAAGAAGAAAAGGAGAGAGAAGAGAAGTAGATTAAGAGCATAAATTCAGATTGCAAAGCTCACCCAACCAAAGGAACAAAGAGAACAGAGTCAGGGCCAGCTGACACAATCTACCAAAATCTAAATAACAGAAAGATGACACAGATCTTTTCCTGGAGAGATATGAAAGATTTGTTCAAAGTCAGAACTGGGAATTGTACAGAATTGTAGTGCCCACTGACCTTTCTCATATGACCTTGGAACTGGTGGTAGAAGATATGCTAGTTGTGAACTTTATCCAAGATTACTTCAGGGTTTGATGTCTTACACACATAGCATGTGCATGGGCCTGCTGGAAAGCGATGCAGTTTGAAAGTGTGGGGTATCTACAGAAAGTGTCCCAGGCCTGTTTTTGAGCCTTACGTGCCATGTGGCAGGCTTCCACCATGGACGAGGATATAATGGAAAATGTGTCAAGGTTTTAGGAATACATTGAGCAGCTGCTTGTATAATACAATCAGTTACTGCTGCCACACAGTCGTCTGTTGATGGCTGACAGATGATGGCAGGATCAAGTTCTGTGAGAGCAGTGAAAGTGGACCAGTCTGCCTGATCCAGATTCCAGTGGGGCATGTGGGTAGGGTGGCATTGACCATGGCCAGTCTCTCTTAAAAGCATAGGAAAATAATCACTGCCTTGTGGATTATTGTCAACCCTTCATGAAAAGTGGGAGAATAGTGAAGGGGAGCAAACTGAGAGATCAATAGCAGTAAAGGACTGACTAGATGCATGAAAAGAAGTATAAGAACCACTTCTGAAAAAAGGTTTTTATCAGAGAGCATTCGCTCTACAGAGCAACACCTCCTATCAGTAACAGCACTTCCTCAGATGGGATAAATGTCCATTAAAGTCCCCCAGGATTAGAAAGGGAGACAGCAACTGTTCAACGAAAGCATCAAGGTCTAATTGATCAGAGGTCTCTTCAGGTGACAGGTAGAGAGAACAAACAGTGATGGTATAACCCAAGGAAACAAGGATGGCTACGGCTTCCAAGGGTGTGTTGAGTGACAAAGACAGGGTGGGCACATGCTGATCAACCAATAGTGCCACCCCTCTATGTACTCGTCCATCACACAGCCTCTCATTTCTGTCCAGAGAATACTGCCAAATGGTGAGTGTATCAGCAGATTTTAGAAATGTTTCTTGTAAGGAAAGACATACAGGATGGTAGGAAGCAATCAGTGTTTTGATATCATGCAGATTAGAACATAAACCCCGACAGTTTCATTGTATCAAGGTGGCCCTTTTTAATGACAGGTAGGCAAAGTAGTTGGAGAACCCTTCTGTTTACAATTACGTCTTTTTTCCTTACTGTCCTCAGTCGGAGGAGGTCTATCAACCTTCATGGATCCTGCCCTCGATCGATTTGGCAGGTCTTTGTTGTTGGAAGGGGATTCCAGTAACTGAGGATGCAAAGGAATGATTATTTTACATTTTAGGGTGGGAGAAAAAAGATGTATCTGGAACTATAGAATTTAGATCTTGGAGTTTGTTGGAATGTATGGGAGGAACAGAAGTGGATGTAGAATTTGATTCATCAACTTTTTTAACCATGGAGTTCAAAAGGTTTTTCATTTGTTTTGAGAACCATTTTCTTGGAGACACAGAGAGATCTGTCTTCACTCCCACTGTTGTTGTGGACTGAAGTGCAGCACATATGAAGTGGTGGACAGCAATTTCCAAGTCTCAGGATAACTAATGTTGTAACTCGTTTTCAAATGCTGCACCTCTTTTTCCTCCAACCATTTTAGGCAAGAACGAAAGTAGGAAGGGTGAGAACCAATGCAGTTTTCACAATGTGGGTCCATTTCACACACATATTGTGTCAGTAGTTGAACATGAGATATATTGAGCAGCAACTACAAACTGCCCTCGATCATGTACTGAAGTGGACCACAGTGAACAGCTTTGATTTCTCTCTCTCTAAAACCATTTTCATACACTTTTACCACCAATGGGGTATTCACCCTGATCCTGAAATTTGTATTGGTGAAGTTTTACTGCCTATGGTCCCTGAGATCAAGTTCTAGGGACTTATCTTTGACCATAAGCTGACCTTTGTACCACACTTAAAGCAGCTACGGATCAAATGCACAATGGCACTAAACATCCTCCGTGTCCTCTCTACCACCAGTTTAAGAATGGATCGATGTTCAGTGTTAAAGGTATATTATGCTCTTATTCGATTAAAACTCGACTATGGATCAGTGGTCTATGGCTCTACCAGACCCTTGGCCTTAAATGTGCTAGGCCCCATTCCTCATCAAGGACTTCGACTCAGAGCTTATACATAGAATCTCATGAACCTTCTTTGCACCTTCACCGTGTGCAACTGTCTTTACTGTATTCTTCAAAACTTCATTCCTCACCAAAGCATCCCACCTGGGGTTGTGGTTTTCTTCCTCGGTGGGCCATACTTTTTCAGAACAAATAATCTTCCATTGCTCCTTTTTATCTTCGCGTCCAGGCGCAATTGGATGAATTGGGTCTGTTTTTGATAACATTGCAGAATTCATGGGCAGGCCATTCTACTATGGCTTATTACAGTCCCCAAATGTGACCTTTCTTTAAGTCATCTGAGAAAAGCAGATACTCCTGATTAGAGGTATTGTCTTTTATTTACTGAACATCTTTCGAACAATCTTTCCATTCCAATTTATATGAATGGTTTCAAATCAGGTGACTCTGTGGGCTTTGCCATGGTTTATTGTAGTTTGGTGGTTGCTCGTAGAATTCCCTCTACAACTTCTATGTTCACTGCTGAACTGTACACTATTTCTCTTGCCCTGGATCATATTGAAGCTAAGCAGTACTCCAACTGTACTATTTATACTGACTCTCTTAGTTCTCTACTGGCCCTGGAATCACTTTGTGTTGGTTCAAACTCTGTTCTCACTGATATTCAAAACCAACTAGCCCATTTCTCATTAACATCTTCTTCTATCCAGTTTTTCTGGATACCAGGCCACATTGGTATTTGTGGGAACAAGCTTGCAGACACAGCAGCTAAATCTATCTGCTCTGGCGCTATCACCACTGTGCCTATTCCATACATGGACTATGGTCCTGTATTCAAGGCTCGGCTCCGTGCCAGCTGGCAGTCAACTTGGAATGAGCAACGCGAAAACAAACTTTTCCAAATAAAACCCAATATTAGACTTTAGCCATCTTGCTTCCATAAGGATTAGAAGGAGGAAGTTGTTCTAACTAGATGATGCATTGGTCACAGTTTTTTAACTCATCGTTTTCTTTCATCTGGAACTGATGCACCAATGTGTAGTTTGTTTGACACTCGGATCACTATAAGCCACATTTTACTTTCTTGCCATCATTACAACTCTCAATAATGGCACTATTTTAAACATGTTCTATCCCAGGGTTTGTCTGTAACATTGGACAGTGTTATTGGTGACAGTGACACTGCTTACCTTGATAAAGTTTTCAGTTTTTTAATGGCCGTTAATCTTTTTAATGTCATTTAAGTGTTTTATATTTCTTCATTAAACCTTTTTTTGTTGTGGTTCCATTGTAAGAGTCACAATCTCTCTAGTTCAATTTGAAATTAGAAAATGGCCGTAACATTAAATAACTCGACACCAGGACCGGAAAGGCCAACTTCAGGTGACTAACGCTGCTAATTAAATTACTCGTTAGTCGTTCTGGCAAGTTATTATTACAATTTTGCTGCATGTCTTTTAACACTTTTATTACTTTACGTTTGGATAATGTCTGTAATGACACATAACCCGGAACCAGGACTGGAAAGGCTAACTTTCGGTGACTGACGGTGGTTCTTGAACTTACCTGTTTGTCTTCCTGGCAAGTTATGATAATTACCATTATGCTACAGAAAGTCCTTTCTAACTTTTCTTTCTGTAGTTTCTCTTTTAACATTGTAGACAGTGTCTCTTAACGATTTCAATATTGGTTTTATGCTGTTTTGTTTTACCTTCAATTTCTTTTATGAATTTTACTACATTTACTTTTACCTTTTTACTGGATGTTTGGGAAGTTCTTATTACAATTTTACTACATGTCTTTTACATTTTTTATTACTTTACTTTTTGAAAATAGCCATAATGACACATAACCCAGAACCCAGAACTGGAAAGGCTAACTTCAGGTGACTGAAGGTGGTTCTTGTACTTACCTGTTAGTATTCCTGGTGGATTATGATCCTTATCATTATGTTACAGAAAGTCTTTTACAACTCTCTTAACATTGTAGACTAGATGTCAACATTGGTTTTGTGTTATTCATGTTTTTCAATGCTGTTTTGTTTTACCTTCATTTCCTTTTATGAATTTTACCGTTTTACTGGATGTTTGGTACAGAAAGCCTAGCTGCTTTGTGCCATAAAACACTAAATCAATCAACCTGTAGTCTGTAAACAACCATTGTCATTAACACTAATCTTATTACACTCGTGAGAGCTGACATGGCTGTGTCAGTGGAATTCTCCAACATTGACCTTACAGATTTAACATAGCTCAAGGCTTCAGTTCTCAATAGGCTCATGTTTAACCATATTTCATAGCTGAGCCTACAGTATATAAAGATCTAATGGTATTTTCCAACAAAATGCAGTGATCTAATGGGTCTAAATAGAGCTAACACAACTTAAGGTCATTAGGTCCTGGATTAGGGTTTGTTATATAAAGTGAACTTGAACATTTTTCACATCGCTGTTCAGCAAACCAAGAGTTAAGTATAGTTGGAATATATTTTTAAATAAATGTTTCTAGTAAATATGTGTTGTGCACTCTAAACATTCAGCATTAAAGATTGTAACTTCCAGTTGAAGTGGTTGGTTCTTTTCTTTTACATCCACTGAGCATTTTATCCAGTGTTCAACTCTTCAGTCATAGAAAATATTTCAGCATTTAATTTTTTTGGCATTGCCTGAAGGAGCACTTCTGTTGTTAAATGTCAGTTGCAGTTCTGCACAATGTAGAAGACTCAACTTCAAAGTGTTACTACAAATCCTTTTCTTCTTTTCTCTATTTAGTTTATAATAATATGCTGAACATTTACTGATTTTAAGTTTGTTATTGTACTGCATTAAAAGATTCTAACATTAATGATTTTGTGGAACTCTTTAAGCATGTAAATTCATTTCAAAGTATTATATCACAACATTTTTATGTTATATAGTCAATCTCATGTAAGTTATTAACTTTACTGTTTTTAAAATATATTATCTGTCAATAATACACCTTGAGGTACTGTTGATGAAAATATAATAAGTTTTAATTAACTAGTTCAGTCATAGAACTAGATGTATTAAACATATTAATAGGTTATCTGTAAAGTAATTTGAAACATTTTTTGTCAATTTAATATGTAAACAAATAAAAACATTTTTTCAAACATATATAATTTGATTTATAACAGAAACTGTATTTTTTGTGTGCAGTGATGTGTAGTAATAACCTTGTAAGTTATACATCAGCTCTCAAAAAATTTATCTTTCATTTTCTGTCTGTTAGTACTTTATGAAGAGAAGATAAAACTGCTATGTTAATTTGCTGTTATTAAGTATAAATGTTTTTATATTCACTAAAGATCAAATCACTCAATGTGCAGAGAGAATACATATCTCTTATTCCAGTTTATCCCATTGAAACAGCATGAAACTTTCACTCATAGTTGATAACTTTGTATCAAGTATTCTATACTTTTCAATTCTCTGTATCTTCCATGTTTTTGTTATTTCTGTTAAACTATAGTGTAATTTAATAATTACAGCTGTTTATTTATTAAACAGAATTATTTAAAAAGTAAGAAAAAATATTTTATAATTTTAAACATCCAAGGTTGCTACAAATAATAGACTCTTGTTTTTGTTGCTGATAAAACAGTACCAGTTTCTAGTATCATGTATTATTCTTGGTAAAGCATGTTTTGCACAATAAAAGTGCTTGGCTATATCTTTAACTGTTGATGTAATTGTAATTAACTGCATTTTTGCAAAATGGAAGTGAAACTACACCATACATGTTTAGTCTTCCTGGATTTAAATCTATTCCAGATATTGTAATTTGTTGTGTTGTGTGAAGTTTATTTGGATCAGAAGGGCATATTATTAATCTAGTTGTTTTGTTAACAGGCAAATGTAAACAGTCTTTCAACATCTAAGTTTTATTCATTTCTGTTGAATTTGATTTTAATTTATTTATTAGAGAAGTTAAGTGTTTTGGGTATGATTGTCTATATGAAATCTGTCTCATGATAATTTCCAGCATTTAGTGTAACATTTAGGTTTACCTATTGTAAGTAAATGTTAAAATTGTTTGATAACTTATGTGGTTTAGCATTTCTGTTTGGAATTAATTTCAGAGTAGCCTTGATATAGTAATAGATTTAATGGCATCAGTCTGAAAATTGTCATTTGAATCAATAAACAGGAAGATTTCTTCAAATGCTACTTCATTGCATCAACACACATTGAACTCCAGTTCCAGAACAAGTCTGAAAATGGATAGTGAACTCCCAGACAAATATAAAAGGGTAATTTTCATTTCAAATTTACTTTTCTTTATATATGTTTTTTTCAGAGTCACTTGGACACATTTATAAGAAATAATTAGATTTACATTAGCTGTATGTGCTTGATTAATACTTTCACACTTTAATACAGCAGATTTGTGTACAACATAATAAAAAATCCACATTTAAAATTTAATTGCAGTTTTAACATTTCTAATGTTTCTGCTTAAAGAAGATCAGAATTAGATGATATATCATTACATTGTTAAGAAACCTATGATCTGGATACTTTTAAAATGTAACTATTCATTAGGACAGACTGGAAATGGCCAAATTAACCTGATGGAATAGTGCATTGAAGAAGGAATGTTGACTTTACTTCCTTATGTACTATGTGTATCTTCACAAAATGTGCCAGGCTTTTAGTCCAATGTACATGTCTGTGAACTGAAAATTCAAAGTACAATGTTCATCCTACAAAATGCATATTTACATTTTCTTAAGATATATGGTATCTGGTATTTACTCTCTTCTATAACAAACTGTCAATCAAGAAGATAGAATGGAATGAATAGCTGATACTTTTGAAATGAAAATACACAAAAAATACCATGTTGAATGACACTCTGCTAAATGCATGGTATGAAAACTTTATCCTTACCCTTCATATTAAGGTTAAAGTATTACAAAATATGGAGTGGCTTCATGGTTATGTAAAGCAGTCTGTCATAACAACATAAAAGACTTGTGTTTAGCTTTTAAATGAATGTTGCAGAAGTGACTAACTTACATTGTGTAATACAAAAGAAATAAATTGCATGATTCTCATAGGTTTCACTACTGAGTGTAGTAGAGAAAGGATGGAAGCATGTTAGATAACTACTTTAAATGTTGGTCATCCTTGTAGAATAATTCAATCTATATCTTGGAATCTGTGATCTTTAATTAGCAGAATGCCTAACATAGTAAAAAACTTGATTATGATGTATGTTATTTTAACTCCTGACCTTTCTCAGTATTTATTATTCATTAAAGACATTTTTTAGTTTTTCATTTTAATCTGTTTAGTTCTTTCTACATTATATCTTATTATGAATTGATTTTCATATATATATATATATAATTACATTATCAATGTCCATTATTGTTTCCTTTTATTCCTATTGGAACGCTTAACATAAAGTAGTTACTCATGCAACATTTAGTTGATTTCTAATCAAAACACTTATAATTTGGCATAACAGTTTACTTTGTATAACCATTGTATCACTCCATCATATGTAATACTTAGCTTAGTTATTCCCAGTTTGATCCTGATGAAGAATGGTCTGCTTCAGTTACATGACTTCTTGGTTTTCTCTTTCACTGCTTTTTTAATATTGTATTAGTTTATAAGGCTTTGGTATGTAATAAATATGATGCATATTGGTATGTATTTGATGATTTTTAAATGTGTTATTTTGTCAAATAATGATAGTTTAGGGTTTGAAGTTCCTATGAACTAAATCTATTAGTTATGTGTAAGTGGATGAAACTAGACTGTGTAGAGTTTTATTGCACTTAGTATGTTTTATAACCTGTATTTAAAACTTAGTCTCTCGTTTGCTGTTTATTGAAACTTGACATGAAAATTTCTATTGGTTGCTCAAGTTGTTTCTTCCTTATTTATTTTTTATACTTCAATATTTCTAAATAAGAGTATTTTTTATCTTTTCTGTAGAAACTTCGTGAAGCAGTTGCTTGTGCTTTGGAAGCTAATGGTATCCCTATGACTCATCCTTCCTTTCGAGCATGTGGAAAGAAATTATTTGCTGTTTGCAAGACATTTGCTGAGGTATATTTTAACAACAGATAGAAGTTTCCAATAATAATTATATCTCTACAGGTTACACACTTCCATTTGTGTGTCCAGATCTTCTCTTGTAAACTTCTCAATCAAATGCTACAAATATCATATGGTTAGAAGGCTCTTTGTCTGAAAAGTCAGTTCAGTGCAAGTATGGTATGTAATAACATCATCATCTCTAGTGAACGGCTTTAATTTCAACTTATTTTTTGTGGTTATGTGAAAAAAAAAATTCCCAATTTTTCTCTTAAACAACATTTAAACTGTAATTTTTTAAAAAATAAATTTTACAATAAATACATTTTTTATGAGCTTCCATGACTTATTTAGGTCTGAAATACATTGGCAGTTTGTTCAAAATTGTAAGCTTATCACTCTGTGAACAGACAATTTTACATGTTCAGTCAGTTTTGCCTTCGTTGCAGTTTTACACTTACTTTACTTTGCAGTAATTTATCTTTGGTTTGTTTCTTAGATTGCTGTAGATACCTTTTAATGTCTTTTCTTTTATTAATACAGGCTTTATTCTTCATTTTTGTGAGTTTCTTTGTTTCAGCTCTTAAAACCAAATCATACACTAAACAGTCATAACTGTTTCATACTCTGTATGCTATTATAAATGCCATTACAATACTCTGTTGCTAACTATGTAGTTTTATTAAATAAAGTTATATCTACTGTGTTTATTTTACAGCATAAAAGCTTTTCAAATGTGACATAATTTATCAATCTAATACTTAATGCCTACAAGGAAGCATAGCTTAAATGGTACGCATGAAACAATACAATAGGAAAACTTCAAGGAAAGGGTGTGAAATATGTGGCTAATATTTTGAATGTTTTGGCTATTATATATGTCCATTAAAATATAATAAATGGATGTGTATAATAACTAATTCGTACAAATTAAAACATTAAATACGATGTGTCCTTAAAAATTAAGAAATTACAATAAAACATATTCCTTCTCTTCATCATAGTAACTATCAAAATAAAAACTAAATAAAGAACAGAGATTTAAAAATGAAAACCATTTTGTCCAGGTATTCTTTATTAGAAACTTTGCTAGACCAGATTCTTTTTATTTGAAACATTATCAGTGTATAACAACTATTGTCTAGATGTTCCTCATGAAAAATATCAGTGTGTAACCCTATTGTCCTGATGTTCCATACGAAATGTATCAGAGTATGTAACACAATTGTCCTGATGTTTTTTACAAGTATTATCATTCCTTATAAGAAATATTATCAGAGTCTAACTGCATTGTCTAAGTGTTATTTATGAGAAATGTTATTAGTGTGTGTAATCTTATTGTCTGGGTGTTCCTTATAAGAAATATTATCAATGTTTGCCCCTCAGTGTAGAAAATATTCTGTCTTTTCAGCTTACTTTTAGTATCTGAAGGCCCACCCACATGTTTTTTGTACATAACTACTTGAATTCCTGGAGATGGGTGTCCTCTTCAAGATCAGTTAGCTGGTCTTCAGGGACTGAGGTTAACTTATTACCCACATTGGATGTTCTCAACAGGTGTTGTGGACTTTATGTCTGATGCTGGTATTTGGGTATAGTGTCCACATAACCCTGGTATTTTTGCCTATCCTTTTGATTTTGGCTCTGAATTACATTCCTTCATAGGGTTTCATGGTGGGTGGGGTCAGATGACACCAAGCTTTTTCCAATAGCTTCTGACACCTCTCACCTGTTTACTGCTAAGGTTAAACAACTCTTGAGCAGTAAGCAACCATCATTGGAGGGCTCTAATACTCAGTCCCAGAATATAGTTGATAATACATCTTAATTCCTCATTTTACACTCAGTATCTGAAAAGTACTTTGAACAAATGTTGTTGTTGTTTTTTATTCAAAAGAAATTGGAAAGGTTTTTTGCCTCTCCAAAGTTCATTCAAAAATTAATATCTAAAGACATTCTGGTGAAAACAACAAAAGACCAAGACTTTGGGACATTTTTCTATTTAGGTTACTCCCCATGCTACCATGAATACATTTCGAGGACTTATTGCTGAGAAGAATCTTCTCAACATCTCCAAATCAGAGATTACTGCCAGTCGAGTTTTGGCCATGCAACATATTTACACTTGCAAAGATGGAATACTTCACCTACATTCTTCTCATTTTGACATTTACTTCTCCACATTCACCTACATATGTGAAGGCATGTTACACACATGATAAGGTTCATCCCTTTATTACTAACCTACTCCAGTATTTCGAGTGCCATTGGTTTTGTCACTCGAAGGCCTCTCGCAATTGCTCTTTGTGCTGCATCCTTTATGGTGACAAAAACCTTGAGGCAGATTTATGTGACCAGGAGCCTGACTGTATCAAGTGTGATTCTCCAACCCTTTCTACTCCTGTTCTTGGCCTTTGTGGGTCAAGGAAAAAGAGATACAGTAGTTGAGGACTGCAAACAAAATATCCTATTCTGAGACATGGAAATGTTTAGCTTCCATACTATCAAATATATACACTGATGCTTCAGTGGAGTTACATTCTGACCTTTCTATGCCTCCTGAAAAGATTTTTTTCATCTTCAGAGTTTATTGTCCTCTGTGAAAAAGGGAGTTGACAGGTTCATATTAACTCCTGTCTGTATCCCTACCTCTGTTCCTAGTGGCTCAAGGTGCAAAACCATTATATGGTCATGTGGCATTGTTAGTTGCCTAGCATATGCCCTCCACATCTGTGCCACTAACCACTTCACTTGAGGCTCTGGCAATTTGTCTCTCTTTGGGTCATACCATCACTATTTATTCCATCTACCTGTTTCAAGAAGAGACTTACAATCAGTTGGACTTTGATGTTCTTTCAGATTAGTTTTCATCTTCCATTCTCCTCTTGGGGGATTTGAATGGACATGGCTCCCTCTGTAGTGATGCCAACATTGATGAAGGTGGTTCTGTGCAGTGTATGCTCTCAGGTCATAACCTTTCTATTCAGTGATTGTTCTTTTACATACATTCATACACCTAGTCAGTCTTTTACTGCAATAAATCTCTCTGCTTATATTCACTTTATATATATATATATATAGAGAGAGAGAGAGACCTATATGCCAGTAATCATTTTCCTATCACCTTGCAGATCAATGCCACTCAAACTCAACTCACATGTTACAGTATAAGTTATACCAGACCATCTGGCCTACTTTCACTACATTCTTGGAAATTGTTCCTACTGTCATCTGTCTGTTATCTTTTAATGACTGTGTAGGAACAGTGACTGACTGTATATTCCAGGCAGCTGCTTCTGTATTTGTGACCTCTATACATTTTTTGGAGTAGAGTCTTGTCTGCCAAGAGACACAGAAAACTTAAGAATATATTTGGAAGATTTTCCAACAGTATCTCTCTATTTCTAATTGCATTATTTATCAGTGGTCAGGCATCAAAACCAGAAAGAATCTTGGATTAAATTTCAGACTGGAATTATGCATTCTCTTTTCCTAACATCTCTCAAACCATTCTGCTGTGGTTGGTCGTGGTTCAACGATTGCACATAGACTCCCCTTTGCAATTTCTGTGTTTACTACTAAGATGTATGTCATCTCTCTTGCCCTGGATTGCATTTCAGCTGACTAGTACTTCGACTCTACTCTTCACATATACTCTTTTAACTGTCCACAGGCCCTGGAATTACTTTACGTGTGTTCTCGTAAAGTTAACCTTGACGTTTTGAACTGCTTGATTCAGTGTTCTTTATTGTAAGTTAATATTCAGTTTTTCCAGATATTGGACCTCATCAGCACTCAGGAAAATGACCTTGCCGACACCAAAGCAAAGTCTGCCTGCCCTGATTTGTTCCATGTATGGATTTACAGTCCTGTGATCAAGGCTTATCTTTGCATCAATGGGCTTGGAGTGAAAATTGTTCCAATAAAGTTTTCTAGATCAAACACACTATTGCTGTTTGGATGTATAGTTTCAGCAGCGACCATAAGGAGGTAGTTGTCTTGACAAGGCTCCACATTAGTCACAGCTTTTTAATTCGTCATTTTCTTTTTTCCTGGCACTGATGCACCAATATGATGCTTTTTTGACACTCATATCCCCATATTCCACATTTTATTGTTATGCTGTCATTATGACCTTGAGAAATGGTATACCATTTTAGACATGTTTACACTCACAATTTATCATTAAATTTATCACAATTTATCAGTGTCATTGTTTGTCTTCACTGAGTTTTTAGAGTTTTACAGGCTATTGACCTTTTTAATTCTATCTATATTTTACTTTGTTTATATCTAACTATTGTATATCTTTTGCTGTTTTTATTGTCTTTTTTATATTTTTTCAGGTATTGTTTTTTTCACAAAAAGAAATGAAACAATTCTTTTTTTTTTTTTTACAAAGGGTGGTGCACTCTTTAATATCTGTTTGGTACAGATAGCCAAGTTTCTTTGTGCATTAAATGCTAAACAACCAACCAGGTTTATCAGTGAGTGTGATCCTATTATCTTTTTTCTTTTTTTTTCTATGAGAAATATCTTCAGAATGTGTATCCCTATTTCCCAGGTGTTCCTCATGAGGAACATTATCTGTGTGTAACTTTATTGCTCAGATATTTTTAATGAGAAATATTATCAGTGAATGCAACCTTATTTTCCAAGAGTTACTTATGAGTTTCAGAAAACTTATTTTTTGAGTAAGTAAATATGTGTGTGTGTTGGACTGAGAATTCTTCTACAGCATACACTCCACTTGTGAAAATTATATATATATATATATATATATTTAGAACAAGTTAATTGTGTGTAGAAAAATTCCTTATACTATGTAGGACATAGTTATGTAGTCTTCTTATTTGTTTCAAGTCTACTAAGTCCTATTCAGTTGAAAAGCCAAATTATTTTTCTCCTTTTCTGCCACCAGATTATCTGTATATAATTCAGTTACATTGACACTGAGTTGCTATGGTTATATTTTATCAAAAGTCTACTCATGCTTATTCAATTAATAAGAGAAACTTTTTGGCAAGATACCTTATTTTCCTTATGTCTTACATAATTGTTAATCTCACTCTAATGTATCAACCATTATGTCTTTAACTTCCATGGTAATTAACTTTGCATTTAACTGAACTTATTCCCATGACTTTACTCTTGTCTGCAAATTTCTGTCTTCTTGCTGCTATATATACTTCTATCACTTAGGCCTCTATCCTTAACATCAATGAGTTGTCAACACAACATACAATTCTTACACATTATGTAACAAAACTTGTCTTAAATATCACCTTAAAATAATTGCTTTTCACTTTCTCGTTATGAAAAATTAAACAGTCATGAAAGTTTCACTCGCAAGATAAATTTATTTATACAAAACAGTCTTCTATATTTGACATAAGTCCCCTCCTCAAGAGAAACATTTACAATATTTTTTTGATATACACAGAGACTGTTTTCAGCTCATATCTATTCATATGGTCTACACCAACATTTACTGTTCCTTGTCTGTCTCTTCTTGTGTAGGTTTTTTGATAGGGCTTCACCTTGACAGGATATCTTGTTTTCTTGATCTTGTGTTGCTTATCTTCTATGATCTATCTGTATACTACACAGTAGATCTTGATCCTCTTTCTTGTACTTAGCAATCATTTCTTCACTTAGGTTGATATCCAAGTGCTCTTAGGTCCAGCATGTCCTTATCTTATGTAACAAAGTCATTGTCATCAGTTTCTGCTTTTATGACAGCCACACTCACCATGTCCATTGTTGTTCCATCATCTTTCACTTTATAATATATTCTTCTTGACCATTCCTGTACAGTGAAATGTCATTTCTACTGTTTAGTGAGTTTGTTGTTGTTTTTAGGTAACAGGATTAAAATCATTTGTTCAACCTTGAAATGTTGACACTTGGCCTTCTCATTATCTAACTGTTTCTGACTGTCTTTGGGTTTAGTTTCCCCATTATAACTGCTTTGATAGGTATAGTTCAGTATTCATTTCCAGTCCTATGTTGTGTAAATTTCTTTCCATTTTGTATTGTGCTTGACTTTTTCATGGACGATGTACTAACGTTGCAATGGTGAAAGATCTCTCTTCTGCATTTCTTTCAAATGTTTACTACCTGATATTTCCTATCATTATTAAATCATATACTGGTACATGTGGCCTCAAGATCTCCTATGTAGTATAGAGTACCCGATCTTATTTTTACTATGAGAAACTTCCTCACTGTCCCATTAATTAGCACACACAGGCAATCCTTGCTTGTCATCAGATCATCAGAAACTAGACTGGTTCTTACTGCTGCATCCAGTGTTTCTTGGATCCTTCACTCTGTCTTCTTTGACACTTTCAGATATTGTAATATTATGATTTGTTGGCACTTTTGATACCTGTAACATACTTATATAAATATTAGCATTCTTGATCCATTTGCTAACCTCAGCTGACCATTAGTCATGCACTAATCAATCATGGAATTTGTACTACCTTCCTGTTTGAATCTCATGTCTGTTTCTTGTGGCGGCAGCATGTCAGTCACTCTTCTCTTGTTTCTTATTATCACTATTCCTGTAAAGTGCTCCAGCTGTTTTATGTTAAAATTTCTACTGTTGTTTGCTAGTAATTGACTTGAACTCCATTGCAATATTCTCATTTTATAACAAACATAGCATCTCTTCTGTTAATCTCCTGTCACTATTGAGAGACTTCTGCTTCTAGTCAGACACCACACTTTTGACTTTAACTAGATATTCCTGGACTTTCCAGTTATACACCCTCTACATTTTCTCCATATACTATTCTGCTAGTGTGATCATTTTCTCCACCATTTTGGTGTTTTTTCCTTTAGGGACAATGACATTTCAGTTGAGCATGATATTATGAACTGTTCCTGTATTATTAGTTCAACCAGTCCCTCAAAACTGTTTTCATCTTTGGCCATATAAGTCCATGTAGGGGAAGAGTGTCACTGTAGATATGCCACAAACTGAAATACAGTTTATTCAGTTTTAAATTCAACTTCTCTAGACTTCAAGAAAA
Source organism: Carcinoscorpius rotundicauda (assembly GCA_011833715.1). Lineage (NCBI taxonomy): Eukaryota > Metazoa > Arthropoda > Merostomata > Xiphosura > Limulidae > Carcinoscorpius > Carcinoscorpius rotundicauda. The sequence continues at coordinate 61,888,752 of CM022400.1, read as the reverse complement.
ACCCTTCTTCAGTAAGTTTATGTTGTTTCAGCAAAGCCACTTTTAATTTCTCATAGTCCATGGCATCTTCAGACAGCATACTTGTATATACTTGTGGGTCTTTTCCAATGAGAAGTGGGATGAGACAGACTGCTGAATTCTGACTTTGAGCACAACATTTTAGGTCTTTCCATAAAAGCATTCATGTCATTTTTCTGATCATCAAATTTGAGCAGCTTGGATTGGCTGGCTCTGCTTCCATTGTCATTCTTGGGTCCACCTTCTTACTAACTAATGAACTTGGCAATCTCAGTTTGTGCTCTTATTCTCTGTTTCTAATCTCTTCTCCTTTTGTTCATTCTCATTTTATTTTATTATTTTAGTTTATTAGTGTATTGGGCTAAGAATTCTTCTACAGTAGCTGTCTGTGAAGAGTTGGCAATGAATTCAACAAAATAAAGGAACAGCACACATTCAACTTGTTTTAAAAATAACATGTATATCCAGACAAGTTAAATATATATACAAAATCTCTTAAACTGTGAATATCATATTTATATCTTGAACACTGTATAATTCTTTTCTTGTCAAAAGTACACTTAGGCCTATTCTATTGCTTTAGAATTCAGTTGATGAAACAAACTATTTTTTTCCAATTTCTGTCATTAGACTTGTTAACTTACATAATTTTTGAGTTACTGTGGTCATATCCAGAACTTCAAAAATCATCTGTTCCTTTTTTGTATTTCCAAGAATTGTCTGCCTGTTGTCACACTTCACTCATGTTCATTCATTTACTTTAGAACACCCATTGACAAAACAACTTATCTTTTTCTCTTGTAAAACCCTTCTATGTGGATTCCTGTATGTGGTGAGGGGACCTCCCAGAGAAGGTTCTGTTCTTACAGTTTACCTACTCTGGGATATAAACATTTAACTGCGTGTTTGCCATGTGTGGTAACCTGTTTAAGGAGATTTTAAGGAGAATCCTGGTGGTTGAGGTGTTCAACACACCACTTTGGCCTTGAATTCCTGTAAACAGGCAGTCTTGGGGTGGCCCCCCCAGAATCAATTGGCTAATCCATTTGGGCAAAGTTCAACTGAGTACCAGCATAGGACATCCACAGTGGGTGTTGTGGACATTGTGTCTCACACTGGTGTTCAGGTATAGTGCTCACGAAACCCTGGCGTCACTGCAGTGCCCTTAAGGCACTATAGTGCATCCCCTTGTAAGGCTCCATGGTGGGTGGGATCAGTTGGCACCAAAATTTTTTCTATTTATTATGAATACTCTTAAAACAAAAAAAATAACTTGAAACCATTGAGAAAAACCCGACTACTCAAAAATGACTACCCATTGATGAAACCGTACAGCCTAACTCACAACTTGAATCTGTCACGCGATTTCTAATTTTATATTCCCTAAGTGACAAACCTCTAGGGCAGATGTCCCCATTTTTTTATTCAGAAGGGCTTGCTGGCTTCCCTAAATCTGTAAAAAACTACATTTGGGAGACATCTTCATCACAGCATTCCAAACTCCTGACATTAAAGGCCTTGGGAGACATACCCATTGAAGTTACTCCTCATTCCACTTTGAATACTTCCAGTTGAAAGAGATTTAAGGACTGTCCCTGAATCGGAGATCCTCGCAGGTCTCACCAGTCAAGGTGTAACAGCAGTATGCAGAATCTTCACTCAAAAAGATGGAATTTTGGAATCAACAAATATTCTAATACTAACATTTACTGTACCACATCCTCCCACCACAATAAAAGCAGGATATCTGAATTGTAAGGTGCGGCCTTATATCCCAAATCCTGCATGATGTTTCCATTGTCAACAATTTGGTCATTCAAAACAATCTTGCTGTGGTTTATTGACCTGTGCCTGTGGTGATAAAGACCATAATATAACCGAATGCCAACTCGAACCACATTGTATAAACTGTAATGGTACACATCTTTCTTATTTTATTTCTTGCCTTAGATGGGTAGAAGAAAAATAAGTACAACGTCTTAAGACAGTTAACAATCTCACTTACACAGAGGCTCGAAAATAATTATTACCTATTCCGTCCAGAACTTATGCTGCTGTAACCCTGTCTACTGCTAAAGTAGGAGTCAAAATAGACCTTACCCTATCCCTTACACTATCTTCATTAGCAAATCTTAATGAAACACTTCCCAAAATCAACACAATTTACAAATTAGTGTCTCCTTCCATCTCTGTCCTGACCACACCTTCTTCAAGTCAAGATGTTTCCATGGAGTCTGCCTCTCTTGACACCCCAAAAATTAAACAAACCACTTGTCTGCACCCTCAATCATTAGTACGTGTACCGATAAACTCAGACGTGACCATTCGAGCTAGAGCAGGATCCATTGAGAGCACTAGACCCATGTCCAATAAAGAAAAAAATGCAGTCATAAGCAGGACTCTTTACCGTCTTCTCCTCTAAAATAATTACACATGGCCACACTAATCCAGTGAAACTGTTGAGGTTTCCAATCAAATTTGACTGACATCAAAGATCTGATTGACTTTTGTCATCCCATATGTCTTTCTCTGCAGGAAACATTTCTACAGCCTCCAAATACAGTTACTGTTTGACACTATTCATTATACCAGAACAATAAGCTATGTGTAGGATGGGAACATGGGGGAGTTGCATTGCTGGTTGATCAGCACGTGCACACCCAGTCCCTGTCATTGACCACACCCTTGGAGGCTGTAGCCATCCATGTCTCCATGGGGTGTATTATCACTATTTGCTCTCTATACCTTACACCTGAAACATATTATAATTAATCAGATCTTGATACCCTCATTGAGCAACTGCTAACCCCCTTTTTAATCTTGAGAGATTTCAACAGGCATAATCCCCTCTGGGGTGGCTCCTGTATTGATATGAGAGTGCACGCCATAGAACATATGATTTTGAACCACAGCCTGGCTCTATTCAATACTGGCTGTTACACATATTTTCATTCATCTATTCAGTCATTTACAGCTATAGATTTTTCTGTCTGTTCCCCTTTGCTACTCACTCACTTTTCATGGGAGGTTGACATCAATCCACAAGGTAGTGATCATTTTCCCATTATCTTACGAGATTGGCTGTGATCAATTGAACCCAACCCATGTACCTCAGTGGAAATTGGTCCAGGCTAACTGGCTTTCTTTCACTACTCTCTCGGAACTTGATCCTGCTATTTTATGTAAACCATCTACAGATGATTGTGTAGCAGCAGTAACCAAAAGTATTATACTAGCTGCTACTCAATGCATCTCTAAAATTTCAACATGTTCCTCACGGCATCCCCACCCTTGGTGGAATTCTGCCTGTTCTATAACACAAAAAACTCAGAAGATACCCCATGCTCTCAAACCACATTGCATTTCACAAAACCTGTGCACATGTTCAGCAAATTAGATGTCAAAGCCAGAAGGAATCTTGGATTAAATACACCTCCAGCATTTCTTCAACCACCAGTACAAAAATTATATGGGATAAGTTCCGGAGGGTGAGTGGAGGATATACTTCTGCCCCCCTCTCTATCTTAATATCTGATGGCCATGAAGTGGCAGATGCACAGAGCATTGCCAATACTTTTGAGTACTTTTTCTCTCATGTATCTAGCTCTTCGAACTTATCCCCTTCCTTTTTGGCCATTAAAACACAGGCTGAGCATCTGCCTCTTTCCTTTTCAACTAACCATTCCTATGACTACAATCGCCCTCTTACACTAATCGAACTAAAACTTGCAATTCATCGGTTTGGCAATACATCAATTGGATCTGATAATGTGCATTATAAGATGTTAGGCCACCTTTCCCAGAACTCTCTTACTATCCTTTTAGCTATCTTTAATAGAATATTGCAGGAAAATGTCTATCTGGATGCTTGGCGACAAGCTATCATACTCACTATTCTAAAACCTGTAAAGGATCCAATATTTCCTTCAAATTACTGTCCCATTGCTTTGACAAGTAGTCTCAGTAAGATCTTAGAGAGGATAATCATTGCCCTGCTAGTTTGGTTTCTTGAACCAAGCAACCTCTTCTTACCTACTCAGTGTGGGTTCCGAAGACAACGCTCTACGATAGACCACTTAATTCGCCTTGACACATCAATCAGAGAAGACCTTTTAAGGTGACAACATCTTGTTACTGTTTTTTTTTTTATTTAGAAAAAACTTAGATACAACATGGAGATAGGCATCCCACGTGACTTTCACTCATATGGATTGCATGGTAACTTACCCCTTTTCATCCAGCAATTTGAATGAACTGCCAATCCCAAGTCCATTTGGGCTCTACACTTTCTCATTTTTCCCACAAGAACTTGGAGTCCCTCAGGGATGTATTCTGAGTGTCATACATTACATTATAAAGATTAATGCCATCATTGAACAGCTACCCCCTACAGTTGCAAATGGTCTTTTTGTTCATGACTTTCACATCTCATGTCAGTCATCAAACATGAGGTTTATTGATTGGCAGCTACAAACTACAATCAATCAGATATTGAAGTGGACCACAGCAAATGGTTTTAAACTTTCACTCTCTAAAACCATTTGTATACATTTCTGTTGTATACAGGGAATCCACCCAGATCCAGAATGCCATCTTGATTATGTTGTACTTCCTGTCGTTTCTGAGGCAAAGTTCTTAGGTTTTATATTTTATTGTAAATTAAATTTTATATCACACATCAAGTAACTTTGTATCAAATGTCTAAAAGCATTGAACATTCTCCATGTCCTCTCTTCTAGTTTTTGGGGAGCAGATCGATACTCCATGCTGTGGGTCTGTGGTTCATGATTCTTCCAGAATCTTAGCACTGAAAATGTTGGATCCTGCCCATCAACAGGAGGTTTGGCTTTGCATTGGAGCTTTTCGTACTTCTTCCGTGCAAAGTGTGCATGTAGAATCTCATGAACCCCCTCTATATATTTGTCGATTGCAACTCTCTCTAATGTATGTTTCCAAACTTTGATCCTTACCACAGCATCCTACCTGGAGTTGTGTTTTTGAGCCACAATGGACTACACTTTTTGATAACAGAAAATCTGCCAATTTTCCTTTTAGTCTCCATATCCAGACACAATTAGAAGAATTGGATATATCCTTGAATAACATTACAGTTTCCTCAAATCAGCTTATTCTACCATGGCAAATTACTGTCCCCAATTTTAACCTTTCTTTGAATCATCTGAGGAAAGCAGATACACCCAATTGGAAATATCACTCTTTCTTTGCTGAACATCTTTCATATGATCCATCCATTCCTATATATACAGTTAATTCCAAATATGGTGACTCAATGGGCTCTGTCTTGGTTTGTGACAGTTTGATTGTGGACCACAGAGTCCACCCCTACAGTTTCTATTTTCACTTCCAAATTGTATGCCATCTCTCTTGCCCTAAATCATATTGAACTAATGCAATATACAAATTGTACAATTCCCATAAATACCAACATGACCTGGCCAACAGAGCAGTAAAGTCTGTCTGTTCTGGATCTATCATCCCAATACCCATTCCATACATGTACTATGGTCCAGTTATCAAATATAGACTGTACACCAGATGGCAGGCAACCTGGAATGAGCAACACAATAACAAGCTTTTTCAAATCAAACCTTCTCTAGGTCTTTGGCCCTCTTGTTTCTGTAAGGATTGAAGAGAGGGGGTTGTTTTGGCAAGGTTATGCATTTGTTAAAGTTTTTTAACCCACCACTTCCTTTTATCTGGTACTGTTGCACCAGTGTATGATCAGTGTAGCACTCAGATTACAATCATCCACATTTTATTATCATGCCCTCATTACAACCTAGATCGATGACACCATTTTAAAGATATTTGTAGGGCAGGTTTGCCATTGACTTTTGGCCCATGTTATAGGTGATTCTGTTCATTTCACTCATGTTTTTACATTTTTAAGATCCATTGGTCTTTTACACTTAATTTAAGATTTTTTATCAGACTATATAGTGTTTTAACGTGATTTCTTTTATGCATTTTAATGTTTTAACACGATTTCTTTACACACTTCAATTTGTATTTTAATTTGAACCCAGGACTGGAAAGGCCAACTTCAGATGACTGACTGCAAATTCAATCTTCATGCTTCAGACCTCCTGGCAGGTCTTAATTTTACTAATTTTAGTTTTTATTTTTCTTTTGAAGTGAACCCACGACTGGAAAGACCAACTTCAGGTGACTATCAGTAATAGTGTACGTCTTGCTTCAGTCTTCCTGGCAGTTCCTAATTTTACATATTTTACCTTAATTGCCCTATACCTATACTGTACCACATCTTGTCTGGTACAGATAACCTTATAGCTTTTTGCCAATGAACATTGAATATCCACTTACTTACCTCTTGTAAAATTGTTAATCTCTCTCAAACATATCAACCATTAGGCCTTTAGCTCCCACAATGATTAACTTTGTATTTAATTTTATTTTTAGTTCCTGTGACTTGACTTTCTTCTGCTGTTTTATGTGTGCTTTTCATATCTGTCACTCTCTATATCCTCAAAATCAGTGTGCTGCACACAATATTTGATAGCCTCAATATCAAATGAATTATGAACATAACATATGATTCTTACGAAGTTATGTAACCAAACTCGTCATAAATGTGGCCTATACAATAATTGCTTTTAACTATCTTGTTATGAAGAAAACTGAACAATTATGAAATATTCTCTCACAAAATAAATAAGTTAATAAAACCTACACAAACCAGTCTTTTATATCTGTCAATGAGAAGTGTCTTCATAGTATGTAATCCTATTGTTCAGGTATTCTTTATATGAAACATCTTCATAATATGTAATCCTACTGTTCAAGTGTTCCTTATGAGAAACATCATAATATATGATACTATTGTTCAAGTGTTTTTTATGAGAAACATCTTCAGAATGTGTAATTCTACTGTTCAAGTACTACTCATGAGAAACATCTTCAGAATATGTAATCTTATTGTTCAAGTATTCCTTATGAGAAACATCTTCAGAATGTGTAATCTTATTGTTCAAGTATTCCTTATGAGAAACATCTTCAGAATGTGTAATCTTATTGTTCAAGTATTCCTTATGAGAAACATCTTCAGAATGTGTAATCTTATTGTTCAAGTAATACTTGTGAGAAACATCTTTAGAATGTATAATCTTATTGTTCAAGTGTTCCTTATAAGAAAGATCTTCAGAATGTGTAACCCCATTATTCAAGCGCTCTGTATAAAAACATTATTAATGTGTTCTTTGTGAGAAACATCTTGAGAGTACGTTTCACACTAAACATTTAAACCATGGGTTACATTTATGTCTTTCCTTTGGATGATTTCTCATAGTAAAAATGATATTTGAATGTAATTTAAAAGAATTACTGCACTTTATCACTGGTTTGTGGTTTATCAGTTGTTTTTTTAAATTATAGTAAACTTCATGATATTTAAGTAGGCTAGAAAATGCTTGAAAAGTAAGTATGAGAGCTTTAGAAAATGTTTTTAAAATACTTTTTGTCCTAACTTAATGTATATTACATCTTTGTGATTTATTCTAAATGTACCAGATAAGTGGCATATCTTCCTAAAACTAAGTTAGTAAATTGTTTGTATAAATTAAATTACAGTCTTTATGCGGTTGTTTTAATCTTGTACTCTTCACTTCTAGAAATGACAAAAGACAACTTTGATTATATGAAATGCTTTTTTCTAACTTAACTTGGTATGTGTCTTGTATGCAATACAAGGAATATAAGTCTAATTATTTTCCAATTTTTAGCATGCAAACTATAGCTGTAATATTACTACATTATTTATGTAAAGATTAATTTTTTGTTAATATTATTCTGAAATTCATGATGAACATGATCAAATTAAATTATCTTTATAAAAACATTACAAATAAATAATTTGTTTAGCATTTCATTGAGTTTACACTTATTTTCATATCAAGAGTTTGATGAATGTTTTAATTTTAATTACTAGTGGATATATTGCCCGTTTTAGGATGTGATTGGTCATGGCAGAACCTCTACAATGTTGAAAAAGATTTCAAATGCCCATGTAAAACAGGTAAGCTTTTGTTTTAGTCAGTAAGAAAAATTGAAACATTTTTTTCAGTGTCTGTTTGACATTGTACTAGTTTTCAAACCAAAGCAATCATTTTGTATCCATACATGGATTGTTTCTTTGCTGTTATAGATACTAAAATGACATAAAGGTAAATAGAAATGCCCTAAATGCTTATACAAAATTCATGAAAGCTTCTAATTCCAGAGATGCCAACTATTTCAAGTGACTAAGCATAATGATTGTAGACAAAGCCCTTTATCATTTGCAGCTACTATGCCTGACCAATGTCTCTAAGCTGTTTATTATTATATTATTATTATAACTATAATTATTTATTACTGCTATGACTGTGTGTTGTGTATTTAATAAATAAATTTTTTTTAAAATTCTTATTCATATTCTGCATTCTTACCCATAAATGTTGTTGTCTTCATCTTAGCCTTTTGTTGGTGATATGTCAATTTTATATATCTGGAATAATCGTTTATCCCATCATGCACCACAGAAAAATCGATGTGACAAACTGTACAAAACACATGGCTGTCAATGGCTTTTGATCCAATGACTGGATATACTCTTTCCTAAATTTTTGATTCACAGTTTTAGTCCTTTCAGATTTGCCAGAAATAAGACAATCTAGTGAACGAGGCCTCTTTTTTTCATCTTGTGAACAATTACATTGGTGTTTCTATGCTGCTTAGAAAACTAGAAATACCCATGTACATGAGCGCTGATTGCCTGACAAGCACTGATGACATAACTATGGGTTCCCCCACGTACCCAGTAGGAGAAGCACTGCACTTAAACTATTGGTAGACGTCAAGATACGAATATTTTTTTATTATTTCGAGCACAAACATGATTATCACAAGTAGCCATTAGGACTATGTCTTTTATTTGTATCTCACTAGAAATTTTCTTTTGACCCTTTTAACCCCGGGTGGAACAATCTATCACTTTATTGTATTGGCCTGTATAATATATAATAATTTGGGAGTTGCAACAAGTCGTAATATTTGTCTGTATGAGCGTATAGTCGTGATGTATACACCAAAATCATAATGGTTGGAATTTTTGTAATTCTGTTTTAACCTTTTTCTTCCAAAAAGTTCTGCAAAAAAGAAATATTACAATTTTTCTTTGTTTAAAATTCATGTTATGTTCTTGTAGATTACATTAATCAATGTAGATTTTTATATTGGTTTTGAATAAAACTTGCTTGTAGCTCATTCAGTGGAGAAAGATTGTTGAAACTGTAAAATGTTGTAAATTCATCAGTAAACTGAAACAAAGGGAGTTGTACTGAAGAGAGAGAGGGTTTAAGAACCCATTAAGTTGCAGAACCACAACAAACAAGTAAAGTATTTCTCTCCTGTCAATACCATGATCTTCACTTTCAAAAGTATTAACATCTAATGAAAAAATAGAAATTGTATCATTCTGTAAGTCCTTCAATAAATATCATGGAATATATTGCAACAGGTTATGGAAGAAAACCACATAACAAAGAGATAAACGTTCAGGACTAATATAATCTGTACAAAGCATAAATACTCATTTTAAGTATCAGGGTTCTTATTCAGAGTTACAGTTTAGATTTTTAACAATATGTGGAAAATGGTTTCAGACATTTTCATGGATTTTGTGAAAAATTATTTAAGCTAGTATCTTAAGAGTAAACTTTATATTTACAGTAACATGTCAAACTGTACATGTTCTCACTTGTGAAAAATCGTAGTTTAAAACAAACACTGTGCTGTGATACAACTAGAATTAATGTAATCTAAATACATAGGTTGATAAACATTAATGGTCTGCTGTACACGGAAGAATTTTTAATAAAGATATTAAAGTAAACATTTCTGATTTTTGTTTTTACTGAGTCAATTTGAGTAAAAAGTGATTTTCATGTTGAGAATAAAAATAATTTTCATTTCACACTTTAATATTTTTTGCACAACATCTAGAACCTCCTAAATGAATATGAAAAGTTTTTTTACAAAGCTTTGTACTGTACCACTTTGTTTTCTCTATCCCAAACCTAATTGTAGCAAAAGTATAAAATGTTTAATAAAATTGAATACTTCTATCCCCTAGAATTACTGCAGCATGTAACAGACATCTACAATTATTCATCCTAAAGCTTAACTCTTCTTAAATTTTACAGCTGTTTTAATACAGTTTAGTTACTCTTTCAACCATATCCTGACTATCAGAACAAGCACACAAGTAATAAATTACCAGGTGGAAACACAGAAATGTTAGGATAAACTAAGTTTCAGGTTACACTATGTGACGTTTGCCTACATATGCTCCTTATGCAGTTTTAGTGGTGTGATCATGAGAAAGTGATTTATTTTAAATTTTCTTGTATGACCTAATGCGTTTGATTTTTTGCATTTATTTAAAAAATAATGATAATTAAGTAAAATGAAAAGCAAAACGTGTAGAACTTAGCTCTAGATGAGTTTTCACTCAAGTACTGTTTTCATAACTCAGTTTTCTTCCTGTTAAGTTTGTAGACCAAAGACTAATTTGTGTAGTTTTACAATATGAATTTTAGAAAACCAAGAACATATTACTGATTAAAATACATTATATCAGGATACTGTAATTTATTTGTTTTTCTAACTAACCTATAATTAGATTTTCACAAATTTAATTTCTTCTCGGATCAGTGTCTTTGGTCCAACTCTGTTGAACTTGGACAAAAAAGTTATTGACTTTGGCAACTCAGCTAAATCAAATGATCATGTGATTTATGTAGTTTACTATTTACTCTCTTTTATTAATTATAAGATAACTAATAGCCATGTCAGAAAGAATTACAGACATTTTTAAGAGACAGGATGTGATAAGAGAAGCGTGGCATGTAAGTAAAGCAAGAAGATTGAAGGCTGTAAATTTACTTTATGGCTTGACAGTATCAGTACTGTAAGAGTGTAACTTGTACCAATCTCAGAAAGTCATATAGGGGAGGAAAAAAAAAAAAAAAAAAAGTTAAATGGGCATTTCAGAGAAGTGATGATTAATAATTTTTTTAACATTTTATTTTCAATTAAAAATTGAAACTTGTGTTAAAGTTTGAATTATATGCTATATTTTATTTTTAAAAATTTAATATACATTGGTAATAAAGTTATTTAATAAAATTTTCATTGTAGCTGTAATAATGTTGTGATGTGCACATTGAGGAACTTGTTTGCGGTTAAAGAAATGATTACCTAACTTGTGTTATTTAAAAATATTTCACTTTTTTGATGAAGGTCACTATTGAAAATAATTTACTTTAAGAAGACAAAGCTAACAAAGAAATAGCATGATATCAATGTGTCTAAGTGAGAAACATTACGTAAATTTATTTGTAACTAAAAGGAATACCATGTTATATTACATTACATAATAAATGGTTATTAAAATCAGGAACTTGCCCTAAAAAAGACTACATATGTTTTGTTGTCCTGTGATACCATCTTCAGGAATTATGGTAAAAGCATGGTTGAGAGTTATACACCGATATAGTTACATACCAGTTATGTCAACTAGGCTTAGCTATTTCTTGGGTAAGAATTTCATTTTTGTACTCATTCGTTAAGGTGTTTGACCTATTATACTCTGCTCTTAGGTGTTTATGTCTCATTAGTCTTTAGGAGTGGCAGTTTTCATTTGTTTTCTTCTCTGTAGGGTCTAAATCTTACTTAATGTTGAATGTCACATGAACAGGACCAATTATTTTTATTTGATGATTCTTTAATTAGCTTTCTCTCATTAGCATCCTCTTCTGCTCATGTCATGTGGTTTTAATGAGTTACCTTCAAACTTTAGTTAAACCACATTTTTATCATAGTATACTAATAAATATAGCATAAAAATGTATCCAATTATCTATATATTAATAGCTTATAAATTTTAAGTTCTTAATTTTATAAGACATTATTTCAAAAAATATATTCAAATTTTCTCCAGTATGAGAATTTTACCCTTTTCTCTCTAAACATCTCCTTTTCTATAATTTATTTATAACCCTTTTAAGTAATACAATATTTAATGCAAACTACTCATTATAATGTTGTAATTACTCAGGCAAAGTATAATCTTTATAACCTTCAATTTTACTTGTTCATAGAGTCATAAATGAGAAAATTAGACCCATTTGCCATCCTCTCTTTCAGAAATTGCCAGTAGTTCTTTCTGATTTTCAATACTTCATTATTTATAACTAATACGAAGCCAGTGTTGTCATCTGTTAAATGACATAACATAATAGTTTGTTTTTTGTACAGAAAGTTGCATATTTTTCTTCCAGTTTAGAAGACTTTATTCCCATGGGAAACACACTGATGAGCTTAGGTGAAATTTTGACAGCGTTTTTCATATAATTACAGAAAGTCAGAAGAAGTGATATAATTATAAGACATAGTCTACTCTTTTTCAAGTTGTTATTCTGTATTCTTTAGTAGATTATTTAATTAAATAAAAAATTAGTGTAGTAGTAATATTAGTATAAGAAAGTAGGCTTAAGTGTTATCAACAGTTGACAGCAAATTAAAAAAAGACAATGACAGGTATTTCTTGTTTTTCATATGTATTATTATAATAGGAACTTTAAATTCTAAAAATGCAGCTTGTGAGTAGCTCATGCATTGTATAATTTAACAGGATAATATGAGCAACTCATTTGCCAAGTGATTTACAATTTATATAGGGCAAATATTAGTTAGACACAGTTCAAAGAGCAAAAAACAATACATTTTAGACATAAAAATATGTATACTGTTATTAGTTTAAAGCTGTTTAGAATAAGCATATGTAGTTTCATATTACAATTTGAAAGTCTTCTAGATATGAAAAAAGAGTAATTTACATTTATTTTCCATTTTATTTTGGTTGTTAAAAGATTGATCAAATTGACCAAACTTTTAAACAATAGAGAACATAACAGATCAAGTATGAAGTTTTTATTTGATAGATTTTTTAGGCAGAATATTTTTTTGACAATATAGTAATGTCAGTCTTCTGGTAGCTTCAGAATAGATTAAATATTATTGCACCTGATTTGAGCATTTTAAATGAATTTGTTTGAATCATTTAACTTTCTCACTGTTTAATAAGCATTCTCTTACTGTAGACTGAAGCTATTACTGTAACCAGACTTTAGATATTTATATTACTTAGACACTATCTGTAATTCTATTTGAGTGTTTCTGTGATCGTTGAGTTTTCTTTGCCATCATACATCCTGGATTCTGTGATACAAAACCATCTAATGGATATAATTAGATTAAATGTTAACCTCTCCCACACTGGAAGTCACTGACATCTTCTACATTGGTATGTAAAGAGCCTCTTGCATGTAGTATAATCTGATCTTGAACTTAGCAGTTACCTTATCAACCATTAGGTATATGAAAATACTTTCTCACTATAGATGGCATTAAAGTCACTCACTTTGACCTTTTATCATAGTAGATTATTAGTCTCAGGAGTTATGCAATCTTTTATTGATGTTGAAAGTAAGTAATACAGATTTCTATGTAATGAAGAGATTTGTTTTCAAAAAGTCTTAACAATAATACATACTTCTTTGAAACAATTAACTTTTTTTGGTTTGAAAAGAATTGCTGTAGGGTTAATACTTGTAAGGAACAGCTAACTTGGACATTTTTTCTATATATGTTTGGCATATTTCAGCATTTCTGTTTCATATCCTAATACATTTTTAAATGAAAATTGTTAGATGGGTTCTGCTTAGCACAACAAAAATATCCATATTTTGTAAATTAGACATTCAAGTTGTTTATCATTCTGTAACAGGGCTCCATAGTTAGAGAGAACCTGTGATATTAAACTTCCAACATATATCTATAACCACAATAATAGACATTAAAGTGTGTTTATCATACTGTAACAGGGGTCTATAGTTAAAGAGAACCCTATAACCTGAGTGCTCTCAAAAGGTGGACCTTTCTTCTTCAGGGGCAAACTGAGAATCTGTGACTGTACCACTGTAATTGTAGTATTATGTTTATTACTTTTGAAGTTTAGATTCTTATAAAACTATGAGAAATGCCAGTTAAAAACAAAATATATCAAACTGGTATAAAACCTACCAGTAATTATAATTTGTAGATGTACATACGTACCTACAAGTAGAAAGAGAAGAGTTATGTGTTATTAAACTTGTTTTTATTATTTCAGTGTATTTTTTGTAAAAATAAAAATGGAGTAACTGAAGAAAATTTATACAGTTTTTTATCAAATGATAACCAGTGTATGATGAGTTAATTTGGTAGAACCTTGTTTCATTTTCTTTATGCTGTTTTGTTTTTGCATGCAAATAGTTAATTTTGCAGAGTTCCTGTGTTTTTATTTTTAAAGAAATGTTTTTACTTTATTTTTAAAAAAAGATATTTATGTCTTGTTTAATATTTTACAGGTCATAGAGTTTGAAAGGATGAAAATTTCTCAAACATGAAATATTAAATTATGGGATCAACATCTATTGTATCTTTACACGTCATAATCAAGATCATCCACGCCATGATCATGCATTTATTTTTTATTAATTTCATAGTAAGTCAAAGATCAAAAGGTTTTAATTTTGTAATCATGTAACTCTTGATTCATAATAAGTTTTTTCTAATGTTTAACGTTAGAACACTGAAAAGTTGTTTAAATTTCATTCAGAATAAGACAACAAAAGATCTGTTGCAAGCTCATTTAGTTTAACTCACAATGTTAATTTGGAGCTTATATGTAAAGTGGTAAACAAAGTATTTCAAATGAAATTCATTCATTTTATTTCACTATATGACTTTTTCATAAACAAGAGAATTTCAGAATGTATTTGGTGTATTTATTAATTATTTTAATGCATTCCTTGGTCATACAATAATATTATTTTAGCAAAAATTGAGAAAGCAAAAATTTAGAATCAGATGCAATAGGAGCACATAAATGTAGCTTATTTTCATGAGATCATCTCTTTTTGGTAATCCATTCAAGAAAGTCTACTGTATAAGGTGCAATGTAGTTTCTCAACATGCTTTAAAGAAATCCTAATAAAATGTCATTGAAAATAAAGGTCTTCTTGACTTATCGTAATACATTTAACTGTAGTAATATTTAGTTTTAATATATTCTCTAAAGATTAAATTGTTATTCATTCTCTTTTAAAGTATTTCTTAATATCTGACAAATTTATCAATCATTTGAAATTTACCATTATTATACAGAAACATCAGTTATTGTTGTTTGATACCTGTAAACTTTATGAAATTAGAATATTGATTGGAACATAATCTGTTTCCATTTACTATCATAAAAAGCAGAATATATTTGAACTTCCTGCATTTTCATTGCAAATTTTTACACTAGTTTGACAATACTTACTTTAAATATTCAACCAAAAATGCACATTGAATTTAGTATATGAGTAATTACACTTGAATGTTTGAATAAGTAGCATGTTTTAAATTAAATTTTATCATAGACATTTCTTTGTCCATCTAAAAACAAAGAATGTTTGAAAGATATGTATTGTAAAATGTCATTGATTTAATACTTTATAACATTGTGAAATGTATTCAATATTACAGTTTTTTTATCAAAATATGATACTTCCTTTCTAACTTGTTTTAAATTTTATTTTTGAAACCTTAGATTTTTTAAATTATGTATTGATCCAAGTCAGACATTGTAAATAATCTTTTTCAATAAATAAAACGTTGAAAGTTACATATTTTTGTTTAAATATATTATTAATACATTGAATTAATATTGATCTGTAAAGCTTTACACATCAGAGTTACTAGTGTTACTTGAGTACAGCTTGTAAAGTGAAAGGTGATAATTGATTTTCAAGTTTAAAGGAAAATTTATTTGCACCAAATATATGTACAGTATCACATTACAAGTAAATTAGAAAGGCAGCAAAGTTGTATTACACATCTTTGTTTGCTTTTAACCTGTTTGGAAACTTGATTGAGGATATTCATTATTGATGAATGTGGTGTCATACCATGATTAAATGATGCAAATGGCCACTCAGTAATTTTGAGTCACTTGTCCATTTGCAACATATTTAAGAATTTAGTATTATCTTATACTTTATAAAAATCATCTCAAATCTACAACTGCTGAAATATACAAGTAAAATATCTTATTTTTATGAAAGAACTTTAAACTTAGTATTTTTTTTACACTGTGAAACATTTTAATGACTTGCAAAACTGAATGTATCCAGAGTGGTTCAAGTTATGGAATAAACATCTTACATGCAAATACAGTTTTTTTAAAGCTTCCATTGTTGTAGAGATAGTGCTCACCCAATATACTTAACATAATATATCACATTGCACAAACTGTTGTAAGAGAATTGCACTTATTCTTCCAGTATATTTTCTCATATTGTTTCTAGTTGTTCTTTGTTGTAGTATCAAAACTTCTCTTGGTTTATTAGGACTCATTTCACATAACACAACAACACTAGCATGCCTGTAACTTTATAATGAGTATTGATAATAAAGATGCTTGTGTGATATTTATCTGTCGAACATTACACACAGCAATAATTTAGTAGAGATTTAAAACACACAAGTCAACACTGTCCAGTAATAAGCTAATGAAATGAGGAACAGTAAACTACTAAACCCATTCATACAGAACAGTTAAACTTTAAAAAGTCTAAAGAATGGTGTGGCATCTACGTGGGATACCAAATGCTTCAAGGAGGTTGTCATCTGTGATTAATTTTATTTTTTCTTATTATTTTTTTTTTATAATAATTATTGTTTTATTTTCTGATCAGATGTTAATTTTATTTTTACAAAAGCTACTTGCATGATGCTGAACAGGATATTTAGTACATTAAATGCAAGCATTTTAACACTGATCCATGTTTTGTAGAATGATTATATTTAACAGTGGAAATAATATTGTTTTAGAATCTGTGTTTGTGAAGCTGGAGACTTTTGAAATAACGGAAGAACAGCCATGGATAATGTTGATGTCAAATTTTATTTCACAAACAGGATATTTTGCATTAAGTTGTAAGAAAGTAATCACACTATCATTCACATTTCAGAATATAATGTAGCATAAATAATAAAAATGTAGATTTATTGTATGTTATTGTTGAGTAGCACTTAGCATGAATGAAGTTCTCAATTACTTTTTGTGGTGGTTAATAGAAGTATCTCAGATCTTTGGCTCCAAGTTAAACCAAGACTGCAACATAGTTAACCCTTCTAAAATTTGTGAAATAATTTAAATTGATAGATGAACTTATAGCTTTCCTTTACTGAGGATAAGTACTTGTATCATATGAATTGAAATGGCAGGTTTGTAATGTATGCAAGAGAACCACTTAGCCTAAGGCCAATCATGGTACACTCGATAGTTATAAAAATAATGATGATAGAATGATAATAATGATAGAAGTGGTATTGCTTAATTTTATTGTACTAAAATAGTCCAAGTGTGGCTAGACTATGATTATAATAGGTCTTTATCCTCAGCTTCACTAAGTATCACAGTGTTGGTTTTTCTCACAGCAACATTACGTACGGGGAGACAACTTTATCTGTAGTCAGAACAAGAAATCCTTCAGTTAATAATTGACTGCTAATTCTCAGAAAAAATTATATTTATAATAGATTTAAAGACCTATCTGATGTGTATAAGCTAACATTGTTTTTTTATTTATAGTGATTGGCATATTATTTAATATAACACTTTCTGTTAATTTCTTAACAACATCACACTTTAAGACCTAAGAGTGGATGGTTTTTGTCAACAATCCACTGATATCACCGTCAGCAAAATTGTTTCAACAATTATTTTTTCTGTAAGTAACAAGTTAAAACCCTGGAAACTTAGATTTAAATGATTAGTTAAAACATATGTATCAGAAAGAATATATCCTGAAAGGCTTTTATGACTTACACAAATTTTTAAACCAAATTACTGATGAATTATGAAAATGTCAAGAAATATTAAACTGAACTTGTGTTGGTCTTTATATTTCATTGATTTACAGTATATATATATATATATATATATATAAGAAATTCATTAGTATTGTAAATGATATCCACTTCCTTATATGAATGTTTCAAAATTCGTTGTTTTATAACTATATATATCTTACATTATGTGACTATCTTTCCATAACAATTTACAACATTTGAAGATAGATAAAAATCAGAATTAATGGGGTATAACAGAGAATTTGGTTTACAGATTTTTGTAGACCATAAATATTAGGGTTATGAGAAACTTAAAAATCATGAAGCCTTTAAACAACTCATTTTAAAACTGGATAATTTGTTCAACTGTAACAAGTAAGTTTTTAATTTACATTCTTGTGAATAAATTGTATTAGGTCTAATTTAATAAACCAAAGTGAATCATTTAAAATAATGTCTATACTAGTGAGAAAGTTAAAACGATTCATTATGACAACAAAATTACCCTTACTTAATTTAAATAAAATTGTCTTTGTTGTCTCCTAAAGATCATGAAGAATTTAATTTTTCAAAACTTGAGATTTATTAACAAGTTTAGTGACCTTTGAAGTAAAATCATAAAACATTTTTAAGATGTGATTATTAAGGTGAGATAAAAAACAATTCTAATAATTTGAAATTGGAAAAAATTATCAGAAGATTTTGTATTTAATGAATTATGAGACTTAGAAGTTAAGTTCTCCATTGTTCTTGAATGGTTACACGTTCTGATTCTGTTTTTGCTACTATAATTAGAAGCACTTATAAAGTTTACATTTTTTGCCCAAAGCTTAATTTCATTTGAAGATAACTGTTAGCGCGGTAATTTAAAATGTACTTTGTTTACCAATGAAATCCAATTTCTTGTCAGTTACCAAATTTATTTTGTCTTTATCATTAAGGATTTTTTTATCTACAAATTTTGTTGGAATGGCTTTGATTTTTTTCCTGTGCTAAAATTTTGTCAGTCTAACAATGGTAACCTTTTTTGTTAAAAAAAAACTGTTTTTGTTTAAACAAATGACAGTATCATTCAAACTAGGATATGTCCACAATTTTCACATAAATGCTTTCAAAGAATGTATTGCATAGTACTGATAATTTCCAACAAATAATAGCTAAACACAACTAATTGACAATTTAAAAGTTTGAGTATGTAATTATGGTGATAATGTTTATAAATAAAATAATTATCTAAGTCTTCTTGAGTGATAGATTGTACATGTCAATGACATAGTCTGAGGATATTTTAAATAAATTAGCATTTTCTCTTGAAATTGGACATTCATACAAAAGAAAAGTCATTGATTTGATTTTACTGTACATGCCAATTATGGTTACACGATTTTGGCATTCTCTCCTTCACAATTATTATTTAAGATGGTAAAAGATTATTGCATTCTTCAACATCCACTCAGTAGCTCATACTAAATATTCCAAATGAAATGAAATAGTTTGTATGGTGATTGCTTTACTTGTTAAGTATCAGCTGTGTCTATAACATCACATATTGATTTTTCCTGTCCCAAAGGATATCTGGTCACAGAAAACAGAATGAGAAACACCCCAGACTGACAGCACATTCTTCAACCAGCAACATCAGATGGTTGAGACACATGCACTTGCTTTTAGATACAGTAAAACTATAATGATGCCAGCTGCATTACTGGTCTGCTTCACTTCTATTTCCATTGGCATAATTGAGAAAGCCATTAACTTGATTTATTCTCATCTACTTTATTTCCTTTGATGTTAGGCATTAACATCTGTCACCAAACATGTGAGATAGTGGTTTATGTGACAAAATGTGTGCAGATGTCAATAGCAGTGTCCTTTGATAATTGTTCAGGTGGTATCTAGAGGTTGCAACCATACTTATATTTTACCAAGAATGACCAGTCATGTGGGGAGTGCAATGTTTCTTACATAATATGAAACAAACGCTCTTCAAGTTGTTCTATATATACACATGAATACAGTGGATACAGCACATTACTTTGATTGATAAAACTGTTTTATGCCACTTTTTCATGACTTTTAACATACAGATATTAACAACCTTTCACAAACACCAGTTCACTAAACAGTTTCAAATGTGTTATTTATTATAACAACTTCATTCTCTTGTGCATAATTAGTTCTGGTTGATCAAGTATCAAAACCTTTTTATATATTTACTTTTTAAATGAACTTTCAGCAAACTATAATCCTCCACTCTCAAATTTATATTTTGGAATTTTACCCACAGTTTTTCTCTACCCATCTGGTATCCATCTGTACAGGTAGTCACGGAACTGTCTTACACAGAATGGCAGGTTGGCTATATCATGTGGTCAACATATTTTAGGATAATTAAGGCACAAAACTGTATACTTCTGTGTTTATTTCAAATACTCTTTTAGGACAAAACCCATGGTCATGAGACTACAAGTTTACAATTCAAAGATCACACCGTCTACGTACTTTCTGAATTTCTAACCATTCTTATTTAAGATCAAGTTGTTTTTGCTGAATTTTATTATTTCAGTGCTTTCTCGTAGTCGCATTATTCATCTGAGCCAAAACAAACTTTTTTTTCCCACTGGATGTCCTGATCAATATGATGTATATGTTCAGGTAAAGCAGTTGAGTTTTTTAGTATTTCTGTTATGTTCATTTATTCTAAATAAATAAAGTTTCTTCAAGTTTGACCAATGTATAAATGACCACATTTACACTGAACTATATGTGTGTGTTCTCCATTATGTTCATTTCATCTTTAATTTTATTCAATATTTGACTAATTTTAGTTAATAGTTTTTAAATGTTTTGTTTCTTGAATTTATGAAACTACTGGTATGTATGGTAAAACATTTTTATATATTTTTATCAAATATTGATTTTAGTTTACTTTTTTTCTTGGTTCTATCAACAATATGAAGTGATAAACCTCTATTTAATGCTACATGTTTAATAAATAACAGTTTATTTTTTAAAATCTACCAAATTAAAATATATTGTTAAAGACTTGTAAACATACGAGTAAAATCTGACATTTTTTGTTTTTTGGTGTGGCAGCATGATAACTGAAAAAAGTTTACAATAGGCTATGATTTCTAGCTTATTTTTATTAATGTCAAATTTAAACTGGAAATATGGATTAGGTATGCTGATGACATGTTCATGGTGTGTTTGAGACAGCTTGCTAGAATTCATTAATTACTTTAACAGCCTCAAATCCTCTGTTGAATTTACTTGTGAATTAACATCTTACCATTTTTGGCCATACTTGTAAATGAATACAACTAAAGATGAAATAAATCTAAGAGAGAAAACAGGCATATATATATATAAAATTCAAAGTGGTCATGCATACACTGGTCAAAATAGAAAATTATAATTTACAGTAAATGAACATAACTGAAATACCATAAACAAAATTAAAAACTATATTAGCTGAACATGTACATTATACTGACCATGTCATCTGGTGTGGGGAAAAAGTTATTTTAACACAATCAAATCATATGACTGCTAGAAATATTATAGATACCATTGAAATATAAAAACTACTTGGTCTTCAATAAAGATGAAGGTTTATAAAATGATGAAGTGTGTAGATGGTGTAATATTTTTTTTTTAATTGTTAACTATTTGTCACATGTCCATGACTTTTGTACTTATGTAGCCCACAATAACTGTACATGTGCTCCTGAATGTAATGTGAAACTGCTTTGAAACATGTAAAGTAATTCGTACAATTGCTGATTGGTTTAAATAAAGATTTTATTACAAAATGTTATTTATTTGTGTATTTTAATATTTTTCATTGTTTAAAGAAAAACAAAACATGCGTACACAAAAAAGGTTAAATGATTTGGTTGACTAAGAACATACAAAAACTTTCTTCAAAGATAATTCTAGGTATAACAAAATACAGAACTGAAGCCTTGTAGAACTGATTGATGCAGTACAATATAACTAACATTACATAAGCAACAAATCCAGCTCTAATATACATTAATCTGATTTACAAACATCTTCAGAGGGAAAAACATTGTAATTAACAACTTTAATATAATCTGGGTGTGTTGTAAACTATTGTTATTTATCCACAAATGGAAACAAAGTTAGCAGCAGAAAATAATAATTTACTTGTTCTTTAAAGATTTATTTTTTAATTGTATGTAAGAACACAATAAAAAGTATAAAACCGATCATCCTGTGTAACTAAATGTTAAAAATTATCAGAATCTATCAAAAAGAAAGAAATATTAAGAGATATATGTTGATACAGAGTATTCATTAAAAGTTTTTAATTAAAATTAGATAACATTTTTCTCATACTGGTTGTGAGATTACTGTTGAACGAAGCTCATGAATATTATCCATAAACTTATGGATACGTTGTCTATCAATATCAGCTTTCCAATGCCCATCAACTTTGAAGTGAGAACCAACAATAAAACCATTTGCTCCAGTGTACTGCTGAATATTACTTGCTGTTACTCCAGATCCAATAAGAATTGGTAATGACACAGACTGTTTCACACCTAATCACATACAAAATAATGTCAACATTAGCAACTTCACATCTATTATTATAAAAATTGTGTTTTTGGATACAGAACTTTTATATAAATAAGTATTTTAATAGTGAACATGAAAACTACCAATAAATATCTATTTCACACAACCGTGGGATCTTCTAATTAAATAAGGAGAGCTCTCTCTTTCTCCTTTATGTGACTGTCATAAAGGATTTTGAATTTATTATTGTGACCAAGAAGAACAAGTATTGGTTAAGGACTCTAACCAGTTTAAGCTACATCAAAGAGATCCTTCCATAAAAATTGTCTCACATAAATATATATATATATATATATACCACATTACTATATGTGGGAAAAAACTCATTAAGGCTTAAAAGCAGGAAGATCAAGATTCAGAAACCATTGATTGCCTATATGCTGAAAGTCCCTTATAACAGAAATTATGTTATCTTGGATTTCTTGTATTAGATGTGAAAGGACCTGTTTCATTTAAAGATTTGAAGACTTAATGGGAGAATTTTCTTTTATTATAAAAGAAATAAAAAGATCATTAATTCCTCTTGAAGATCAAGCAGATGTTTTAAGGAAGCTACAATTTAAGATGCAATACAAAATGAAATAAGTTTAACTTGTGTTTGTTTTCTGTAATCTATAAAATTCAAGAAAAGTTAGACAAATTTAAAAATGATTTTATCAAAAACCTTATTCACAGTCATGAATTAATCATTTCCAAAACTATATACTTAATATTGAAAACATAATGATGTAACATGGTTAAAAAATGGAGTTGTACTACGATTCCATTTCTACACAGAAAAGTTACATTTAATAAAGCAAATGCAAAGAAATTATTTTGGAAGAAGAATATTAGAATAACCTGACTAAAGAACATTTAGTTATACGTATTATAAACAGAGATAATTATTTGAAGGCAATTTCTATACGTGGACAAAGAGGAATAAGGAAAATAAACTTTTACAAGTATTGTATTCTTTAAAGTTTTGACCAAATTTAATGAATAGTTACTAAACAAACAAGATGATCTTGGTCCTTCAGCATATCATTTTTTGCCTTTTGAAAAACAAAAACAATAATAAATCCAAACAAAAAATGAGAGAACTGACTATGAAATTCCTTAACTGAAGGAGGATCTGCTGTTGCTTGACCAGTAATGATGATTCCATCACTTAGAAAATATTCTGCAGCTCTTGCAGTTACAACAACATCCACATCTGCTGTAATTGCATGGGCACTAAAATACAAATAAATATGAAACACTCAGAAATAAAAAAGTCTTCAAATGTAAATTAATATAGCAGTAAGGTATATCTATGTGAGCTTTGACTAGAGGTGGTGACACCTACATAGACGAGAGAATATTTAGTACAAAACTACAGTCATTTCTTGATTTATGGGATTTTGTGATTTCACTTAAATAGTAGTTAGATTGTAGGATATTTGTAGTCTGTAAAACTCAATATCAAAATTGTTTGTTGTTGTTTATTATAAGGTCCCACACATGTCAAAAACAATTGTATTTGTCCATTGATTTCACTGTTGTCATCATCTATATGGTTTGATAAGTTAAAACTATAATTTGGTTATCATAATCAGTCCCTTGTAATTTCATTGTGTGACCCATACAACAATAATTGAAATATTTTTTTCCTTAATTCACTTGTTTCTAACAAAAAATGAGACTGGGACACTATTGTAAAATAAACCCGTCAAAGAATGTCCAGATGTCACACATTTCTCCCTGATGTTAAATCTAGGAAAAGCTGTATGACATAACCAATCTATTCTTTTATGTTGTTTTTAAAGTAAAATTGTTTCAGATACAATGCAATGGCCAGACATAGATAAATATGAACTGTAGTTCCTAAACTTATGCATTTAATTTGTTATATCTCTTATAGTTATTGGAAATGTGTAATCTCTTTTTTTTTAAGTGTAAATTTCCATGCTTACATCATTTACATTTTTGTTGTCATTTTTTTAAAGACAAAGTTATATTTTGTCAACAGTCATTGTTACCTTGCTGCAAACTGGGAACAATATTTTGTTTATTTCTTTGTAAGCATTTTCAATTGTTTAAATAATGCAGACAAAAAGTTACAAAAGGTTTAATCTATAGACTTTTCTCAATGTGAAACTATCCACTAAAAATGTAATATATACCTTGAACATATTGTCAAAAGATGGTACACATATCATACTTTTGAAAAATCAAAATTGATTTAATTATTAGAGATATAACAGTTTTCAAATAATTTGCACCCACTTATACATGATTTATTAACTTGTATGAAACTGTAGCATTTCAAGCACTGCTGTATTTTACCTTTCTCTAAAGAATATATGCCTATTCATGTATATCAAATAATTTATTAAATATGTGTGTTCTAATGTTTGCCAACATTCTTGTGAATGGGACTGAATAGCTGTACACTTCAATTAACATAACATAATATTTAGGGACAAAAAAGAACTGTTGGTCTATCTAGACTATTCCATCCTCTAAACTAAACTACTAAATAAAAAATACTTCCAAGATAGCCCTTCCCATACCCATAGTTATCAAGCTTTCTCTTAACTCTGTGAAATATACTGCTTGCAAAATCGGAAAGCAATCTATTTCAAAAGCTAACCACCCTATCAGAAAAGTAAACTCTTAGCTAAAAACGACTCTTACCCTGCCAAAATTTATTTTTGTAGCCTTTGGTCCTACCATTCTTACTGTTATATATGAAAAATTATATTGCACCAATACTATCATTTCCATTGGCAATTTTAAAAATTTCTTCTTTTTTTTAAGGAGAAAACAATTTCAGAAATGTTAACCTCTTCTCATATGACAACCCACCATCCCAGACACCATTCTGGTAACTCTTTCCAACAGTTAAACATCTTTCGTAAAGTAAGGAGCTCAAGACTGAACACAATACTACAAATGCAGTTTAACCAGTGACCCATACAATGATATTATATCCTATTTAGGCTTGTATTCAGTATGTCTGTAAATACAACCTTTGCCCTATCACTAACAATGTTTGGATAGCTTTAGACACTCACAAAACTGTTAAGATTATTACTATTCAAATTATACTTATAATTATAATAATCCAAATTATTATAATTAAAATTCATCTGCAATTTATTTAATACCACTCCCTTATATTAAACCTAAGGAGGGAAAAACTTAAAGGACTTAAAAAGATATTTTGAGGTTTATATAACCCACATGTACTGTTATGGAAACCCAATTTTTGCATTTCCTGGGATCATTATCAAATCCAAGACCTTTTGTATGGCAAACAACCACTTCCCCTCTCACTAACAAGGCTTAGGCCTTAGACCTTATCTCAGGTTTGTGGCATGAACACAAGTTTGGCACCTATTATATGTTGTTGTTTTTGTAATGGTTACATTTACCTTTTTTCTTCTGGGTGTGAATTGAACCAAGGCCTCAAATACCAGATGAATGTTCTGTCAACTGAAATAATGGTTAATACCTGATAGCAATTGTTTAAGTAAAGCACTTTTTTATAAAAAAAACTCAAACTACCACACTATTTGTGCAATACTTATCTTTATTTGAGCCACAAACAATGTTTTCCCCTTTCTGCAAGTAAAAGCAATAAATTCAACAAGTCAAGACATTCCATAACCACCCACCTATACAGGTACACTGCTGGCAAAAATCTTAAGGCCAATGAACAAAAAGAAAAAATGTGCATTTTGTATTGTCAGATTCAACCACTTATTTGAGTAGAGCTTCAAAAGATGAAAATAAGAAAAGGGAAAATAAAAATAAAAACTTTTTTTAGCATTTAATAGGGAAAATGTGAACACTATGAAATTAGTCTAAATACTAGCTGGTCAAAAGTTTAAGACCATACTGAAATGAAGGGTTAATCGGTAAACATGTAACGAAACTTAGTTATTTGTATTCAAGCATTAGCTTCGTCAACATCTCCCACTAACATCTCCTGTGTTACATTGGGTAAAAACATGCCAAAGGCTAAAAAGCTGAAAGAGTTTGAACATGGCAGAATTGTCGAGCTGCAAAACCATGGTCTCTCTCAATGTGCCATCACTGGTGAGATTGGGCAGAGTAAAACTGCTGTTGCAAATTTCTTAAAAGACCCTCAGGGATACAGAATGAGAATTTCAAGTGGTCAGTCCAATAAAATTTTGCTGGCATTGAGCAGGAGGATTTGACAGGTTGTCCAGCTAGACACCAGCCAATTGTTGAACCAAATCAATGCCCTTCCGAACAGAGAATGCAGCTGAAAAACAATAAGACAGCATCTATGAGAGAAAGGTTTAAAAACTGTAAATGTCTTCAAATGCACCAAACATGAGACATGGAAAAGTGGAAGAAGGTTTTGTTCTCTGATGAGAAAAAATTTAACCTAAATGGTACAGATGGTTTCCAACGTAACTAGCACGATAAAGATATCCCACCAGAGATATTATCTACACAACACAGTGAAGGATGTTCCATCATTATTTGGAGTGCTTTCTCCTTCCGCAATGGAACTTCAGGTTATACAGAGGCATCAAACAGCAGCTGAAGGCCCTCGCTTGTGTGAGAATGGCTGGATCTTTCAGCAGGACAATGCTGCAATCCACAATGCCTGCAGGAGAAAGGGATTTTTTATGGCAAATAACATGATTCTTTTGAACCATCCAGTGGGTTTGCCTGAACTGAACCCCATTGAAAATGTTTGAAGGTGGAAGGCAAGGGAAGTCTATAGAAATGGGCATCAATTTCAAATAGTGCATGATCTTCGTGAAGCCATCTTTACCACATGGAATAACATTCCAGCCAGCCTTCTGCAAATGCTTATATCAGCCATGCCAAAGCAAATGTCTGAATGACAGCCATCCAACTCACTACTGACACCTCTTGTTGGGCATTTCCTAACCTGTTTAAGACTTCTTTTTGGTATGGTCTTAAACTTTTGATCATCTAGTATTTAGGCTAATTTCACAGAGTTCACATTTTCCCTATTAAATGCTAAAAAAGTTTTTATTTTTATTTTCCCTTTTTTTTTATTTAAATCTTTGAAAGCTCTATTCAAATAAGTGGCTGAGTCTAACAATGCAAAATGCATATTTTTTCTTCATGTTCATTGGCTTTAAAATTTTGACCAGCAGCGTATATATTTCTGTAAACATAGGAATGTTACAAAATCTGCCAAATGAAATGTGTAACAAATATATGTACTGTTTCAGTAAAATGATTTCAATATGAGTAAACACTTTGTACTAGAAACTTCTGGCACAGACATAAAATAGTTATATCACAAAATGGTATAGTTAGTTTCAGATATTTAATAACTAAACCCAATTTTGAACTGAGTAACTAGAAGGTAATTAGCATAAAGCACCCAACCTCCAACACTTGAGATATTATGATCAAATAATGATATCTTACCATCACTCATATTATGGATTTATAGATCCAAAGTGTGAACTATGTTTTTTGTGGTTAAAGAATATGTGCCATTAACTTTGGACCCATAGTCTAACAAACTATAAAAATCAGTAAATGCTTGGGCTTTCACTAAAAATCCCCAACAGGTTAATCAAAAGAAGTGTGGTGAAAACATCTAGAGTGAAACACTCTCACCATAATATTGTTAAGCATACTATCAAATAATAAAATAACTGAACAAAAGACTAAAAATATTTAAAATGACAAAAAAAAGAAATCAATTACATGTTCATAAAAAAGGGATGTGTTTACAAATGGTTTACAGCAGCCTTCTTACAACCTTAAAAATAAAAGCATTTATTTATTTTACCAGTGCTTTTTCTTGATATCGGTAAAAACAAAAATATGTTCAGCTCCTATTGCATGTCTGTAGCGAAGCAATGGTCCTGCACAAGCTTCAATAATACCTTCGTCTGCAACATGACCAAATACAAAACCTTCAGCCCGGATAAACTGAAATCCTAGATATGAAATGTATATATATATATATATATAAATTTACAGTATGGTGCACAATTTTATTCTTAAATGTTTCTAAAAAGTCTCTAAGTTTAATTAGCAACAAAGTTCCATGTTATTGAAGTTTTTATAAGTGTTTAAAATACAGTTGTGGTTTTCTGACAAAGTTATTTTGTGCAGAGAATAACTCAAAACAAGACAGCAAACATAAAAAAACAACAAAATTCTGATTCATAAGAATGTCTTTTATTAAAACTAAACTGATAGGTTCATATATTCATTGTACAACAACTGAATGCTGAGGTAAGAAAACAATATTTTGGGTGCACAGTAGGACAAACCACAATAATACTTATAACATATTTTCAATTCAGGCAAAATTCTTGGTTCATTATCCCACACTTTCAAATTACTTGCATCAATGATGAATCTCATTATAAATTCAAGGGATTGCAAAAGTGTAACTCCCTGAAATAGCCGCATCTCACTCTAAAGGATGACATGGTCAAATAAATATAAGCCCTAGCCCTATCATACAATCATTCTAAAATTTAACCTTTATCTATGTTGAAGGTTTAAAACACATTTACAACCAGTCATGGAGATTTCACTGACTACATGCAAAACACCTGCATAAAAATTTAGAAAAATGAACCAAAATATGGCTAATGTGAAGATTTTTTTCCTTGTTATATAATGGAGGAAAATGATAGTTTTTTTCTAAATGCAACAGAGCAATATATAAAGATAAAGACTCAAACTAGCTTTCATATAGCAGGTAATTACTGAATACTCTCTTATATCAAACTTTTACTTATAACAGCATTAACACCTTAAGCTTGGACACACAGAGGAATTCAAAGCAGCTTGTAATATTGTTAATTACTATTAAAATAAGATACCACTGTGATTAGTGCATCTCCTGGTGTTGTTATATTTATGTGTCATAAGTTTCTCATTTGTATAAATTTTAATTTTAAAAAATATGGAAGTTAATTTTCATCCAAAATTATAAATAGTAAAATTTGGATTAAACAGTAGTATTTTTATATTTCAAAAAATATATCTTAAAATACAGTATCCAAATCCAAAGAGCCAGCACTGGACCTTCACAATACCACCATCAAAGAGGAAACCATCAGTTGACAAATCATCAACAGGAGAACCATCAGTTGACAGACATTCAAAACCACCATAAATGGGAAAAACATCAGTTAATAACTTTAAAAACCATCATCAGTGGACAAAAAAAAATTAACAAACCTTCACAGCCACAATCAATGAGAAAACCAGCAACTGATAAATATTCTTTAGGGGAACCATCAGTTGGAATACTTTCAAAACCACCAGCAACTGATAGACTTTCACATCCACCATTAACAAGAAAATCACTACTTGCTGACACTTTTTCTTTAATGAATCCACAATCAACAAAAGCTGAAGTGCCACTTCTCAGTGATCGACAGTCAACAACAATTGAAGTGCCACTTCTCAGTGGATTGTCAGTCAACAGCTGAAGTGCCACTTTTCAGTGGATCCACAGTCAACAGCTGAAGTGCCACTTTTCAGTGGATCCACAGTCAACAACAGCTGAAGAGCCACTTCTCAGTGGATCAACAGCCAACAACAACTGAATTGTCACAGACCTTCTCAGACTCTTAACAGATACTGTATGAATTATGTATCAGGAGAAAAATAGACAATATTTAAGAGCAACAACGAAGTAGGTGTAACAATGAAAATAATCCATTCTGATTGACACACACATATTAGAAGACTTCCAACCTGAGGGACAAATATATATAAGCAAAATTAAGAAAAACAGGATAAATTTCATTCTGTTTGTTAAAAAATGGGCAGAAAAAATTAAACACCTGAGAATAAGCAAGTCATACTAGTTCCTCAGACCATGAATCTGAAGTAGAAATGTCCCCTTAATTCAAAGTTGACTCTTCCATAAGTTAATATTTATAATAAAATAGAATTTTCAGTCACTAAGATTGAGAATAATATTCTCTTGAATTTTAAAATAACTTCTGAAACATAAGAAAATTATGTTGGAATAATGTTTAACATAGATCGTAAAATTAAATAAATAAAAATGAAATTTACAACATGATACAAAAAAACCCAGAAATTTTGTAAAGACCTAAATATATGTCTCCAAAAGAAGATAATGACACATTCTTTCCAGATGTTGTACCAAATGAGTTTATTTTCCAAGTGATCTGAATAAGTACAATTTAGGCTAATGCATTATATTAAATACGAACAACTGCAAACTATATTATTTTAACTAGAGTTGATAATTGTAAAGTAATTAAATGTTCAGTTTCTTACAAATACTTGATCATATCAAACAATTGTAAATATTTACTTTGACAATGTGCTAGATATTCTTTTTGCTCCAACTTAATAATAACAAATAATTCATTATGATATAAATAAAAATAATTTAAAATACTTTATACAAGTACACTTGTCCAAAACTTTCTTTTTTATATTTGCAAGTAGTACTTTCACAAATCAAACATATTCAGCAAATTGGTGACTAATGTGGAAACTACTGGAGAAAATTAGTGGTACATTAGAAAGTTGTAAATGAAAATTCATGTAAAAACTGTATTTAGAAAAGTAGTGATAAATTAGAAATTGTTAATAATTATATGTGACTGAATACAATCTATATCAATTATTTATGTGGAATTAACTGAAAATCCAAAGTTAATAGTGATAACTGTGTAATATTTTATGATGACCTGTTATGAAACTGTTTTATTTGTGAAATAGGAAAAACTGTTGCAAGACTTGAAAGGTTTAGTAAATGGTTAACAGTGATGACTAGCATCAATTATCTGTGAAAAATATGACAGAAAAATATAAATGTTGGATTGAACCATTGCTCTTCACATGGCATAAAAAAAAGATTTCAAAAAATTACAATTAAGTACTGAGCACACAAATTATTGAACTCTTGTGAGGCATTTAAAGGTATTTCCTTTCTATTAATTACACAGACTTACAACACTAAGTCATGTAGCCCACATATCATTCAACACCAGACACAGTGGAGAACAAAACAGAAAATGTTTAAAAAATTTATCTTCAGTGCAGTTGTCTCAATGCTAAACTGGAACACCCTGTGAATTGTAACAAGATTTTTTTTTAATTAGAATTGAAAATTGGATGCAACCAGAACAAACCTAAGAAAGAAAGAAATGCTGTTGCATCTATATTTATAGAAAATATTCCATTTTGTAAAGTAGTTAGCTAAATTCTTTGTCATTTCAAATTTTTAACATTTTATATTAAAATTTTCAACAAATTTTAACATAGTGGTATCAGACTTAGTTTTGATGACTGGAAATGTAAAAACCAACAGTAAAGATTTATTTAAATACATTAAGGGTAAACAAAATATTAGAATTGGAGTAAGACATTTGAGGCATGATACAGAAAGACTAATATCTTATTATTATTGGATGGCCAGGTTATTAAATTCTACTTTTTCTTCAGTTTATAGAAATAAAGGTTTAAGAAATATTCCTCATCCTAAATAGTTTATAGATGGAAACTTAACTAAACAAGATGAGTAGTTTTACAACAGTGTTAAAAAAAGTTACTAGAAGTCTGATAGAAGACACAAGGTCATTTAACAAAATTTAAAATTTTATTGGATTTCCAACCCAGTTTCACTAAGGGAAAGTCTCTGAAGAGATTACTGCTTATGTAAATAAGATTAACGATGTGGATTTGGTGTATATGAGTTTTAAGAAAACTTTTGACAAGGCACTACATAAAAGACTGGTGAAGAAAAAAAAAGTCATCTTTTTAGGAGACAGGTTGGCTAATTAGATAGAAAATGTACTGAGTGGAAGAAAGCAGAGTTTGTTATAAATGGAGTTCAGCCATACATGATTAATGACACACTGAGCACCTCAGGGCTCAGTGTTAGGACCTTTGCTCATTTTTATTTACATAAATGACACAGACAAAGAATAATCAATAAATTACTTCAATTTTCTGATGATATTAGGATCTTGAGTATTGCTACTTTATAAGAGGTTTTGAATTATCTGGTAAGTTGGGTAAATAAATGACAGATAACTTTTAGTTCTAATAAATGTAAGGTATTGTATGTGGATATCAAAATTCAAATTATGACTTTGATGTGAATAATTTTAACAATGCTAAGGAAAAACAAGGTCTTGGTGTTGTGGTAGAACAGTTTCTTAAGTTATCCAAGTGACAAAGTAAATAGATTTTAGGTTGCATATGCAGAAATATCATATACAAGTATAAAAAGTGATAATGTCTTTGGTTAAGCCACATTTGGTGTAATATGTTCATTTTTGGCATCTTACCTTAAAAAAGAAATGGAACAGTGGAAATAGTGTTAATGAGATGACTAAAGAGAATAAATCATTATATAAGGATAGGTTAAGATCTATGAAATTGTTTTTTCTTGAAACAAGGACAGTTAGAATGGATCTGACTTAGGTGTTTAAGACTAAATAAAACTGTGTTAATGCATCATCTTTTCTATATTTAATGGTGATAATGATAAAACAAAAGGACACAAATATAAACTCTAGCAGGGTAGGTCATCTTCAACTGAGATTTATTTTTCTAATAGGTTGGTTCTCCTTAAATTATTTGTATGCTATTATGCCTTTTTGTCCTTTACAGCCTTTATTAACTTAAAAAGATGCTCACCTTTTCACACAGAATAGCTTGATTTCTTCATACATTTGCCTATGAGATTTACAAGTCTGTGAACATCAGTATCTGGGGAAGAATACACCAATCAGAGGAGTTGATGGACCCGATCAGTAAAGGTAAAAAGCCAAAAGTCCCTGAACAAAGAGGGATCCAGAAGTAGAGACAAACAGTGACATAGAACTTAAACAAAACTACATGACAAGTGACAGCAAACAGCCCACATCACACAAAGAAGACAATATGGATCCATATGAGCAGAGGGGCAAGAAATTGAACATAGCGGGATTAGAAAGAATGTTCATCTTCCCAAGCAGCAGAAGTCTTATAATGAAAGGCATGGTTATGGTAGAAAAGTAAGTATGGCAAAAGAGAGTGGAGAAACATATACATCAGAATGACAAGAAAGAAATTAAAATATGTATTCAGAGAAAGATGGTAAAAACAATACAAAGCTAACAGCTGAAACAGAGTGACAGTAAAAACCACATTAAAGTCCCATTCTGGTATTAGCATAGAACAAAGTGGTCAGAAAGGATCTGAACAAAATAGAAAAGACAGGGGAAGAAAAAAAACATTTTATAACAGGAAGGGCAAAATGTAGTTGATAAAGCTGCTTGATAACCAGCAACTGTGCAAACCAAAAATCCACAGATGAACAACCATATAAAAAAAAAGTCAAAAGATAGACCACAAAATGACTGCCTAGAAGAAGATAGTGGTGGATGGATCAATCCCATAAACATCACCTCTGCTGATAGAAAGGCAGATTTGAAGGACAAAATGAATGGGATAAGAAAAAAGACAATATGATTAGAAAGGCCAGTCCTGTGAACAATAGAGTGAAAAAATCCTAAACATGAAGATAAAGGGATGACATTCCTAGGTGCAAAACAGATGTAAAAAAAACAAGAACAGGACAGAGAAAGATGAGGACTTAGATACCAATTAACCTTTTCACATCAGGTTGGTCAAAGTGTGCATATCACAACATTTCACAGAATTACATTCAAAATTTAATTAAACTACTTTTTTTAAAAAACCATAATATTTTGAATTTAGGATGCAACTTTTTTCACATTTTTCCAAACTGAAAATTAAGGTGCATCTTAAATTCGAGGTATTATTTTTAACTATTCAAGAGTCTTGAAAATATCATTTTTCTCAAACACAAAAGATTTTTGGAAACATTCTGCATTAATAAATAGATTGAACTATATTTTAAAAAGAACTTAGTTCAGAAAGTCTAAAAAAACATGTACAAAATGTGAAATTTGCCAATGTCTCCAGTGGTCTAGTTAGATATCACCATCCTCAGATTTTGTCTGACTTTCCTCTTATTGAGATGCTATTTTATCATTTTTTATTTGTATTCCATTTTTTGCAAATGGAAAAGTGTTTTATGTACAATGCCAAATTTAAAAGAAAAGTTAATTTGTGCACCAAACAGATTGGGAATTGTACTACCAGGACAACAGTGAATCAAGCAATAAAGATGCTTCAACATTAGAATATAACAGTGAGTCAGAAGAAACATTGGAGTGGCATTCTGAAGAATAAAGAAATCAGAAAAAAACATTACTGTAATGAAAATTTTAGATTTCCTGTATATTTTATACATATTTATCATATTTCATTTTAAATACATTAACATTTTTGATTTGTTAATAAACTTTTTAAAGACATATTTACTCCTTTGTAATTACCAGCCAATTTTTTTCCTGAAAATCCCTTTTCAAAAGTAGAGCACGTCTTAATTCAGAAGTAATAACATATATAGGAATCAACTTAGCATCAAAATGTAGCTAATAAACCAAATCTGAATATTAAATAAGTTCTTAATTTTATAAGACAATGTTAAAAATCAAATATTGAATTTCTCCTGGTATGAGAAATGTGACTTTTTCTTCTCTCTCTAGACATCCCTTCTTCTCTAACATAGAGAAAAAATATGATATTTAATAGAAAGTACTCATTATAATGTAATCTCTCAGACAAAGCATAATGTTTGTGGATTTCAATCTTTTTTTTTTTTTACAAAGCCATGAACTAGAAAATAAGACACTTCTTTCTACACCCACCTGTCACATTCTCTCTTTCAGGATATGTGAATAATTATCTCTTACATTTAATACTATATTATTTATAACAAATAGAAAGCCAAGGTTTTCATCTATTAAACGAGATATTATATTACATTGTTTTTTTATACAAAGATATGTTAATTTCTCTTTCAGTACAAGCTTCATTCCTGTGGAAACATATCTACTAACTTGGATGAATTTGTAATAGTTCATGTTGCACAGTTTGAAAGCCACAAAAATTGTGATAGTTAAGGGACATTGTCTGCTTCTTGCATGTTGTTATTCTGTGTTGTTCTTTGGAGCACTATTTAATGATGTAAAGACTATTTATCGCTATTAGTATAAAAAAATGCAAAATCAAGTGTCTTCAACAGCTGACAACAAAATGATGACAACCCAGGTAAATACTTTATTTGTTGTTTTTCATGTGTATTATTTATTTATTATTATAAAAATAACTAAAATGTAAAAAATAGAAACTTATGTTATATTAAGTAAAGTGAAAAATAATAAACTTTTCTCACTGGGTAGCCCAGATGTTATGTAATTTGTTGAATAGCATAAGCAACACATTCACCAAATAATTTCAAGTTTTATGATTGGAATATTAAAAATGGTTAACAGGCAGTAAAACAATACAATTTAAATATAAACAAAGGTATACTGTTTGATATTTTTAAAATACATGAATCAAGTTTCGTGTCACAATTTGAAGTCATTATAAAAAGAAAAAAAATGGTAATTTATATTTTTATTTTGGATGTTGCAAGGTTCGACAAAACTCTCTTAAGATAGCCAAGAGATTCCCACTGTCCCTATCTACAATCTGGTGAAACCACATCTAAGGGAACTTGCTTCTAGAAATTATGACAGTAATGGGATATATTCTGCTTTTCTGTTTGTTATTATTCTGTATTTTTTGAGTGTTATTTGATAATAAAAAAAATATTTAATGTAGTAGTAGTACCATTAGTATAAAAATGCAGGGTTAAGTATCATTGATAATTCACAGCAAAAAGAAGACAACCCAACTAAGTTCTTTATTTCTTGTTTTTCCATGTGCCAACTGTATTTATTATTAGAAAAATAACTAAAATGTAAAAACTAGAAACTTATTACTTTAGAATAGTAAAAGAATAAATAGTGGTTTCTAATTTGGTATATTATATTACATTGTTTTTGTACAGAGAAATGTTAATTTCATTTTCAGTACAAATTATGTTTTTCATGGGAAACACTGACTAGCTTGAATGAATTTGTAACGACTCTTGTTGCAAAGTTTGCAATCTACACAAACTTTGATAGTTATGAGATACTGTCTGCTTTTTTACATATTATTATTCAGTGATCTTTAGAGCATTATTTACTTAAACAAAATATTATTTATTGTCATTGTACTATTGGTTTTAAAGAGCAGGTAAAAGATGTTTCAAAAAATTGTAACCATGCTATAAGTCAAAACAAAAGAGATAAGTAGATAAAAAAGACAAAGCACGTTAATACAAGTCTGTAATTGTTCAATAAACAAATCAGCATGGACTCCAACATCAAGCAAAGGAGGGAAGACAAAGTCATCAGTATTATTGTTTTTTTATAATAAAGCATAGGAATCAAAAGGCACGGGGTAAAGAGACAGAAAGAACATACCTGCAAAATCACATCAAGAAGAAGATTAGAAGGAAGAGGAATATCCTTCACAGACAAAGTTTTGCTCAGAGCAAATCCTGATTGGGGAAATAGCCAGTCAAAATCATCATCAAAATGTGGAGAAGAAAGCATCACTTGCATGGACAAGAGGAGGAAGCCCAGTGCACAAGAAGAAATCCACAACAAGTTGAACAACGGCTGATCATCCTTTACAAACAATGAGTCTCCAGTAGCAATGTTGTATTAGTAGACACAGATTTCATGTCAGAAACATCACCACTATCATAAGACAAAGTTACTATCACTTGAGAAGTCATAATGGTGGGTAATCTTTTTTTTTCAATGTAAATAGAATAAAATAAAGTAATTTTACTTACCTGAAATACCAACAATGAACTATAAAAAATTGAACAAAAATTTTACACAGTTATAAACACTTCCAAATCTCAAGCAACTAATTATCAATTTTGGAACATGGCCATTTAATATGTTGAGATATAGAATAAAGTTAATTTCAGTGCAAGTGCTTTGGGGTAGTTACTACGCAAAGATAATGTATCATCCTTATACTGATGGATGGCTATCATCGCATAATAATGGCATTGTACACTAGTGCAATTCCTGTTAAACTAGTTTTTCATTGAGATGTTGCTCAAGGCAAACCTCA
The DNA here is from genome assembly GCA_011833715.1 of Carcinoscorpius rotundicauda. Lineage (NCBI taxonomy): Eukaryota > Metazoa > Arthropoda > Merostomata > Xiphosura > Limulidae > Carcinoscorpius > Carcinoscorpius rotundicauda. Next base: position 61,851,060 of record CM022400.1, on the reverse strand, counting down.
TGGGTAAATCCATGAAGAAATCAAGCTATTCTGTGTGGTGAGATGAGGTATCATTTCAAAATATACATCTTTCAACTGACCTGACGATAGTGCAACTGCCAAAGCACTTTCATTATTGCCAGCAAGAACCTGAACACCACAAGGTAGTGAGGGAGCTATCTGATGAACTTCAGAACAGACACGAGTCATGACTGCAGTCACTTCAGGCCCACAATTTTTTGCTGTTACATAAGGTACATCATGCATATTCTCCACAAGAAGACCATCCTATATTTGAAAATTAAAATATTTAATTACATATACAAAAATATTTTTTTAAAAAAACAATGTTATGATTAAATACATTTTATCTAATAAAAAAGGATGGAATATTCATGGCAAAAAAGTATTTCAAAAAATTGTAGTCTTTATATTTACTTTTACTATAAAACTGACAAGTATATATGTATATATATATATGTATACTCTTCAAAACAAGAAACTCAAAAGGCAAAATTTGAGACATATTGTTAACAAGTTTATTCCAGGTAGTTCTGTATGACATGTGTGAAACTTTGCACTTTCACTGCTGAACATCCAAAGTCTGCAAAGGCAAAGTCCACACTCACTAGTTGAAGTTTAATGTCACTCAACATCAATAACGAGTATGCCCCCCATGAGTATCAATAACTGCTTGGCATCTCCTGCCCAAGGAAGTAATGAGATGACAAATCACATCCTAAGGAATGGCTGTCCATTCAGCCTACAAAGCTGCTGCAAGCTGAGGTAGAGTCTGTGGTTGAGGTTGTTGTCGTCACAGAGGTCAGTCCAACTTGTCCCAAAGATGTTTGATGGGGTTTAAATCTGGTGATCTGGAGGGCCAGGGAAGAACGTTGATGTTGTGGTGTCTCAAGAAGACAGTGGCTGTGTGAGGACGGGTGTTGTCATGTTGAAAAACATCGTTGACGTTCACCATGATGGGTTGCACATGGGGCCTAAGAATCTCATCGACGGTTGTGTACGGTCTGATCGGTAATCCTACGCAGCCCTGGTATGGTTAAGGCAGTAGACGTTGCAGTGGTGGTCCTATCCCAAAGGTGACGTAACCGGATGTAGCGATCTTGTGCGGGCATGGTCACACGAGGTTTGCCAGATCGTGGACAGTCACGAGTTAATCCATGTTGTTGGTGACAATTTCATAGCCTTGTGATGGTGGACATTCACAGCTCTGGCAACGTCTGACCGAGATTTGCCTGCTTCCAAGCGACCAATGGCGTTGTGCTTCAGTCAGTCTTGGCGTAACTGTATTGCGTGTTGGTGGCTTAACACTGAACTATGGAAACTGAGAACCCGTCACTTTTATAGGGATTTTGCACATGTTGCACTTGCAGAACATGCAGATCTCTCAAACAAATTTATTGGACATGAATGTGTTTTGGCAAAAAATCCGATGATTTCCTCCGTTTTCAAAGTGCACAACTTTTATTATCATTTTGATCTGACAATCAGTGCCTTAACACGTGTAACATCACAAACTCTGAGTTTGTAATGTTATTACATATATTTCTCTTTAAAATAACAAAAATATCCCTTTTGCATTTCTTTTTTGAAGAGTGTATATAAAACAGCAACTATAATTGGATGATAAGTATTAAAGTTATAATTTTGAATGAAACCTCCAAGGCTCTCTCGACATAACCAAAAAAACCTGTTTCCTTATCTTGAACATACATGAGAAAATTACATACAATTCTCATGTAATGGGGTTTATTTTCATGTCATATTTATGTGAGAAGGCCAAACTTCTTCAATGGCAATTACCTAAACAGAAGATTCTAGGACATACAGCACTAGATGTGTAACAGCATCAACATGTAACATAAGAAACTGTAATGCTATGAGCAGTAACTTTTATAATGTGCAGATACAGTAAATCCAACAGAAGTTAATTTAAACACTATCAGCCATGTCCCAGCAATCAGACCACAGTAATCCAACATACACACTAGTCATTGGTCTAGCATATACAGAAATTAAGCTGAACACCAGCCATTTCAAAATGTATTCTACATTACTTGCTATGCCCCAGTTGAATTAGATACTAAAATATCCAACAAAATCAGATCAAAGTACATCCAGCAGACACATTAGTCACATATGTGTGGATGCAGAAAAGTTTATACAGGTGAAACTGGTAAAGACCTGACAACCAGAATAAATTAGCATAAAGCAGACTCCAAAAGAAACAATAAAACCATTGCAATAGTAGAACATGCAGAGGAAGCAGGACACCTGCCTAAATTGAAGGAAACTAAAATTATCAGCAAATGAATGGAAATGTAATAAAAAAAAAGTTATCTACATTGTACTTGAAAAGAACATAAACACCACATTGAGAGACTGCAAGTAGGAAGAAACAGCAGTGAGCCTCATGAGACAAGAGTAGAATGCTGATTGATTGGATGGGAATTGTCAGTGATCCAATTATGGATTGGAATGGTGCAAAGACCAGGAACTTTATCAGGAAAATTTATATATATACCCTTGTGAGACACTACAGTAGCACACACTCTTGGAGAAAGCTTTTCATCAAAATATCAAGAAAATAAAGATCCTATTATAGCACTCTTAGTCTCATTACAACTTTAGTATCTTTTCCTATGCATACAGTGCCATCACCTGCCTGATATCTTCATTAACACTGAGAATAATAATAAAAAAATTATAATTAAGACATATTTAAATTCCTAAACCATTTGAGAAACCACAAACACATTAGCTTTACTGACTTAATAATTCTAAAAGTTATCCCATCTGTGACTATTCTTCACTGCTATCTGTGGAAAATTAACAAGAGCTACCTTGTGCTGGGAACAATGAAGAGAGAAGAGTTTGAAATTAGATTCACTAAAATACATAGCAAGTAAAGTATTGGAGAGAAAACTTTATTAATGAAAATATGCTATTTGTTTACCAAATTTCAAAATTTCTTAAGATATCAATATAATTTTCATGATAATATTTATAAATAAAAGTAATTTTTTACAGAACTTTAAAATAATTTCAGATAATTATGTACTTACCAAGCCAAGATGTTGATATAGTTCTGCCTCACTACAAGCATGGTCAACTAGATACTGAATATTATTACTATACTTAGGAGTCCCTGTAAGCAATAAAAAGTACATTGGATTATCTTGTATAAAGAGATACAACATTTTGTGTAAACTGTACCTAACGTACCCGTGACACTCAAGTCATTCATTAGGTCAAACACCAACAGACTGAGTTAAAAGGAAAGTCTGTGGATTTCCAAAGTTTTATTACATTAACACCTTTTAGTATTCTGTTTTGTTTTTCAGAAATGAGCTACAAAAAGTGATAAACATCACTTTTTGTATAATTTTATGTTAAAGAATCAAAAGTTCTTTTATAATCTATTACACTTCTGCATTAAATACACTTGATAAATAAATGTTACATATGTATTATATAAAACATTTATACAACAGTAAAGAATAAAAATGATTTTCTCCAGAGTTTATGATAGATAATTCAAAATAAATCCAACATAACTCAGCACAAATAATATTTTCAATGCCAGATAGCTAGCAAGAACTGATGGTAATACATGATAACATGTCAATAAATTTAGGCAAATAGTTAATTACAAATACAATAGCATACAGATTTACTCAAATTGACTTCAATAAACATTTTTAAAACATTGTTTCTGAAACCTCAAGCTTCAAATTCAACAACTGGTAACAGTTAATTGCTAGTAATGTCAACCTATATTGTTATGGTACAAAATTAAACTTTACCCAACATTTATTGGTCAAAACAACTGTATAATTGATAATGAAATATTTATTTTTGACTAAAATTTTCAAGTACAGTCAGTTTTCAGGAATACTTTTAGAATAGTTTTTTTCAAGATTGTGCTGTGCATCTTTATAAGTTGCAGAAAATATTTTTAGCTTTGAAATATTATTGGATATTCAGAAAATTTGTCAACTGACTTTGATACTTTGTTACATTTTGTTTTCATATTTGTAAAATAAATTTTTATTTATTACAAAAATTATATTTTTCAATTCACTTCAACTTGTAACATTTTTTCTAACTTGTCTTGTTAAAAATGTTTCACTTAACTAAATCAGAAGTATTCAATATAAGCCAATGACATCACCACCTCACTTTTTACTGTTTAAGTAACACTTAATCACAACAAACTTTGTTGAATAGCACCTTAAAATAATGTACAAACTACTCTCTTACAATACAGAAACTTAAGTCATTTGGATATTGGAAGAAAAAAACTGTATAGTTTTAAAAATAAAACTCCAAATATTATCTTTACACAATGGGAAACATCTGGTGATTAATCCACCTTACCATTTGTTACTGATATTCTTTGCAATTTCAGGTTTTATTAATTTGTTAAGAGTTTCCACCTCATTTCTTTACCTAAGTGGTTCCTAATTGGTTTTAGATGTTGATGGATATTTAAGCATTATTATCTTTAAGTTTCTTGATTATTTTTCCAAAATGCATTTTACAGCACTTATGAATAGATAAAAATTTCGAATGTGAACTATAATTCTATTTGTGTAAAGTTGTACACTTAAAATATGGAAATTTCACGAGTTTAGTGATCTGTTCTTGTGTGAGTAAAAAACAGGTTTTGTGGGAAACATGTCAGATATTTATGTATATATATATATATATATGCGTTTGTTGATAAAATTAAGCAATCTGCTATGACCTTTAGCATGGCAAAAAAAAAAATTAATTATTAGTTATAGCATAGAAAATATTTAATCTCCAGTATTTGTAACAGAATGAAATGGTCCAATGTTGTCACTATGTTATTATATTATTAAAATAATTTAAAAGTTTGTTACGTGTTTATAAAATTAGTAATAAACAACTCCCATTGTGTCATACATATATATACAGGTGATCAACTTTAATGCTAGTCATGAAATCTGAAGCACAAAACCGTAGTGCATGATAGGTTTACACATAGGCGCTCCGCTCTTGTTTACATGAAAATTAATTATTTATCGTTATTTCCATTGAAACAAAATATCGGGTCTTATGGGACAAGTGTATTATATTCTTAAATAAGATGCAAATTAAACACTCAACCTTGCACGTTTATTACTAATAAGTGACAATACAGCGTCATTTCAACAGAAATATTTAGCATCACGTACCACTACCGTTAGATTACTGTTTGAAGAAGAGTTTACAAATACAACCAGTGTCAATGTATTCCGTGAATAATAGTTTTGTAACCGAAACACTGAGAATGATGGTCGTTAAAACAATAATTTTGAATAAAGTAGGTTAAAGTGATAACTAATAATAGCAACAATACTGATAATACAATAAAAATGGAAATAAAAAAACGCAGGCATAACCTTTTACCAGTTATTATAAGTGGAATTAATTTCTCTAGTTGTTAATAAACCAAATAATATTAAATACCATTTGTTTAAGTATAATAATTAGTTTAATACTAATAATGTACACACCAGGAAGCGGTTTAACATGTATCATTCCAATAACAGCGTACAAGTCTCTGTTGAATAACTTCTTAAAACACTTCATTTTCCTATACGATAACTTTAATCTAGTTGAGTGTAAAGTACGTAATTTATTTTAAAAAACTAAATTTTCTATATTCTATCACCTACTAATAAAGGTATCAAAATTTCAAATTATTAAAATTCTCTAATACTGGATCTATACTCCAAAATTATTTTTTAGTTTTAAAAATTTACCTGATATATATATTTCAATATAACAATGTCACAATAAAAAATACTGTTTGTTTTTAATTTCGTGCAAAGCTACTCGAGGGCTATCTGCGCTAGCCGTCCCTAATTTCGCAGTGTAAGACTTAAGGGAAGGCAACTAGCTAGTCATCACTACCCACCCCTCAAAGGGTGAACATGTTTAGTGCGACTGGGATAAGAACCCACGACCCTAGGATTACGAGTCGAACGCCTTAATACGCTTGACCATAATAAGTACAAACAATATGAATTAGGTGTTTTATTGTTAACACTTCTGTAGTGTTTTAAATTTTGTATCCTTTATATTTGATATTATACAATAATAATGTGTCATATGATAAATAACTTGCAGTTTCATTAATAGTATAGATTACAGAAACTTTTATTGGGCAATACAAATATATACAGCAATAATAATATTTCAGTCTTTTTCCTGGGTCATTTTCAGATAAGAATTAATATTTATTTCGTTGATATCTTATTAATAATATTTTAAATTCTTTAAGCACTATTCCTCTGTCAAGACTGACTTGCTAGCGTAACTGCACACCCACCGATGATCTCCGAGAAAAAGTTATGAAGCGACCTACATATTCTTTGAGGTTCATAAAACGACTAGAGAATTCATAAATGTTCTATAAACAGGAAACTTTTCTTTTTAAATAAACATTTAAATTTTCCCTTTAGTTTACAAATCATACAAATGCAAGCGCCTAAGCGGAAACAGTTATTGTTGTTGTTTTTGAATTAAGCACAAAGCTACACAATGGGCTATCTGTGCTCTGCCCACCACGGGTATCTAAAACAGGATTTTAGCGTGTAAGTCCGCAGACATACCGCTGAGCCACTGGGGGGCTAAGCGGAAACAACCTTTTAAATTCTATTGGTATTTTCTTATTCTGGTTGTAAATTTAGTGGCTTAAACAACATATTTCAGGTACCATTGAGGCTATTTTTTCTCGTTGCTATAGAGAAATTAAAACTGTTTATTTCATTTTGCGAAGATAACTTTGTTTGAGTATTTGTTTTAATTTATAATTACTACTGATTCTGTCGTTCAGACCCCCATTAGTACACGGGTACTTTTGCGGACTTACACTGCTAGAAACCGGGTTTTGATACCTGTGGTGAGCAGCGCATGGATAGCCCTTTGTGTAGCTTTGTGCATAATAACAAACAAACAAACAAGCTATCATTTAGTATCAACGACCGCACACAAAGCTATGTCGGTCTTTATTTGCCTTCTCAATTGTATTGGAATTTTCAACAGTGCACCAAACCTTTATACCATGTATGTTTTGGCCTCATTGCCCATCATAAGACTACTTTCTACCACTTGCACTGTTCGCTCTACTACTTTAGCACAATTCTCATTTTCTTGATTGGAATTCTAGCGCATAAACATGTTTTAACTTGTTCTTCACAGTTTTGTTTGTATTTAATTACCACTTAACATCAGTTTGAACTTACTGTGTTTGAATTCCATCATTTCTCTCGTTTGTTATTAACATGTTGCTGTTTCCTAAATTATACTTTGTTCTTATTAGTTCGAGATTTAATATGACGGTTGATAATTTTCCACCGTAATTAGGTAATGATACTAACACTTGCCCCAAATCAGAAAGGACGATGTGTGCTGGGAAAGCACGAGCCCTATTACTGAGGGAGTTCATGTCTTACGTTCGACAGACGATTTTTGTTCTTTTCAAGTTAGGTGTTCTTTTTCTCAAGATATCTGTGGTAAGTTTTCTCTCTGTATATTTCTCACTCCCGTTGTTATATCCATGTTCAGCTAATTTTAGTGAGCTCATGTGGATGTATCTAACTTCCGCATTCAAGTCTTCTCTGCTTACTGTTGGGAAAGTTCAAATTTTGTACTTCTTTGAATATCTAAGTTACTTTAGTTTAAACTTACATTTGGAATTTTATTCATTTATTCACTGTTGGGATTATTTAGAAGCAAACACTCTTTAAATGGGTGCTTTATACTATATACTTCTTGTAAAATTTAAAATCCTTATACAGTAAACCTTATCTAAAGCGGAATCGCGCGGGGCCGAGTAAAAGTTTTGGCGTGGACAGTGAACATGCATTCCTTAATTATATATAAGTTTGAGCGGAACGTTATACTTGCTTGACGTAAGGGAAGTAAGACGTTTGTGAATAAAGTTATTATACTGTTTACATTATATTTATTAGAAGAAAAACAAAAATAGACATTCAAAATATACATAATTACACACAATTTTAATCAAATTTATTTGAAGAAAGTGTCCAGTTTCAACTGTTTCGTTTTTTTAATGGGCTTTTTCATGCGGTTGAAAGAGAACGACAATTCTACGGCCTTTTCATAAGTTCATTTTTCACTTCATTTTCTCATACAATTTGATAGCGTTAATGTAACTTAACACTTGTGATGAAGTAGGAATTTAAATTTCCTCACTATCTTTTCCATTGTGTTCACCTTTTGAATCTCTCGCACTGTTACCATCTTGCGATTCTATAATAGATTTAAAATGAATCTCATCAGTTTCTGTTAAAATATTCTTGTCAACGGTCACAAAACTTTCCATGTTAATAGAATCATCTGCGTCACTCTTCTCAATCATTGTTTGGATTTCACTAGAATCGTCATAACAAACAACTTCTCCACCACTATCAAGAATAAATCCACAGTTTCGAAAGCACTTTATTACCAATCCATCTTTCACACATTTGATTGAATGACTTCAAAATACAATTTCATCTAACACGTTAATTTTCATGGTCATTTCAGAAGCTCTCTTACAGTCATCTATGTTTGCAATGATATGCTGAAGCATCAATTTTTTGTATTTCAATTTTGTACACTGTATAATTCCATTATCTCGTGGTTGCAGAACCGATGTTGTACATGGAGGTAGAAAGACTAAACGAACATTGAAAGTTGAACTTTTGGGTGACAAGTTGTATGATCTAGGAAATACAGAATATTTCTATTTTCTCGTTCTGTTCTTTTGTTTAATTTGTTCAAAAATTCCTCAAATATAACACTTGTCATCCACGCTTTATTATTCGCTTTCCATTTCACAAAAGTTGATTCTTTCTTAAATTTTTAAACCAGCGTGGATTTTCACTTTTACATATTACCCATGGTTTCTCCAGTTTTCCATCAGCAAACGCGACCAAAAGTACAGTTAATCATTCTTTGGAATAGCGACCTCTGGAATAATGACGGCAGAAAAAATAACATAATATGTTTAACTAATTTTTATTCACATGTAAATGGCTGCCACTGACTTTTCATCACTTGTAGCACACCTGACAGGTGCTGAAAAGGCCAGGTATGAGGAAAAAGTGAAGGAACTTGGTGTAGGAGACCCGTATATGCTCCCGCCACGTGTATTTACGCCAGTAATATCCAGCCAATACAACGTTCCTCAGTCTGACTCTCAGACTGTTGCCGGAGTAGATCTGCCAAATGTTACATGTGGTGACATTTATATATATTTGATAAACAGGACTTTCACCTTTACAAATGAAAGTCTAAAAGGTTATAAAAAAAAACTCAGTAAAAATAAACAATAATCACATCAGGTTGTCACTGTTTCGTTATTGGCTTTTGTGTAAATTTTAAATTCTATGAAAGCAAGGTCAAGCAGCCCAGCAGCAGCTTCATGTCTCTTTTGTTGTTCTTTTCTCCTTTTGGTCACTTCTTTCCTGTTTTCATCTTTACACAATTCAGCAGCTTTCCTTCTCTTCAGGGGAGAACGTGTAAAATGAAATATGGAAGGTACATAGTCAGGTGATAGGGGATCATCACTCTTCGTCCCTGAAACAGAGTACAGTAATATAGTTAAGATATAGATCTACAGGCACCATCAGATATTATTTATATATATAACAGATACACTGTACACTTTTAACTGACTATGCTGAACATCGTTTAACAACTGAATGTACAGCCAGCAAAGTAATTATTTGCACACTTTTTAATCTTGTGCCAGTTGTGGTTTTCTGATGAATCACTTAAATTGATCCTTTAAGAGATATTAACATTTTGTCTTAATGTACAAATAGCTATATAACCTATTCATCATGAATGATATTGTTCCTTCAATAAATTTACTATTCAGTTATTTAAAAATAAAAGTGTGCAAAAAAATTTCTTTGACTGGTGCTGTAGTGTGTTCTGCTATACATATATCATGCATGTAAGTTTCAATTTATTCAGCCTAGCTCCAGATGAATTATACATATCTGACACGAAATATTTACTACAAAGTCTGGTGTGCTCTGTTGGTGTCTAGGTTTTCCTATTGACAGCTGCAATCCATCGTCTTCTTCGGTCGGGATCTTTAGGAAATCTGTAGTATGATACATTTTCCACCTGTCCATGTTGATTTGAACAGTTAAATGCACAACACGAGTGTACCATCGCGCACTTTTTTACAATGAATCACCCTTGTGTTGGAATATAAACACGTCGAGCGTGCCACCCATCATGGCGGTCAGCAGTAACTAGGTCAAGAGTGACGTCACACGCAAAACCTCTATAAGTTCAGGACACTGTACAACCCAAACAACAAACACCACAATTCCCGGATTCATCTCACACAGTGTACCTCACTCAGAAAACAATAGAGGTATAATAACTTACTTCAGTACGAAAATATCGCATCTAATCTCGATAGAAGATTCCTTTAAATCTAACATTAATGAAACCATTTTCTGTAATATTCACTTCAACAACCGGCTAACTATTCCGATTCTAGCTGTATATTGCTCACCAACCAAAGATATCGATATTAACTTCCTACAAAAAAGTGTTAATCGTAAACCCAAACCAATTATTATTGGAGATTTTAATTCACCACATTCAGAATTAAGGGGTAACAGAGACACACGGAGAGGATCATTCTTAAAAAATTTCATCTCTAGCAATAATATGCACCTAATCAACGACCATACACCTACACACTTTTCAGCTGCTAACGGCTCATACGATGTACTCGATTTCATCATCGCACCCAAGGACATAGTAAACAGAATATCTAACTTTAAAGTACATGATGAAATCACCAGTGACCACTTCCCCATGTCATGTATGATTCACCCGCGCCACCCTGCTGTGGCGTACGTGACTCCGTCCGCGTACACCTACACTAAAACAGACTGGCTAACTTTTAACGCCTCTATGGACTCATACCTACCCCATCCAATAGAACATGTAAATAACAAAACAGAACTAGACAACTATGTTGATCAAATTACAGAAGCCATAAAACCATTAAAAACACAATTCCTAAATCAAAAAGAAAACAATCACTTATTCAATGGACTTTAACACCAGAAATTCACGCACTAATAATCAAACGCAGAAAATTAAGACGAACACACTACGTCGCACGCGATCCACACATTAAAACAGAAATCAATAGAACAAATACAAAAATTAAACAAGAAATCAAAAAAGTAAGAGAAAACAATTGGCATAACTTCTGTAAAAACTTAGAAAAAACCAAGAACAATCCAAAAGAATTTTGGAAAAAATTCAAGAGTATCGCTTCAGACAAAAACACAAATCACATGCTACAACATATCACCCATAACAACAAAATCGCAAGGAAGGACATAGAGAAAGCTGACTTATTAGCTTATTACAAATCCTCTTTTAGCGATTTAAACTCAGTAGATTTCGACACACAACACCAACACCATGTCAATAACTACATAAACACAAACCAAGCATTATTCTCACCACGATTCCCCGGCGAGACACTAGAAACATACTCAAGTTTAATCAACAGAAAAATAACCACAACCGAGCTAAAAATTAATATCAAAAACTTGAAGAACACTTCCCCCGGACACTATCAAATACCAAATATTATCCTGAAAAAAAGCTCCACTCTCCTACTGCAACACCTCACAAACATCATGAACATCTCACTAGCAACCGGGTACTATCCCGACACGTGGAAAAAAGCCATCATAACAACGATCCCCAAGAAACAAACTAATAGAACAAATCCAGACAATTTCCGCCCCATCAGTCTGCTAAGTTGCCTTGGCAAACTGATGGAGAGAATTATCTCCAACCGTCTCCTACATTTTTGTGAATCAAACATCCTCCCAGAATTTCAAAATGCCTCCAGAAAAAAATAGACAAACAACAGATCACCTCACGCGACTCACCGAATCAATCTACAAAGCTTACAACAACAATCAAGTAACCATTGGGGTATTCCTAGATGTCAAAAAAGCATTCGACAGCGTATGGCACAACGCCATCATATATAAACTAAATCACCTTCAAATAAATCCCACGATAGTCAAATGGATCTCAAATTTCTTAACAAACAGAACAGCACAAGTAAAAGTCAACAAAACTATATCCAAATTATTTAATATAACGGCAGGAGTACCCCAAGGATCAGTCCTCTCTCCACTCCTATACATAATTTTCGTCAGTGACATACCTTTTCCAAATCTAACATACACACACAATTCACAATACGCAGACGACATCGCAATCTGGAGCACCTCCAGAAACCCAGTAATGGCCATGTCCCGCGTACAAGAATCATTAAACAACGTCACAACATGGAGCAACAAGTGGAGAGTCGTGTTAAACCCAACAAAAACACAAGCAATTACTTTCTATAGGAAACTTAAGAAGCAAAGAAAAAATCTAGAAAAAATAAAATTATCACTTGGAAACACAACCATTAACATGAGTAAAAACATCACATTCCTTGGCGTCACTTTCGACACAAAACTAACATGGAAAAAACATATAAACAATATACACTCATCCATCAGAAAAAGGACTTCATATCTAAAGACCATAACCGGCAAACAATCGAAATGTGCACCGAACACCATTATACAAATATACAAGGCTTACATCCGTCCACTAATAGAGTACGGATGTCAAGTAACATACAACATGTCAAATAACACTCTCCAGAAAATCCAAATACAGCAAAACAGAATATTAAAATCCGCATTTGGCCTACCGTCATTTACGCCAACAAACTATCTACACCAAATTAGTAATTTACCAACGATAAGAGATAGAATAACAGAACTCTCTCTCAAATATTATCTTAAAGCAGAAAAAAGAAACAAACTAACGGCATCACTACACAAATTATCAAGTGCACCAACAAAATACATTTCACCGTACAACATATTTCAAGAATCACATTCTACTTAACAAAGAATCTAAACAAATACAATCAACGTCACTAACACGAATTTTTTTTTTCTTTTTTTATTCCCTTTCTTTCTTTCCTTTCTTTTCAGACACAGGGCACACGACAGGCAAAACTTTCGGCGCCTGTCCTGTGAAAGTGGGTTTTCTCGGGGCACTCCCGTTTCCCCCACACCAAAATCTTCAGGCATTGGATTTATAGATCCCAGCCCAGGCATCTCTTTTGCCAGACCCTGAATTGTGCCGTTTGAATTGTTTTATTTTTGATCTGGATTTAAACAATATTCATGTTCACACCTGCTCAACCTCTTCCTTTCGGGACAGTTCCCGGGCTTCCTTTCCGCCGCTGCCTTTGCCTCCATCCAAGACAACATTTAGAAGAGACATCCTCCACCCAAATAGTCAAGAATAATAATTACAATATATATAAACCACCATTTAATCTTAATAACAATCCACGAAAGGGCACGAAGAGGAACCACAATGTTCCTGAACACCCCAGTTGGAGAGAGAACTCTTCTGATTTCTCTCTCTCTAAACTGAACCCCTGCCACGTTAGTTTAGTTTAGTTTACCCAAACAACAGTTGTCATTGGATAAAGACATGATTTCATGGAAAGGACATCTAAGATTCTGAATATACATCTTAGATGGATGTCTAAGAGTGGCATGGCACAAGCTATATTTTTACAACATGAAGATTGTTACTTACTGTAATTTGTTTCGGACGAGTCTCCGATTTTTTATATTATGTATGTTAACGTACATTACTTTTTCAAGTAACCGTGAATTTGAATTTAGTAATTAATTAACTAAGTATCAAATTTCTGTTATTTTCCAACAAGACTGATACATACAATTTCCTATTTTAACACAAATATATTATAATAGAAAAACATAAAAACAAAATTTATAATAACGGTTATTACTGATAGTTATTAAAAAAATATAGGTTTATGTAAAAGAGTTTTACAAATTGAGTCTTTCATCTGGTCCAGAACTAAATATTTTATCGATGGTCCAGGTCCACGACGAGCAAATTAATTTTATGTTTATGCAAAGATATACTTCACTTGACGTGAATACTAGCTAACTCTATTTTTGTTTGGCATAACACTGCTTGTATGCTGACTTTTTACCAAAGGAGATATTTTATATTCTCGTAGAAAATTCAACATCCAAAATTGACCCACCGAAACTGAACAGTTTGTTATGTTCGAAATCTATAAACGTTCCTGATCCAGTTCTGTAGTTTTCCGATTAACAGGCATTAATCACAACTGCAGCTAGCTTTAGAGACTTTTAGTATACTGACCAAAAATGATAATTTTCTTGCGGCTAGCTGTTTTCATATGAATTACGCGAATTTCCAGAACATTCAACAACGTTCGAACACGCTAGTGTTTTCGTAACACAAATAATGTTGATTTTTACTCTCAATAATCTTCTACAAATTTAGAAAACAGGCGAAACTTGCGTGATACACATTCGACAGTAAACGTCACATGCATAAAAAATATACTGAAACAAACTTAGGTATTGAAATAAACGTACAACGGTAAATCCGTTAAAGAAGAAGAAAATATGAACAGAAGAAAACAGTAGCAAGTATGGCAGAAAGGTTCTATTGGATAGGAATTGTTGAATACGTGAAAAACACCTATTAAATATTACTTGACGTAATTAAATTGTATTCAAACTGAAAACTTTTCGATAATAGCCTTCAAGAACTCTTTCATATGTTTACACGTTTTATTCGGTACAAAATGTATCAGTGTTCACACAATAATACTTTTTAAAATTTTTAAAAACAAAATAGTGCATTCAATACTTGTCATGTGTTATTTTTATGTATCAATTCATCTGCTTGATTCATCATTCAATCATACTGAAGGTTGTACTGGACCATTTCATTTAGGTTAAACATTGTGACAAGAACCAGATATTTTAAATGTTGAAGACTACTGTATCAGTCCTTCATCCTATCAAAGTAATTGAACCATGCGATACAGTTATTGTTGACTAAACAATCAAAATTGACTAAATCATCAAAATGAGCTGTTTTGTCAGAAGTATCAGGTCACCTCTTAAATAATATCCGATTTTAGGTTCAGAAAAAGAGAAAGGATTTCAAATGCTTTTAATGATATTTAATCAATAATGTATGTTTCATTATAATTAATTACTTCCTGCTAACGATTCACAAGCTTCTGAATGTTACTTCTATAAAATTCCCTGTAAGAAAAGAATGTAGAGAGGGTAGTTCTGACATCTTCTTGTATTCCAAGTTCTTTTCCACCAAAATTGTTCTGCAAACTTCGGAATAGATGATAAACAGATGAGGCAAGGTCTGGAAAATAAGGAGGATGCAGAAGTTTTTCCAAGTTTAGCTCTTCAGTCTTTGCATATGTTGTCCTTGCTGTATGGGGCCATGAATTATCCTGGTGTAACACACCTTTACGATTGATCAAGGCAGGACTCTTTTCTTTCAGTGCAACATTCAAGCGCTCTAACCGTTGACAATAGAAGTCTGATGTAATCGTTACATTGAGTGGCAACAACTCAAAGTGGATCACACCAACAATATCCCACCAAATGCTTAACAAAACCTTCCTAGGATGAAGGTCCATTTTGGGCTGTGTTTTAGCCATTTTATCTGCACTGAGTCATTGTCTGCGGCGCTTAATATTTTTATAAGATATCCATTTTTCATCTCCAATCATTGACCTGTCCAAAAAAGGTGAGTTACGTTCACGAGAGTGCAGATTAGTTCAAAATGTCCACTCTTGCTCTAAGGTTGGCTTCTGTAAAATCATGGAGGACCTATTTTCCAAGCTTTGACACCTTTCCAAACTGTTGCAGATGGCAGTGAACTGTTGAAGTGATTGAATTAAGCTTCTGTGCTATTTTTTCAACTGTTACGGCACAATCTTCATCAAGTGCAGCCAGCAGCAAGTCATCATTAAACTCAACAGGACGACCTGAACGTGGCGTATCATTTAAGTTGTAGTCACCTGATCTGAACTTATGAAACCACCTTCATCATTTTCTTTCATTGAGAGACTCTGCACCATAAACACCTTGAATGATTCTGCTGCACTCTTGCCATCTTTAATCTCATAAAGCATATGTTCCTCAAACACATCCATCTTCATAAAGGTTTATTTGATTAATTATCTGAAAAAGTAGAGTTGGATTAGTTTCTTTTATTTGTCTGAACATTTTTATACACGTCCTACTAGATAGTTTAGTTGTTAAAGTTTACTACAAAGAAATGATGATGCACTTTTTGTATTAAATTTTCAGACATTACTTATGAGATGACCTGATACATAATGGAGAAGAACAGACGATTGTCTGCTATAATAGTGCAATGAATACCATAGAAAATAAATATTGCAGAACATGGAAGGAGCTACTGATTGTTGTTTGAGATCTAAATCATTTACATCATTACATATATAAGCAAATGTCGAGACAAATTCAGAGGATTAACAAGGGCTTCTTCAACAACAGAAAAGATAGTGATTATGCAAGAAAATAGGTCTTCTTGTGCATACTTCATGGGCCTTGGAAGAAAAAACAAAAATATTTGGTGAATAGAGAGAATTGTGTTTTATTTTTGAACTCGAAAGGGACGATGTCATAAACTACATATTAAATGTTAGTTATAAGGTACATGATTTCATTTTATTTTCTTTGTGTAAGTCTTTCCTTGCTTAGAAGTCAAATAAAGTCAGATAATTTAGAACAAGCCCATGATATATTTTCTGTCGAACATTTTACTATTTGTTAGAGTCTACTGAATTACTTTCGAGGAAAATCAGTGCAACCAAGAATAACATGTATGTCAGTGTAATTATCTGTCTATACTGTTATATAAGTAATTATCTATCTATACTGTTGTATGCGTAATTATCTGTCTATACTGTTATACAAGTAATTATCTATCTATACTGTTGTATGCGTAATTATCTGTCTATATTGTTGTACCATTTTTTATTGATGTTTTATTTTTAACCAACTTTAGTCCTCGTAAGGCTAATAAATTACTTTATTTTCTCCTTCAACATTTTTACAGAACTAAACACTTGTAAGTTGTCATAGATAGTTGTAAGTCTACTTTGTAAATGGCTTTCAAACCTTTCTAATAATCTAGGACTAACGTAAAATAAACTTACTTGTAAAGTTGACTGGTGAAGCCAATGCACTGAATGATTCATTCTACTACCTTTATGAAAAACTTATTTTGAAACAAATATTCAGTACAAATAATCTAGCCTTTAATGTGCTTGAGCATTATACACTACATCTTTAGAACTTTATATGGTTATTTTAAACTTCATCATTTATGATTCAAATATTCTTCCAGGTAACAAATAAATTACGATATTACAAATATAGAAATCACTTGGAGCAGTGTATAATCCTGTTCTTGGGGGAACCTGTTGTTATCTAAGGGATTTTGACTTATTATAAAAGGCTCAGAGGATAACAACTAAGACGTTTTTCTAGATGGGTTACAAATTATGGGAATAAATTAAGACCGTATATTTTATTTTGGCATGATGTAATTATATTGAAATTTACAATATTATCTGAGAAAGTGTCAGGATAAACGCCTCTAGTTTTTAAATTACGTTCTCTTAAGATAATAAAATGAAAAATGGATGTTTAGAATTTGGAAAATAGAGGTTAGGTTTCCATTTACGAAAGTTTTAATTTTCTTAATGAGCTATTTTGTAATGAAGTGAGTTGAAACTAGTAGTAGTAAAAACTGATATTTTAGAAAAATCTAAAAAGGACAATTGATAAATTCATGGCAAATAAAGTTAGTTTATTTTTATCTTAAAGATTTGTGTGCAGAAATAAAAAGTTGCAAAATTGAATCTAACTGAAATAACGCGAGACTGAAGATTATTTCCTTAAATTAATTTTTTGTCAGACTGCAAATTAACACAGTAATCTGACCTTAGTATTTGATATAGGGCCGAGTGTGGCCAGTTAAAGTGTCCGATTGTGAAATTGCGGTTTCATGGTTTAAATCTTGTTATTGTAAGAAGAAAAAAAAAAGAAATTATACTCGGCCCTTCAGTGTTCTGAAGTCATGGTCAGATATAACTATTCGGTCTGATGGTAAATGGTGTTAACTTGCTGCCCAAATTAGAGATAGCTAACATACATAGTCTTCTGGTAGTTTTGCGTTAAACACAACTAATAAAAAATTATGATATAGATATTTTGTCTCGTAAAAAACAAAGAAACTAAAACAAGCATTATAGTTTGGGGAGCAATGCAACTGTTTGTTTACGAAGTACAACTATAACCATAGTTTTTTCAAAATTTTGAAAACTCACTAGGCGCACTTTGCATTAACTTGTGTAAAAAAAGAAAGACTACGTAACTAAAATATAGTATTGGAAGTCTTTTTACACACATTACACAAAAGTTACTTTGCGCAAAATTTTAAACAAACATATAAAAGTTAACAATGCAGTTAAAGGATGGGAGTTTGTTGGCGAGAGTGAATGAAGAAAGACTTATTCTTTATCTTCGCAAATTTATAACGGAAAATTGAGTGTAGAGTAAGTTTGTCGAGAACCTATCACTTCATATAATTTTATCTGGGCTACTCACCATTTGAAGTTACGAGACATACCGGCCGAAATACCAAAAAAGACCGGCAAGTCGAACGATGTAATGACGTCGAAAATTGAAGACCAACGTCAGTCTTCAACAAAAAGTAAGTCTAATGTGAGTGGCCAATTTGTAAATGAAAATATAAATTTATAAACATTAATAGAACTTGCTGTAGAAGAACTTAAAACTATAGCCTCCCCAGTAAATGTTACTCAAATTAAAACTAGGAAAAAAAATAACTGAAGAAAATATAAACTCAACTGTTGTCGACAATGAAGCTGAGGCTACATTGTTAGACAATGAAAAAGTAGCAACTAGTACCATAAATGTTAAAAACCCCACTCTGGATATTGATACAAACACAAATTCGGAACCAGACGAAACAAATTCTGACGACGATTGTTGTTGTTTAGAATTAAGCACAAAGCTACACAATGGGCTATCTGTGTTCTGCCCACCACGGGTATCGAAACCCGGATTTTAGCGTGTAAGTCCGCAGACATACCGCTGAGCCACTGGGGGGCCTGACGACGAAGGCTTCACACTAGTGTGACTAGAAGTCAGAAAAAAACAAACACAGAAACATACGCACAAAATGCATCTAAATTACCAAAAAAAACCATTATCATACAAGGCATACGATTAAATTACAACCAACTACAACTAGCAAGGGAAATATTTAGGTGTAAACCTAAAACTAACATTACTTACATTAAGCATCGGTCTCGCGGCGGGGTCCTCGTTCAAGGATAGGAACCCGATGACTTAAATAGATTACTGAAAGAATGGCTCTCAGACGCTTTTAAAACAGGAAACATAACTATACACTTACCTGGAGCCAGGCGAACACACCAAATCTTTCGTAATCAGGGGGTTGCACCACTCTATCGAAATTGACGACATTAAGGATGCATTAAGTGAACTAAACACAAAACACGTTTCAGTGGAACGAATAATTTCTAATATAACTAAAAAAACAACTAACCTAATTAAAGTAGTTACAGAAAATACCCAAGACATAACCCAGCTAATAAATAATGGTATCACAATGTGGTATCACAAATACACAGTATAACAAACCAAAACACTATCAGTGGTTGCTACACAGTGTTACCAATGACAAAGGTTTGGACATGCAGCAGCAGCATGCCAAGCAACTGCGCACTATGTTGGCTGAGGAGAAAATCACCACATATCACAATGTACCAAACTAAATCCCAAACCTAAATGCTGCAATTTGGAGAAGAACACACGGCAAATTATAAAAAAATGCCAAAAATACAAATCTATTAAGAAACACTTAAACGAACTTAAAAATCCAAACATGAACAAGCCACAAACAAACAAAATCCAAGAACAATCAAAATCAACTACTATTCAAACACCATAAAACACAAACAAACTCATATGCTGCAGTAGTCAAGAAAATATCATTCATGCAGGAAAATCCATTAACAAGTAATGGAGCCTTACCTAAAACAACTGAAGACACACACAAAACAACACCTATGATATTGAAAACACAATAACCAATGCCATTACTTCTACCTTCTCTGAAATATTGACAGAATACACAAGTTCAAATAATGAAAACAGTCTGACAAATGTAATCATTAAAATAGTTATGAAAAGCATCAAAAAATACCTATCACAAATATTAACATACATCATGGATAAATTCACACTGTTACACATCAATATTCAGGGTGCTATTGCTTTCAACATCTCTTCCCGTTAAATTTGTACATCTGATCTTTAGATAAAATCAAATTTAAATACTAATTATTAATAAAATAGTGCTAAAATAAATTAAAAATAAAACAGCCACCTACATACTAGATTTAAAAAATGAAACAAAAATATAAATGGACACTGCCCTGAAAAGGACCAGTTTAAAGTTGATATTATTACATATTATTCAGTCCATTCCAAAAATGTAATGGAAGGAGGAAGAGGTCTGGTGTACCTGATCCTCCTGGGTATACAAAATATATATATCCAAACACCAGAGAGAGAGATGGAGAGAGAATGTAGTTAAACAAAAATTTTACGAAACTTTAAAATTATTTAAAAACACCAATAAAAGAGACGTGTATTTAAAAATCTACACGCCCCTAAATGGGTTAACGGTAACTTTAGATACATCCAACCCTAAAATTCGAGGCTTGATTTTCAATGATAAACAAAAGTTTAGCTATTTCATTTTATAGCTTGAACTATGTGAAAATTAAAGAAAAGCAAAAGTTCATGTGTAAAATTAACTTGCTAAATTAGCAACAGATTTATCATCGAATAAGTAATAAATTTCTTCCTGAATATTAATATTAAATATAGTTGTTTTTGTTGTTTTGAATTTAGCACAAAACTACACAATGGACTATCTGTGCTCTGCCCACCACGGGTATTGAAATCCATTTTTTAGCGTTGAAAATCCGCAGACATACCACAAAGCCACTGGGGGGCGTTAAATATAATATACAAGTGCAACTGAGATATCGAAAATGTAACGAGAAAAGGTAAACAACTTTGCGTAGTTAATATTGTACGCCTTTAGGTTAAACGCGTGTTTACTGTTAACATTATACCAAAATGAGTGATTCTCCTTTTTTAAAACCCGATGATGAAAGTGTAACAGGTTAGTATATATTATAAGTGGCTTTTTAACTTAGTTTAATAAATTGTTATTACTTTCAATATTTCAATTCGTATTCGTAGCGATACTCTTCAAAGTTCCTTAACAATTTGTAGTTTATACTTACTATAATTTGTGCATGTTATAAAAACTGATGTAGGGCTCGACTGTAGTCAGGTTAGAAAAAGTTCAAATTTAAAAAGTGGTAATGAGTGGATACGGTAATACACGATTAAGTGAAAATATTTTATTTTTGGTGACATTTTGGATATACGCCCTTGGGCAGATAGTCTATAAAATTTCATTGTATCTTGTTTACTGCCTTAAGAAGGGTATCTGTTCAAAGTAGATTTGAGACATCAACTTATCCATTATAATTATTAATTATAGTTCTTATCTTAATCATTTATGCCCAGTGTTGTAGAACAACAGTAACTGCAGACAGTTTAATGATTTCAAACTAGAAATTATAGATTTCTGAAAATCATTAGTCTATAATTTAACTTTTATTTAAGGCACCATTAAGTAGTTTATCTGTGATAGAAAAAAATTATGAGTATAATGAAATATTTATTGATGAAAAAACAAGTTATGTAGCTTAGAGAATAACTTATACAAATAGTTGATTTTTATTGTCAGCAAATATTATTTTATGCTTGTAAACGTAGTTTCTGTATTAGAAATTAATCAAAGATACATAGAAATGTTTTAAGAAATATTCAGTGTATACATATTCTATGCCTTGTTCCGTATCTGACATATCACAATCATCTGATAATTCTGAGTCATAAATCAAGAGTACCCAAACATTAATTTTTAGGGCTATAAAGAGGGTCGAGATCAGATAGAAGGACCTCTGTTATTTTTGAAATGTCAGTAAATGGTACACAGGTGTTTGAGAATAACAGCTAATGCCACTCCTGGTTTTAACAAGGGGGATAAGAGTTGCCTAGAAAATTGTTTTTATAAATTAGGTAGTCTAATAACTACGATGGGAAAAATTATTGTGTGAGAAAAGAAACTTTGTAAAATAGTTTATAAATCATTGAAGTGTAATATAAATGAGAGAGCCAATAAGGATTTACCAAAAGGATTATTATCTTATAATCTAATAATCATTTTCTAATAATAATACTAGTGATCTCCATAATGAAAAGGATATGAATTTGATGTACTTAAATTTTATGGTTTCAAGGTAATCTGCAGTTTGGAGAACTTTTTTAGACCTGTCTCATTTATCTTTTCTTGGAAACACTTTATTTTGAAATGAAATACGTGATGCTGTTATGAAATCTTTTAGTCATTATCATTGGATGATGTTTGTGGAGGTAGAGAATGCTTATCTTTATGTTCCTGTTAATCCGTCATTCTGTCAGTTCCTGTTTTTGGTGTTATGGAGTAGTTTACTGGATGCAAGACACTGTCTTACCTCCATGATCACTGACTCTTGCTTTAAAAAAAAAACAACTTTTGATGTTACATTTCTATTCATAAATACAAAATTTTGCAAAAATTTGATATTACTTTGATAACTCATAAGATGCATACTTTATGAGACATTATAACTATAATGATGATTTTTTAATTTTTAATGATATTTCAGTTGTGGGCAATTACTCTAAGTTTTTCATTACATGAATTTTTATTTGTGTTCAGATATAATTTTTATTTTTGAATAAGTAAATCTTTTGTATTTTCTAGTTATTTTTTGAAAAATTTTTAATCTCTTGTATTCAACTGAAAAATGTGTTAACAATTGTTTTATTGAAATAGAATTTCTTTCTAATGAGATCCTAATTTTTATGCAACAAAGTGCTAATTTTTTTTGCAACAATATGTACTTTCTCATCTTGACAAATACAAGCTGTAATTACCAAATTACCTGCCTAATTAGATTCTCACTTGGAAACAAACATTCTTTTGAAATAATTTTCCTGACATAATTAAGTTCTCACTCTGAAACAAATAAGCCTAAAATTGCAAATAAACTTTCAAGATGCCTTTAAAAACAGTAATAAAAAAAATTAAATGTAGATTATATAAAAATAAATATTTGGGTGAGATATAATTTTTTTATTTATTTTTTTCCAAAATCTGGCAAGACCTTGTCCATATTCCTAGTTTACCAGTTCATTCTTCTTCCCTTAGGTTTGGTTTTAACTTCATGTGTTTTCTTTCAACATTTCATCACATACTCAACATCAACTTTAACCTGGTTATTTTGTTCATTGTCACTTGTTCTTCTCTTCAGTCTCATACACTCAGTTGACTATCCAGTTGGATAATTCATAGCTTTACACCTTGTTTAATACCATCATATTATTTGGTACATCTGGGATTTTGGATCAACACGATTCAGGGATATTTTTATCCTATGATGTTGCAAGGTTTGGAGTCTTATATTTGTACTCTTCTCTCTTCCCCACCTACTTCTAAAGACACTCTTGGGGTGTGCTGACACATGACATGTCCAATAGGATCTTGCTTTTCAGTGGCATTTGTCTTCAGACTCACTGTTTTAGGGCTTTTCTTCTTTTCTGGTACTCTCAATCTTCTTTTGTTTTGGCTCAGTTGAGAGTTTGTATTCCACCTTATCTGCATTCTTCACAAATATTTAGGGTGTTGTGTTGGGAGAACATCATAGTTTGGATGCTTGGTATCTTCTGGAATCTGAATCTCATATTAATCTTTAAAATCTTTGTGCAGTTCAGTAGGTTTAAAGAAAGCTTCTAACTTTCCTGAACCAAAATTGTTTTTTACTTCACACAACCCTAGCATGTTTCAACAGTTAGGAGAAACTCAATCTCATTTCCTCTGTTTTGATGTGGGTTTTATTTTTTTTCATTTTTGGCTCCATTCACATTCTTTGAACGTGTCTTGTGCCACGTGCTAGGAACATTTTGTGGATTATTTTTACCACAGATAAGTGACACCATCTTACAGGGAGGACCCTTCTGTTTGTTGTACCAAATATGTGGTTGTCCTCTGATTGATACCTTTGCAGCTATGGTGAACCATCATTTTCTGTGTTACTGGTATTCAATTCCAGACCCTTTTTGTTTAGCAGTGGATGCTCTAAGCCAAACATGGGAGAATTGTTTTTCTCTATTCATACTATATGTTTCATTCTCCTTTTCAAGTATTGGCTAA
Organism: Carcinoscorpius rotundicauda; assembly: GCA_011833715.1. Taxonomy (NCBI): domain Eukaryota; kingdom Metazoa; phylum Arthropoda; class Merostomata; order Xiphosura; family Limulidae; genus Carcinoscorpius; species Carcinoscorpius rotundicauda. The sequence goes on along the minus strand of CM022400.1, from coordinate 61,826,655 downwards.
AGTTTATGATTGAAAGGTTAAATTCTCTTATGAGTCCGTACTGGTTAACTTGAGTATGGATTCCCTTGTCTGCATCTTCTGTTTAGAGGGAATTCTATGTAGCTACTTCTTTGGAGACTCCCCTGTACAAGCCCTGAAGCTTCAACTGACATTGTTATGTAAAATAAAGTAGTAGATAGCCAGGGATGAACCTCAGCAAAAAATGGATAATTCTGAGCTACTCAAGAAATTCTGTTTCATGTTTTTCATCAACTCCTCGACAGATTGTCTTATTCTTAATGTATGTTGTTGTTTTTTTCAAGATAGTGGCTTATCTGCTACTTCTGTTACAGCTATATTTCTCCTTCCACTATCTTTAGTTGGCTTAAAAGCCATCTCTCTTTCTCTTTTTATTGATTTTTTCAAGTATTTTACTTCCATGAATCCATACCTCTGAATCTCAAATCTTTGTTCTCTTTGGACTTAGGATGTAAATTGCTTTTCCTCTCCTGTGTTTGAGCCTTTGAGTTGCTCATTCTTTCATATTTCACTGAAGATATATTTTCTTTTGTTATTGTTTTTTTTTCATATAGAAGGCCTGACATTTATGCCATCTGTGCTTTTTGTATTTTATTTTTTACGAAGTCTTTATACTTGTATATACTTTGTGTAGATTAATCAGAAGATTGAAATTATTTTTGTTTTACATTGTTACAACAGTCAATTAATTTCAATTACAGTTAAATGTGTTGTAATGAAAATAGTCAATTAATCAAAATTAGTTCTAATTATTGGAGTCTTCTGTAATTCCAACAGTCATTTAATCACAAATATGATTAAATCATGGAAATAATCAAATTATATTATGATTTTTGATTATTATAACTATCTAAGTAATCAAAATATTCCCATCATGCCCATTTATTGTCAAGTAGAGAGGTACGTAATGAGGGTCAGCTCGTGATTTTGGTATGATTTCCATTGATATCCAGTTTGTTCACCTTGTCTTTGTTACTTCAAAGGTAATAAACTGCTGATTAGAAGGAAAGCTGGCAGCACTTGCCACAATCTCCAGTTAATGATGTGTTAAGAAAAAAGAATAAATTCACTGATTTTTTGTTGTTTTTTTTACATTAGGTTGTGTTTCTGATATATAACAGCATTATTGTATTATTTAGTGTTGTATAAGCAAACACTAATTTATCCATAATTATTTTTCAGTGTTATTTAAGCAGGTACAGATCTAGAGGAGGGTGCAATGATTAGTTGATTAAGGAACACTACTAATATTGCATCTCTTTTTGGGACTGGGTGTTCAGACAATCTTAAAGCATCAAATGGTCTCTTGTTCATATATTATCATGTTCCTCTGAGCTTTTGTCCTTTTTAGTGAAAACTTGTCTATACGTTATCATGTCTTTCTGAACTTTTATCTTTTTAGTGAAGATTTATCCATGTGTTTTCATGTCTGTTTAAGCTCTTGTTCTTTCTACTGAAGACTTTTTCAAGAGAGTTCATGTTATAATTTCTTTGAATCTTGAATAATTTTGGCAACTTCTTCTTTAAACTCTGTCTTATGACTCAACATTCTTTCTTGAATATGGTGACCTACAATGGAATCCTATATGTTATATCTTAGCTGCAACCTTAGAGAGTGAATTGGTGGTATCCTATGCCATGTACACCATGTTTATAACCAAGATTTCCACCATTGGTTGTTCTCAACATCTACAATGTTCACCATTGTGCTTCAATGCTTAAGGTTTTTACCTGAATATTTGCAATTTTTACTTTCCTTAGTTTTTATCATGCTCAATATTTTAACTTCTCTATTCTTCTCTTCTGTCTAACTAGCCCCCCAGTGGCTCAGCGGTATGTCTGCGGACTTGCACGCTAAAATCCGGGTTTCGATACCCGTGGGGGGCAGAGCACAGATAGCCCATTGTGTAGCTTTGTGCTTAATTCAAAACAAACAAACAAACTGTCTAACTATAATTCGTTATTATAATATTTGTTGACATTTATTAATCTGTTATTATTTATAAACTTTTCTTTCTTTTCTTTTATATCTTTGTTCAATCCCACCATTTATTGGTTTCCAAAAATCAGGAATTTTTTGGGACTTCGTTTTGATTCCTGTGTTTCAATACTTTTGCACTTTCTCATTTCTCCATTGGTCCTACATAATGAGGAAGTGGTCCATTATTTCATTATCTTTGTATATCTTTGTTCATTTCTTTTGGCCTCACTGAAGCTTGTTTAACCAAAACCAGAATAATGACTGCCTTACTTATTTCAGAAACATGTAGCATGCTAAGAGTGTGGAAAACTTTTACTGCCTTTTTGGACAACCTGCTTAGTCAGCTAGTTCTTTGACTGTTTCTTCATTTCTAAGCAGTCATCATATGTGAAGGACATACTGTTGCACTCTCAGTGGCTTTTCCATATTTATCCACTTCTGACTGTATAATAATTTTTCTATTATAATGCTTTCAAATCATCTTCTTGTGTTTTATTATTTAATACTGTTCTGTGGCATATATGGTGGTGACTAAACTTATACATAACTTTTATTTTAGGCTCTGTTTTTAAAGATCTTCCATTATCAATATTCAACAAAGATGGAACACTGAAGGTATGTGAATTCATATATTGATGTTAGTATAGTATTTGTATGATTTATCATTCTGTTTAGTTACTGTGAAATGTTTCATAAGTGTTATAAAAACAAAATATAACATATATAACAGTTACTAGTTGGGTACTATAAGTTGAGTAAATTTAAAATTTAGTTTGAGTTTTTATAAAAGAAATATGAGACCTCAGTTACTATGAATTATAATAAATACTGTATCTTTGAATGTTATGCTTACTTATTTATGGGGTTATTTAGTTTTTGAATATAATGTTTCATACACATTTTAAATCACTGTTCAACAGTTTTACTTCCATATTTTTCTATATGAACTACAGCCTAATGAAACTTCTGGTAAATCAGTTTAAGATTTAGATTTTACCTAAAATGTATTTGCAAGATATTAATATTGGTTCTTTTTTTTTAAGCAGTAGTGGTGTGGGGTGTCAAATGTATTTTCATGCATTTAACATTTGGTATCGACTGTACAGTATATATCTGTACCTACATATTTTTCAGAACTTACTTTCTGATGGGTACTTAACTTCTGCTCACATACATAGCTATTCTCATTTAGTGCTGCCCTCTATTTGCAAGTAGTAGTTGTTTTTTTGCATGCCACAAGCTTTTCACTCCTGTACACTCCTTAATTCACATGGTTTAACTGATTCTTGCATGCAAATTGTCATTTCATCAATGTCCACACACTGTCACACATTCACATGAGTTATGCTCTACTCTACCTACCACTTCTCCTTTGGAAGTATTCATGTTCAGATGTGTATTTAGTGCTCTGTTGAAGTGTTTTTTTCATATCTTTGTATCAATTTCTTTCACTAAGTTTACTATTCATTATACAGTAGTGATATTTGTAACTTACCCCAAAGTGGAATTATTTTATATTTCTATTCAGTTATGGAACTGAACACTTCTTTATAAATAATTTTCAAAGGGTGATGTGGGATTCCAGCTTTATATGTGAGGTAATGTACTGTACTGAATGTTATAATTTTCCTGTACTTCTTTCACACTTCTCATGCTTCCTCTGCACTGAAAATCAGTTCTTTTTCTCCCTAAACTTAAAATAATAGTTCGGTAGAATTGAATAGAGAGAGTTGTGTGCATTAGAAGTGTGTGTCACACTCCGACTGGTGGAGTGTTGTCAAATGATGATTTATAAGTGAGATGCAATTGAACCATAGTTATTATGGGAAATATGGGAGTACAAGGTTTATGGTATGCAAAAATGTTTTTTACATGTACAAAGAGCAACAATAATTGAGAATGGGTGTATATGTAAGAGGAAGTGAGAACCTACGAGGAATACAATTTCAGTTTCAAGTGAGCATCATTTAAATGGGGGAAATCTACTGACAAAAAAGAAAAGTGATTCCATATATAAAAATTACAATATATTCAAAAGCCAGTGCATTTTGGTAACAATGGTTTTTATCATGTTGCTTAGCATTAAAATATTGTTGTTTTGAGACTATGTGTTGAAAGTTTAAATGAAATGTATAAACTACAAATATGAGAAAAAAAAAATTTTTTATTTAAAAAAGATATTTGTTTTTATTATTTAACATTAAAGTCAGAGGAAAGGTTATATTTATAAAGAGGCTGAATCCTGTAAAGATACAACAAAATTATATATTTTATGGGAAAATGTGTTCAGAATACACACACCTGCATAGTCATCTAGAATAAATCAACCTAATAACCGAAGCAAAAGTGAATACTTTCACTGGTAATAAAATATAACTAAGTCTTCTTGGGCAGGTTTAAAATTATCAAGTGAGTTTTAATTTAAGTAGAATTTTATGTAGAACAATACTGGGCAGAGTCTTATTTTTACATTGTAGCTCAAAATATAATTAAAAAATTAGACTAAGTTAGCTCTGTTCTGTTGTGTTTTTTTCAATAAAAGGAAAATAAAGTCAGTTTAAGCTTATTATGTTATTTTGACTTTGTTCGTGGGTACTTATCAAATTCACTCTTTGAAGGCCTAGCAAACTTTAATCTGAGAAAGCTGACTGAAATTATTCATCATTTGTATGAATGTCATGAGAAGGAACTTGGAGCAAAGAGAAACATTGTAAAGAAGATATATGGTATCTATTATATTCAGAATCTTTCCACTGCATTCTAAGAAACGCACAAAGGAGAAAAACAAAAACCTATGAATAGAATATTGGACTCAAAGATCCTGTGGTATATATTTATTCTTTGAATCACTTATTAGTTTAAATGTACAGAGATCTGTTGCATTTATTTAAGAAATGAGGTGGTAGGGCTTTGGACCAATTGTAAATATTCCAATAATGATTTAAATTTTTTTCTGTAAATTCACCAATCATGTTATTTTATTAACTGTCATAATCACCACCATCAGGCTACCTACCAGTTGAATTAGTTTCTCTATTCAGTTATTATATTGTGAAATGGCTCTGAATTCTGGTGATGTATCATAGGTCTTCTTAAATCTATATCACCAGGAGTGTGAAAGAACGATGGATGAGAAAAAAAAAGAATTCTGCACATGGCACTCTAAAGGTAGAGCCTGCTGAAAAGGAAAATTTAAATAATGTGAAGAAAAATATGCAGGAATTCTTTGAGAGAAGGATTTATTAGTAACAGAGGTACATATAATAATGAAACTATAATTAGAAAACAATTTCAAGTATCCTGTGGCTTACTTATTAGTAATGTTGTTTTTTGTTGGGTTTTTTTACAAGTTTCAAATATTCATGTGGATACTTTTCATACATTAGTTATGAAGATATCATCTGCTTTCATTAACCTTCAATCTAAAGGTCTGTTGGTGTAGACAAGCTTCAAGGAATAGATGTGAAAATATGGTCTGTAACTTGTGTTGGAACATTCTGAAGATTCTGGATATCAAATTACAAAGAGAACTTTGAAAGCAGCATTACAAGTGTGATGTGGTTTTTGGATTCTAACCACATGTTTAACTTAGCATAGTGTACACCATCAGACATTACATAGAATCTACAGATGAGCTCTTTAAATGAGAGTATATTCCTCAATTTATAAGGTACCAAAAAATTTTTAAAGTTTTCAAACAGATTGTCTGGTATTCAGATAAGGAATGGCAGACATGTTTGAATTTTTATGTGAAATAAAGCATTAATCATTTGAAGGATGTAAAGAAACAATCGAAGTTTATCAGAATTGTTGCATGGCATTTTGACGTATTAAACTCTGAGGTTTCTAAACCACACCTAACATATCAAAGAAGAACCATTAGGATAGATTTTTTTTATCTTAAATGACTGTTACTTGAAAAGCTTCGTGTTGGAACAGATTTAATTACTGCAGTATTCAAGAAAAATAACTTTGTTTCCTATGTTCATTTCAACTGATCAGTGTGTTTTTTTTCTTCATAAGAATTGAATAACAGTTCCAACTTATTGTAGTTCAAATAGGCTCTGCAGAAATTGTTTGTTTATAGCAGTGCTGTGCAGGGGAAATTTTGCAAGCATTGCTAGAACTACTGTAAATTCTATAGTAGAATTCTGTTCTCCACAAAAATTTTTAATTAAAATAATTCCTCAGAATGTGAAATACATTTAGTTTCCAGTTACACAGAGATATTGAGTACAAAGAATCTAAGGGAGTAGCAGTGCATAATTTCATTTACAAGAATATCAAAAACAACTTTTTCTGACTGTGAAGTTATGTTACTTAATAAATAATGAAATCACTGTCAATTTGTATTGAAATGTTAGGAAGCCTGTTTATCCTTCTTCTGGTGTTTGTAAAATTGTTGACTGAAAAATGCTTGTTTTGCAAACAGTAGCCCTATGCACGTCAAAAATAACTTTCAATGGTGTTAAAAAGTATTTTTTTATAAACTACATATATTTAAATCAATTATCAGATTTGAATTTGTATGTAAAGATTTGCATGAGTCATAGATGTGCAAAACTGCTTATAGTTTCACACATATGGAAGAGTATACATTGAAAGCAACAACTGCAAATTCTTTTTTACTGACTTATAAATTGAATAAAGTAAATTTTAAAAATAACTTTTAGTTGTAGGGTTTTTCAAGTGAAAACATGGTTAACAGGTTTAAAATATTGAAAACAAACAAACATATTCATGTTGCACTTCCGTTTCAAAGTAGTGTTTTGTTTTTTGTCAATAACTGAAAGAGTGTGCTGTTTGATGTTTCTGTTACTAATAGGCTTATGCACGTAAAATAACAGCATAGTTCCTGATATAGTATTTAGTATAAGTGTTGAATAACTGTTGCAATGCCTTGAAACAAATGTTTTTTTTTATAAATTTACGAATCAATACAAATATGAAGTTATCCCTAACGTATTATTACTGTAAATCATTAAAATTATAAAAAAAATTAACTTGTAACAGTTTGTTTTGCATTTCTCTTACTTTCCAATAAATTTGAAAACCCAATTAAAGTGTAAGCCTTTTTTGTTGTCATCAGTCTTCACTATGCTCTGATGGATGGTGATAACAATAATAATTGAATTTAAAAACTAAATACATTTTAATGAAAACATATATCAATAAATATTAAAGTTATTATAAAAATTTTCCTTAAATGTATAGCAGAGCTAAGCTAACAAACTGGCTTTAATATTTTAAAAATGTTAGAGACAAATATGATCAGTATACCTGTGAACTGGAAACCCTGTAACCATATATGTCGTATTTCTGTGAAAAGTCTTGCATACTTTGGTATAAAATATTATATGTGCAGTCTTCAGAAATGATAAAAATAGTAGCCCTGTTTTTTAAAAAATAAATGTGAAATTTCTGTGATAATTATCACATTGTAGACAATTGAAATTATTAGTTTTCACCTTGTTCATTATAACAAAAAAAAAGTAAAATTGTATGTGTGGAGTCCAGGCAAAAGTACATAAAGTTTAGTTATCTGGCCATACTTCATCTTACATAAGTTATCTCTTCAGTATAATGTATAGTTCAAAGGTAAAAACACTTTGGGGGAAAAAGGGATAAAAAAATTCAATATAAAATAAAAATTAATAATTATTTATAAGTGTTTTCTTATAGCAAAGCCACATCGAATTATCTGCTGAGCCCACCGAGGGGAATTGAACCCCTGATTTTAGCGTTATTTATAAGAAACAGATATATATATATATATACATACCTGTTGTTTTAAACTTTTTAGTGTACAGTAATACACGTTTAGAGTTCAGGAAGAGTTCCTGAGAATAGAGCTATAACAAATCACCTCTTAAACAGGATCATTTTAACATTACATGCATGGAGATATCTAACTGAAGGTATTTGTTTCTTACCTTTCAATAGTGTACAGGTTTGTTGTTTAGGTATTGGTAAATTACTCACTATATTATCATCATTGCCACAAAAAAAAAATTATTACCCTTCAATATCAAATAGAAATCAGCACCTTTCCACCAAGCCCACATATTACATCCTCTCTTGCAGGATTTGTCAACACATGTAATTCTCTTATGCTAATTAGTTTTAGCCAACAGACAGGAAAGGTTTACATCTGGCAATTGAGATATTATATTATGTTGTTTTCTGTACCAAGATTAATAAATCACTTTCTAAGAAAATGTTGTTGTTTTTCCCACAAAAGCAATGAATGACTTTTTAATGGTTCATATTGTGCAACTAGAAATACCAGAAATGGTTTAAGGTTATGGGACATTGTTTGCTTTTTGTGTATTATTATTCTCTGTTGTTTTTTTATATTATTTTATTAAATAAAAAATATTTAGGACACTACAATCATCAGTATGATAGTGTTCAGGGAGTTATGGATTTTCAGCATTTTATTTTCTTTCTCATGGAAAAAGTATTTTCTCAAAGAGACAAAATCTATATAACAAATAAGGTTAAAGCTGGGTCTTAATGTATATGTAAATATTTGTTTTTTGTTTTTATTTTGAGTGCATAGTATAACTACATAGAGAATTTGGCTTTTGGAAAAATTACACTTCTAGAAGCATTTTGAGTGTTAAGTTGGCAGACACTTCTGTGTATGTAATTTGATTCTACTGAATATGAATTTGCAGTTTGCCAAATTATATTTTGATTCCATAACTTTCAAAATACTGAAACATGAAATAAAATGACTACCATTATGGAAGTTTTGGAGAGGTCAGAGCTGCTCTTTTTATATGAATTGATAGTACTATTATGAATATGTGTGTTTTGAAGCTTAAAATGTATAATTCAAAAGTCATTAAAGAAAGAATCAAGTCATTTTACTCGTATTATTTTCATAATTCCAAAGGCACTGAAGTGATAGTCAGTTTTTAGAGTAGTGGTCATATTATCAGAATGCCCAACCACCATCTCTTCAGGAAGAACTTTCATGGAAAGCTGAGACAAAGAAAGTGGAATCAGGATCATCCAAGAATGAAGTTGAAAGACTTTGTCAAATAAAGACAACAGTGATACAGGATTACACCCTGTGTTTAAGGGCAGTCAGCACACATTGACCTTTGATTACAACAGCTGGTAAACTCTTCAAGAAGAACAGACGAAACCGCCTGCAAGTCATATGAGATTGTCAGTATAACAGAGTTATGATAAGTGCTACAATACTTTCTGTATCTCTTTTGCATATGCCTTTTTGCATCAAGAATGAATCTCACCAGCTACTTGCACAGCCAAAAGATGACCCGAAAAGGAATGCATCATGTTATCATCACAAGTAATGGACAAACAAAGAAAATGGAATTGATTCATTGCATAGCTTGGTTTTAAACTCCAATAAACATATTTGAAATTTGCTCATTAAATGAAAATGCAGCTTGAAGGTATGTTTTATAAGAAGAAAAAAAAGTTGAGTATAATCAATTTACAGATCAAATATTTTGTCTTTTATTCAGTCACATTTCTCAGATTTTTAACCTGTTTAAAAAGATGTAGATATGGTGATTTGTGTGTTTTGTTGTGGGTGTATTTCCAATATTACTAGGTTTTCTTTGTGTTCATAGGCTGGTTGATTGTGGTTAAGCACATGATGTAAAAAATTCAGCAGATCGAAACAGATATAAATAATTGATACAATTCATAAAGATATGAATAACTGATGAATTAAAAATAAACAATTTGAAGATAATTATTTGCTAATGTGTCATAAGCACTTGTAACTGCATAATTTGTCTTAGAATTAAACATAATTGTATACAAGCTAACCACGGAGGTATTTTGTCAAGGAGGTTATGATATTTTTGCACTGTCTTAGGTTTTGTTTTCTTATTTATTACGTGGGCTACCTATATTGTTTAAAGGTTACAGATCAGTACACTTCAGCTTACTTGTTTCAGTAGTGGGGGGACATTGATGAGGATATTTCATCACAAAAAAGCTTTCTAACAATGAAAAAATGAGAAGGGGCATTTGAACTTCTTCCCTTACACAAATTATGGGTATGGTCAGAGCAACATGACATTTGTAACATAATAAATTGGGTATTGATTGGTCTCACAACATAGTTTGTCTGATCCCGGAACTTGATGAAAGAGCAGCACCAAAATCATCAAGTATCCACTAATACACATTAACTTCAGTGTTATAGTTTTTGTCAATAACTTATAAATCTGGATTTTATGGAAAAACTGAAAAAGTATAGTTGAGGCTCACCAAGAGTTATTTTTTCTTGTGTGTAGAACGTTTCAAACAAGTTTGTTTCTACATTTTTAAAAAATCGTGTGGATCCAAATCTTCTCAACCTAGAAGAACTTTCCAAATATACCTTTCCATTAGAACAAATCAGAGTGAAAAAAAAGAAATGTTCCAAGAAAAGGCAGCAACTCTTAAGTGTTTCAGAGAAGAAACAACTTGGATTATTCAAAATTAATACAAAGAAATTAAAGTAAGTTTTAAGGTTTTGCTGTAAAAACTATTTAAATATAATAACCTACTCACTAAGGGATAGGAAACTAAACTACTCCCATTAATATTAAGTTAGGTATCTTCTCATATTTAATGTAGCAAATGTATTTCAAGTAATATTTACCTTTATAAACAGTAGTTTCCATTGTGTCATGTTTTATTTGTTTTTGTGTTGATGTATAAGTTTTTCAATATAGTGTTTTATTCCATTTATGTAATCATTTAATTAAAGCAGCATTTCTCAACCTTTTTGATGCCAGAGACCAGCTTGCTGCCTCCATATATTATTGCAGTCTACTGAAATGTGTACCCAATAAAAAAAAAATTGTTATTTACAGATGAATATTCTCTCAGGTTTTGTTTATTTGTTTTTGTGAAATTTCACAGATGGGTAAAATGGTTGTAACATACCAGTGACGACCATGGATGGTGTGTTGGGAAGTACTGCTTTTATCTTATGGTTATGGAGTTCACCCATTCGGCTGCTTCCTGTATGGGGAACCATACACAGTTCAACAATACTTACAATAACTCTGACCTTTCTTAACATATCTTCACAACAATTAGTAATATTTTGTAAAAGATTACAAGTATTTTTACATAAAGTATGAAAACGTTTTAATTAAGTGTTTTAGTTACACTCAGCCTCTGAATATTTCAAATATTACCATCAATGTACTGTGCAGTGTAATGTGTAAAAATATAAAAAATGTAAGTACGTTTAAAATTGTTGTTGCATTATCTGTGAAACTCTTCATCATTTATATATCTAATTGCAAGTTTTTACTTTTTTAGAAGAGCTTTATTTTTTATTTCTCTCATTTAGCATTATTAATTATTGTAGCACGTCAGTGAGCATTCTCAGGGTTTCCTCTCCATTGATACTAGCTGTCATCAGAATGTTTGGACATTTGCCTACTACATGACACCTGATGAAGCAAGGCAGTTTGGCTTATATTTTTGAAAAAATTATTAAACCTTTTTAATATGCATTTTAGAACATAATTAACACATGGTTAACTAATATATAAAATATAAGTAAAATTTAGTAGTCTATCTAATTAAGATACTTATAGGTGAGAAATAGTGCTAAAGCACTAGTAAACAGCAGCAATGCTGAGAACTTCTGTATGGAATTCTTCACACAGTTGAAATAATAGCTGTTGGGAAATAATATTCCAAAGTGTGGTTTTGTCATTGGTTACAAACATCTAGCTCAACCAAGTATAATTGTCAGTGATGTCGAGAAACCCACTTGTTGAGAATTTTATATGCAAAAACGGCTCGTTTTGGTTCAGAAAATATTTTAAATAGAAGAGCGAACAACGTTTCGACCTTCTTCGGTCATCGTCAGGTTCACAAAGAAAGAGGTAACTGACCGGAAGCTGACCACATGTTTGGAAGGGGTTGTATAACTGAGTGTCGCAATGTAGAGGGCGCGGTTAGATGTTTGAATATATAATAATCTATAATATTAATATAGGTATAATGGCATTCCTTTATATTGGTTTATTTTGGGTTTAAGTTGTTGTATAAGTAAGGCTTCTTGAATTTTTCGTTTGTTTATGTTTGTTTCTTTATTTAGTATTTTAGTGTTTTCTATGGTTATGTTGTGTCCATTTGACTTGCAGTGTTCGAAAACGTGTGAAGGTGACTTTTTATGTTCTTTGAATCTGGTTTCCATTTTTCTACTTGTTTCTCCTATATAGAAGTCGTGGCAGTTATCACATTGTATTTTATAAATAATGTTGGTGTGGTGTTTGTCAGTGTAGTTCTTACATAGTATAGACCTTAGTTTTGTGCCTGGTTTTTGAATAAATTTAGTGTTAACTGGAATGTTATATTTTGTTACTAGTTTTTGCCAAATGTTGGTTATTTGTTTGCTGATGTCAGGAATATATGGTATACAGCAGTATATGGTTTCATGATTTTTTGATTCGTGAGATATATTCACTTTTGTTGGTTGATTTTGCTTTCTGTCTAGGTGTGTGCGTATAATGTTTTCTACGGTTTGTGGAGGAAACTTATTGATGTTGATAAAGTATTGTTTTATTTTGTCTAATTCATCGTTAATTTTATCTGGTGAGCACAGTTTTATGGCTGTGTTGATCTGGTTTCTTAGTATGTTGAGTTTTTGTTTTGTTTCATGTGCCGAGTCCCAAGGAATGTATAGTCCAGTATGGGTGATTTTTCGGTGAATTTCTGTTTTGAATTGTGTGTCGGTTCTTATAATTTTGAGGTTAAGAAATTATATTTGATTGCTTTCTTCCTGTTCACATGTGAAGTTAATGTTGGGATGTATAGAGTTAATGTGAGTGAAAAAATTAAGTATGTGTTCTGTAGATTTGAATCCCGCAACCGTGTCATCTACATATCTGTACCAGTATAGTGGTGGATGTAATGCAGTATTAATTGCTTGTGTTTCAATTTGTGTCATAAAAATATTGGCTAGAACTGGTGATACTGGGTTGCCCATGCTTAGGCCATTTGTTTGTATATAGTTTTGGTTGTTGAACATGAAGTTTGTCTTTATTGTGGTGATTCTATGAGGGTTGCTAACTTTATGATTAAGTTGATTTAGATTAGACTTGAAATTAAAAGAGTCTTTGATGAATGAGCTGGCTGATGTTGCATATTTGGAGAATGCCCATGCTATATATTTACCAAGATTGTAATTAAACGATTCATATGTTGACATTATTGGTCGTAATGGACAATCTGGTTTATGAGGTTTGGGGATGCCGTATATTTGTGGTGTGCGTGAGTCGGTTTTACGTAGGTAGGAATAAAGTGTTTGTGAAATTGTGTTGGCTTTTTTCATTTGTAGTAGTAATTTGTTTAGTTGCATCTCATGTGTCTTTGTTGGATTTGTGTGTATTGGTTTAAATTTGTTCGTGTCTGATAGGATGTTATTCATTTTTTGTATGTATTCATTCGTGTTCATTATTACTATAGCGTTACCTTTATCTGCTTTTAGAATTTTTATGTTTCTGTCTTGTTTTAGGTTTTTAATGGAATTAATGTCTCTTTTTGTAAGGTTGTTTTTTAGTTTTCTGTTTTGTGAAATTATGTTGATAGTTTTGTAAGAAAATTCTTTGAAAAAATCGTTTAAGATGTTGTTTTTAGGTGTTTCTGGAAAATATAAATTTGTAATTTTACCTGGGAAGTTTGGCTGTTGGATGTCAATAAAATTATCTAAGTTGTCTTCTTTCTGTTTGTTGTTTTTGTTTTCTGTAGAAAGTATCACAAGTCTCCTGGCTAGGTCTTCTAAACATGTTTTGATTTCTATGGTTGGAATGTACCTTGGTGCTATTGCGAAGTTGAGTCCATTGTTAAGTAGATGTATCTCGTCTGTGTTTAATTGTCGGTCAGATCTGTTAATTATGAGGTTGGTCAACGGTTTGTCATGTTGATGTCTTTAGTGTTGCTTACATCTTAGTTTTTCAAGTTTTTTGTTGTGGCAGATCTTTTTGTCTCTGTCGTTCTTAGTATTGATTTGGTTTATATTTCGTTGTATAAGTCCGTAAATCTCTGGTTTAATGCAGCATGCTAGTTGATGGTCCAGGTTCATTTTTTGTTTTTGTAAGTCATGTAGTTCTTTGTATTTTGTGTTCAACATGGCTTTAAGTACAATCTTGGTAAATACATAGCATGGGCATTCTCCAAATATGCAACATCAGCCAGCTCATTCATCAAAGACTCTTTTAATTTCAAGTCTAATCTAAATCAACTTAATCATAAAGCCTTAATGGCCAGTTTCGATGTTATATCCTTCTTCAAAGAAGTTCCAACAACAGAAGCCTGCAAGATAGCCTTAGAACTCTATATTCGAGACCCTAACCCAATTATAGACATTCCCAGTAACCAGTTAGCAACCCTCATAGAATCACCACAATAAAGACAAACTTCATGTTCAACAACCAAAACTCTATACAAACAAATGGCCTAAGCATGGGCAACCCAGTATCACCAGTTCTAGCCAATATTTTTATGACACAAATTGAAACACAAGCAATTAATACTGCATTACATTCACCACTATACTGGTACAGATATGTAGATGACACGGTTGCGGGATTCAAATCTACAGAACACATACTTAATTTTTTCACTCACATTAACTCTATACATCCCAACATTAACTTCACATGTGAACAGGAAGAAAGCAATCAAATATAATTTCTTAACCTCAAAATTATAAGAACCGACACACAATTCAAAACAGAAATTCACCGAAAAATCACCCATACTGGACTATACATTCCTTGGGACTCGGCACATGAAACAAAACAAAAACTCAACATACTAAGAAACCAGATCAACACAGCCATAAAACTGTGCTCACCAGATAAAATTAACGATGAATTAGACAAAATAAAACAATACTTTATCAACATCAATAAGTTTCCTCCACAAACCGTAGAAAACATTATACGCACACACCTAGACAGAAAGCAAAATCAACCAACAAAAGTGAATATATCTCACGAATCAAAAAATCACGAAACCATATACTGCTGTATACCATATATTCCTGACATCAGCAAACAAATAACCAACATTTGGCAAAAACTAGTAACAAAATATAACATTCCAGTTAACACTAAATTTATTCAAAAACCAGGCACAAAACTAAGGTCTATACTATGTAAGAACTACACTGACAAACACCACACCAACATTATTTATAAAATACAATGTGATAACTGCCACGACTTCTATATAGGAGAAACAAGTAGAAAAATGGAAACCAGATTCAAAGAACATAAAAAGTCACCTTCACACGTTTTCGAACACTGCAAGTCAAATGGACACAACATAACCATAGAAAACACTAAAATACTAAATAAAGAAACAAACATAAACAAACGAAAAATTCAAGAAGCATTACTTATACAACAACTTAAACCCAAAATAAACCAATATAAAGGAACGCCATTATACCTATATTAATATTATAGATTATTATATATTCAAACATCTAACCGCGCCCTCTACATTGCGACACTCAGTTATACAACCCCTTCCAAACATGTGGTCAGCTTCCGGTCAGTTACCTCTTTCTTTGTGAACCTGACGATGACCGAAGAAGGTCGAAACGTTGTTCGCTCTTCTATTTAAAATATTTTCTGAACCCAAAACGAGCCGTTTTTGCATATAAAACAAGTATAATTGTCTAAAAAATTGAGTGGGTGTGGCATCTCTCAAAAGTTCCAAGAAATTTATCTTTCTTCTCATTGTCCCATAAGAGTCTTCAAAGAAGAATGTGTAAAGAGGGCAATTAATATAGTTTTTGTCTTCTGTACATTGAAGTGTAGTGTACAGAAAGAAGTAATGTGTATCTGTTGTTGCACAAACCCCCATGCTACAATAAACATCATTATGTATGCAGTTCACCCATAGCACACAAAAAAAATTTCCAAACATTTATATTGCTGTATAGGATGTTGTAGAAGGTAAAGTACTACAGTTTTATCTCATTTGTCATATACAAGGTGACCCACTATGTAAATTTTCAGAGTTTTATATATCTAGTCAAATTTTGCAGTATTATGGTAATCTCATTTATATATTGGTGAATAATGAATATAGGAGTGTGATAAAACATGTTTTTTGATAAACTGTTTTTATAAGGAGTCTGTATGGAAAAACATTGTAATTTCTTGATATCTCAACATATCTTCTTTGGAATACATTTTTTTTGTGTTGTTCACACTGTTTGCTAACCCTAATAAAAGCTGTAATAAATTGTTTTTTCAAATTTCAATGCAGATCTTATAATTTTAATTTTGTGCTGGGATCAAGTTGTAACCCTAGTTGCTCTGCAATATAACTTTTCAAAGGTGTGCTGTTGGGGGTTAAAAGTATTCAAAATTTTAGGAAATATGACTTCTTATGTCTACCAGTTTCACTTGGTAATGGAAGTCTTACAGTCTCACTCGTATCTTATAAAAGATATTTAGTCAGCTTTAATGTTAGTAAATAGAATTATTTAATTGATTATGGGATTCTTTTGTAGATTTGATGACTTTGTGCCCATTCATAATCTCTGGGTCCAGTACATGGATGAAGTTATACAGAAAAGGTTTTTTTTTCTTTTTTATCAGAAATTATGGTTTAAGTAGTTATTAATGTTTTGTATAAGTAAACAAAAGCAAGGTAAATAAGAGATTGTACAGAATTATATATAAATGTTTTTACTCTTAATGAAGGATAAATTATTGTGTAACATAAGAAGTTGATAAAAGTCTGGAATGTGTTGTTTTTTTGTTTTTTTTACTTCTATACTCTTATAAGTTGTCAATGTTAGTAAATTGGCATGATAGTAAGTTGCATATATTGGGTAAAACTGGAAATCCTTTCTCCTTAATGAAACTACTCTAAAAAACAAGGTTAAAATATTTGTAATTGATTTAAGAATTTACCTTGTAATTTAAAAAGAATGAATAATTTGATCATTAATGATTTACTCCACACATTGTTATGTAGCTGAGCTTCACTATTTCAACAGAATTTTCAGTTTGTCTTCAAATACATGTTTGAAATGTTGCAGTATTGCAGTGGAGAATACTAATGTATTAAACATAAACAATTTTTCTTGGCAACTGAAAAATAAAGTGGATTTTAGGTGTTTCATCTCACTGTTTCTGGTAACCATTACCATGATAAGTGACTATAGTGTTAGCTAGACCTGTACTGAACTCCAGCTGCTAATGGGAAAGCTCACTTTTAAGACGAAGTCAGGAGACAAGAGGTGGAAGTTTAGTAAACGTAAGACAAATGGTTATTCCAGTAAGACATGGTGATCAAACCATTTTATAAATATATATATTGTTTTTTATTATACAGATTTTTTCTCTTAAGTTCCTTCCTTTGTTTGTTTGTGCAGTTCTTCAGGTTTCTATATTATATATTTTTTTTCAGTCATAATTACCATCACAGTTACAGAGATGTTCAGCTATGGTTGAGGACCTTGTTATTGTATTTTATATCACTGCTACAATTCATAGTTTGGCAGCTTAAATGTTTAGTTAATTTGGCTGAAGATGGTCTTCAGAAGAATGGTATGCAATAACTGAATATGACTTTGCTCTGTTGATACTGCCCTTTGTCTGTGAAAAATGAAAAATTGTTTGTGAGTGTCACAGTAAGTGACCATTGCTGTGATTGTTGTTGTGTTTCAATATGGTGCTTCCCTCTTCTTGCAAGATCAGTTATTCCCATTCAGTGCTGCCCTCTATATGGAAACTTTTATTACACATACCACAAGCCTTTTTGCAACACCCTGTTGGAATCATCATGCATCACCTATACATCAGTAGGAGTATAGAACATTTGTGTTACTCTTGTAATTCTCTTTAATTTAATATACTTCATTTTTTTTTGCAAGAGTTTCAGCTCACTTACCTTTATTCTGGTTGCATTTATTATTTACTTAACATTCTTTTGCTTACTACTACAACATGAGCTCCAAAGTTAATATCACCACTTCAAGTGTCTCATGTTTGACAGGTACTTTAACACAAGCTTCAGGTGCTGGTAACCCAACATGTGATTTGACAACATTTCTTGAATGTGAGACTGAACATTCTGTGGGTCAGCTTCCATTTCCAGAATTACCCTGCTTTTTCCTGAATGTGTGGAACATGAGGAGGCTGATAAGGACTTTGCTTGCCTGTTTCCACCTTCTGATTTTGCTGTGCCTTCCCATATTCTACCTGAGTGATCTTTTTGGTTTTCCTAGGTTTTTTTCTTATGACCCATGTCCTTTCTTATTGCATGAATATACTTCCCAACCCTTTTTGGGTTTTCAGGGCTTCAGAGCCCTTGGAGTCTTAGGTGGCATTTGTCCAGCAACAATGTATCTTTTCCAATTTGGACCTGGAATTTCCTGTTGCTGGTATTTCAGAGTTTCTCATGAGGCCCATTAACTGGAGATCTCCTGTCTGCTTGCTATTAAATGAAATGCTTATATTATTTACTTGTTGTGTAATAACCATTGATATCATTTTAGAATCATCATAGAATAGGTTAAGAAATGCTTCTTATCTCTCTTCATAACTGACAGCTATTACCTTACACCTCTACTAAACAGAAAGATTTGGTGCAAAATTCCCTACATGTAATAGATGTACTGCACCAGTCTGTAGCCCTTCACCAATAGGTGTTAACACATCCTTCATGTGCAGTACTCCCCTTGAGCATGTTGATTTAAAACTAATTCTTTTCTTGACAGAATTATTGATTTACCTTTTCATTTCCTTTATGACAACTGAGGTATGTGGCAGTTGCATAATACTATTTCTCAAATGATCTTTTTCCACATATTTTACTCTTATGATGCTGTTCCCTTTTTACCCCTTACTTGTTTGTTTTATTATTACAGGTTCTTTCAGCTTGTGTTTCATGCTGACTCTTGGTTGCTGTGCCTAGGAGAGGCACATTCAGGAGGAATGTATTTATTCTCTTTAGCCTGTGGCAGGACTTTTTTCTTCATTTCATACTTTGATATTTTTAACTTACAATTTGATTGTCTTTATCTTTTGCTTATCCATCTTATTAGCTAATTATTTCCTCTGCACCACTTTCTGAGGCTCTGGATTGTTACCCTGAAAGTTATGACTGAGGTTATGTCACACTAACCTATCAGTTACATTACCCATTTTCTTCTTCAGCTGTTGCTGAGTTCACTTTTTTCAATTCTGGGATTTGCTTCATGGAGTTACACTCCCTTTTCTCCACTTGAGATCCTTCTCTTATTCATACCTTTTAGGTAATTCTTCATCCTAGGGCTCTTTTCTGGTGTTTCACCCTTCCTAAGCTGTCAGCAATCTTAAGGCTCTGTTGTTTCTTGAATTGCCACTCAGCTTTAGTCCTGTGGAATATTAGCTCTTACACTTTGTCCTCCTGTGAATTCATTTTGCAGGAGTTTCTTAGATCTCTCCAGATTCCTCTCTTAGAAGTCCTCTGTCATGCATAGCCCACATCTGTATTTTTTATCCCCTATAAATTGTGTTTGCATTCACATGGAGACTGCATTGATTGCATCAAAATTTCCATAACTGCCTAGACACTTGGCAGTTTCTAGTTTTTTCTTAGAAGGTATCATCTATTATGATCTCCCTTCTCCTTTGGGTTAACTGGTCAGGCTGCTGAGCCAGTATTGATTCACACTCAATATCTGTTTTATTTGGTTGTCTTTATCACCTCATTTGCTGGATGGTCTCAACTTTCATTTCCAAAATGTAGAGATCTAGTTTCCAGAGCTCTCACAGCCTGCAGTTGTGTATGCTTTGGGGAAATTTCATTTCTTTTCTGCTTTTTGCAATAGATTCTAGCAGATGAGTAAAATATATCCGGTGACCCAGTGTCATCTTTCACTGTTGTACTTCTGTTTTCTTCTTTATCACTCTTATGGTAGCTCCAAAGGTTCCACACAATTCTGAGCATCCATCTTTCTCCTCTTTCTCCAGACTCCCACCTCTTAGGGATATCCCTCTAGCCAAGTAGGATACAGTTTTGGATACCTTTGCCCTTCAGCCATTTGGTTTCTTGCATGGCAGTTTCTACATATCAGATGTCCTTAAGATGTTGGCATTTCACTGTACTTGCCACTGTAATTTATTATGACCATTTGTACATCCCAATTTGATCAGGTTCAACAACCCTGATATTTTTTACAATCATTAATCTTTTCACTATTTTATGAATTTATGTCAGTAAGTTTGGAATCAAGTTGTAAATTACAATCCAAACTTTATATATGAGTAATTTCTTAATTTAAAAGTACATTACACACCTAAATATAGATTTTAATAAGTCACATGGTATGTTGAATGCAGCATTGGTTAAAAGTAGATGTTTTTGATGTCAAAATACCAAGTCTTTAGTTTTCTAGAAATTAGGAACTTAAGTTAATAATATTGGCAAGCTAGGATGTAAATTAAAAACCTTATGTCCTTTTATTTTGCTGAGATATGACTTGTGTACTGAATCAAACACAGGAGCTTTGTTCTCCTCTTTCAATTTTTGGAAATGGCCTCTGATATACACTTATTTCAATATATTACATGTAAATAACCAACTGACAGCTTAGAATCTCCCCTAGTGATTTTCTCAGGCATGTAAAGGCTTCCAGGCTCTTTCAAAACCAAAATTTCAAGAAGGTAGGCTGTGTCTTTAGCCTGTTCCAAATCCTATATATATATTTTTTTTTCTTTTTAGACCCAAGTACAACTTCATTACTCAGCATGATAAATTATTCTGGAATTTTTTGGTATTGGTATAGTAATTTATGATTTTTTGGTTATTTATTAAACCTAAAACAAATATTTTTTTTCATATCCTCCACATGTGAAATTTTAAAAGACTTAGGAACCTTTGTCCAGCAGCAACCAAGCTCAAAGGTTGTAGCTTGAAGAGATAATTGTTTGCTTTAATGTTTTACTTATTACTCTATATTTTAAGATATGATATGAGACTTATGCTACTTAAACTAAACATTTGTATTGTTATTTTATAATATGTAGTCATTCAACCAAAAGAAAAAACAATAAATGATGTAATTTATATTTATTTCCTAATTTTTTATGATGGTTACAAGGTTGGTCAATTTAGTGAAATATTTTATTAAAAAATCTAATTTTTAGTGTACAACAAAACTTATAATATTTACTAAACGTTTGTCAAATTTTGTGAAGGTATGTATATTGTATCAAAAGTTACAGGGTAAATACTTAATGTATGCAAATAAATATATGAACTTGTATATATTGTACTGAGACCACTGTGAAAGGGTATATACTTGTTCTTGATATCTCTTATTCATGTTCTTGAGCTACACCTTTGGGCTGATGACAGTGACATTTGTTTGTTGATTTTCCACTTTCTGGGAACTTTAAAATTGTGTCTGTACCTTTTTCAGAACAAACTTTTGATATACAAAATGTTGCCTTGCCATTGGATAAAGGCTAGTTGTATGATAGACTGGCACAAGGTTATAGTTCTAAGTTCTGTGGAGGTGTAAATACCTCTCTGAAACACACATTCAAGTAAGGAAAATGTTGATATTCAGGGGTACAACATTATTTTTTACTCCTTTTTTTAATCTAAAACATAATAGATTTACATGTAAACAGTTTTTATTTTTATTGTAGCAGTGACCCCAGTCAACTACATCAAAAACTAATGAAAGCAGACTACCATGGCTGTTTTTTAGTTGTGTGTGCAGCTCGTTGTTCCTCATATGTAGGAGTTAGTGGCATTGTTATACAAGAAACAAGAAACACGTTCAAGCTCATTACAAACAAGAATAAAGTAACAAGTAGGAATTTTATTTGATATATCTCATCAGTCTTTCACTTTTTTAACAGATAGAGTATAATTTGATAACTTTAATGTACAAAATAAGATAATTTTTATGAAGGTTAGTCTAAATCAAAACCAACTTTTGTTTTAATAAAAGTTTTAATACCCATATCAGCTCTCTTGAGATACAAGTCAATAAAGAATGTTTAACAAGGTTTAAGTAGTTTAGTTTTAGTAGGTTTATTAAGAAGTTAATTTTTAGTATGTTTAACAAGGTTTAAGTAGGTTTTTTAAAAATGTTAATTTTTAGTATGTTTAATAAAGATTGAATAGTTAATGATAGTACATTTATTGAGGATGAAGAAGTTAATTTTTAGTATGTTTAACAAGGATTAAGTAGTTAATTTTTAGTAGGTTTTTTAAAATGTTGAATTTTAGAAAAAAACAGAGCAGAACTTTTTACCCTGTCACAGATTGTGGTTGTGGGCTAATGACACATAGCCATTTAGTTTGTTTTATAGTTTTTCACATATTTTTTTCATAGTCAGGATTTCTTTATGCCTGAGTTACATGACCTTTGATTAGAGCTGGGGGATTAACTTGATTTATCTATGTTACAAATTATTTATGGGTATTGATTATATTGATTAGAATTATGAAAACAATCAATTAATTAAAATTTATGTTTTTGTTATTACTTTTGTTTATTCTTCCAACTATTCAAGTAATCAAAATATTTTCATTATTATTTTCAATTAATTTAAGGCTGTTCAGCTTATAATTTCTCTACAGGCACATTGTGCCATTATATGTTAAGGGTATAGAATAAAACATTTTTTACATAATGAAAGATAAAATCTATATCAATCGTTCCAGCCAACTACTTTTGATAACATAGTTACCATCAAAAGGGCTGTTAATTTTTCTTTTTTTTGTAGTTGTTTAAAAGCTCAAGGTTGATTCTTGTTAGTGACTTGTCAGGAATTTTGTAAGTTAGTGTTTTGTAGTATTCATATTTAAAAATAAGGTCAAGAGTCAAGTGGTGATAGGTTGGTAAGTACTAACTGAGGGAATACTTAAAAATGGTATTTTTTAAAAGACACATTTATTGGTCCATTATCTTTGTTTATACTCATAGATATGTTTTTTTGTCAGTTTCTAAGAGATTTACATTTTTCCAATAATAATTACCATCACAATTCCAGAAACTTCCAGTTATAGTAGAGAATATAGTATTACCATATTTTGTGTTCTTTCAGTCTAGTTTATAATTTCCTTCATGTTTGCCCTCTGTATATTTTATCTCAACTACAACTCATGCAATAATATTGCATCTTTGTCTTCACTGTTTTTAGTATTTTTAAGTATTTGATACAGGTTAACAGATTTATTTGTGGCAGTGAAATTTACTTTATAACCTTTTAATTGGAATGCTTAAAAACCAGGGTAATGGTATTTTGATTGGTTAGATAATTTGTATAATGAAAAATAGCAATAATGTAAATATTGATTTTGATTATTTTGTCAGTCATGTGATTAATTGATTGAGGTGAATAAACTTGATTAAAAATAATGTTGTAAAATAATCATAATAAAATTTTGATTACAGAAGAGTTGAACTAACCAGTAACACTAATTTGAGTTTAATTATTCTTTTACTTTAATTGTAATTTTAATTACTGTGTAGTTAGAGTAATCTAAAACAGACATGATCAAAAGCAGTAGTGTATATTTTTATGACATTAATTGTAATTCTCATTACTCTGTAGTTGTAATAATTAAAAACAGGACTAGTTTGAAACATTTGTTGATTACATTTGGAAAATTAGTCAAGATTATTAAAATTTTTAATAATTATTTTACATGAAACAAATGGATAAAAGTAATGCTCATGGACAAATCAGTTTTATTGCTCTGTTTCAGAGAAAGATATAGCAGTTTTTTTCTGCACCATATTGATTTCATTATCTGTTTGTTGCTCTGAATTTGTTCTCATTTGATTCACTTATTTATTAGAGACTTCACACTAATTTTTATGAATTTGACTTGTTCTTGGTCTAAACACATGAAAGAAGTTTACTTGGTGCATTTGGTTTTTGATTAAAGTGTCTTAAACTTTTTATTAATTTAGAAATATTTTTTTAAACTCTCTGTGTTTTTTTCTTATCTAAATTGTAAGTTATTTCTTTGTTAAGTCCTACAAGGTACAATATTTTAAATTAAGAGTTGGGAAACCATTAACAAATAATACCTTTTTTTGTTAGGATGTTGTAAACAAACTGCAAAAACTGTACATACACATGTTTGATTTACTGTCTTTATAACCACCTACTTATTTATATAGAAACTACCTAGTTATAGAGAAACAAAAATTTGACATGGTAATTATAAAGCTAATTAGATATGTTATTTTATATAAGAGTTAGAATGTCTTGTTTCATCAGTTCTTAAAAATATGTTCACAATATTTTTGGCTATAAACCCAATAATATCTTGGGAGGTTCAGTCAGCTTAGAATATTTAAGTTAGAACTATATCCTCATACTAAGCTAATGTACTACAATATTTATAATGAAAGTATAATGATGAGTATTAAAACTGAAAATAGCAAAACAAGATGAATATTAAACATCAACCAATACTTATAATTAATCACAATAAAGAAGTAATAGGTTATATAAATGTTACATTATGTAATTTTTGTACATTTTTTGAAAAGTATGTACTTTAGTAAATCATGGAAACCTTTTACAATGTAAATGAATCTTTTCTAGTGGAATTATTAAGTTATTTGAGATTACAGATGAATTATGCTGAAATCCAAGTGTTCTATAGAAATAATTAAATAATAATAATATAAATTGATTTTAAACATTTTCTTAAATAGTCAAAGTTTATTAACAATGTAAAAAGCATTCTACTGAATTAGATAAAATTCAGTATTAATTTCATATAATTTTATTTGGTGAATTTCAAGAATGTGTGAAGTATTACTCATGTAAAAAATCAATATGGACTTTGATATGATATTAAAGTGATGAAAGTTTAACAGATTAGCAATTTATAAAACTTGCATAATTTCTTTTATAAAGACATTACAAAGTAATTATATGTTACTATGTATTTTTACAGTCATCCCAAAAAGGAATACCAACTTTGCCTTTCAGCACAATGGTAAATTTTACAAAATTGTTGGGAACAACTTTCAGTCACTCACTTATGAAAGAGCCAAGGGTAAACAGAAGCAAGCTAAATGTGTGGATGTGTGAATTCCAGTTAGATTACATATCAGAAAGTGTAATAAAGTGATTTTTATAGTGTGTGTACATACATTTGTATATTTTGGAAAATAAAATGTAAATTTTCCTTAGAAGCAAAGTATGTGATGAGATTTCCTCATTCTAGTCATAGTTGTTCTGGCAGCATTTAAATATTTGTTGTATTTCATTTTTGTTGAACTATGAAACTAGGAATGAAATTAATTATCAATTGTTTTAAGTTTTAGTATGAAAGTTTTAATTTGAATTATTTTTTTTTAACAAAATCTAAACCTTCATAACCATTAACCAAATAAACAAGAAAAACTAGCTGTGTTATCTGCTACTGCTGCGGTTGAATATTTAGTGGAAATTGTAATTCTAAGCTTCATGTAGAAAACAAAAATGCACGTATCTGTGTCTAACAGGTTAACTAGATCTAAGTTTAGCCACTAGATTATGTTCTATGTGATATAGTAATAAAAATTGTTAAATTGGTGCAGCTGTCGGTGTATAATTAAATCTTTGCGGATAGATATAAGTAATGTGTGTTGTGTACCAAACAGGTCTAATTGAACTTAGATGTAAGCATAGATCAAATGTTCAATTACTTTTCTTAAGATTGAATAAATAATGTTAGATCTAGAAGACTATAAGTGTCACTCCAAGAAGCAGCACTTATAGTTTTCTAAATCTAACATTATTTGTTCAAGAAGTAGTCACCATATTGGATACCTGGTTGCCAGTATCTAATTTGGTCCTCTATCCAGGATTTACCAGTTCTGGCCCACCACCAAAAGCACTTAGTTGAAGTAGACCCAGGTAGCAAGGTGGTCAGTGGCTTGGGTCCTGAGTTCTCAGGTAGGTAATAAGTGCACTCATTAAGGTGATATAAATCCAGTCCAAAGCAAGCCTAGAACTTGGTTAGAGTTGAACAGAGCTATCCAAGGACCAGCCAAATGTTAGAGATTTTTTGAAGGACCACATCAACAAGTAAAGTGTCTACAGCAACCCTGGAAAGCTTATTTTTGAATATGCCTTGCTTTGGGAGAATTTTATTATTATTATGATACAGAACTAATATTTATTTTCACATATATATCAAAATTGTAATTATGTAAAACTGTTTTACTGAATTTAAAAAAAAAGATAGTGTATACTGTGCAAAACTTAAACTGTTTTGCTCACAGTAACCAAGAGATTAATGTGTATATTTACCAGTATTTTACAGTGGAACTCCTCTAAAGCAGCCACCTTCAGAACTGAGACAAACTGGTCTAATTAGAGGGGTTCCACTGTACATTATTAGGGATTATGTAAACAAAAAAAGGGACTGTGATCGAGTGATTGAATCTGAGGGGTGACCACTTAGAGGGATTCCACTGTATATACTTATGATATGCAACAGATTGCCCAATGACCCATGTGTCCAAAGCATACTAAGCCACCATTATCTTCAGGTATTTCTGGATAGCTGTCTTCTTTCATGACTTGGTAAATTTGGTGCACAGATACAGTTGAATCAAACTAAGAATTTCAAGCTAGCAATCATCCAACTTGATATTCTCCATAGAAAACATCAGTTCATACACTGTAGGGAGGTTTATAATTTTACGCAGGTATTTTACAAAGTGAAGTTTGGGAGTTTTGGGTCTAATCTAATTGCTCTCTTTTGTTGCAGTTTTTGATGATATTTTTTGACATGTTAAATATTATTTGATGGTGTATTCTATAAGAGGCATACAAATGTTTCACTTGCTGATAATTAGTCCAATACATTTATTTAGACCTGTATATTTTGGATGTGTTTGTTTCATGTTAGACATGTGTCAAGGATAATACCAAGAATTTTAATGTTACCATTCATTTTTTTATTTGTGTTTCTCCTAATTTTAATTTGTTTTTAATTTTTACGTGTTTTAGTAGGTTTTTTTGAAAAATGCAATTGCTTACATTTTGGTTTGGTGCAAGATACTTTGTTGTATCATTCTAGAATTAGGCTTAGTAATTTTTGAACTTTTGCCATAGCAGTTAGTAGGTTTTTAGATATGCTCCAGAGGACTATGTCTTTGGCATATTGGGAGTGATATGTACATATTAAATTGAGAAATGGGATGTTATTTACAAATATTATGTACACAAGTGGTGGAAGGACTGATACTTGTGGGAAAATAAATATTTTAGAATGATTGTTATTAACTTTGTTTCAGACTTTTCTATGAGACAGGATATTCGAAATCTATCTGATTATGGTGTCACTAATATTAAGTTGTTTCAGTTTGTATGTGATAACACAGTCAAGGTCTAAGAATACTCCTACGGTCTCTTCAAAATTAAGGAAGCGTAATTAAACTAATGGATCAGAATTAAATCTTTTGGTTTGTTTTATTTTGGGTATTATGGTAGTTATTGCTTTTCTACGTGACTTGGTAGTAAACAGTTAAAAGTAATAAGTGGACTACGCTTTCATGAAGTGATTTAAAGTAGGTCTGAAGCTTTTTTACTAAACAATATTTTGTTCCTTATCTATTTCTACTATTAACTGTTGTTAGAACAAAGTCCCAAAAATTTTGATATGTAGGGAAACTGGATAAAAGTCACTTTTATGGGATATCATAAAAGTTATTTTAATAGATTAAATAACTTTTTGAAATGTGTTTTTTTTCTAGTGCAGTTAATGTTGTTTCTTCACTATATCCCCCCCTCAAAAAAAAAGTTGAAAGTTACTTGTCAGTTAAAGGAAACCACGTTTTTATTAGGAAGACACTGAATTAAGATATGCATCTATGAACAACATAAAGGATTTTTTTTCAGGAAAAACAGATATTTTTCTCATCAAAAATGTTTATTTGAAAACAAGAGTTTGATAACTAACAACTCAGATAAATTCAGTAAACTGTGAGCTACAGAGTATTCATTTCACAGTTCATCTTTTTGCACATGTTGCTGTGTTTCTGTTTCATCGACATTTTCAACCATTATCTCTTCTTCCAAGTCATCCATGTGGTTTTTGCTTTTAAAAAATGGAGGTTCAGATACTTCCTCTGTCTTAAACTCAGTTTTGTCTACAATAAAGAGACAGACAATGTATGATATAAATAGTAAAAATGTTTGATATGTTCAGTTCACAATGGAACCCAACTTTGTACATATTACACACAGACTTCAATTCAGACATTTATATTAATAAATAACAAAATGTTATAGCATGATTTAACATTTTTGTGCTTATGTATTACATGATTATATATTCACATGAAAATTTTGATTTTATTTATTTATTTTGACAGTCTGAGGATTACGTTTCAACTTATGAACAGAAGTATTGATCAGATTTATAAGGTAAAGGATAGGATTTAACTTTTTCACCATCATGCTTTAAAATGTCTGAATTTAACTTTTATCAACAGCTGAGCAGCAAGTATGAGGGCTTATAATGATACTAATGAGTTTAGATACCAGTAGTGGCCACAGAAAATATAGCCCATTGGCTAGCTTTGCACTTAATAACAAAACCAACAATGATTTGCTCAAAAGAAGCTGCAGAGTGAGCTATCTGTGCTGTTCCTACAATGAGTTATAAGTCTTCAGTCCTATCACCATACCAATAGGACACATCTGATAAGTAGGAACAAGTTAATACGTATAGCTGTGGCTTTTGTATATCAAACATTGTTATTGTTAGTATCTCATATGATCAACTAAGTCTAATTATTAATCAATAAGTAATTTTATTATTTTTGTTGTCAGTAAGTGTGAAGAATTACAATGCTAAATGTCGGGTTTCAAAACCAGCAGTATTCACTGCACTTTATATTTTTCAAAGTTTCATTAATCAATTAATTATTGAATGGTAATTATGCCAGTTACTCTGCTGCCATCTATAGGAAAGTCTCGAGAAAGAAAAATTTCTGTGTTAGCCTCTCTGCAATATTTTATACAAGACAAAATGGATGAAAATGAAATAATAAAATACAAATCACACATGAAAATTAGGTTGTGTTTGACAAAAAGTTGTATGAAGCTGCTTGAAGACTATCTAAACCAGTAGTTCCTAATGTTTAAGAGTCAGATTAAACAGAAGGCAGATAGTCAAAAAAATCTATCACTCACTGTTGTGTTACTCATCTCTAATGGAATGGTGATATCTGACTTGGTGATATCACCTTATAATGCACTCAATGTGTCAAACTGCAAAGCACGACTTTCTGTTTTCTACATAATGGGACCTGAACTTTGGATCTACAAATACATATTCCAGCACACTAACTACTGGACCATATCAGCTTTAAGACAAACAAAAGGGTCTTCTACATCTGCACTCATAACATGCTCAGTTAACATTGCATAAAGTCAGCAAAACCTTGACAACCACTCAGCAGATAGCCTGATGTGGCTTTGCTGTAAGAAAACTACTAACAAAAGAGATTCATTTTTTTTGAGTGAATAACGCATCAAAAACAAATACAGGATTGAATCCAGAAATTGTCAAAAGAACTTTTCTGAACACTGCTCAAGCATATGATGCAAAACATAGGCTAAAAAAGAATTTATTTGTTGTTAACCACAAAGCTACACAATGGGCTATCTGTAGTCTGTCCATAGGAGGTAATGAAACCTTATTTTTAACATTATAAGCCCTCATACTTATCACTGAGCTAGCAGAAAGCAACCAATCAGTAAATTGTGTCAGGTTATCAAACATGTTAACAGTAAAAATATTAATTATCAGTTAATACGTGGCCTTAACTGGTCATATATGCTACAGCCATCACTTTAGCATGTTTATAAATTGCTTCGTTGAGTCATAAAAGTACTGTTTGAATGCGAAAGACTGATGTTATCAGAGATAAAAGAATTACTTTCACGGTTAATGTATGATGTTGATCAGCATGTATTTCTTAAATTTTCTTATTCTTATCATTTGAAAAAAATTGTTCTGAATTTTGGAAGTGGTTAGGTTTCTTCAGAGTACAAGAAGACAAAAGTGTACAAGGTGGATAGAGTACCAAGAAAATACATCTTACTTATACATGTTTCTACCTGATGCAATGAGTTTCAATATGCAGTTAATCAGGAAATAAGAAATGTGACCTCTCAGTCTTATAGTAGAAGAAAACAGCTACTTAGCTTGTTACCTGGAGATTAAATTAATTTAAAGAAATCCAGCTTTCTTGAACAAAAATCAACAATGTATTGGGAAATCAAAATCACCAAGAGCAGAAGTTATATTTTCAAGATGAAAATGACTGCCTGTATTGTTCACAAAATGATATCCAGTTCTTTAAGTTTAACAAGAAAAGTATCCCAAAGCGAGTTTTAAACAGTGGTCAAGAAAAGTAGTGATATCTTATAATCTCCTAATGAGAATAAATGAATATGGAATCTACATTTATGAAGATCGAATAAATAAAAGCTGTGTTCATCCAGTTCTACGAAGTAAAAAGATGAATGTGAAAAATTAGTGAGTACAGATGGAGAAGGAAAGTGTTGTGTTTGAATGATGTATTAATTGGTAATATTAGAGAAGGAAAAGTGTTGTGTTGGAATGATGTGTTAATTGGTAATATTAGAGAAGGGAAAGTGTTGTGTTGGAATGATGTGCTAATTGGTAGTGTTGGAGAATGGAAAGCTTTGTGTTAGAATCATATGTTAATTGGCTGTGTGGAAGGAAGAAAGTTCTGTGTTGGAATGATATGTTAATTGGTAGTGTTGGAGGACTAATGTTCTGTTTAAGAGGAGGACAGATATACTAAGTTGAGAAGTTTTAGTATCTTGATATATGTTGAGTATCAGTTAGTAAACATGCAAAAGTAAAGTACACTCCATCACAAAATGGTTGTAAGCTATGAATTAAAGGTCCAATATGCAAGTTGATAAAAATTACTACTGACTTCTTGTTTTTTACAGTTACTGAAGAAAGTACTTGAATATTACACATTACATCATTTACCTCCCATCGTGTTTGACATGTAATCATCACTAAGTAGTACAGTCCCAAAGAACTCTCAGCGTCTTAACATTGATAAATATTCTGTCAAAAAAATATCCGTTACCTAATACTTCAACCAACCCAGTCATTCTGTTAATGATATAATTTCCATCGGCATTGAAACAAGTCAGAAAACTAAAGATGATAGATAAATAAATAAAGCTTATTAGGTTAACGTTTCAAATACCGTTCGACCTTGTATAATAAGCCCAGATCCTGTAGACAGTTATCTACGATTGTTAATTAGTTCCCTGTCAGAAAAGTAAGTTGTTTTCACATGTGGCGTGAAGTTTTTACATCACAATATTTATTATTTGTTTATAATTGTTTTTATCTTTTATGATTCTAATTAGTTTTCAGTGTATGTTTCCTCTATCTGGGTTCCTATCGTACAATGAAAATAAGATACGTTAGCGACAATATAGTGGAAGGTGTTTAAAATACCATGCCACCTGAAAGGGTAAGCATGTTTGGTGTGACGGGGATTCGAACCCGCGAGCTTTAGATTACGAGTCGAATGCCTTAACCATCTGGCCATGCCGGGCCTGTTAAGGAAAGAACAACGTTACACCAATATTAAATCAACTTAGTCAACGTTAACATGTAGGATTGTAATTTACGAAATGCGTAATATGTATTACACAGAACTATTAAGTGAAATATCCGAAAACTATGGAGCAACTATATCTGGTAATTTGGTGGTCTTACACAAGAATTGTTTTCAGTTACGTATACCAAATAAACATATTTAACTGTATGTGTGAGAGTTTTCTAAAGCTACTTACCACCAAGTTTTTCTTTATTTATTATTACTTTAGGTCTTCCTTTGCTATCTAAAACCACAAGAAAATTTTCATAAGATGAGCAAAAAAGTAAAACCTGAAAAATAATTGATTTCACAAAATACAAACACGAAATGATAAAGATATCTATTCTCATTAGCTTGTTAGTTTGTAATCAAATAAAGAACAACTATAATAAAACTGGTTACAGTGTAAAATAATGTAACTAGTGTGCTAAAAAATAATAAACCTCGAGAGAAAAATTCATATAACACGAAGCATTACTATTATATATCAGTTTTACATAAAAGCCTTGAAAATAAAAAAATCTCACTCACTGCATAAAGTACACTACTTTATTTTAATCGAATTGATTAATTAAGATAATAAACCTGACGTCCCTAAACTAGGAATGTTAATCTAGATATTAGTACGAGACTGCTCGAGCAGGATAGGCTTAAAATTGGTTTAGTGAATAAGTTCATGGTCCAACAAGAAACTCTTTAAATACTAGAATTAACCTTTGGCTCTATAGATTAAAATGATTATGTTGAAGCAGAAATTGTGCTCGTATCATATTACAGATTCAACGTTGATTTATTGCTTCTTTACACAATAAGCTATATTACGCAAATGACTTGTGTTATTCGTGAAAGCATTAATATGTATTGTATATACCAAATTTTAAAGACCCGTCAACCTTTGCGTCTTTTAAAATGTCGTCGAATCCTTCTTCCAAAATCTTATTAAGTTCTTTCTCGTAATTTTGGGTTAATGATTTAGCAATATCTCCAATAGAAGACTAGAAATAAAAAAGACCATTTCAGCAATACAATAAAACGGAGATTACAAAATATAATACGTAACACAGAAAGGATTTGTGAAATATTACATATTTTATGGTTTTTGAACATTCAAATACTAATAACTTCAACTTTTCCAACAGCAATAAAGATTTTGGTCAATTAACAAGTATAAAAAGGAGAAAGCGTTAAATAAATGTGTTTGAACAAATAACAAATGAATTACTTGTAAAGATAATTTATAAATGCTTGAATTTGTTTGTTTGTTTAGAATTAAGCACAAAGCTGCACAATGGGCTATCTGTGCTCTGCCCACCACGGGTATCGAAACCCGGTTTTTAGTGTGCAAGTCTTCAGACATACCACTGTGCCACTGGGGGGCAAATGCTTGAAAATAATATATTTGCCTTCAGAACGTGTCCCTTTTTATATAAAATATCCGATATTCAAAATAAGCATATTAATTTTAACAATATCCATAACAAAGACAGTAGTGTGATATTTTGTTCTAATTTGCATACTCTTATCTAAGGGTGATGGTCTAACTTTACCGGTTTACTTATGCTTTGTTGATCATCCATAATATCTTTGAAATCTGCTTGTCTGTTGACAACTATCCCAGTGAGATAGTCCAGATCCTATAGAGATAAACAAAATTCGGTAACGTTTCATTTAGAATAAATGTTCATGACTTTATAAAAGTCGACTTACTCACTCTGAAGTCTTATATTTCTAAATGAAGCATTTTCTATATATCAAAAGATGTTTAATATATTTTTCTACAACCAGTATATTTAGTGAATATTATTTTATTTTGATCACAATATTCGAAATATAATAAAATAAATTAACCACAAAACGTATGTCTCAGATATAAATTTTGTAAAACTTAAAATAAGGTTAAGATAAACGTTAGCATTTCAGGTAAATTATTATCCACCTTTTCCACCATTTCAGTAGTTTGATTTCTGAGTTAGTTTTCTCACTGCAATATTTATCTTATGATTCTACGAGTTTTTAATTCTATGAGATTTCTCATTATCAAGATTGTATTGTTTTCATTACTAGCGTTGACTTGAAGCAGCCCTTCTCATTATTTCCTACAAGATGCCACTTGAAGCAGCCCTGTCTTATTATTACCTACAAGGTGCCACTTGAAACAATCCTGTCTCATTATTTCCCACAAGATGCCATTTGAAGCAGCCATGTCTCATTATTTCCCACAAGATGCCATTTGAAGCAGCCATGTCTCATTATTTCCTACAAGATCCCACTTGAAGCAGCCCTGTCTCATTATTACCTACAAGGTGCCACTTGAAGCAGCCCTGTCAACCTAAACAAGGTTGTAATGAGTAGTGTAACGCTTACCAATAGGCTTGTTCTGTATACAAGAACCATCAAACAGGCATGTTCTCTATATAAGAACAATCAAGCAGACATGTTTTATATACAAGAACCATCAAGCAGGCATGTTTCATGTGCTAGCACCATCAAGCAGATATGTTTTATATACAAGAACATCAAACGGCTGTGTTCTATACACAAAAACCATCAAAAGGCTGTGCTCTATATATAAGAACCATCAAACAGTTGTGTTCTGTATACAAGAACCATCGAACAGCTGTGTTATATATACAAGAACTATCAAATAGCTTTGTTGTTTTATATACAAGAACATTAAATGGCTGTGTTCTATATATACAAGAACATCAAACGACTATGTTCTACATACAAGAACCAACAAACGGCTGTGTTATATATAAATAAGAGCCATCGAAAACCTGTGTTCTATATACAAAAACCATAAAACGTCTGTTTTCTACATACAATAACCATCAAAAATCTGTTTTCTACGTACAGAAACATCAAACATATGTTTTCTATAAACAAGAAACATCTCCTGTGTTTTCTCTGTACTTGTCTGAGATACATGAGCACTAAACAAGCAGCTTATTTCTCATGTGTATACGTTTCATGTCTGTTTATGTTTAAAACGCATCATACCAATGTTATGCCCTTTGTTTTCAACCGATAAACATCTGTTGCATTAACAGTTAGTCTGTTTCCAAGAAGCTGTTGCTGCTAAACATTGTATGTTTCTTTATTATTTTTAATTTCTTATACGACGTGTCATGTTTCTATGTCATACTTCTTATATGAAATTGTGCTATTTTAAAAAAGAAGAAATAAAAAATAAGTTGTGTTATAAAATTCATCACCTCAGGGATCAGAAAAAAACTAGTTAGTTAAGTTTTGATAACACTTTATTCAAATGTACAATGTCATTGTCACATTATGTATACTTGAAAATAAACAATACAAACTTAAAATAAAAAGATTAAAGGAGGAAAAAATAAAGGTGAACAATATATTTTCCGAGTTCAACACCTGTACATTATGCATAAATACTTTTGTTATTTTTACCTCTTCTGTCAAGCCATCCAAATCTTCAGGAGAAATCATTTGGTCAGCATTTGTGTCCATCTGATTGAAGAACTGTTAACACAAAGCGTTTCGATACAGATGTTATGCATATTATGTTCCTTTTAAAATTCTTATTTGTTATAAAGATTTATACAAAACAAAACTCTCACCCTTTATATTACTGATATAATAGTTGTAAACTAGTATCCAATTTCATTAGTATCTTACAAAAAATACTAATACAACTTAATGTACATATACCAAAAAATGGTGAGGAAAGTTTTAAGTTCAAGATATAAACTACTATTAAACCAACTATTTTATATTAATTACATAGGCCTGCGACGATTTTATTGCCTTGAACAGTTCACATGTTTTACTCTAATGTCCGTATACTAAGTCCGAAAATGATATCCATATTTCTCCTATGTTTGTTTGGGAATTTCGCACAATTTAGAGATGGAAGGCAGCTAGTCATCACCACCCACCGCCAACTCTTGGGCTACTCTTTTACCAACGAAAAGTGGGATTGACCGTCACTTTATACACCCCCACGGCTGGGAGGGCGAGCATGTTTTAGCGCGACGCGGGGGGAGGGACCCGCGACCCTCGGATTACGAGTCACACGCCTTACGCGCTCGGCCATGCCAGGCCCCATATTTCTCCCTCACAAATAGGTTCTTCAAAAAACGTCTACGTAGTGTTACATAAGTGAATCATTTTTATTGAAAGCGGGTCACATTTTATTAAGTTTAAAATGTTGACAATCACTGGCTATAGTTCTTTGTACGTCAATCGCAATCTGAGGATCTTATCAATCGTTCTAGAACTCACGAGAAACACACCGCTACTATATAAGCAATTAACAGTTGCATTACGAGTCATTCCTAGATAGTATTTGTTTGTGCGTGTCATTTGATATTATTTTTTTCTTTTCAACACTATTTATTCGTTACTACGGCAACAACAGGTTATGTAAACATTCTCTATTATATTTGTCGTAAATTTTTTTCTAAGTTTTATCGATGTAAGTTTTTTCCGACTTGTAAATAATCCTTACGTAATAGGGAAAATAAATATTATTTTCAAAAGTTGCGTAGCTTAATCATTAAAAAATTGTTGTTAAAACCACACCCATTTTTATCAAGTTTAAATTCGCAGGCCTGTGTTATCATTAATCAAAATATAATATCGTTTTTTTCCTAAGATTATTTAATTTTTACCCACCTCTTTGGCTATTTTCGAACATTCTTCATCCCAGGTTACTAGATCTTTAAATCTTTTTTCATCCTTAAACAGAAGTGGACAATATTTCGTTTAATTATAGTTGAGAGCAGTTCATACATTATGAACATTCTATGCCTACGAAGTTAAAGAACTTTCAAATGTTTGAACCAAACTGCTGTTTCGATCATCTTATTTGTATGTGGAGTGTTCACAGATATTGTCCCATTACTTACTACAGCGTTACAAAAAATGTATAGTAAAGCATTAAACATCAAACATTATTACCTTCATATGAATGTAAATAAATAATTAAACCACAATTGTAACGTACTGCATAGTCACACAAACCTTTGAGTCGTAAAGATAAAATCTAGTAGCGAATGAACTTTTAAATAATAACAATGTAATCAGCTTATGTTATCAATATAGCTTTCTAGAGATATTCTATATGTTGTTAGCTTCATTTTCATAACGTCGGTAGAAATAACTTAGTGAATATTGTTCATTTTATGACGTATTTTGTTATTTAATAGGAAGATTAAGCTATGCGTAATGTGATTACTATTTGTTTTCTTAGATCTAAACCATAAGACTGTTTTTGATCGTTTATTTAAAAAAAAGGCTTTGAAAATGTCTCAGTGTAGAATAGTAAATACAATAATATCAACACTACATTCTAAACCTTTATAATTAATCCACTAGTGAGCAGAAGTAAGTTTATAGACTTACTGCTCCCCTGAGGGCTACAGTGCATATATTCTAATGTGTTTGTTTGTGCTAAAACAAATAAATAAATATACACATTCGATTACTTTGTTTTAAAATCAGAATTGTTTTGGCTCGTATCTTACCTTTTTTAGCTTGTCTTCAAATTCACTGAATGTCAATTTTTGTAACTTTCCTCCATCAAAGAAGAACTGAATGAACTCGTGACTGAAACAAAATCAAGCAGTATGAATCCAAAAAATACGATCTTTATCAGACTTTTTATACTGTGATTTGTGTAATTCACAAAATATCTCATTAATAAGTGTTTCAATAACAGTGCCAGCGTAAGACTAGTAGTTGAGCTGATATTGTTTGTTAAAAGGTAAAAACAGTAGTTAAACTGACTATAACTTGTTTGTAACAGTGTAAAAACACTTGTTAAATAGACCATCTCATTTTATGTAATTGATTTAAGCATAAGAGGCACATAAGTCTTATATTTGTGTGTGTGAGTATTTGAGGGGTGTCACTGCCAGGAGGAGTCACTTTCAGCTGCTATATGAATAAACTCTCCTCAGTGAAACACATACACCATCTTTTACCCCCTCTGTCGTCATATATGTAACGCTATGCATGATATCTTTAACTTGGTAAGAATAATGCTCTGTGAGAAACTGTTTGTGGAGACAAAGTATCTTATAAGTAACGCCTCTAGATTTATGTTGACTGATTATCACCATTGTATTTAGTTTGTTGTTCTTATGGTGTTGTAATTATCCATGCTTGTGCTTTAAGACACACTGATTACTGCTGTATCTAATCCTATTATAAGTATTACTTGCTTCATTAGATTCAAATCATAAAAGTGCTTTTTGATCGTTCATTAAAAACTGTCCCCAAAAGGTTTTAGTATAGAATAGAAAGACATAAAGGACAATACCAACAACACGTTCTCCACTGAAACATTATAGTGAACTGTATCTGATACAACCTGAAATATAGTGTCACGAGTTAACTACGATTGGATAAAAAAATTAAAATGAAGAGATCTCCACATCCACAAATATAAAAACATTAAAAAATGTCCAGACTTCTAGAGAGTCTATAAAATATCATTTTATGAATACGAATAGATTTAAAATGTTTTTAATAATCTTACAAATTCTATTGTAATTCTTTAAGTCTTTAAAAACTAAAATTATTGGTTTTAAAATAATAAACGTTTAATTTTGATTTATTCCATTAAGTAAACATTATTGATTTTATCAAAGTTTTGTATATTGAGAACAGGTATTTCACCAGAGTTTAATATTTATAAACATTTTGACCTACAGTGCAATGTTTTTGAAAATACCAAACACGTCGTCTTTTGGGTCTCCAGCAAACTCTCCCTGAGATAACTTTATATCATCAGATACGTCACCACACGTCTTCTTGGAAGGAACAATAATTTTACGGTTCCAGTAAATTGATAAAGATATACTTCGAGCATCTTTTGACAGAGATGTAATTTGATACAGCCTAAAGTACAAGGTTACAAGTTAATTATGATTAGCTGAAAACTTAAATATCGAATCAAATCTCCAACTAACAAATGTAAAAACATAAGAAAATGGTCTAAGAGTGGATAGTTTTTGTATTAAAACAACAAAATAACCATTTAGTTGTAGTGCGTGTACAAAATATAAAAGTCATTTCTGTCTAATCGTACATCACTTTCAAAATTACAAAGATATCCATCTTTGTTGTTAAATATGTGATTTGTTATTTTGAAGACAAGTTATATTTCAGTTAAATGTTAACTTATATAAAGGAATAGTAAACTAATTTGCTTTTATGTCGTAATAAAGGTGTCCCGGTAGGATAGCGGTAAGTTTGCGAACATTCAACGTTAAAATTCGAGGTTCGATTTCTCACGGTAGATACAGCATATAACCTAATGTGTTTTTGCTCTGCAACAAACAAACAAACGTCAACGAACACATGTCGCGATATCTGTTAAAGTTGTATGCCATTAAAATATTGAGCATGGCATATACTATGACGATATTAATGCAGAATCGAATATTGAAATCTTGTAATTTATCAGTGTTTGGAAGACCGACTGCCCTAAATTAAATAATACGACAGTTTTGATTTTTAGTGATCGTGTCGTGGAAACCAGTCTTGAGACTTTTGAAAGAATAGTGTAGAAACGT
Source organism: Carcinoscorpius rotundicauda (assembly GCA_011833715.1). Taxonomy (NCBI): domain Eukaryota; kingdom Metazoa; phylum Arthropoda; class Merostomata; order Xiphosura; family Limulidae; genus Carcinoscorpius; species Carcinoscorpius rotundicauda. The sequence continues at coordinate 61,787,447 of CM022400.1, read as the reverse complement.
TGTACTTTTTTGTTTGTTGCAAAACTGTACAGTTGGCTTTATTTCCTCTGTCCATAACGGGAAATCGAACCCCGGAGTGAAGCGTTTCAAGTCAGAAAACTCGTCGCTGATTCATGGGAAATGTACTAAAAGTATAATTTGAAACTGAATTTACTTTTCCAACATTTATGTGTTGATATTACACCAGAATAAACAAACGGGCCATATTCAGTTGTTCGCTTTTATTTAATGTGTTATTCGTAACTGAAACATGGAGATAGGTACACAAAGAGAGATACGATTTCTTTAAAGCTTTAAATATAGAAAGATCTTATCTTACAATAAATCATACAATAACTGAAATGTAAATATCGTTACACTCAATCCCAAGCCATATTACAACTATCGCGGATAGTCCATTTATCATATACAAAATTACGATTGTGTTAAATTCCAGTTCATACTGCAGCTGAAACAGAGATCCGACTGATCGGATATCCATGATTGCCACACGACCAAGGAACTCTTAATCTGAAACAGTTGCACCAGTTCATCACAAAAATGTTCAGTAAACAAATTTAAATAAAATGTTTCCATACTTAAAACGTCATTATATTATTATATAATTATTGGAAGCTTTTCCTCCGTGTTCAGTTTGCCTTTTACTTTGAAAGACTGCACCATTTAAACTTAAGTGATAAGAGCTAATGATCATGATTTACCAATGTGCTGGAATGAATATGCATTTTCCAGGTGCAAGAGTAGCTTGATGGTAGACAGGAACTTCTCCAAGAGCAGGATATTTCTGGAAGTCAACATTCTCCACATTGACTCCTGATTCTGACCCGTTCTTTTTGTCTAGTACTTGGGACTAAAAAGTAAAGATTTTTCTCTCTTAAATTATTATAGTTTTTACATATATTTTCGCTCATTCACCTCTAACTGTTTTGCTTACTAAAATATCCCTCTCTGGGACAGTAGAAAGTCTTTAGACATACAACGGGGATCCGATTCCCCCATCGTAGACTCAATAGATAACCCAACGTGGCTTTGGTCTAAAACAACAAACAAGTACTAAAAATATTTACAATTGAATAAAATAACTAGGCTTTTCAGTAATATCGTAACTGAATCTTACTCAGATGAGACAAAATTCTATGGAAGCTTCTCACCCTCTATTCCCGTAATAACCATATAAAGTTAGTATTGGGATTGAAAATGTTTTGTATTATTTTATTAAATTATTAAGATATTTTAATTGCAGGTCATATGTTTGGATTATGAAGTTTATATTTCAGTCTTTTCTAATGTCATAGCGTTTAATATACCGTCAATTCATGATGTTAGGAAAACAGAAATGTTAAAAATAAATTAAAGACAAAAATAACAACTTATAACAAAGTATTTCGAAAGGTAAATATTTCTTCTGCCGGGACTGACTGGGAACGTAGTTTTAAATAGCTCTTATGCTAATACCACGAACACTATTCTACATTTACTGGCCATTTTATTAGGAGTCCATTAATTTCTGGTTGGACCACTTTTTGCCACGACTAGAGATTAGACATGTTGTGGCATAGACTTCATAAGATTCTGGAAAATGTTTTCCTTTAAAGTAATCGATTCATCCAATGATCTAAAATTAGCATGGAAATTTCTGTCAAGGATTATAGTAGTCTATGTCCATATCAAAGATTCTCAGTCGGATTGAGATCCGTGATTACCTAACCAAGGACGATGGCTGATATCACTTTTATGAGTTTAAAACCACTCTAACTAATACAAGTGCATTGTATTGCAACGTCTTGAAAAAGCATTGTCTATTCTGAATGTCATTTATCCTTTTAAGAACTCAAATCTCTACATCAGTACTCCAAGTATTTTGCAGTGTAAAACAACACAAATAGCATCAGATGCTATCGTATGGTTTTCTTTATATTTTCATAATAAAAACCTTATAAAACACAACCAGATGTTTTCAGTACTTCAGTGTCCACAATATGCACTTTAATGATAACTGGTCCCAAGCTTTCCTATTTGACATAAATGTTTATAAAATATCCAACAGTTCATTCATCACTGATTGGCGATGACAGTTTTCATAGTATCATAATTATATCCTGTTTGAATTAACTCTGCTGATAGATCTAATGTGATAAAATTTGTCTTTGAAGAGCCGACCAATGAAAAGATCTTAGCTAACGATGATTTCTTTAAATAGGAAAGCATCATTTTGTCTCCGCTGAAAGTTTACCCCTTGTCTTGCAAACATACCATGATATGACAATAACTCTGTAATTTCAAGGCTCAAGTAATCAGCATAAACATTATATGATTAAGTAGTGTACTCCTGTACCAATATGTATTCTTAATACACTTCAAGAACATCTTTGTGCTAAGTACTTAGGTTTATCTGTGACAAAACTTTACGGACCTAATATTTATTTAATACAAATAGTTGTCGAAATATCTACTTCTACTATATGTAACACTGTACTTCTGCTATCAATGTCAATACTATATTTAGCACTGTATTTCTACTATCAATGACAATACAGTTTATTAACACTTTCCGTAGACTGTCAATATGAAAACAGATAACGGACACTATCCTTCGACTTTATATCAATATCAAGAAAGTTTATTAACACTATTATTCGACTAGTTTTTAATGCATATTTATTGAAAAGTTACATATAACAGCTAGTAGTGAAGTAAGTTTCAAATAAACATAGAATTTAACTTATACTTTTAATTCAATTACTTTGAAAAGCGAGAAAGAAAAATGGTTATGACACTCAATTCGCAATCTGCGAAACCTCTTAGTGAACATGTACGCTCACTTTTCTTTGATAAAATGTAGCCAAAAGAGTTTACAGTGGGTGTTTTTTGACTTATCTTCCTTCTCTGTACTCTATGATTGCTAAAGTAATTTGAAGAGGTCGGAACTCACATATTAGTTTGTTAGTTTTAATAAATTATCTTCAGCATCATAAACGTTAGCACTCAGTTCTCTCTCTTTGTTCTTTTCATGCAACAGAAACGACAGTAAAGTGATTGGTCTAAATACATATTTATATGGTGTTCAATTAAACAAGGGTGAAAACTGTGGTCATATTATAATCACGAAATGAAAGAAGCAAAGAGACAAATAATTGTAGTAACTATCTTAATCACCTGTGTTGTGCAACTTCACAAACACTTAGAGATATAGCAATTAAAATCAAGAAACAACTCTTCATAGACACACACATATAAAGAGAGTCAATGAAGAATATACATACTTGTTTAGGAAACTCTGCAAAGTTGATCAGAAGGATGACAGCTTCGCCATCAAACTGACAATGAAGTTGTTCCTGGTCCTCAACACGAAGAGGATGATGCCAAATCCCATGGTGATACAGAAAACGCTAAAGTCAAATTAAAAACATACACTAAATTTATTAGGCTTATGAATTTATAAAGTTTGACATCCAAACAGTCATCTGATAACACTGCACAACAATTTTTTTAAAAGTTTTTGTTGATTGTGACAGGTACCTGGTGGGTATGCACAAATATAGTTTTGGTATTGCTTCATCGCGTAGGAACTCTGAGAAATAGACAGTTAACTGTTTACCAGCAAAAAACGTATTTAATTGTGTTTATGTTTGTAATACGCCATTAAGTTCAACATAATTAAAAGTGTTTTGCTCCTGATTTTCGTTTGTATTCAATGTCCAGTGCATCACGTTGCAGTGTCCAACAGTAGTCAGCAAGCATTGACAGATTCCAGTTGTCCTGATATTGTTTTTCCATTGCAGCAAAACTGAAGATTTCGGTGAAACGTAACGTGATGGGCAGATTTGGATGTGATTTTCGTGATCAGCAGCCAAAAATCTATAAGGAACACCAACAGTGTTCAAGAAGCAAAAACTTAGTTGTGCAGTGTAAGTAGTTATAGAAAACTCACAAAACTTTGTTTAGTATTGTCTACAAAAGGATATGTTACTTAAAGGTTCACTCTACAGGAGAAAGAACACCATTTAAAAGCTTAACTTCCCCTCCCTCCATACTAAATGAATAAATTATGAATAATAAGTATATATCGATAACACTATGTTTAAAACATTTTAAACTTGTTTACAATAAGCCCTGAAAGTTTAAAGTATTGGTAAACGAGTTTTGGTGTGTTCTTAAACACCACAGGTGAAAGCCTCTAGCAGAAAACACGGGGTGGGAAGCAAGAATATAAGCAGTTTGTTTCGAAATTTAAACGTAAACCTAACAAACAGATGACTAAACAAAGTTGAAATGTGCGGCAATTATCTAGTTCAGAGTGACACTTAAAGAAAAGTCCTGGAAGAATAACCCACTAAAGAAGTTCAGGTTGAATGGACGACGTTTCAAAATACTTTCGTCTTCAGATCATTTTATATCAAACTCAAATCCAAAACACATAAATGAATAAAATACAACACGTAGCAGTCATTTAGTTTCAAGAAGTTTGTCAGATTTCTAAGAAATTACTTAATGTTTTCCCATTGTGGTCTCGGGGACATTTTATACCTTTTCGACTTCTACTGAATATAATTCCCTGACTCTTAACTGGGTTAACCCAACAGTAATTGTATTTAATGAATTCTAAACGCGATCTGGTGGGCAGAGCACAGATAACCCATTGTGTAGCTTTGTGCTTAATTCAACAACAACTTATGCATTTATATTTTGAATCTTCGAAAAAGGTAAGTTGCGCTATGCAGTTTCCAAAATCGTAACGTACTTGACATCATTGGTCATGTGTTTGTAATGTCATAAATATAAATTGAGCTCTATTCGTTCACTTTCGCGAACAAAAGAATAAAATAACCGTAACGAAAATAATGCGATCGGTTTGTTTGTTTTGAGTTTCGCGCTAAGCTACATATTATAATGCTCTCACGGCTGAAAGAGCGAGGATATTTGGTGTGATGGAGAATCGAAGCTGCTTCCCTCAGATTACGAATTGAGTGTCTTAACTACCTAGCCATGCCGCGCCCAAAAATAGTTCAAAGTTTCAAGTAAAGAGCACGAGCGTTTTGCTCATAATTTCTTAGTCTAACCCTTTAAAGCATCCTTTGATTGGTTTGTTTGTTTATTAATTTCGCGTAAAGCTAGCCGTCCATAATCTAGCAGTGTAAGGCTAGAGAGAAGACAGCTATTTATCACCACCCACCGCAAACTCTTGAGCTACTGTTTTACCCACGAATAATGGGATTGATCGTCACATTATAACGTCCCCACGGCTGAAAGGGCGAGCATATTTATTGTGTTTAAAATATTGATATAGGATCTTAAAAAAAACAACAACGCAATTTTGGCCTAAGCTTTTGTCAAAACGTTAAGAAAATCATATGTTCTGTTGACTTTAAGGTTTCGTTTCAACAATTTACTGAACATTAGCTAACTCATCTATTTTTCTGACATTAAGGTTTTATATCAAGAAATTTCTAAATATCAGCTAAATCACATATTCTTTTGATATCAAGGTTTCGTAGTAACAAGGTATCTAAACATTAGCAAAGTCTTGTTTGTTTGTTTGTTTGTTTTGGAGTTTCGCACAAAGCTACTCGAGGGCTATCTGTGCTAGCCGTCCCTAATTTAGCAATGTAAGACTAGAGGGAAGGCAGCTAGTCATCACCACCCACCGCCAACTCTTGCGCTACTCTTTTACTAACGAAAAGTGGGATTGATCGTAACATTATAACGCCCCCACGGCTGAAAAGGCGAGCATGTTTGGCGCGACTCGGGCGCGAACCCGCGACCCTCAGATTACGAAGCGCACGCCTTAACGCGCTAGGTCATGCCAGGCCTTAGCAAAGTCATATATTCTGATGGAAAACACAGACTGACATAGGACGAAAAGAAACATATGAGATAATATTGAAAATGAAGGAAGCAGCACATATATCACTGACTATTAATTTCATCATTAAGCCTAGTGTAGACATAAGCCCGATTTGACTACCATTATTGCGAAAAAATGGAACGAAAAATAGACTTCCAAAAATGTTAGAAGTGTCCTTCTTCCAAGTAATTAGTGTACCCATCTTAGGGATCACAGATTCAGGAATTCGAATTATGCTGATGCCACAAAAAAAAAAAAAAAATTTTGGTTGTGACGCACAAAATATGTTTGGTATTACACCTGACTGATCAAAATGTTGTGAATATAATATTAATACAAGTAATAAAGACGAAAATAAGATTCTGCATAGTTATATCATTATTAATATTCCCCCCAGGGGCACAGCAGTATGTCTGCAGACTGACACCGCTGAAAACCGGGTTTTGATACACGTGGTGGACAGAGCACAGATAGCCCATTGTATAACTTTGTACTTAATTCTAAACAAACAAACATTATTAGCAGTAACAGCTAATCTCAATCGTTCTGCAAAACTATATACCCCAAGCTTGTATTTATCTAATTTTTCTTCTAATCCTACTAAGCGCGTAAGGCGCGTGATTCGTAATCCGAGGGTCGCGGATTCGTGCCCGCGTCGCGCCAAACATGCTTGCCCTCCCAGTCGTGGGGACTTTATAATGTGACGGTCAATCCCACTTTTCGTTGGTAAAAGAGTAGCCCAAGAGTTGACGGTGGATGGTGATGACTAGCTGCCTTCCCTCTATTTTTCCACTGCTAAATTAGGGACGGCTAGCACAGATAGCCCTCGAGTAGCTGTGTGCGAAATTCCTAAAACCAATCTGAGCCTACTTTTCTCAACCTTACCTACTGACTTCCGAAATGTTGCTCTCCTAAATTCCCTCTCACGGACGTTACATTAAACTCAAATAATGGGTTAAAAACACTGTTTCCTCTTTGTCCTTTTCGGCTAGCTCGAAATGGTTGTTGTTGTTTTGAATTAAGCACAAAGCTACACAATGGGCTATCTGTGCTTTGCCCACCACTGGTATCGAAAAACGGATTTTAGCGTGTAAGTCCGCAGACATACCGCTGAGCCACTGGGGAGCAGCTCGAAATGGAAATAAACTTTTAATAAACCACCGTCACTAATGGGCTATTCTTAATCTTATCTACCATGTAAGGTAGCGAGTAATAACTGGTAGTACTATCATCTTTTTACTTTCTCAGGTCAATGCCTAACTTTACCCCATCAATCTTACTTCCTCGGGTCAATATCTAATCTTAACCCATTAGTCTTACGATCTAACGCCACAGTCTATATATAACGGTTATAACTCCATTTAGATTTCCCTTTAAATGATATGGTAATCTCTTTTTGAATTCTTTTATCACAACATTAAAGCTTACTTTTATCTTGTGTTTCACTAGCCTTTCATCAATACATTTTATCATACCTAAAAATTTGTTGCTTAGACGTTTATTTTAAAAAAATTCTTACGTGTCTTTCTGCTCTTAAAGATCTAAGATAGTTTTCTGTTGAAGCTCGTTACTACTAGCTTCTAAATAGGTTATCACAGTAATTTCATCTGCAACTCCTGTATAAGGTGGCTTAAGCATATTTTCATGATACATTCTTCTCACAATTTCTTCATCTACCTCCTAAGCTACTTTACTGACACAATTAATTTTAAAGAAAAGACCTATCCACCTTGCTACTAAACTATTTTCGGGTTCTGGGCCCGATTCTGCAACAAACTGGTTCGTCCTGAGTTCTCTTCTTCTCGTATTCATATCATAAAGATATCTTTGCTTATTCTTACTCATTTGAGTGGCTAATTAACCTTTAACATATGTACTATGTAGAAACCCAAATGTTGAAATTACTGTTGTAGCTTGGAGAACTTTTCAGTGTGAAAATAGCATAAAAGGCAACAATGTATTCCAATCAATAGCACTGCCCATTACTCATAGCATGATCTTTGTCGTCACTTTTGCTCTTTTGGATATCCCTTTTGTTTGTGATTCATAAAATTTAGTGCATTTCAATTTTATTCCTGTAGTCTTGAATAATTCTTGTTTTATTTTCAATAGAAAATTGTTATCTAGACTTGACACGTGAGAATATCATTATCAATCCTCGTGCTAGTTTATCCGTTTCAGTATAATTTAGAATTACTGCTTTTACGTATATAATGGTAGAATCAACTTCTCTCAGAATATGTTTATTTTCTTATTCTGCTACTGGAAGTGTTCTGATAACATCGGCACTAAAGGAGCTACAGAGTTCGCTAATAATTGGTAAATTAACAATTAGGCTTTTCATACCTCCATCACTTCCCCTCCAATGGCATGTTTAAAAGCTTATAACGTTAAAACACAATTCAATAGACAGTTTCCTGTGTAGCTTTGAGTTTTCGAGTTTAAAACAAACATACAAGCCAACTCCCGGTCAATTGTACCTTCTAGCTATACCTATATATCCAATCAGCATTGCATCATGCTATAAATTATACTATTGTTTTTTCGCACTAGTTTGAGAGTGCGATTTTATCCCTTCCATTTATTGCATTAGTACCATCACACTTAAACCTCAACACTCCATCTCGCCAGTAATAATAATTTTTCTCAAGTTTATTTACATCTGATTTCTCTACTATATTGATCCAAACTCTTATCTTCTAAATGCCATTTTATTATTTGTTCTCAATTCATATTCTCTGTTATGACAACACTTAAAATTGAAAATTATTTGTATTATTTATTTAATGATTTATTTGTTCAATAACGTGAAATTGTTTCAGAGTTTTCTCCGTGTGTTTGTGTTTTTGTATAGCAAAGCCACAAAGGGCTATCTGCTCAGCCCACCGAGGGGAATCAAACCCCTGATTTTAGCGTTGTAAATCCGGAGACATACCGCTGTACAAGCGAGGGGCAGAGTTTTCACTAATCATATTAGTTATCTGGCTACTTTGGATAGGTGTTTCTACTGTTAGAGGTGTATTTTGAAAACTCGTTACAAGGCAAAACCGAGAGTGGAATACCATCCGCTACCCCTGCAACTGTCTATTTCACCTTAAAAAATTTGACATTTCAATATTATTCAAGTAATAATATAGTATATCATGTTTCTCTTACTGCAGTGCTAAACCCAATTAAAAATAACGTATTACAAATGAGTTGATTATATTTTACTAACGCTCTCCTCGCCAGAGTTTTTCAACTACTAGTATTCTTTAATGAATTTAAGAGTTGTCCATCTATCATCACCTCTTCAAAATATTTATTTGAGATTTTTTAGTTCTTTAAATATAACACATTATATCTCGTTTCTTTTCGCAGTTTTTTAATCCATTTACAGAATTTACCCTTATTTCCAACATGACCACATTTCAAACATTACTGCAGACTATGCAATATCATTATAAATAAAATCACTGTGCAACAAGGTTCGTCTTACAATTATCACGGAATGCTTATCCATTTTTGTGCATTTATCTTATGTAATTCCACTACCTCTATTTTCACCAACCATGTTTCCATTTCGCTACATGTATGGTTGCCAGCTTCCTATATTTTAACCATATTATCAGAGGCGGTCTTACCTTATTGGACATAATGGGCAACTGCCGAGGCTCCACACATAAAAGAGCCCCCTTTTAATCAGCATCTGAGTTTTATTATTACGGACCCCATTTATTGAATTTTGCCAGGGGCTTCAGAACGACTAAGACGTAGTACAGAACAAATTATGTTACTTACTAAATTTTGGTAAATTTTCAAAATGTGCTCTTGCAACATCAAATCTAAAAAACGTTAGCGTCACCAGTATAGCTACACTTTTAATACTTGATATTGCTGTACTTAAGTCATTTCCTGACTTTACATCTAACAGCAACATTCTGTGTTTGCTGCCGAGGCCTGGCATGGCCAGGTGGGTTAAGGCGTGCTACTCGTAATCTGAGGGTCGCGGGTTCACATCCCCATCGCGCCAAACATGCTCGCCTTTTCAGCCGTGGGGGCGTTATAAAGTTACAGTCAATCCCACTATTTGTTGGTAAAAGAGTAGCCCAAGAGTTGGCGGTGGGTGGTGATGACTATCTGCCTTCCCTCTAGTCTTACACTACTAAATTAGGGACGGCTAGCACAGATAGCCCTCGAGTAGCTTTGTGCGAAATTCAAAACAAACAAATATTTGCTGCATGATGAGTTTGTTTACTTTTTACTGAGTTGATAACTAGATCTATGTTATTTTACCATTCAAAATAACATGTTTTTGCAGTTCACTTTTACTACATAAAAGAAAGCCTGTACTAAACCATAACTAACAGTATAATTTCAACAACTTAATATTACATGAGGTTTTAGATAAATAAAAGTTTCCCTACCGTTTTGTGAAGTTCCTTAATTACGTCATTACATCTAAGACAACGTGGTAGAGGCAAAAGCATCCTTGAAAATAAACCAATAACACATTAAAATCCAATTTTCTGTATGTTTATTGCATAAAAGTAAAAATTTCTTACCTTTTCATAAAGGGCCTTTACAAAACAAACTATTCAATATATTAGTGTATAATTTCACATATTTTTCCATGAATGATAAAGACTGCAATGGCAAAATATTAAAAACCAAACGCTTGTGGTAAAAAAACTTAGAATTTTTTTTCCTCAAAGTTCTCTTTAATTTATTCTTTTTGAACTGTAAATCAGAGGTGAGAAAATAGTATTTTAATTCTATCTTTTGACCCCCAAACACCCTGCTTAATAAGTTTTTGGTTTGTTCTTTTTTAATTTCGCACAAAGCTGTTGTTGTTTTGAATTAAGCACAAAGCTACACAATGGGCTATCTGTGCTCCGCCCACCACGGGTATCGAAACACGGATTTTAGTGTGTAAGTCCGCAGACATACTGCTGAGCCACTTGGGGGTGCACAAAGATACATGAAGGTTATCTGCGCTAGCCGTTCCTAATTTAGGAATGCAAAACTAGAGGGGAGGAAGCTAGTCATCACCACCCACCGCCAACTCTTAGGCTACTCTTTTACTAACGAATAGTATGATTGACCGTAACACGCCTGAAATGGCGAGCATGTTTGATGCGACGGGAATTCGAACCTGCGATTACAAGTCGAGTGCCTTAATCACCTGGATATGGAAGTCTTTTATGTAATACCAGATATAATCAATAGGGTTGAACGATGAAAAATATGAAATGCTATTTTTACACACTTAAAATTTAAAATAATAAAATTACAAATTAAAATACAGGAAAATCTTGTTTGTTTGTTTTTGAACTTCGCACAAAGCTACTCGAGGGCTATCTGCGCTAGCCGTCCCTAATTTAACAGTGTAAGATTAGAGGGAAGGCAGCTAGTCATCACCACCCACCGCCAATTCTTAGGTTACTCTTTTACCAACAAATAGTGGGATTGAGCGTAACATTATAACGCCCCCACGGCTGAAAGGGCGAGCATGTTTGGCGCGATGGGGATGCGAACCCGCGACCCTCAGATTACGAGTCGCACGCCTTAACACGCTTGGCCATGCCGGGCCCGCAGGAAAATTATTTGAAGTTTACGTATTTTTTCCAAATAAAGTTTTTGTTTGTGTGTTAGTTGTTAAAGTTTATGTATAGAACCTTTATAAAATATCTGTTGAAACTTATTTCTATCTTTACGACTACAAGGTTCTTAACAAATGGCTCATAAAATTTAACTTATTTACCCTTAAGAAGGAAGTATGTTACATTTATAGAGGTTACGAAAGTTTATCAAATATCAGATAAGAAACATTCTCAATATGTTTTACACACAGCCATGGATATCTCATTTTGGTATCTATGAAACAAGGTTCTCTATTTTGAGAGATATTAATTCAAGAAATTCATTAATATTTTTGTTAATGGTAAAAAGTAAATGATTTTTAACAATAGTATGTATAAATTTATTAGCGATTAGTATCAATAATTCTTCTCAATGGCACTTCCCCTCGGTGGACAGAGCAGATAGCCAGATGTGGCTTTGCTATAAGAAACACATTCAGTGGTAGAATGGTATATCTGCCACATTATAATACTAAAAATCGGTTGTCGATACGCGTGAGGGCAGATAACGGATAGCCCATTGTGCTGCTTTGTGCTGAACTTCAAACAAACGTGTAGTATAAGTATGACAGACGTTGATAGCGCTACCTATGCGCATTTTTCTGAAAATAAATAGTTAAACTTGTAACATAACCGAAAAATGATCAAAGACAACAATTCCAATTTTATATGAATGCAAGCAGTTCATCAACTCTTCGCGTAATGCTATAAAAAAGTATAAAAGCATAAACACGTAATGTTAAAGAATTGTACACTAAAAACAATCAAATAATTGTAAATTATAACATCTGTATTAAGGATATTTAACAACAACTATTGTTTTAGTTATTGCTAAATTACGTTTGAGACTATATAAATTAATGAGAAAACAGTGAAATATATATAAATTTAGTTTACACTTTACATTTCCAGAAATAAAGCGTGGAAAGCACACTCACTTTATGGAGTCTGGAAGTGGAGAGTCTAAGTAAAGATTTTCTTCTCTATAACGTTGAATGAATTGACGAATCGTCATTTTACCGACAATATGTCCATCTTTACGTGACCAAACCTTCATAAATACTGTGTAAGCTTGTGAAAGGGAAGCAATGCTGGCATCAGATAATCCGTATATATTAACAAACTGGTCAAGTGCAGAAGAAATAACCACAGGAGAACTGGGTATAACGAACTCATTGTAGAATTTGGTGACAGAAGGATAGCCTTTGTGAACATCAATCTTTTTCTGTGGAAACTTCAATCCTAAAGGCTCCATGTAACCAGGCCATCGACTGGGTTCATCGTCCAGATTAACGACTAATCGTGTCCGTTCTTGTTTTTCTGTCGAAGTTAAGTTTTCTTCAAAATCCTTTTTGTCAGCATCTTCTCTATCTGTACACCAAACTGCTGGATTTATTGTGGACAGAAGTACAGTAAAACAGACCAGTACAGTTAATGGACAAGCACGTGTCATAGCTGCTAGAGATAATTAGAGTGTTTAATTTAACTTTACCAGTAAAGAAAAGATAGATGCAGTGTTCGTCAAGTTTCATGAATAGAATTACTTACACGTCACTTCTTCCCCTCCCCACCGTATGCTGTGCTACATTTTAACCGTGAGAGAAAACACATGTTCGTTTGATAAATGGTGGTAAGACGGATACATAAAATACTGTGCTGATAAAAAGTGCACTAGATACTTGATGAGAACTTCCATTGTTTGAAGGAGTTGTGTTAGCAGTCTCAAGCTTATGGTATCAAACTATCTTCGCGTCTTTGTTGAATGCGATAGCGTTAAGAGTCATTGTTTATAAAGAACTGTTGCAAAGTACAGAAACAAGGAGATACCCAATGAAAACTTGTGAAATAAAGCAAAGGAAAATATACTAAGTTTAAATGTTAAAAATAACTACAATTCTGATATGAAATTTAAAACATCAAAAGACACGTTTGTAAGAATAACTATTAAAATCTCATTACATTTACACTTTCTTCATATTATTAGCAATCCTTGTTTTGATGGTAAGGCCGTGAAATAATATTCATAAACACACAGTTTGGGATCAAGAGATAACTTTTATATATTTTTTAAAGTCGTTTCAAAACGTATACATTGTTCTAGTGTAAAGAAAAAGTGGTTAAAACATTGATATCGTTTTGAATTTACCATAAGGAAAGAATATGAAATAATAAGTTGTGATTAATTTTTGGCGTGAACAATTTTATTTGTCACTTTACTAAATTATTTTGTCGTTCGTAAGCTGATCTAAAAGCCATAAACTTACTAATAATTAAGGCGTGCGACTCGTAATCCGAGGGTCACGGGTTCGCGCCCGCGTCGCGCTAAACATGCACGCCCTCCCAGCCGCGGGGGCGTATAATGTGACGGTCAATCCCACTATTCGTTGGTAAAAGAGTAGCCCAAGAGTTGGCGGTGGGTGGTGATGACTATCTGCTTTCCCTCTAGTCTTACACTGCTAAATTAGGGACGGCTAGCACAGATAGCCCTCGAGTAGCTTTGTGCGAAATTTTAAAAAAAGAAGAAATACTAATAATTGTATGTTTATTGGTGTTAAAAGCATTATACCTGATAGCCAGGCCAGTCCAATCATCAAACATGCTCACCTTTTAGTTGTGGAAACGTTATGATGTGGTTAAAGAGAAGTAAATTTCTTGTAAAGCTGATACGACCTAATTTATAAACTTTGTGAGGCAAGATATCGGTTTTATGTAGCCCTTCAGTAGCACAGCGGCATGCCTGAGGACTTAAAACGTTAGAAAACGGATTTCGATACCCGTGGTGGAAGAGCACAGATAGCCCATTATGTAGATTTGTGCTTAACTATAAACAAATGAGTCAGCTTCACGTAAAGCTGATATAATGTAACCGAAAAAAAGAACAATATAGATTTTTTTGAAGAGCCCATTACGGTGTCCCTCGCTACTAGCTATGTTTTTTATTCTTACAATTCGAACGAAGAAAATAAGATATAATCTTGAGCAGGAATTTGCAAACAAGAGTGGTCAATGAAACAGCATCTGGCTTTTCATTCTTTTCTTGAAAAAAATTGCGAAAACGTGGAATTAATAAAAAGTAAAATGAGATGTGGATGATGAAATTGTTTAGTTTCATAAATCAATTAACGAAAAATAAGCAAACTAAGAGAGTTTATCATTTTTGCCTTTAAATGAAATATGGAGGTAGTCTTGAGAGAACAACATGGTGGTTTGCGTTGCCACGACAATCAACACAGAAATATAAAACTTGAAGATATATGAAATACTTTATAAGCTGTGTTGTGTTATTTTTTGTACAAATCGGAGCTTCTATGTTGTTTTTTAAATATTTTGCTTAATTTACTAAGGCTTTCCTTGAACATCAGTACCTTATAACAAGACTACTATTATAGTTCAAATTGAAAGTGTGAATATCACAAGATGTTTAGTTACAGTTCATTGAATATAAATGACATTTATACAACAATCATAAACAGATAGATAAGTGTGCTGCATTCAAACAATTGTGAATAATAAAATAAATGAGTCACGCGACAACCACAACCAATAAAAATTCGAGGTAAAAAGTCAAATACACAACTTCGTTTGTACATTATTTAATGTTACGTCGGTTTTGTAATTCCACCAAAAAGTGATCCATACATTCAAGGTTTAAAGATGTGTCTCCATAACCGACACCACTGGTACAGCGATATGTCTACGAACATACAATGTTACAAAAATATATTATCTTACCCGTTGTAAGCAGAGTACAGATAGCTTATTGTGTAGCATTTTGCGTAATTAAAAACAAGCAAACAAAGTTATATATGTGCAAAATCAGAGATCTAGAATTTTAAAAATAGGAGTATCCCTTGTACTTAAGACACGGACTATGTAGTCGCGTTGAGGCTCCAAAATTGTTAATAAAGTCTTCAACATCTGTACAGCCTTATTAAACAAGTGTCAATAAAAATTTTCAAAATAAAGTTAGCTGAAGATCCTTTTGTGATTTTTAAAAAAAATATATAGTACATTTTCTTATGAATACTGTGTAATTAGTTGTGAATGAGAAAGACCATGGTTCGACTCTAATTATTACAAAAATTAGTAATAATAAAAATATCAAACTCCGCATTTTGGGACCGTAGGCATATTATAAGAGTGAGAGCCAAATACCTCAATTCGATTAGATTATCCCAAGAGTTAACGGTGAGTGGTGTTAACTAGCTTCCTTCCCTGTGGTCTAGCCCCCAGTGGCTAAGCAGTGTGTCTGCACTCTTCCAACGCTAAAAACCGGGTATCGATACCTATTAGGTAGCTTTGTACTTAATTCAAAACAGCAACCCTATGGTCCATAATACTGACATAATCGTCATTTACTTTTGATAATTTTTAAAACAATAGTCTAAGAATATCAGATTATAAAACTGATTAACCCTGTCTAAAGCCTTCATCAGCTAATCAAATGTTCAGAAATTCCAATTACGTTGATAAAAAAAAATATATTATCTTAAATACATAAACAACTTTTCTTCCCCTATGATTTTGTGAAAAGTGAAGGAATTTATAATGCTAAAAGTCATATTTTGATACCCGTGGTAGTCAGAGCATAGACAGTATGTATTGTAACTTTGTGCTCAACAATGCCTGGTAGTTAGGGCAATCGGCTCATAATTTTTGTTTTCACAGTTTCGAATTCAATCACCAAATGTACTCTCCTTTTCAGCCGTGAGGATGCCGTAACTTACACACAATCCCACTATTCGTTGATAAAAGAGAATCCCTAGAATTGGCGGCTGTTGGTGTTGGCTAACTGCTCTTCCTTCAGCCTGTTACTTCAAAATTTGATACATCTAGCCCAAATAACCCTCATGTAGCTTTGCGCAATATTCAACAAAACAGCAACAACAAAAACGAACTAAGGTCCAGAAAAGGGATCATATTCATGTATTATGATACTATAGATATGAATCTATATTTTATTTCTATTTCCTCTACAAATGTGAAGCCTTGCGCTCTTGCATAGTGAATTAATTAGTGGCTTGGACAAATACGTTGTTGTAGTTGGACATGGGTTTCAAATATCCATGGCTTTATAGATAACATTTACAACTAAGTGACAGAAGTCATCCAGTTTTTGATAAGATAAAACTTGATATTAGCTTAGTTATTAAGTAAGATGAAACTTGGTCTGTAATTGATGGAAGGTACTAGTTTAGTTCTTAATAATATAAAACTTGTTCTGTAATTGGTAGTTGATATGAGTCCAGTTTTTAATGAGATGAAATTCGGTCAGGATAACTGGTAGAGGATATTAGCTCAGTTCTTTGTAAGATGGAGCTTGGTGTGTAACCAGTAATAGATATGAGCCTCGTTATTAGTAAGATAAAATCTGGTCTGTAATTGATAGCAACTATTAGTTTAATTGTTAAACTTAAAACTTGGTCTGTAACTGTAGGATATATTAGCCTAGTTCTTGATAAGATAAAACCTGGTATATAACTGCTAAGAGATATTAGGTTAGTTTCCAATAAGATGTAATCTGGTCTATAACTGCTACGAGATATTGGCCTAGTTATTAGTAAGATGAAACTTAGTCTACAGCTAGTGGTAGCTGTTAATCTAATATTTAGCATGATAAAATTTGGTCTACAGCTATTGGTAGTAGTAGATATTTGCCAAGTTCTTAAAAAAGCAAACTTTGTGTAACAGCGAAAAAAATATTGTATTACAAGGAAAAGGTGTATGGGTCTACATTTAATAAATAACTAAAACGGAACACACTCCCATCTCTAGAAACCGGGTTTCGATACCCGTGATAGGCAAAGCACAAATAGTTCATTGTATAGCTTTGTGCTTGATTTTAAAACAAATAATCAAGAGATAATATATTTAATAGTTTTAATTATAAATGTGAGGAAGCGCTGTGTTGCTATGTATCCGCACAAATTGCACATCGTCCAAAAATCTTTCTAATTTCTCGAAAGCATAAGTGAAGGTTTTAAGTGAAACAAATTGCATGAAATAATTTAGTATTCAAATTTTAAACATGATTAAAAGTAAGAATCTAAACTGAGTTTTCCGATGATGAAATGTACAGTTAATATTCTTTAGCAGTTCTTTATACACTATAACCTCTATTGCAAATAATATATACCAAGTTAAAGAGATCTAATGATTGTCAGATGTCATTATGTATGTTTAAAAGTATCTTCAGACAACAAAAGGCATGGACATAGAACAGTGATAAGAAAAGTCCATTGAAAAACTTATTTTTATGGAACATATTAGAAAATGACTTGTCTTGGCACCACACTCAAATATTCACACCAGTGAAAGAGATTATGTCTTGACCTCAAGTGTTAGGAGAAGATCAAACAGGCTGTCGAGAATCGCTTAACTAAGAAACGTACAAGTCCAATTTCAAAAAGCTCGTGTGCAGTATTCCAAGTCCATCAAATAGTTCTGTAACAGTTATGGGTCAAATCTCTTTCTAACACCTTTGTGTTATGGGAGTGAATTTTAATTTTCACTTCATCAGTTTAGGCTAAAGGGTTCCGAAGTAAAGACTAGATCAATATTAACGTTATTTTGGTCATTTTTAAAACTATTGTTAGTTTCGCATTATAAGGACCAACAAAACAGACGTTCAAAGTGGTGACGTTCTTAAATATGTCTGGAAAAAATGCCCAAAACATTTTGACAATTTTATTATTTTACTCAAACTGATTCTATGGTGGGTATGGTATACTCTGGTGATTTGTTGTAAACTCTTGATCAATGGTATTAGGGTATTTTGCCCTGGAGGGTCAGGTTCACTTTGACCTCTTCCTCCTTCCTGAACGTATTTTCCCTAACTGTTTGTATGTTAGGTCCTTTTCAGGGCAATGTCCATTTATAGTATCTTATTCACAGTAGTCAAGATTGATTGGAATTCTATTTCAGTAAATGTAGCACAAAAAAGCACAAGAGATAATAAAGTTATTCAAGGAATATGGGTCTATATTTACAGGCAAAAATGATAATAATGGTTTTCCAAATGAGGTTAAACAAAAGATATAAAACCTATTTCACACGAACTATACCAAGTACACGAGAAACAGAGTATCATTGAAATCGTGCAAAGAGATGATTTGTTGTATTTGATTCAAAAGTGGCAAGTTTGAATCCAGTCACTAAACATTCCGCCACTTTCAGCCGTGAAGACGTAATAATAAAACGACCAATCTCACTATTTTTGTTGGTAACAGTAGCCCAAGATTTGGCTGCGAATGGCGGTGTTGTAGATCTTGAGACAACCCTGCGGATTGTTTTGATGTCGATGTTTAACAGGTTTCGAAAACGGACCAGTTAAATATAAAAGTTTTTAATGCTATCACATCAATCACTTATACACGATTATTAAGTGCTAAATATCGATCATACAGCAGTTCGTACAAGGTACGGTGTAGCATCAAAGATGCTAAAAACTTGTAAAAACCCCTCTTGGTACGAGATTTTTGCAATAATGTTATAGCGCCTCCCTCTATATTATTCATGTCATCAACGGCTATATTGCCCGTACGCCAATCCGCGAATGTAACACTGGATATTTAAAATTAACTGTTATTATGCATCATTTTATGCATAGGATTACCAAAAATTTCTATGAACTTCATATAAAAGAATGTACTTACGTCAAACGTTAGCTATTATCTCTAATATTTAAAATGTCTACTAAATCTGCTGCGACTTTGTTTGTCTTCAAGGATCATAAATAATTTTCCGTCATCAATGCAGGTCTCAGTTTTATTTTCTGAATTTATTTTTTGTCTTGGTTAAAGTCATAAAAAATAAGCTGTGAGATTAACATGTAACACGTCTGTGGTTAAAATGCAAATAAAAGTTTGTTTGATGCATGCCATTTTATTCTTCTTGCTTTATTTTTCATTTTTTAATTTATTACAAGGTCTCGATTAGAACAATGGTGTTGACTTGTCTACCACTTCGAAATTAGAAACAGTTAGTGTAAGATAGCTGTTTTCGAAATTCATCAAACAAACAGAAAGAAATTGACTCTATGTACCACATCGAATGCCAGAGGAGTTCATTACAACAATATTTTAGAATATTTACGTTTGTATTTAATCTTTCAAAGTTATTTCGTCAAATATATCTTATAACTAAATTCGGGATTATACAAAGCAGTTAGAGATTAATAGACAGTTTTAAAGTTTTGTTTGTTGTTTTTTGGAATTTCGCACAAAGCTACTCGAGGGCTATCTGTGCTAGCCGTCCCTAATTTTGCAGTGTAAGACTAGAGGGAAGGCAGCTAGTCATCACCACCCACCGCCAACTCTTGGGCTACTCTTTTACGAATAGTGGGATTGACCGTCACATTATACACCCCCACGGCTGGGAGGGCGAGCATGTTTTAGCGCGACGCGGGCGCGAACCCGCGACCCTCGGATTACGAGTGCACGCCTTAACGCGCTCGGCCATGCCAGGCCGTTTTAAAGTTTATGCACAGTCCTGTAGTAATCGATTTACCTACCTGAACTCATATTAAAATTTATCTTCTGAACTTTTGTTCGTTTGTTTAGAAATTAGCAGTTTGATCTGCACAACTTATCAAGCAGACTACTTAATTAATGGAAACTAAAAATATATCATTGTTATTTTATAAATATACATTTATTTCAAGGTATTAGGAGATAGGGGCCCGGCATGGCCTAGCGCGTTAAGGCGTGCGCTTCATAATCTGAGGGTCGCAGGTTCGCGCCCAAGTCGCGCCAAACATGCTTGCCCTTCCAGCTGTGGGGGCGTTATAATGTTACTCTCAATCCCACTATTGTTAGTAAAAGAGTAGCCCAAGAGTTGGCGGTTGGTGGTGATGACTAGCTGCCTTCCCTCTAGTCTTACACTGCTAAATTAGGGACGGCTAGAACAGATAGCCCTCGAGTATCTTTGTGCGAAATTCCAAAACAAACAAATAAACAATTAGGAGATAGTTTGGTAAAATATGAATCGAAGGGGCCATCGCTTGCGTTTAGTTAGTACAAAAATGGGCTTTACCATATGTTAGTTTGCTTTGTTAGTGATGATAAAACAAGAACAAGCAAAGAGTTAGTAATTGTTGCTAATGGCTAACCTCATTTCTGATAATCTATCAACTCAAAATTAGGGATGGCTATTCGCAAATTACTCTTTGTATAATTTTACATGAAAAGTCTGAAGTAAATAAGGATTTCTATATATTTATTCAGTATTAACTACCTCAACATTTCATAATTAAAAAACAATAGACTGCGTTTAAGTGACCTTGAGTGAACGTGACTTAATTTTATATCTCTTTCATTTAATACATTCTATTTGCATATACATAAAATTATATTAAATTTTACGATAATATATTTTAATATTTAACCTACGTTTTTTGTTAAAAGATGGCAATACGCTCACTGCGAAATCGCAAAGTTTCGAAGCGCGTAAAATGAAGGTGTATTTTTAAATTTACGTTCGTTGTAAAGATTTCTTGGATTGATGTTTTATGTTATTATTAGTAACGTACTTTTCTACGAAGAGTAAAGTTGACCTGACAATCCAAGCGTTGGTAGAGTTATCTGATATTTAGTTTAACCTTAAATTCGTACTGTTAGGAAAGTTTTTCTTTGAAAATGTCAGATAGAATTCACAACTATATTCGGAACGTAAGTCACATCGAAGTAGATCCTGTGCGTACACGACTGAAGAATGTTTTAAGAAAATTTCGTAAAGATGAACTTGCAATAGTTGTAGCAACTTCAAACATTTTCCACATGGCTGAAGTGGACATTAGTCGTCCCCCTATTGACAAAGAGACCATAATTGGAGGACTTGTATCCACACTTAAAGTAAGGATTGGAAATTTGCGGTTAATATACTATTACGAGCTAATGCTGTTTGTATTACTGCTGAGGTTATAATTAGATACTAATAATAATTAAAAGAGATTAGTAAAACAGTTGCAGTTAAATTAGTATTTTAATTTTATTATAACATTGTTTCTTTACTGTTAAATACAGTCTTTCTGAAGTAATACAATCAAAATAATTTAACAGCAAATCCTCAAATCTATAACTTACCTCATTCAGAACTCCTGTAATATTTTGTTTTTCTGTAGAAAAAGAATTTTGAGAGATCTTAACTTGGCCATATATGACAACCTTTCCATCCCAAGTATCATCCTAGTAGCTTTCCTCTAAAAACTTTCCAACAGATTTCTTTTCTAAGGTAAGGATTAAGAAATGAAAAAAATTCCTCCAAATGAGACTTAACCAAGGATGAATACTATGAAATTATAATTTGTGTAGTCATATGTTCAGTATTTCTATTAAAACAATTCAAAACCCACTGCTTGTATAGCATAGGAAGCTGACCAACAAAAACACCAAGATCTGTTGTGTGCTTTTTTTTTTTTTAAAGCATTGTTAAAATTATCCCCATCAAAATTCTAGTTACATTTTAAATTAAGATAACCCACATATATTAGTTTGGTTACTACCCCTTCCAAAAAATAAAAACCTTATGCAGCTAAGAATTAGGTTTTGTTATATGTGTTTGTTAAAAATAATATATAATGACATTATTTTTGCTTATGTGAATAGTTAATGAGAATCTCTAATTTGAGGTAGTTGACTGAATTTTTTAGTAACATAGCACTTACTGATTAAGCTGAAGAAACTTTGATTACTGGGTAGTTGTAATAATTGGAAACACTAATTCAAATTAGTTTATTTTTTCAACATTAATAAATTTGTTATTTTGATTACTTTATAGTTGGTAAAATAGAAAGAAGCAATAATCAAATAATTTTATCATTTCTATGGCATTAATGAATTTAATTTTGATTTAATCAATTTATTATCAAGCTCTTCTTGTTAAGACAACTGTTTTATTTCTTTCCTTAAGCCATTTTTTGATCCAATGGGCAAACTTACCCTTGACCCAAGAGAGAATTTTTTTAAACCATTTATTTAGTACCTTCTCATATGCCCTCCGAAAATCCAGATATACAAATCCAAACCTTTACCTACATCAACATAAGCAGTATCTCTTCAGAGAATGTTGAAATATTAATAAGACAAAATTTTACCATGTGGAAACACTGTTTACTGTCCAAAAATCTAACAATGCCTTTTGAAAGCATCTTTTACCATACTTTCTTGTGAGACTAATGGACCTAAAATTAGTGGTAAATTATCTAGTTTTCCAAGCTATTTTGAACTAGGAGTATAAATGTAAGTTTAAACCTGCTGTAAATAATATTGATGACAGTCAGAATGACTAAAGATAACCTGATTATTGGTGTAGACTCCTTGAAACACACCCCAGCATGTTTAAAATATCTTGATTCATTGGTGTAGACTCCTTGAAACATGCCAAAGCCCATCAGGTTTCCTGCACGATGACACAAGCAATGTGTCGATACAATTCTCTAAGTTTTATTAACAAGTTAACAGACCTTTTGAGTTACTGCCCTTGTAGTTCATTCATCTATTGTAATAGACTAAAACAATTGTTACTACCAATATCAAACAAAAAATGAATTTTCCAAAACACATTTACCATCTGCTGAAACTTACAGATATTACTTAACTGCTATGATTTTAGTATTTGTCCATCTAAGCATAGGTCTGATTTTTGTTTTCTTACTTGCTTTACTTCTTTATATCCCACTCAGTTTCCATTGGCAACATACTTTCCACCTATGTCAATAAGTCTTCTATCTTAGCACTATATATACACAAGGATCTCATTCAGATAATGTTATCACTTTTTCAAACACATCATTTAGACATGGATGTTCCCACAGAATTGCTGCAAGAATTAGTATATGTTTGTGATCTTCACGTTTCCTAGAGGCTTTCAACATAAATTATATTTAATAATAAGAAAAATTGTAGCATGCCATTTTCAGGCATGAATTGACAGGTTATTTTTTCCAGCTTTGAGGAGACTAATGAGGGTAGAGTCACTCCCAGTTGAGGCTGTCCATGATCTTATTCATGGTAAGATAGAGACGTGTGTGTGTATATATATCTGCAGGAGTTTCTGAGGCTACTTTTGTTGACAGTTCAGGTCAGTTTGAAAATAATTTGGACTTTTTCTGTGGTGCCTTTGTTTACTAGATTGGTTTCTTATTAGGCCAGTTTGGATCAGCCATCTTGTGTTTCACTTCTTCAGTTGGGTTTGTCAAGTTTTGAAGTTTTTTCTAGTTGCCTTTGAATCTACTCCTATCTTGAAGGCTAAAAGGTGTGAAGGTGAATGTTCAGTTTTCCTCCTCCATCTGATATTGCTATGAGGTTTGCTGCTCATTTCCATGACAAGGTAGCTATGCTTTGCCCCGTATATTTGTCTGAATATAACGTTTTGACTTAACACTGCTAGTAGGATGTACATTTAGTTTCTCAAAGACTTGATTCTCATTTGTATATGTAGGGTTCCAGATTGAACCCTTTGATCACTTTGAACAAATTGCAAATTTATAGGATTCATTTTACCCCCACTACTCTCCTGAGTTATTTATCTTCCCTCCAAATTTTGTTAGTGTATTATCAGCATTCTTCACATCAGTTTGAGGATGAATTGGGTCTTTTGCTGACTTCTACTGTGATGTTTACAGCTTCTGCTCATTCTTTGGTATCCTGGCTTGTATGTTGACGGGATACATTGTGTAGAGTTGTCTTACTAGAGGGAGCTCATCTGTCTGCTTTGTTGGCATCCCAGAGGCATTAATATTGCAAATTGATGTAACTCATTTGCATTTTTCTTGCTGTTTTTGGACTCTAGTGTTTCTTTGACTCCTACTGTGAGTCAAAGCACAACTAATCATCATGTATCCTGATTCTGGTTTCTGTTTTTTGATCTATTGGTACTTAGGTTTGATCCTATCCCTTCCTTTCAGGCCCCTCTACTTGGATAGACTGTTGCCAGTGGCATTGGTGTCTACTCTATGAGGGTGGAGTCTGTGGTAGCAGGTTGACATTTTCTGTATACCTGGAATTCCACCACCATAAATCAATGGGTTGTTTAGATTTTGATGTCAAGGTTGATCATTTAGTTCACTTATTTTCCTCCATTATCCTCCCATCCATGGGTATCTCAGTGGCACAGTGGCATGTGCAGGCTTACAATGCTAGAAACCAGGTTTTTACACCTGTGGTGGGCAGAACATAGATAGCCCATTGTGTAACCTTGTGCTTAATTATAAACAAGCAGTAAGTGTGGATCATTATTTCAAAGCAATCAGAGTTATCGGTAAAGGAAGTGACACAGATATACCACCCATTTTCCAGCATTCTTGGTCCCAGAGCCTTGTAAGATTATCCCTTTTGTTGGACCAATAGAGGTCATGTAAAAATAATTCAACAATACACCTCTGACTCACTAATTATACCCCTCCTGTGTGTCTAAATTATCAGTAGTTAAACAAATATTAAATGTAAATTAAATACTCCTTATTCTGGACTTTCATTTCAGGCAAAAGAACTTTTGTGAGTCACATCTTATTAAATATGTCACACTTCTATATATTTAGCTGCCTGATTGAATTGTGTACTGGAAGACATTGTGTGGGTTGGTATGTTTTCTTTTCCCAATACTTTTATCTCACATTATTTACACAATCTGGCAGTTTTCAACTACCCCATGTGACTGTTTTGACATCTGCTAGATTATAAGAAGAGGCTATTAATTTTTATTCTCTTCTTCTTATTCCTCTACTTTCTAGGGTATCTTGCGTTTTTTTTCCTTCATTGTATTCCATGCTGTGATGATGTTACCCAAACAGATGTGTATTTATTAATACAGTAGCAACCAATTTATACTAATTACCAGTTGTAACAGATTCTGTAGAAATGAGATGTTCCATAAGACTAGCTTGGAGCTTACCAAATGGTATGACCATATGTTACTGAACCACCACTTACAAACTATCATGGGTAAAGCTAAAGAGGATTCTTCTTGTTCTTGCCAATGCTTGGATTGAATAAACTGGGTTGGTTTACTTTTCAAAATCAAGGGAACTCAATCCACCTATTGTCTTGTTTCCAGGTCAGTGTTCCTCAAAACTTCCCAATGACACTTACCCCCATGATTTTACAAGTGGAGCTAGGGAGTCCTTAACATATCCAGTTTCAAGTCACTGGGGTGGTGGATAGAGGTTTTTACTCCAGAGTGTTTGAGTGATTTCTTCCACTCTTGGAAAAGTGTGAAGTTGGGGTCCCTCCTACCTGGATCCAGGACATATTTTTTCACCCAATGAGGGAGCTTACTCATAATACCAGTTCAGATCTGGTGCTATTAGGTTAAGGTGTGCAGGGCCCTTCTTTTTTATTTGTATCAGTTTAATGTATTGTTCATGGAAGTTCTCATAATTCCAAATGTGGAGTAGTCCTATCTTGTATTTTTGGTGAGCATGGTGTTTCATATCCTTTTCAAAATTCTAAAGGCAAGAAGAAAGCTTGCCTGCTTGGTTGAGAAATGAGAATTAATGCTCATAATTCCAGACAATTTAGTTCTGTTCCCTTGTTTCAGTAAGGCACACACAATCCTGTCATTCTGAATCCAGTTTGTTGCCTTTTGGACTTTTTTAGATGGAAGAAAAAATTTGTCTACTTCATTGTTGCTTACTTTGTCATCATGATTTAGGTGGTTTGGAACATATCACTGTACAGCTACAGGTTAGGATTTGACAAGTTATATATTAATATTATATTGTAGCCCATTTGCTCTAGTCATCAATATGAAATATAGCAACCAACACCCCTTATTTCAAACCCCGAGTTGTGGAACCTCAACAGTCTTGTTACTGGCCTATAGTAATAATAATAACTCTTATACAATCTCCATCCTTGATACAGGAACCCACTAAACTAAGAGCTGATGGTAAAGTCTGGGATGGTGTCAGTCTCAAAAAGTGATAAAAAATATCTGAATGAGGTGCTTATACATAGTATTAGAGCAGATGGTACATTGATATAGATGGAGAGCATATTGTTTAGGGCAGTTGAGTGGAATATAAAAGACTAGAAGAGAACTATTGTGGGGTAAAAAAGGCTAGAAAGACTGTTGAAATTAGAGTTTGGTAAGCATAGACCTCTGAAGTTGATCAGCTACTCCAAAGAACTCTTCCAACAACAACAACAAAAACACAATTGAAGTTATTTTTTTTCTCCATCCAGAATGTCCAGAACAGAAATAAAGATACAGAGAAAATGTAGCAAATATGCTAGCATCTCTTCTGCAGGAGCACTGGCTGTACTGTAATCTTCTTACAATTGCCATTTAAGATATACAAAAGCACTTACACAAGCTTCAAGAAGAATTTGTTAAATTTGTACAAATCAGAAAACAGGAAAATGACTTTTTTTTTTTTATGAAAATTGCTAACTTTATTTCAAGTAGTGGGATATTCTTTGATATATTCTATGAAGATTCACATAAGAAAAGGTATCTTTTATGGTGTCAAGATTGAGTAAAAATTTCCATAAGATGAGCAAAGTGAAAGAAACTTGGTCATGACTATGTAGATAAAGATTGGTCAAAGACAATGGATAGATGTAACCGAGAATTGTGTGATCTTGACTAAATGAGAAAGTCTAAACATGATGAACAATACATGTTCAGAGTGACCACTTTTGACAGTAGAGGATACTGGTGACAAGCCTTTAAAAAGCATCAAATGAAGAAGAGAGTGATCCAACTAGAAGGAAATAGAGAAGAGTTTTCCACAAATCTGAAGTTTTAAATGATCCAATACCCAGCAGGTTTAAGCATGTATGCTGTTCTATACAAAAGGTCAGGCTGGAATTTTATGAAACATTTGAGAAGTTTAAAAGCTGTTTTCACATGTCTTAAAACCAAGTAGATGCTGCTCTATTTGAAACAGGTAACAGATGTTTGGAAGTCATTGGAA
Organism: Carcinoscorpius rotundicauda; assembly: GCA_011833715.1. NCBI lineage: Eukaryota > Metazoa > Arthropoda > Merostomata > Xiphosura > Limulidae > Carcinoscorpius > Carcinoscorpius rotundicauda. The sequence goes on along the minus strand of CM022400.1, from coordinate 61,760,065 downwards.
ATATGATAATGAGGAAGATGTAATAAACTTGGAAACTTTTCTTGAAAAGAAGTGTCAGAGATGTAGGAAAGAGCATTGAAGTCATGCCACTGTACCAAATCATGAACGAAATAATATTCTTAAATGATAAAGCAGCAGTCACATATTCAGATGATTGATCAAAGAAACTGGGAGCTGGTTCATTTACAGTGCAAGGAATCATTTTTCATGGAAATTACAGCCCCCTTCCAGTAATGAATATAGCTTCAGAAAGCAAAATTAACCTTGTTCAACTGAAGTTAACAACTGTTTATATTCTCTTAGCAACAACTGCTGTTGAAACAAAAGCACTGGCATAACTGATCAGACAGCACACAACTTTAGTGTGGAAGCTAAAACTGCAGAGCATCTAGGCTCAGAGAAAATGCCTGATCATTTTTGTAATATCCATCCAGAGCACGAATGAGCCAATCAACATAAGATATATTCAAACATTCTTGTTAATGCAACAACCAGTGCAAGAAGTGTCACTGAGCAATCACTTTACTGCATTACAAGACTGATAAACCATGACTTTTTTTATTATGGGTACTAAAACAAGGCAAATAAGTTTGACATGTACATTTTGCCAAAGAAGAACAGATTTGCAAGACTAAAGGATGAATGCTTTAATCATTTATCTCTCACGTGCTCTATTATCCTGTATCACTGTGATGTTGCAACATATATTGGAAAGGTTAAACAAACCAGTTAGAATACATTGTTTGATGCTTTCTAGGTTTGGATTTTTTTTTTAAAGTGATGTTTGTTTGCCCCTTTCTTGGAATATACCTTGTAGAACCATTCTTATCACTTGCTACATCCGTTGCAACTACATACTAAATACTCATCCTAGCCTTCAAAGATATCTACAATGAATTGATGGAAAATGAATCATATAAGCTCCTGAATGTGAAGGAATCTACTTTTGTTTGTTAAAGTGAATAGGTTTCAGCATTCAAAGTACAAGGATGGGGATATGTAAGGCTGTTGAGAAAGTTTCTCAGTAATACTAGCCACAAGTTATAAAACTATCCAGACTTGTGCTTTCAGCATTAGCAAAAGTATTCCAGAAACAGAAGAGGTATATTCAGATTTGGCAAATGTGATAAGAGTTCACAATATGCTCTGTCCAAAATACAGTGAAAAATTTGACAAAACACCCATTCATAATTTTGATTCAGAGAGGCGTGTAGGATTTTTCAGTTTTGAATTGTAATGAAGATGAACAAAGCGTCTAGTTTCAACTTCATTTACACAGGTTAATGTCAAGGCAAGGGACATAATAGAAAAGACTGATGAAGGATCATACAGTAGTATTGAAAGCCTACCAGAAAAGGCAGTTAATATTTGAATATGTGCAATTGAATTCTAAGCAAGGGGAACTTAAGAAGAAGGGACTTGAAAGCAAAAAAATATCCAACCTTGCCCTGGACATGAAATAGAATAAGGATTTGGAAAGTCTGAAAGCTGAAAACTTAGGAGGCTGTACTTAGAAGTGTTGTATCTAAAGAACACCTCTCTATCTACAAAAAATGAGTGATAGCTTTTTACTGATGAAGCATCATAAGAAGATCCCTCAAAGCTGCATCCAGACAACACATTTTCTGAGGTCACAGTATAGGACCTAAACTGAGTAATTGATGTCATTGGGCATCCTGAATTATGTTCTGTAATTATTATAATAATTAAAATATTGTAGAAGAAATATGACAATAACTGAAGTTAGTTTTATGTATATTATTTATGTCAAAGCAGTAAGCTGTATTTGATAACATTTTTGGAGCATTGAGTTCAATTACTCCAGACTGCATTGAAAAACTTCTGTGAATGATATAAACAATGTAATGATATTTTAGATTTAAAACACAAGTATTTTTGTATTTAACTAAATTTCTCTCCTGCAGCTTTTTGGATAAATTTCATGTTTGTAGAAATCATGTTCAGAGAAATCCACATCTAAATATGCCAGTAATGAATGGTTTTGGTTTATTTTTGCTTGTGTTAATTTTCAGAAGAACTGCACATAGAGGGTTATACTTTGAAACATTTAAAAGTATTTTCCATAATATTTATTGATTTTCATATTGTGGAGGGGGTAGAACATGAAGTTGGTATTAACATGACCCCTTTTAATAGCAGATGTTGAACAATAATAGAAAGCCACTGTTCAGACAATGATATTATTAATAATAGCTTCATTGTTAACTCAGTTATGACTCGTGGTTTCAATAAGTTGCTTAACTGTTGTAAATACTGTTTTATAGAATACTTTTTTGACATTTTTATCCATGTCTTTATTACCTAGATTTGCTACTGGCTCATAATGTATGACTTGAACAACCATCATTAACTGTGGCCTTGCTTCAAGTGACACTGTTAACCCTTCTTTATAAGCAGTAGTTCTACTTTTTTTCCTTTAGCAGAACACTCATATCGGGTATGTCTCCAATAGGCTTATTATTTTAAACTGTTCTGTACTGTTGAGCTACATTTTCATGAGAATCTTCTGTCTCTTTGCCATTAGCCAGAATAGAGGGGTTTACAGTATAAAGTTTGGAAGACATCTGCATGTACAAGTGTTATATCTATTTCTGAATTCATTAAAAAAAAACAAAAAATCAGCTAACAAGTTGATTAATAAGTTACGTGATCTATTCTCAGTAATTGACTATTACCTTGTTTTCTTGGCAGACTTTTAATTTTCTCCACATAATATTCTCAATTCTTGACTGATAGCTTAAGAAGTCTTATGTTGTACTTTTGGGTTTTTACAAGCTTAGTATGAACATATTTGTGTTGCATTAAGTTTCATGAAAAAGCAGTTTAGTGTCTTCAAGTGATCTGTTTTCAGCTCAACCACGTACTCATTTCAAATTTACTTAGCAGTTAATGTTTATGCAATGTTTCTCTCTTTTTTAAATTTTTTTAAATATTTGTGTACTGACCCTGGTAGTTTTAAAATGGGTTAAAACTTCGACATTTGTTTTTCTACCACAGTGCCAAAGCTCCATAAATAATTTTAAACAATCCAAGAGTATTTCAGTGCTGAACTGTCTAAACCAAATATTAATCTCATGAGCAGTTTGTCAAATTCTCCAGTCTACAGCTATAACTTGGATGCAGCCACTTTGCTGCTACTACATCACTATTACAGTTATTAGGTAGTGGTTCAGTGAAGCCAGAATCAACATTGTTGAACAATCACATTTAGTTTCTGAAATACTGGTAGTTTGTTACACTGTAAAATATATGATGATGTGTTTCACATAGAAATCAATTTGTGGATGACCTGCATCAGTTTTTTAAATTAGTAAGGATTTTAAGTCGGATATTTGCCAGTATCCTTAATGCCAGATTATTGCCAATATTTTAAATCTTCCTTCAATATTGATTTTAAAATGACTTCTCATGTAGCTTTTAGGGATTTAGATTTGCAGACCTTGTTTCTATCACTTGAAACCTCATTACACATTTTGGAGGCCGTACATCATATATATTTTTTTTCACACCATCCTTCAGAGTTTGGAGTTAATTTTCAGTCTCACAATAAGAGTTCTTTCTTTTCTAATTCGATGTGGATAATCTTATTTTTATTATCCTGAATATATCAGCTTTTTTTGGACTTCATTGGTATAATTTTTCTAGCTCCTTTTTATATATTTTATACCAGTCTTCTGTTTCCCAAAAACTTTTGTTTCTTTTAAGGCACATATAATTCTGACTTTTGTAATTCTATATGTTTCATCTTATTAGGACTCTCAATATTTTTGAGATATTGCATTAGTATTACAGTCTTTGTATTATCATTTTTTTTTAATCTCTGGTTGCTTGTACCTTGTGTGTTTTTTCCTTATAGATTTGTTTTTTCTAACTGCTGGCAGCTTTTTATATATATATATATATATACCAATCTTTGTGCTGTTGTTGTTACCTCATGCTAATTTCTTGTGGTTGTCTTTACTTATGATGGGTTAACAGTTTAAATCTCCTGTTACAAATGTGCTTCTCTCTGATAGTTTTATTATTTTCCATTGCTGAAAGCATTTATGATGAAATGCTTATATTTCTGTTAGGTTTACCACACATTCACACTAATCTTTTATATATGGGTTTATCAGTCCTGGAGTGAAACCTGTCTATTCATGTTTTTACTCACATGTTCAAGTTTTTGGAATAATTTATTTTGGATCATAAATATGTTCTTATATTATAGTTTTACTCTTCTGTTGTGATGATTTCTTGATTTTCAGTTGTCTCAAGTTACCTGGGTTTGACAGATTGTTAATGATCATTTCTGTGAACACAAAGGTTTGAATCCATATACGAACATTGGCATCAGTTTTTCAAGTGCTTCAGAACAAATACAGATTTCATTTTTTAAGTGTTAAATGTGTCCATGAATGTTTCACGTTAGATTATAACATAAACAATATTGTTGGGCTACAGTATACTGTCAATAAATAACCACTGTGAGTAAGAGTTGTAATAAGTTTAAGTGATCACACCATTTTTCCAGGTATTTGGGATTCAACTGTCTCTTGTTGCAGATTATTTTTTGTTTCTAATCATGTGATAGGATTTATGATTTAGTGTGCTTAACTGCTAAGGATAACTGTGTGGCAATTTATATGTTTATAATTAAGTACAAAACTGCACTTTGGGCTATTTGTGCTTTGTCCACCATGGCTATCAAAACATGCTTTCTAGCAGTGTGAGTCTGCAGACATACTGCTGTGCTACTAGTGGACTGTACAGCAGTATGTCTTCCTTCAGTGATATGAAATGAATTGTATAAGAGTTATATAATCTGAGGCTCATTTGTACACATGACTGGCAATGAGAAATAGGTCTTTGACTATGAGTCAAAAAAACAAACTAGAAATTGTTTTTAATTCTATTATTTTATATGTAAAGCTAGAAAATGGTGAAAGTATATGATAGATGCAAGTTTCTGTACATTTAATAATATTTTAATCTAAAATGTTAGTGATAAGTAACTTTGTCTGGCTCATTATTTTTCTACTCCAATATATAGTATTTTTTTGTTTGTTTTTTTTTAAATTCGCTAAGTTAACATTTTTAATTTCATTTTTCATGAAAATCCAATGAAAATTACTCCTCAGTGTGGATTCCTGTAGATGGTGAGGTGACCTCCCAGGGAAGGTTCTGTTCTTTCAGTTTACCTCCTCTGGGATCTAAACACTCGCCCACGTTTGCTGTGCATAGCGACCAGTGAAGGGGAGGAGATGATCCTGGTGGTTGAGGGGTCTAACTCTAACACACCATTTTGGCCTTGAATTTCTGTAGATGGGTGGCCTTGGGGTGTCCCCCCTGGGCCAATCAGCTGGTCCACTTGGGCTATGGTCAATCAAGTACCAGTGTTGGATGTTCTCAACAGGTGTTGTGGACATTGTATCTGATGCTGGTGTATGGGTATTGTGCTCCCGAAATCTTGATGTTGTTGCAGTATCCTTGTTTGACATTGTAATGCATGTCATGGGGCTCCATGGAGGGTGGGGTCATTGGCACCAAAATTTCCCTTTTTTTATTATCAATCCTCCAAATAAAAATTTCAGTAAAATAATTAAAAAACAGTCCACAGGTAAATGACCCTGTCTTGAAGTTTCTTAGCAACAATTTTCAAAATTTGTACCACCTGTTGTATCTTATTTTCTTATCCTACATTCTCTTTCAGACAAACCTTTAGGGCAAATGTCCCCCTTTTTTTTATTATTCAGATGGGACTGGACAGATTAACTAGCTGTCCAAAGTCAGTAAAGAAGCTTTGATCTGTTGGCATATTGGTAAAAACATCCACATCTCAACACAGTGAACTCCTCTTTAATTCAAAGACATTTGGGGCTATGGCTACTGAGATTACACCCCATGCTACCTTGAATTTATCATGAGTTATTGTTGAGAGGGATTTGAAAAACATCCCAGAGTTAGAGATTCTTGCTGGACTCTCCAATCAAGGAGTTTCTGCAATGAGGTCCATCTCCACTCGGAAAGATGGAATTATGATGCCAACCAATATCCTCATTCTGACAATTTACATCACTATGTCTACCTGCAATCACAAAGGGAGGTTATCTCAATTGCAGTATACTGCCGTACATTCCAAACTCTCTCCGATGTTTCCAGTGTTGGAGATTCAGCCACTCAAAGACGTCATGTCATGGTTTCCTGACATGTACTCATCGTGGTGGCAAGGAGCAATGTGCTTATGAGTGTGAAATGGACCCTCATTGCTTCAATTGCAATTGCTCCCACCTGTTCTACTTTTGTTCTTTCCCTAAATGGCTGGAAGAAGAAGAGGTGTAGTGTCTGAAAACAATTATTAACATGCTGCACTTCATTCCACAACTATAGTGGGAGCACAGACAGATCTCTCTGTATCTTCAAAAGAATCATTCTCAAAACAAATGAAAATCCTTTTGACCTCCATGGTTAAAGTTAATAATCAACTTCAACACCCATCTTTGTCCCTTACATACATTCTAACAAACCACACAAGATTTACATTTTTTGGTTCTGGGTACAGGAATTTTCTTGGATATATCTTTTTCTCCTACTCCAAGATGCAAAACAACCAATTGTTTGCATCCTCAGTTACTGGAATCCCCTTCCAACAGCAAAGACCTGCTCAGTTGACCCAGGGCAGGATCCATGGAGGTCATTAGACCTCCCTCAAATAAAGACAGTAAAGAAAAAAAGACATGGTCGAAAACAGAAGGGTTCTCCACCCAACGTACCTGCACATAAATAATAATGTCCACCTTGATACAATGGAACTGTCTAGGTTAATGTTCTACTCTGGATGACATCACAACACTGATTGCTTCCTACCACCCTGTATGTCTTTCCTTACAGAAAACATTTATGAAACCTGTCGATACATTTCTTTTCTGCAGTTTTCTTTGTACAGAAGTGAAGGCTGTGTGATGGACGAGTGCATGGAGGGGTGGCACTGTTGGTTGATCAGCATATGCCCACCCTGTCTTTGCCACTTGACACACCCTTGGAGACTGTAGCCATCCGTGTTTCCTTGGGCCGTACAATCACTGTTTGTTCTCTCTACCAGTTGCCTGGACCAACCTATGATCAATCAAGTTTTGATGTTCTTATTGAACAATTGCCATCTTCCTTTTTAATCATGGGGGACTTTTTAATGGACATCCCCTCTGGGGAAGTGCTGATATTGATAGAAGGGGTCACTCTGAAGAGTGTATACTTTCTAACCACAACCTTTCTCTTTTCAATACTGGTTCTACTTATTTTCATGCACCTTGTCTGTCCTTTACTGCTATTTATCTCTCAATTTGCTCCCCTTCATTATACTACACATCAAGCAGCTACTGGTCAAATGTACAAGAGCACTGTACCACCACTTGTGAAGCAGATCTACATTCTCTGCTAAAGATATATCATGCTCTTATTCAGTTGAAACTTGACTATAAATTACTGGTGTGTGGCTCTGCCAGAACCTTGACCTTAATAATGTTGGACCCCAATCATCATCAAGGACTTTGGTTCTGCACTAGGGGTTTCTGCACTTCCCCTGTTCAGAGCTTGTACATAGTCTTGTAAACCTTCTTTGCACCTCTGCCATTTGCAACTGTATTTACTATATGTTTCTACACTTCATTTCTTATCAAAGCATCCCACCTGTGGTTATGTTTTCCTTCCTCAGTGGGCCATACCTTTTCAGAACAGATGGTTTTTCATTGTTTCTTTTGGTCTTTGTATTCAGGTGCAGTTGGATGAATTGGGTCTGTCCTTGGATAACATTGCTGTATCCATGAGTCAGGCCATCCCACCATGGCTTATTACAGTCTCCAAATATGACTTTTCTTTAAGTTGTCTGAGAAAAGCAGATACTCCCAATTGGAAGTACCATCTTTTATTTGCTGAACATCTTTCCATTCCTATTTATATGGATGGTTCAAAATCAGGTGACTGTGTGGGCTCTGTCATGGTTTGTTGCAGTTCGGTGGTTGTATGCAGAATCCCCTCTACAGCTTCTGTGTTCACTGCTGAACTGTTTGCCATTTCTCTTGCCCTGGTTCACATAGATGCTAAGCAGTACTCAAACTGCATTATTTATACTGATTCAGTTTTCTACTTGCCCTGGATTCGCTTCATATTAGTTCACACCTTGTTCTTGCTGATATTTAAAACCAACTGGCCCATTTCTCTTTAACATCTACTTCTATCCCAGTTTTTTTGGATACCTGGCCATGTTGGTATTCACTGGAACAAGCTCACCGACACTGCAGCTAAATTTATCTGCTCTAGCACTGTGCATATTCCATACATGGACTATGGTCCTGTATTCAAGGCTCAGCTTTGTGCCAGCTGGCAGTAGACTTGGAGTGAGCAATGCAAAAACGAGCTTTTCCAAATAAAACCCTATATTAGACTTTGGCCATCTTGCTTCCATAAGGATTAGAAGGAGGAAGTTGTTCTAACTAGACTATTTTTTGGACACAGTTTTTTAATTCTTTGTTTTCTTTTATCTGGAACTGATGCACCAGTGTGTAGTTTGTGTAACACTCTGATCACTATAAGCCACTTTTTACTTTATTGCCATCGTTATGACTCAACGACAGCCCCATTTTAAACATGCTCTGTCCTAAAGTTTGTCCATAACATGAGAGAGTGTTATTGGTGATGGTGACATTGTCCACCTTGGTAAAGTTTTTAGTTTTTAAAGGCCATTAATCTTTTTAATGTGATTCCCTTTTAAGAATGAAAGTCCATATTGTTTGATTTGAACTTAGAAAATGATCATAACATTAAATAACTCGACCAGGACTGAAACAGCCAACTTCAGGTGACTAACACTACTGTTTGAATTACCCATTAGTCATCTTGGCATGTTATTATTAAAATTTTGCTACACGTCTTTTACACCTTTTATTACTTTATTTTTCAAAAATAGCCATAATGTCAAATAGCTTGGAACCAGGACTGGAAAGGCCAATTTCAGGTGACTGGTGGTTTTTGTATTTACCTGTTAGTCTTCCTGGTGGGTTATGATAATTACAATTATGCCACAGAAAGTTATTTACAACTTGTATTACTGTAGTTTTTCTCTTAACATTGTAAACTAGATGTAAACATTGGTTTTATGCAATTTATGTTTTGTTTTACCTTAATTTCCTTTTCATGAATTTTTATTAAATTTACTTTTACTTTTTTTTTTACAAGATGTTTGGCACAGATAGCTTAGCTGCTTTGTGCCATAAAACATTAAATCAACCAACCAATGAAAATTCAGATCAATTGTTCATGTATTTAAGTTTACTGCTTCATTTTAAGTGAGATTTACATTTGCACTTTCATAACATTATTTAAATTTTCTTAGTTCGTGTTTCTGCAATAAGAATTTTTGGAACATAAAATAATTTACACTTTTGTTGTTTTTTTTCACTTCAGGATGTATCGGAAATGCAAAGAATCATCCCTCTATTGGAGTTACTATGTAAGTAAACTGTCAAACTATTAGGTAAAAAATTGTAATTGTATAGGTCACACATGTTCATCCTAAGGATTGTGAAATAATACAAATTACCAATACATAAATATTTTATTGGCTAACCTTAAAATATCTTGTAATTAACCAAGGTTGTTTTAATTAAAATTTATTTTCCCATCACAACTTGGAACTGAGTCATGAAATACTGTAAGTAGTTAGTTAATAATGATTAAAAACATGATTTCTGTAGACAATGTTATGTTTTATTTAACCAAAAATATGAATGTTTAATGTGTACTCTATTTGAACAAAAGGACAATGTTTTAGGTGTTGAAAATGACGCTTCAAAAATAAAGTACATTATGTTTGAGTTTGAAAGAACATTAATACATTAGGTAAAAAGCTGTCATTAACTGGTTATGCTGTTTATTACTTAGCAATCAAAACACATTTTTGTTGATGTTAATTTTTTTCTCTCATTTCTTTTTTATCTTTTGAGATTGTAATTTAGTTCTAAAAGTAAGCTCTGTTTTTAGTCATACATAAGTATCTTATAAAACTAGAAAGAGGAGAACTGTTCTAAGAGTATTTCATAGAATGTCTCTGTTTTTGTTTCATTTTCTGTGTACAAACTTTTAGCTCCTAACTTCATTATCTCTTGAACAGTTTAAAATCTAATTGATTTTTGACTTGAGTAGTCATACCCTTTCTTTCAATTTGTGTACTTGACCATGCTCAAGTTCTCGAAGGTTAATTTATTTTAATCTTCCCTCAAAGAATTTCAGTTTGAGGAAAAACTGGTAAAGATGCTGATGACTAAAAATGAATTGAGTATGGAAAATTATAAATTTCAATTCAATACATTACTTTCTTTCACATAAACAGCTGTTTTTGTTCAGTATTGCGTGTTATATGAAAACATTTTTGGGTGCATGATGCAAACCTTTCATGTCCCCTCAATCAGAATAGACTTATTTTGACATATGTCTCATGCAAATAATTACATAGCAACTCTCCATTAATCTATCTAAGGTGGTAGAGGACCTCCTCACTTGACAGACTTGTTTCACATCATTCACCAGGGTTTTACTTCCATCTTTTTGTTCCTCAAAATACTGGAGGCCTGTCATTGATTTATTCTGCCTCAGTCACTTTTTTCACCATGGAATTCCTCCTCATTCTTCAATAGGCATTTTCTCTGGATCAATGGATGACCAAGATGAACATCCTCAATTTGTATCTCAATATTCCCATCTTGGAATGATCTCATCCTTATTTTTGCTTCATCCATTGAGGGATAGTTTACCAATTTCTTACCCTAGCCTTTATACTAACATTGGCTCCTTATGTTTTCTGTTTGCATTGCATCTTTATGCTCTGTGGCTGAAATTCCATTTTCTCATGGACAACTAGCTACTTTTGGTCCATCTCATACGGTAGTCAACTAGTTGTACTTGTTAGCTTCTTCTTGAAACTGCTCATATAGACTGTTTGATCAGATTAGAGAAATCCATTCTTTATCCTTCTCAATATTTTATTCATATGGTTGTCTTTCTCAACTCTCATTTCAGTCTGACCTAACCTTTTCCTCCCTCAGATTCCATTCTATGCAATTGTAAGTTTGCCATACTCTGTTTGCTCTTTCACTTTCTGCACGTGAGGTTCTGTCAAGGTAACCAAGTATCTGTCCTTATGTTATTCTTTGATTTCTTGTCTTTCTCAAACTTTTATTTCTATGCCTGCTCAATTCACATTTTCCCTTCCAATTACAGCTTTTCAGTCATCTTCTTCCCAATGTCAAGGTTTTCACTCATCTCATTGTTAACAACCTTTTCAGGTTGTTCCCTGTGCAGGTTTTCTTTTCTCTGGTACCTCTTTTCACTTTAACTGTGGATGATCAAGGTCAATATTTTCAATATACTTTTTACATATTTCGGTTCCCCATTTCCCTTTCAAAATACTGTTTCACATCTTCAGTTGAGTCATGGTGGCATTCACTTGCTATATTCATATATTAAAGTTAAGGTTTTATTATCACTTGGACAATTGGGCTTTCCTTTTAGGAGGACTATTTCTCTCGCATGTACTTTCTTCTGCAGGAGACAACTGCTCAGGTGTGGTGGCAAATCAAACATTTCAAGTCTTTTTTTTATTGTTTTGTATTCGCAAATCAAAAAATCACAAAACCATATACTGCTGCATACCATATATTCCCGACATCAGCAGAAAAATAACCAACATTTGGCAAAAACTAGAAACATAATATGACATTTCAGTTAATACCAAATTTATTCAAAAACCATGCACAAAACTAAGGTCTTAGCTATGTAAAAACTACACTGACAAACACCACACCAACATTATTTATAAAATACAATGTGATAACTGCCACGACTTCTTTATTGGAGAAACAAGTAGAAAAATGGAAACCAGATTCAAAGAACACAAAAAGTCGCCTTCACATGTTTTTTGAACACTGTTTATTTAGTATTTAGATATATTCTATGGTTATGTTGTATTTATTTATTTATTTAATTTGCAAACGCAAAATTAAAGAAGCCTTACTTATTCAACAACTCAAGCACAAAATAAATCAATACAAAGGAACACCTTTATACCTATATTAAAAAAAATAATAAATAATATAAAATTATATATTCAAACATGTAAGCATGCCCTCTACATTCCTACACTCAGTTACACAACCCTTTTCAAACCTGTAGTCAGTTACCTCTTTTCTTCTTTTTGAACCTGACAATGACTGAAGAAGGTCGAAACATTGTTCGCTCCTCTATGTAAAAACATTTTCTAAACCCAAACGAGTGGAATATCTTGCTGCCAAGATTTTCACTCCACATTTATTCCCTGCATGCAAGCTTCTTTCACCTTTCATTCTACAACAATATACTTGAACTTTTCACTATTTGATGATTAAGTTTCCATTTCTTCTCCCTTCTTACAAATTGGTAAGCCATGATCCACTCCATCAATTCCACAGTCATTTCTTATAACAATCATAAGGAAGATAATTTATTTAAGAACTTTTTTCTTCAACACATTAGACCTGCTATTTTAGACTGATTCCCATTTAGTTATCTTATAGCCTATTGTGCCAAGGGTTTTGAATCTGGGGATGTATCATTTCTCTTGGTTAGTCTGGATTCAACTTACAGAATGATTGCTTCATCCTTAAGATTTTCATTAGGTTTGATCCCAGTTCGACATATTGATGCCTTTTTCATTTTTATTAGCATCAAACTTAAACTCTTCTCGTGTAGTCCCTGTTTTATCATATTTTGGCTCCAGCAGTCAGTTCTTTCAGCCAGGACTAGTCTAATCTTTTTCTGCATACCAGTCTTTTTCTTTCTTTTCTTCTGTCCTCACCTTAACATATAGCTTCTGTATTTGGTTTCAGCTGTTTGGTATAAAAGGCACCTTTTCAGGTTCCAGTCATTTGTTTCTGCTTCTTGGACAAGTCTGCCAACTCCTCTGGCTGAGAGATTATTCCTTGATTATTGATGCTTGCAGGCATTTTCACATTTCATTGCATCAGATTCATCACTTGTCTTACCTTCTATCTTAGAGAATTCCACCAAATGATTGGTGTAACCTTGAAGGTTGTGCTTATTTCCCAATATCTGCATCTGGCCAGGGGTAGTGGAAGGCACTCATCTTATCTGCCCTGGCATTGCCAGTGCCCATTGTTGAGATGGAATCCTTTAAAAAAATATTAAAGTTATCTTTGACATTAATACTACTCAACAGCCTGATGCAGACTGTACTGAACTATCATGTAAAAAGTCAGTACCATGGAAGTGACTATCCATGTCTTTGGGTTGGACTTGCTGGTTTTTTAAAAATATGGTTTTTAAATTATCCATTGAACTGCTTCCAGTTACAGGTAATTAATAGGAATCCAGGCACTATCCTAGTTCTTGCCCAACATGGATCTCCTTTGTTCTTCAAATGGAGAAAATAAGACCCTTGCTACATACCAGTTTCTAGCCGCTTGTGTTCTGGATCTTAGAAAGGTCTTTTCTGATTATTTGCAGCACAATACAATGGCAACTATGGTGATGTTGGTACTTTCTGTATAGTGTGGGTCACCCCTCAAACATCTAGTATGCCATCTTCCTTTACCAAAATGGGTTCTCATCCTGTCTGTCTGTCTAGAAGAGTAAAAGTAATATGCCTATTTGCTCACTGACCAATTATCCCTGCAATACTTGCAGATCATTCGTCTTTTCTTTAGTTTCTTTCCATTAGACTAGGAAGTACTAAAGTAGTTAAATGCTAATGGTAAGGCTAATCATTTTATTCATACTGGATATTTATTGTAAAATTTAATATATTTAAAAAGATGTTTTGTTTCTGTCTTTTTTATACTTTCATATTTATTTCTAGTCTGTCTGTTCTCCGATACCTGTTTTTGTTTTATTAAGCAAAGAATCTGTCTTGTTAATTGCACCAATTGAAAAAAAAGAATCAGAATAGTATAGATAAATAATGTGCCATAATGATGCTATACATTTTGTTTCCTTATATTTATTTTAACTTAAGCAGAATTATCATGATTTTTCTCAACATCAAACCTATTTGTAAGTAAAATTTTAATCATTTTTAATATACTGATATATCCTAACTGTTTTTGTTTCCTTTATGTTGTGTGTGTATTTTTTTTTCTCTCACACTCAATACATTTTCTTACCCTGTATACAACATGCTGGAATGTGGAATACTTTAAGTATGTGAAACTTTTCCCTAGTCACTTTTAATTGTGTCATTAGACTAAGAAGTACTTAAGTAGTTAAATGCTAATGATAAGGCTAATTAGTTAAATTATAAGACTGTTCTATGTTTTTAGATGAACATTTTAAACTATAATACAGAATTCACTGAATAACAGCACAAATCACTTAACAATGTCAGTGATTAATATATCTGGATAGTCTTTACTTTTTGTACTGTAAACAAATGTTCCTGTAAAATCTTTTTATGAGAACTTCATAACAACATGTTGGGGGGGGGGAAATGGAATTGTTTAGTTGTATCCAGACCTCGCAATTCTTGTCTGTCACAAGAATATTCTGGCTATCTGTATGGATATTACTATTTAAACTTGGTAGTATTTATTATCATAAATGTTTTTGTTGTTGTTAAAAAAACTGTGCACACCATATTGCTAAAAATACTGAAAAACACGAAAGAGCTTTTTCAATTAGAATGGGAACCATCTTTGGGGACAGTGAGTTACTATCCTGCTACACATACCACCAGAAGCAGTCAACCATTGGTACACCTGATGTAATATAATCATTAATAAATATCCTGTACAAAGAAGCTCAAAATGTTGTCCAATGATCATGTCCAAAACATGTATTTGTCTTCCAAGCTTACGTGAATTAAAGTTTGATCTGATTCTCCATTGTACATCCACAATATTTTAGGTCAAGTGGTAGTAAATTAACCCACTGGTACATAATCCAGTACATCATGCAAGTTTGGTTGGGGAAGGCCTGCAGCTACACAAACACACAGAGGATGTATTTTACTGATGCTCTTGTAATATGTCAAGTGTACACTAGATACTTTTTGTATGGTAACCACTACATATTGAAATCACCACATTTATGCATACAGTGAGTATGTTGTGTTCAAAATACTTATTAAATCCTAAATATTTTATGTATTGCAGATTTTTATTAAAAATGTCTTTGTTTTGGAATGTGAAAAGCTATTTTGAGAGCCTCTCTAGAATAATTAAGTGCAGGACCTTTACACTAAAATAATATTTCTGTATACTGTTGGTTTTTATTATAAAACCTTATGCCCAAGTTAAAATTTTAATAAGACTATTTAGTAGTTAATAGAAATTTCCTTTTTCCTTATGTAGACATTCATCTTCATTCGAGCACCAGAACGTGGCATGTTTTAGAAGTAAAGAATATGGAAAGTAAGAAGTTCTTTTGTTGAAGTTAACAGCTAAGTACATTAGTGTGTAATTTGACTGTATCAAGCCTCCGGTTATTAATTTTATCATATTCCAAACACTTTGATTTTTGCACAAGGATATAGATGTCATAAAATTGTCACATATTAATGTGGTAGATACAGAAAATGGCAAAATCTAAAGTAAGCAGTAGCATCATTTTTAGGCATTTATCTTTTACAAGTAATATGAAGTAATATCTAAAACTTTGCTCTCAAAAGTATTGTGAGGTTTCTTGATTCTATCTATTATATGATACTTGTCTATTATCATGAGCTTTCTTGAGTCTGTCTATTGTACGATACTTGTCTGCTGCCATGAGCTTCCTTGAATATTAAAACCTATTTTAATTAATCATTTTTTGTATGATGTATTCAAATTAAAAATAGCCTCCTTGTACACGTATAGTGTTTTAAACAGTTTTTTGACATTTTTCATTGTGATGAATTTTTTTATCTGTTTGGTGATTATAAAATTGAGCATTTCAATGCAATATAAACATAATAATAGTGTCATGATTTATGTAACAATTACTGTTAGACTATCAGTGATTCACTTATTATAGAGATTAGGATTGTAGTATAATTGCAGGTGAAATATTTGAACCTCATAAAGAAGAAAATGCTTATTTTACTTAAACCTTATAAGAATGTAGACTTCGGTTAAAAACAACCACCCACTAATGGTGCTATTTTAACGTACTATTTTGTAATTACAATAAAATTATCTATTTTCATACATCTTATCACATTTAGGGGTATTGAGAGATTATGTAAATAATATTTTGCATGAAACTTTGTAGAATGGATGGCAACTACTTGTTGTGGAGACAAAAATGTAGAGGATGACGTGCCAAAAGTCTTCTGCCTTTTGTCTTCTGAAGTTGTCCATTCTACAAAGTTTCATCATGAATACCCTCACTAAACAATGTATCAAACAATAGTATTTTGCAGTTTTCAAATAAAGAAAACTATTTGTTCATCATAACATGAAATCATTTTATAATTGAAGCAGTCAACATTTTGGCTCCATACATTCATAAATAAATCTTTAGTTAAAACAAAATACCAATTTAAATATCTTTATGTGTAGTGTGTATAAAATACTTGCAGTGTTTACTAAAAACTTGCCAAATTTTATGGAAATACATTAAATACATGTACCTTCATGGATTCTTGGTGGTTGTGAGGCTACATTAAATATGTGAGTTTTTTTGAAAAAGGTTAAAGATGGTTCACAGAACATGAAAGTATATATCTTGGGAATATTGAAGAAGAGCATTTGGATAGGAGAATGGTTTTTCTTGAAGAATATAAATATTATATACTCAGAAATAAATAATTCAACCATGTAGGTTTATCCTTGAAATTCTGAAAATCTTTTATTTAGTTTGAGCTCATGCCATCAACAAAACCTATGATTAAAAACTGCTAAACTTTTTTACACAGCACAGTCATATTTTGCTCAGGATTAGTTACCTTCAGAATCTCCAAAATTGAATTTGTCTGTTGCAAGATGCTCCTGTTGGTTTCATTTATTTTTCTTTCAAGTATTTTCAACATTGAACTTGCATCAATTAAACCTCAGAGTACTTAATTTTATTTTTCTACCTTTCTGTGATGTTGGAGTTGTGGATATTATTTAAAACTAACTGCATGTTCATGCAGTTGAAAAGCCCCATCTGCTTTTTCTTCTCAAATGTTTGACCCTCAGATTAGTTATGAGAGGGGTTATTAATGTTAATTTTTACTTTGATATATTGTTAGTTTTTGCTTTTACTGTGTTTTTATATTTGCAGTTTTAATTTCTTTCCTGTTCAGAGAAAGCTTGCCTGGAATAGTTAATTAGTTTTAGCTTCTGGTCCATTTGCCTTTGGTCATCATTCTCTTTCAGTTATTTATGCTGTTGTTTTTTTTAATACTCATTTCATCTACTCATACTTTTATTATGGACTAACAATGTAACCAGGGTGGGTCTTCATGACATGCTAATTGTTCTGTTTTGGATTAATCCTCCATCTGGACTTCTGGCAGTGATCATTTTTGTTTTGTTTTTTTCCCCTATAAAGACCATTTTCTTCATATTCCTTGGGTTCATCAATTTTTTTACTTTGATTTTATGTTCATTATTCAACTTTTGACTTTTTCAATTTCTATTCAGTTTTGAACTTTTTCTACAGCAAAAACAAAATTTATATTGTACATATGTTTCCTCAGGATCTTTACACTTTTGTTTTTTATGCCTCAAACAACAGAAATTTAAAGACTTCAATCTTTCCCCACTAATTTGTTATCTAGTAATTCTTTCTTTCTTAGTAGACTCTATGAAGATCTTATGTAAAATTATTTTATCAAGGTTTTTGGTTGATGAATGGGGATTTCATAAATGCTAATTAACATACTTTATTTCATCCATCTCCATTTTACACATGGTGGTGGAGTAATTTGGCATTTTATGGCCCTCCTGTTTTGGTCTTGCTCCAGCACTTGTATCTTCAATTGTTGTTTAACACTGAATTGGTCTTCCAGTTAGCTTCTTTTTCATAGTTGTGCATACTGGATATCTTTTGTCATTTGAGATTTTGTGGTAATACTTATTTAGGAACTGTGCACTTATTTCATTTAGCTTTAATACCAAGAGTTTTGGATGGACGTACTTCTACATCTGTCAAAATATCCTCTGATTTGTGAGTGATTGCTTCAATTTACAAGAATATTCCCTTGGGTTGTGCTTTTTTTTTTTTTTTTAAGCATCAGTGTAATCTCACCCATTCACAAAATCTGCCCTTGGGCCTAATATTTTTGGAATTTCTCTTGCTATTCATGATTACCTTCAAGTGTGGCATTCTTGGGTTTCCCATTGTAATTGTTTTCCTCCATCTCTTTTAGATCTGAATTTTTTTTCATTGATATCTTTCTCCATATTTATAATAATGTGTTGGATGACTGTTATCTTTTAGGATCTCCTAGTCTTTTTCAAATATCCTGTTCTTACAGTGATTTGGGCAATTTCACATAAATGTCACAAGTTCATACTTTTGTTACACAACTACTATATTAGTAACCTGGGTTGGTGTCACTCTCACAAACTTTGTTTACTGCAGTATTTTTTATTTATTTGGCTAAATTCATGTCATTCTCTGAACTTTTTATTTCTTTGATTGAAACAATGGTTCATTTATTTTTTTTTAAGTGATTCATGATAGTGCTTTACTGGTTTGTAGTTCTGGATCCAGATTTTTTAGTAGTGGATTACATGAACCAAATTTGGTATCAGTTTTTTTTCCTTGGAGTTTAACTGAGATAAGTTGGTCACACTGTACAGTTGTTACTATTTTATCACACATCTGTTTCACTATGGCTTTCAGACCTCTCATCTATCTCGGGGAGTTTTTGTTACATTTTTGGCACAACTTCCATGATGGCATTTGTTATCTACAGCTTCACAGCTAATTGTCATGTGATTTATTGTTAGTGAAGCTGACATCACTTCTTGAGTAACTCTTATGTAATCATAATCTTCCAGAATTTTAGATTTTCGTAATTCTTATATTCAAGATAGAAGAAAAAATATCCAGTTAATGTGCCTGGTAAAAAGAGGTAATAGAGAAAGACATTGGGAGTTTGATATTTGAATGTTAAGAATTGGTTTATTACAAAGTTGCAATTGCAGGAAGGATTCATTGTATGATTTTCCTTGGTATCAAAATTTCACCATAAATGTATTTAGTTAGTGTTGACTGCTTCAATTGCAAAGTTATTTTAATATTAAAAATACTTTTATCTAAAAATTGTCAAATTTCATTTGTGTGATCACTAAAACTTCCAGGATTTGATTCCGTATTGTGGATATAGAAAGTAGTCCAATGTGGCTTTGCTACAAAAACAAAACAAAATCCATATTTATTTCTCATTTTTGATAGTTCAATAAAGGTCATATTCTTATATTTCATTACTGAAAAATTTTACTTTATGATATTAAATCGTCAAACATGTTTACTAACAGCATAAATTAAAACCTTTGGAACTATTGCAACTAACATCAGTGTTGACTCTTGCATATATCTATTCTTGTAACTGAGATGGCATGTACTTTTATATTTTAGATTATAAAAAGATATTTGATAAGCCATTAAGATTGAGGTATTTAAACCTACTATAAAAATATTTTATATTTGTGGTTATTTCTTAACAATAACATTGGAAAAGCCAAAAAAAATTTAGAATAATAAAGTTTAAGTGTATGTTTATGTAATTCTGTTATACCTACCCTTACATATTAGCTTCTCTTGAGTTGTGCCTTCCCTCTATATGCACAACTTCCACTCATACTTCCACCTCATGTACGAGTTCTTTTGGTATAGTCTTAGCTCTTTTGACTTCACAATTTAACATTCCAGTGTGCAGTTTATCTCATATTTTCATGGCAAAGAGGATTTGCACTGTCCTATGCTACCTTTCTGGATTTCTCTGGTCTGTCTGTAGTTTTGTGGGCATGATTTCCCAGCAATGTTACCTATTACCTCTCTTCTATCCATCTTCCTTCCAAGGCTTTCCATTATTCCCCAGAGGAGTTTTCAACAGGTACATGCACTCATTTTCCAGATTGGTGAATGTATCCTTCTCAGTCTTAGCTCTTCATTTATGGCTCCTTTCTTATTCTGATCTCTTTAGCAGGGATGTCATCTTGTTTCATGAAGGTCTACTTGTTCCATTTGAAAACCTTCTTCTGGCCATTTTTTTTTTTAGACTGTCTTTATTTGTGGATTTTCCCAATACTGAGATTGAGAGTCTCAGGTGGAGGCTGTTGTACATCATCCCTCCCTTGTTTCTTGTCTTTCTCAAACCTCTCCTACATGTATTCCCCCCCCCCCATTCTCTGTTCTACCAGTACCACCTTCCTGGGTTTTCTGAAGCACACCACCTAACAGACTGATATGATGTTTGTTGGCTGCAGTTTTGTCAGCGACTATCCTTTGGGATCTTTCATTGTGGGAGCGTGGTTAACCAAATTTGTTTACCTGTATACTGTAGACTCTTGGGTTCTTCAAGGTCTAACAGAAGTATTTCTTTTATATCTGCTCCCTTTACCTTCACAACACAATTTCTTCTCCTTCCTCAGGATTCCATGTCATGCCAGTGTCTTTTAGAGATACTTCACAATTTCTTGCACAACTATGCAATTGAATAAATATTTTACACATCTCTGGGGTTTTATTCTCAGTTGTTTGTGGTTACAAAGGAAACCCAGAGATTGTCATCCTGTCATTGATCTCTCATATAGAAAACTTAGTGTAGACATTAAACCAAAAGGTAGGGTGTGTAACTAAAAAACTTTCAACCCCTGTGCATGAATTGAAGTTAATATCTGGATGCAGGAGAGCTAAGGATAGGAAGGTAAACATCTGATATATCAACCTTGTTTATCCAAAGACCTGGAGAAAACTGTCAATGGAAGGTTAAGAAAATTCCATGGTGAACTGAAAGATGATGATGAGGATGGAGATATCTTCCTCCTAAGTATGATCAATTCCATCCAGGAAAGATTAGGATGGTGGTGATCTGTTGGTGTAGATGATAAGTACTGTACTTCTTACATGGACCAAAAGAACAATTACTGATGCAATCTAATTTTGGACTGGCCAAATCCATCACATGCAGCTAAACCCTCTGGTTGGTTTTTATCTATCTTACTGCTGCCTGTATGTCTGTTACTAGGAGATCTGGTGTTAGCTTTGAGCAGGACTAGCCAATATAAGTCCTAACACATGTGGTTGGCATAGATCCTCTTCCTGTCACAGACAATGTATCAAATTCCTAACACTGCCTGGTTTTGGACTGGAATTGACCAACCATGTATGAGTGCTCCCTTCCTACCAGTTCTGGGAGGCTGGTGTTTGTTGTGGCCTGGGTTGTCAGAACAGAAGTTGATTTCTTTTTTTTTTTTTTTTTTTTTTTTTTTTTTTTTTTTTTTTTTTTTATCAGTATTGAGGTAAAGATGGTTGATATTGCCTTCCTGTCATGGACCAGAAGACAAGTACTTGATGTTGCCTAGTTTTGGATGGGAGCTGAGTTATCAAATACTTGACTTATCCTAGCTGCTGTACACCATCTGGTTTCTCCAATAACAGATTTGGTTGTACATTTCTTCTGTTCATTTTATTGGCATATATATTGCAATGGGTTAAGAGTACAAGTACAGATATGGTGCAGTCTCCCATGAGCATGACCCTATAAATTAGGGTTTCACACTCATTTGGGCATCTTCTTGGTAATTTTTGGACCTTCTGTACACTGTTTCAGTGTGAGGTTTTGGATATTCTATCAGAAGTTAATATCTTCCTACACTGAAAATGTATTTCTGATAGATGCTTACCTCCTTTCACACTTGAAGCATCATCCCCACTTCCAGTACTACTACTGTGGTTAGTATTGAAGTGATGAGAGTGTTAGCAGGTTTGTCAAGCTCCTGTTGGTGGAAGATTGTTTCATACTGTGGTTTCATACTAGCTATACCATGAAAAGTTACAAGAGGGTAGGTGGGAACATCAAGGCTAGTACAAACTGTGCATATAGAGTGCAGCACAAGTAAAGAAAAGTTATTGTATGAAAAGTGGTATATATTTAAAATATATTTTCAGCATGAGAAAATGTTAATATATTTTCATACGTAAGACTATGAAACCACAGTATGAAGGCAATGTTATAAACCGTGAATTAAGATGCAATCTTTAATAATTTAGAATCTGACATTGCAGCAGCCCATGTTGAGGGCTGCCAAAATGTGTCAGATTTTTCCATTAGAAACTTAATAGACTTAATTTTTCTGTGCAATGTTGTTTTTTTAATCATCCCATAGTTTAATAAAATTTAGATGTTAGAAGAAATGTTTTGCCACCTGAAAAGGCCAATTCATCTACCATGGTTTCTAAGCGAATATTACAGTGGTGATTCAACTACCATGTAATTCTCCCTTAGCACTTACTGTTTTAATCTAGTTTCTGTTTATTTCATTTCATTAGAACAGCAAGAAAATGTTACTCCAGAGTATTTTCAGAAGTTGCTAGATGATTACTTGAACAGAAGTAAATATGAAGTTGTAAGTTATAATCATTTATCTGATAATGTGTTTATATTTAATATTAAAATCAGGTTGTGGTTATATAGTATTGTATTTTTAATATACATTTTTAAGACTTTAGTTTAATTTTGGTACTATCAGTGTCAATGATAAAAATTAACAACTGTGTTGAAAGATACTAGTTCGTGTCTTGTAGATCATTACTTGGAATTTTTCAAAATCCTGTTACTGTTTTTCAAGCACTGAATCATCTGCTTGATGTGTGTTTACTTATGCTGTTTAATATTGCCATGAAAATCTCTTAATATTAGTAACACCTTAATCATTCAAGAGACTAAACTCTCAGATGTTTAATTTCTTATAAACTGAAATTGTTTTCATTAGTAACTGTTTCTGGAGAATGGAAACCTTCAATAAATCTATGGGTATATGTTTTAAATATTTAAGAAATTCAAAATATACTAAGAATAATGCATTTGTACAGGCATACAATGTGCTTTCTACCCTTTTCTTCTTTTACTCTAAGTCTTTCAGTTTTCTCTTAATATGTCCAGAAAATACTGTTGACTTCAATGTAATACAGGGTGGTCACTAGAAAAGCGAAAAATTTGAGGGTCAGATGAGATCATGAATAAAATGCATGCTTACTCATTTCTATTTTGATTTCTTTACATCATGAATGAAATGCATGATTTTAATAATTTTGAGCATCTATGAGTGTAATATAACATATGCCTTTTAAAAAAAACTTTTGTAAAAGTTATTCTTTGTAAAAATAAATAGCTGTTTGACAAATTTTCCGCTTTTCTAGCGACCACCCTGTAGTATTTTTTTCCTTTGTTGTCTGTAGAGTTGATATTTATTACACTTTCTGAGGGTATTGCTGTAACACTGCATATTGTGCAAGAATGTAGATGAATGGTAAGATATATGACATTACAAGTCTTTGGCCTTACCTGTGCCAAATTAAAATAACTAGTCATGTTGGTAGAACTAGTCACTGTGAGTAAATCAAACATTTCTCACTAAGTAAGGAACATTATGTTTGATTGGTACGGAATCATGAATGATTTGCTTAACAGAAAGAGGTTTTGATGGGGGGGGGGTATCAATTTGTGAGTTTTGTAGTGAGCAACCACCCAGTTTTCAAACAAATATGCCTAGTATTTTGTATTTTCAAATAAATTTATGTACATAAATTTCTAATTTATCCTGCCAATCATCCTCTTTTAAAGTGGACCTATCTAGCATTCTTTCAGAAAATTAGCTTAACTTGAGAATACCATGTGTAAAGGAGTTTTCCACTAAATAATATATTGAATGTTATTTTTAAAATGGTTAATTTATTTCATAATTTTTGTATGCGTAAGTGTGTGACACTATACAGTGATTTATTTTTCAAACTTTAAAATGAATGCATACTGACAATAATCTTGTTAATATACATCATAATCATCTTAAAAAAGAATTTTGATGTTTTCCTTTTTCTATAGAAAGTTGTTTGTCAACTGTATGAAGAAGGATTGTGGACCCGAATGTCTTTCACAGAATCTGTTCAGAAAAGATCCGAGATGATGGTGTACAAAGAAATCACTTCTTTTCTTCTCTACTACCCATGGACACCTTATGTTTTGTATTGTGATCTTAAAGTTGCCCATGAAGAACTGGTACACAGAGTGAGTGATATTTGTTTTCAGATGCACTTAAAATGCTTTTATAGGTTGTTTACATACACTGTGTGAGGTTGAAATGTATGCATAGAAAATTTACA
Organism: Carcinoscorpius rotundicauda; assembly: GCA_011833715.1. NCBI lineage: Eukaryota > Metazoa > Arthropoda > Merostomata > Xiphosura > Limulidae > Carcinoscorpius > Carcinoscorpius rotundicauda. The sequence goes on along the minus strand of CM022400.1, from coordinate 61,735,723 downwards.
GACAAGACCAGCTGCCTTTAAATGCTAAGGTGAGAGTGTTTTTGGTTTGATAATCAAAACTGACCCTTTACTTCTTGTGTCGTTAAATATTATAATTCATTCCACTTTGCATAGTGTTAGGGTAATACTTAGTCGGGTAATATACACGTTTTCATTTAAATTGCAAACATAAACTAGTTGTGTCACTAACTTCATCTAATAGTTACTAAAAAATAAAAACTAAGGCACAATACTCTCTATAATGTCAAACCAATTTAATACTGACAGAAAATGATAAAAATGTAGAATTACTGTAACTGTTTTTCTCAAGTAAATAACTACCTTGTGAAAAAATATCATAATAGCAGAGGTTCAGAAATAATTTTTGAACTTGTATGTTATCATTATTAAACATAAACTGTGTCTTGACCAGTGTGTGTGTGTTTGTTTTTGGTGACAAGTGCACGCTTGCAAAGCAAAACTCAAAATTTGTAAAGGTAACAATGAAAACAAATCAAACATATTTTAGAATTGAAGTTTTGTTATATTGTGAGAATTATTGAGTGTTACAAAGAAAACTAAAAACTAAAACAGTTCTGAAGCTCTGCCTGTGTAAACAAAGCACTTATAGAGTTATTTAGAATGTTTTCTAATTGTGGAAAAGTATAGGGCTATTTATATATTAAGAAACTGTGATCTCTTGAATATTCTTTTCCTGTTTCTCTTGTGATTTTATTTCTCTGTTTGAGTTGGAACTGATCAGTAAGTTGACTCTGCTGACAGGTTTAGAAAGATTACATTTGTCTAATTGGCCATATTTACATCATGTTAGTCTTTGAGTTTTAAGTTGGTTTTTCTTTAAATAATTTTCAAACTGCAATTTATTTAATTTAACAGAAATTTTGTGGTGTTCAAAATTTGTGTATATGATGAAAAAACATTATTTTGGTAACTTTTAGTTGAGATGAAGAGAAAACCCACTTGTAGAGAAAAATATATACATAAACATGGCTGGCTTGGGTTGAGAAAAGTTTTCGTAGAGGAGCGACCAACATTTTGACCTTCAATCATCATCAGCTTCGCAAAGAAAGAAAGAGGTAACTGACCAATAGTTGACCACATGTTAATTCAAACCAGCTGTTTTTACACATGTAAAGGAGATTGAACATGGGAAAGTCTAGATGGAAGCACAAGAACCAAATTGACTTTATACTGGTGAAAAAAAAGAAATTGTGGATAATTGTGAAGTCATAACAAAAGCAGAAATAGAAAATGATCAAAGAATGGTGAGAACAATAATTAAGATAAATAAAAAAAATTGGTGATGCTTAAAACTTGATGACAGAATAAAGATCTTAAGATCAATATTAATCATCTGAATGAAACTAAAGAGACTTTGAATTAAATCCAGGAAACATGTTGGAAAAAGACCAGCATCTGGACAATTTTTGAGATTTTATTTGAAAAACCAGAAAATTCAACAGGTTTTCAAAACAAACTTTAAATAAGGATGAGAAGTATAAGCTTTTATGGAGAAAATGGATGACAGGAGAAAGGAATTAAGATGAGGAAGACCATGCAAAGAGAGTTAAATATACTGGGATAACAAAGATAGCAAAAAAGAGAAAAGAAGAAACAGAGCAAGAAAAAGAAAGAAAAGATCTTAAAAGCTGGTAGATGACCTAAGAGTATCAACAGAGGGATTGTAAACAAGAAAACATGCTCAATAAAAAAAAAAAAAAAATACAGGAATCGCCATAAATGATAGAACAGAAATAGTTGAAATATGTAGAAATTTCTATAGATATTTATATACATCAGCTATCAAAGATGAAACATGAAGAAAAATGAGTTTTGAAAACAATAAAGCAGATAAAACAGAAATGCCTAAACTTTTTAGTCTTGCAAGTAGAAAATACATTAACTATGATAAAAAATAGGAAAGTTCCTGGAAACACCTGCCAGTTTGGATTCCTGTACATAGTGAGGGGATCTCCCAGTTCTGTTCTTTCAGTTTACCTCCTCTGGGATCAAAACATCCACTCACATGTTTGCTGTGTGTGGCAACCCATGAAGGAGGAGAGGATCTGGGTGGTTGAGGTGTCCACTTTGGTCTTGAATTCCTGTAAATTGCCAGCCTTGGGCTGGTGGTCCCCCTTGGGTCAATCACCTGGTCCACTCGGGCTAGGGTCAATCAAGTACCAATGTTGGATGTTCTCAACAGGTGTTGTGAACATTATATCTGATGCTGGTATTTGGGTATAGTGCTCACAAAACCCTGACGTTGCTGCAGTGTCCTTGTTTGGCATTGTAGTGCATCCCCTTGGTGGGTGGGGTCAGTTAGCACAGAAATATTCTTTTTTATTATGGATCCTCCAAATAACAACTTGAATAAAATAGTGAAAAATCAGTTCATGGGCAAATAACCATGTTCTTGAAGATTCTAAGCAGCAATCTTCAACATCTGCAACATCTCATTTTCTCATACTGTATTCTTTTTTAGACAAACTTTTTTCAGGCAGATGTCTTCCTTTTTCATTCAGAAGGAACTATAAGAATTTGCTGGCTTTCCAAAGTCACTAAAGAAGCTCTGCTCTGGAAACATACTGGTGTAAACATTCACATCTCAACATAGTGAACTCCTCTTGCATTCAAAGGCTATTGGGGATATACCTATTGAGGTTATGCCTCATACTACTTTGAATTTGTCATGAGGAATTATTATTGAAAGGGATATGAAGAACGTCCCTGAGTTATAAATTCTTGATGGTTTCTCCACCCAAGGAGTCTTTGCAGTGAGGAGTATCTCCACTTGCAAAGATGGAATTCTGATGCTGACCAATGTCATCATTCTGTCATTTACATCACTGCATCCACCTGCCACCATCAAGGCAGGCTATCTTAATTGCAGGGTACTGCAATACATTTCAAACTCTCTCATATGTTTCCAGTGTCAGTGATTTAGCCACTTGAAGACATCATGTCATAGTTCCTTGATGTGTGCTCATTGCAGTGATAAGATAAAATAGAACCTCATTGCATCAACTGCAATAGCTCTCACCCATCCTCATTTTGTTCTTGCCCTAAATGGTCAGAAGAAAAAGAGGTGCAGAATCTAAAACAATTCAAAACATTACTTACCCTGAGGCTCAAAAGTTGCTGTTCACTACTTCATCTCAGACATATACTGCTGCACTTCTTCCACTACTTCAGTGGGAGTGTAAACGGATCTCTCTGTGCCTCCAAAAGAATTATTCTCAAAACAAATGAAAAATTGTTTGACCTCCAAGGATAAAACATCCACATTTGTCCCTAACATACATTTCAGCAAACCCCAAGATCCACTTTTATGGTTCTGGGTACAGGCATTTCCTGGGCTACCTTTTTTTCTCACACTCCAAGATGCAAAATGATTGTTCATTCACGTCCTCAGTCACTGAAATCATCTTTCAACAACAAAGACTTGCCTAATCTATTCAGAGCAGGATCCATGGAGGTCGACAGATTTTCCTCGAATAAAGACAAAGAAAAAAGACATGGTTGTGAACAGAAGGGCTCTCCATCTAGTTGGCCTACACATAAATAAAATTGGCCACCTTGATACAATGGAACTGTTGAGGTTTATGTTCTAATCTGGATGACATCAAAGCACTGATTGCTTCCTTCCATCCTGTATGTCTTTGCTTACAGGAAGCATTTCTTTAACCTGCTAATACAGTCACTTTTTGGAGGGGTGGTACTTTTGGTTGATCAGCATGTGCCCACCCTGTCTTTGCCTCTCGACACAACCTTGGAGGCTTTAGCTGTCTGTGTTTCCTTGTGTTGTACCATCACTGTTTATTCTTTCTACCTGTCACCTAGAGATACCTATAACCAATCAGACCTTGATGCTCTCATTGAACAGTTGCTGTCTCCCACTTTAATTCTGTGAAGCTTTAATGGACATCACTTTCTTAGTGGAAGTGTTGATATTGATAGGAAGGGTTGCTCTGTAGAGTGTATACTCTCTGATCACAACCTTTCTCTTTTCAGTAGTGGTTCTTATACTTATTTTCATGCACCTAGTCAGTACTTTACTGCTATTGATCTCTGTTTTCTCCCCTTCACTATTCTCCTACTTTTTATGGAAGGTTGACAATAATCCACAAGGCAGTGATCATTCTCCTATAATTTTGAGAGAGACTGGCCATGGTCGATGCCACCCAACTCGCATGCCCCAGTGGAAGCTGGATCAAGCAAACTGGCCCTCTTTCACTGCTCTTACAGAACTTGATCCTGCCATTGTCTGTAAGCCATCAATAGATGACTGTGTTATATAGGCAGCTGATCAATGTATTCCTTAAACCTCAACACATTTTCCACAATATCCTCCTCCGTGGTGGAATCCTGTCTACCATGTGACACGGAAGGCTCCAAAAGGGGCCTGGGATACTTTTTGTAGGTATACCACACTCTCACATTGCATTGCCAATACTCTATGTGAAAGCTTTTTGCCAGATATCTTGCACTTCTGCTTCTTCCTCCACTTTCTTAGTGATCACCTCTTTCCTTTCAAACTGATTGTCTCTATGACTGTAATCATCCCTTTACACTGGTAGAACTCAAACTGGTCCTTCATTGGTTTTGCACAGATAGCCTAGTTGCTTTGCATCATAAAACACCTAACTGAACCAACCAATCCTGGAAACGATATAATCACTAATGAAAGCAGGTGAAACTAAAACATTAAGGTAGATAACTATATTGGAGTCGAAAAAGATACCAAACTCATCCATTTTTTTATAAAAAGGGAGATGTGAAGAATTACTTTTCACCACCCTGTTATTTCACTTATATAAGCTATTCACAAGTGCTCTACTAAAAAGATTGAAAATAATTTTGGACAAACATCAACCAAGAGAGCAAGCAGACTTTAGGAAAAAAATTCTCAACAACACATCATTTATTTGTAACTAATAAAATAATAGAAAAATCAAATGAATGCAACTTACCCTTATGTGTGGATTTGTAGATTATGTAAAAGTTGTTGACTGTAAAGCACAACATAATATTAAATGATTTTACTACAATAGATATAAATCTAATTTACATGAAATTTTAAAAGAGATATACACATAAGTAGCAACAAAAATACATCTTGATAAAGAGGCATAATCAATGATAAAGATAGAGAGAAGGGTGAGACAGGATGATTCAATATCTCTGAAACTGTTTATAGCAACTTTGTAAGAAATATTTGGACAAACTGAGGTAGAAAAAGATGGCATAAAAATAGAAGATGAAACACTAACAGATCTCTGGTTTGTTGATGTATCTCTCTTTACAAATTCAATAAAGAAAGAAGGAAGTTCTATTAACCTTTTTGCAATGAGCTCAGTATAATATACACTAGTTTGTCTGCACATTTGCCTACATTTAAGGATTTGCACTATAAGTTTAGATACAACATGTGTATCTTTGCAAAATTTGGTAAACTTTTAGTAATGATTATAAGTGTTTTGTATACAAAAAATCAGATTTTTTTATGAAATATTTATGAATTTTTTTCTTCCAAAATAATGTTTCATTACTGGTGTGAATGTGAAGCAATTTCATTTTATGAATAAGAAAATTATTCTTTGTCCAAAAGATTTCAAATATTATTTTCCTAATTTCTAAAACCTTCTAAATGCATTTCAAACATTTGTTTTCAGTAAGACTTTTAATATATTATGTTTATTTTCTGTACTCTAACTTTGTGGGGTCTGTCACTTAATCAACCTCATAACTATTGTAAGAAAAATTAAGGAATAAATATAAATCATGCTTTTCTTATGCTAGAATGACTACAAATTATAACAGTAAAATACAAGTGTTTGGTCTAAGTAGGTTAATTTTCATAATGCTATATATGGATATATATATTTATTATTTTCTATTATTCTGACCTTGCAGTCATGCCTGCCTAGCATTATATAACTTGTATTGATGTGAGGCACGTGCACTCAGGTCAAACATCCAGTAATATTAAACTAATCTTTTGTCTCTCCTGTCTCAGCTGTGTTTTAGTGAACTAGTATTTTGTGTTATACAGTCACATTTAATTATTATACATTGTATATAGATTATTACTGTTCAGAAATAAATTATTAAACTTTTCTCAAAATATTAGAACAATAAATCAAGAAGTAAAGTAAGCAATTATCTCTTCTTGCTGTAACCTTAATACTCTATTGTTGTTGGACATAGGCTGCTAAGCCTTTTAAAATTTCGTATGTGAAGGATATCAGAGTTTTTTTAGGCTTTATATATGCAATTGAATAACAAAAAAAAAATCATTATAAATAACCACACTGATACTGTAGAATTTTACTATAATTCATTAAGCTTATTAATTGAGATTTATTTATATTTTAAAAAGTATGAAACTTCAAGCAGACAAAAGACACAACCTACTTCCTTAAAAACTTGGATTGAAAGAACACTAGCTTTTTCAAAGATTAAAATATCTAAGAAAACCACTCTGGGTGTATTTTAAGCTATTGATTGGTTATTCACATGTCTTATACTGTAGTAAGTGTATGTGAGGGACTGTCTCAAAAAATGGAAACAGTTGAATAGGGCTCACTGTGTTTGCATAAGCCATATCTCAACAAAATAAAAAGATACTAGGTTCTAATTTTGTGTTCTAGATTATCAATATTGGTTTTTTGAGTTCTTAGTTTGTATAAAATTATGGACTTAGTATTTTAACACCACAAACATCTCATTTTAACATACCACATGACTCCCCAAATCTGTATTTAAGTGTGCTACTTTAATATTTACTTTTAAATTAAGAAATTAACTGATATATAATATTAATGTTTGAATTATAATCTACAATTTGATTCTAGACTTTTGACGTTAGATTATAAAATAGTAGTTCAATAAAATTTTAAATGCAACTCAACAAACACAATAACCTGGCCTTTGAATTCTGATACCTTCACAAAAGGATTAAAAAGTTTGAATGCCAGTAGTAAGAAAGTATGGTTAAAGTACGTAAACATACATGAACAACTATCATGATATAGATGCCATACAAACTGAGATGACGAAACAGAAAGCATCAGAGTACCAATATGGAAAACACGATAAGAAAATAAATTACGATGTGAATAAAAGCAACATGGTGATGTTTCAGAATGTATAAAGAAATTTTAAATCAGAAATCTAAAGGCTCAAGTTATCCCCATTACTTTGAAGAAAATGATCATGAATCAGTGTGTGATAACAACCTTAACATATGATGGCCAAACATAAAAGAAAAAGATATAAACCACACAAAGAGCTATGGAAAATAAAACACTTCATATAACACTACAAGACAGAATAAGAAAAATGACAACTATAATAGATGTAGGTATTTTGATGATAGATTGACATTAAGAACATTGGAATGGCAACAATGGATAGGGAAAAGATCTAAGTGAAGGAAAAGAGAGGATGGAGGAATGATCTAATGGTAGACATGGTATTGTAAGAATAGAAAATACCAGACTGGTCTGACAGAGGGCAACATTTAACAAGGGGTGGTTGCAGCTTTTCATTGCAGGAACAAAAAAAGTCGAGAGATGTCTGATTAACCATGATATAAAAGAGTGAAATAAGAACCACTTTACACTTTGGGTAATTCTTTTTTTCACTTGTTATGCAGAACATTTTTGTACCTTATACATTTTTCCTGTAGTTATTAGCCATTTGTGGACTGGACATAATGCCCAAATGCATGAAGAATGTATTGATGTATATACTGGACATTTAGTGTTTAGTTCACTGGAACATTATATACTATCTTTACATTATGAGTAAACACACAAGTGCTAAACCACTTCTGCATCTGAGGTATTCTATGTTCCGACATCAATATTAAACACTAGGAAACTATGTCTGTCCTATGGACTGAAGAATTAGACATGCAATGTTGTTGTTTGAAAATGCTAGTTCAAGAAACCAAAAATGTGTTACTTTTGAGGACTTGTATGTAACTTGTGTTTCACAAAGATAACAGAACATTCAAGAACACTTGCATGGAAAGAGTTGGTGAGCATAATTTTCTGAGAGAATGTGAGTGAGAAGGTTAATTTTCCAAATAAAAAGCACATTTGAGAGCTCAGTTTTGCAGGCTCTCAAACGGGTGTGTGTCAAGCAGTGAGAAATGAAGGTGTGCATTGCTGTGTGTAGTTTCCTGTTTTTTATTGCTTATCTTTCAGAAAGTGTTAACTTACCTAACAGAAAATAAAAGGGAGAAGAACATCCTTAAACTGTGTACTTATGACCTGGTGCTGGTTTAAATAACTGATATAATTAGGTTGATCAAATTTCTTTCTGACAGTTTTGTAACCTCCAGCAAAATATATGATAATAACTGATAAGAGTTTGAGTTGTCCGATTCTGAAGCTTGTAGTTTAATGAACTATAATATATTTTGCATACTTGTTATATCCACTTGAAATCTGTCAGTTTTTTCCATTTTTGGGAAACACTGTGAAAATACAGTGAGATAACTGTAAAGCTGCTAGTTACAAAACACTTTCATAACCAATATATATTTATGTGAAGGTGGAGCTTGCACTTCTGGTAAGCTTGCAGTAATATATTTGTTTTTTAAGAGGTAGTTATATACCAGCTCTATACACAAGTTGCTCTTCTCATGCCATGTGACACATGCTTATTGTGTACTACAGGTGATAGCTCGGTTGTCTGCCTTTGTTCATAGCAATCATTCATTTACTTATCTTGTTTGTTTACAGTTGAATCACAGCCTGAAAGTTAAATGAAAATATTTTAATATTTAACTAGTGATTCACTTACTTCTTGTCATGGAGTAGCCTATATGATCAGTTAAGTCTAATTGATAATTAGTATATAATTATTAACTAATTGTAATCAGACTTCAGTTAACTCCTAATAATGATAACGATTGAGATTCAATTGCCACAACCATATTTGCAAGAGTACTTCTCTTTCACATTTGACCATATAACTTGCTAACACATTTATAAGCCAACTATCAATCCACTGCATCTGTTAATACATTTATTAACAAACATTAATTATCAGTCTACTATACTTGCTAACACACTTCTCAGCCAACTTTTAATTATCGATTTATTGTACTTGTGAATGTATTCATCAGCTATTTTTAACTATCCATCAACTGTATACCAGGTAACTAAAAATACTGATAAATCACTACTTAGTACCTTACAAATGTGTAAGGGTTTTATGCTTTGGGAACAAAAAACATGATTTGCGCTGGATTAGAGCACATTGTGTAGTAATTGGTGTTTTCTGGTAGCAGCTCTGTTGGAAGTTTTTGAGATTAGTATCAATTAATATAGACAAGCACATTGGTTGGCTACTGCTGCTTACTTGTTAATGTATTGTTAAAAATATAGAGGTAAATATGTTGCAGTGCAAAATCACTGTGAACTAAAGATGTACTAGTATATAATGTTTACACTTTCAGTACTGGAATAATATGAATTTTTAGCAAATACTTTATATTATTTAGCATGTCCTTTAAATTAAATTATAAACTAAGAATAAAATAATTAACATTGACTGTATTTTAAAGCTTTGCAGTTGGCAATCTAACTAGAACCTGTGTATTCTACATAGAACTTTCAGTTATGTCAGTGTTAAGAAATTTAAGGTAAAGGACTTATGAAATGTAAATTAGCATGTGACTAACAGAAAAACATTGGTATTGAAAGCTTTGGAAGTCTTAGATGTCCTGTATAATGTAGCCCCATACTTGTCTGAAAGTTGCATATGCCCATGGTTAGAAACTGGTGTCATTTCATTTTCATCAGCAACAATGTTTACATTTTCTTTGTTTTTATGTTTATTTTTTTATATAAATTTTCAGCATCTGCACAAGAATAAACTCAATATCTTGATGTGGATCAGAAGAAAAAAAAGTCATTTCAGAAAAGTTTTGGTTAGATAAAAAGATTGCACTTGGCACAAATTTGAAGTTCAGGTTGGCATCAGAGTTAGCCACAAAATAGATATTTTAACTACACTATTGTATTCAGTGCCTAAAATTAAAAATCTTGATCCACTTATGAAGAGGATGAGATTAATAAATAATATACATCATTAGAAGATATAGAATAATAATGGTAGAAAAAGCTGACACTTTAGTAACATCTGAAAAACATATTCTACTAATAATTAATAAAACAAAAAACAGGTCTGAATTGTACTGTTCACATCCAGTAAAATCTGACCACAATCAGATTTCTCTGTGTTGAGTTCTAAATATCATCCCAGTGCAATAAAATAGGAACCAAAATGATCAACTTGTTACATTAAATAATCATGTCTATGAACAACTTCTGATAAACTTCAAGATCTTTATCAACTTAAAATGGTCACAAATCACTGGGATAGACTTTCTAGCAAAGATGAAAATAGGTTGTTAGGTTCAAAATAAATGATAAAAAAAAGATTTCACTTGAGAAAATGAAATGAGAGGAAGTAAAAGTTATATTTACTCTTTAAAGGTGAAAAACAGGAAAGCAAAAGTTTTCCAAACATATAGAGATCAAATTCTCCAGTATGCAAATATGTGAAAGTATCAATTCCGATTTTTACATGATCAGAACATTCACACAAATATCTGGAACACATGTGCAAGGTATGGAACATTCTCAAAATATTTTTTTCATGCAACAAATTCCACAAAAATAATTTTAGTACAGTATTTTCTAGATTGTCTTATAAAGAATATTCAGGTAATGTGTTCAAAATCTTATCAAAGAACCTAAAATGTTAAAATGCCATTTCAAAATCAAAGAAAATGGCAGAAGTTCCCAGAAGATCCAGTACTTTCAGTAACATTTGTTTCTAACTTTAGTATCGTGTCTGCTTTGTATCAGTATTATACATCTGAATATTTGCAACACATCCACAACTCTATAATTTTCCTATACTGAACTTGCATCTCTGTTAGGTAACCTTCTGTAACAGGGATTTCCCATAGGCAGCATGATTTTGTGTGGCCCACAAAGGCCTATTGAAAAATAACCTACTTGTATAATATTTTTTGTTGAGAAGAAATGAAAAATTCTGACTTGCGTGGTAAAAATGCATGAAAGCTTCAACTGACATTCACAAATGAAATTTTAAAATTTATTTTGTCTTCACCTATATGTTTATTAAATATGCCTCTATAATTTTACAGTAACAACCTGATAGTAATAGCTTGAATAGCTTTTAAATTATATCACATACACTTCAGCATAGTATACCATCATTTTCCCCTGCTAGGCAAAGTGGATTCACTGAGCTGTATACTCCCTCCATTCTGCTAGACAAAGTGAACTTGCTCAGCTGGTGGTTGTTGCAAGTCTGTCAGTTTGCTGTTCTGGAGGTTGATGTGTTGTAAATTATCACTGTTCAGTTACATGGTAAATATAAAAATGAGCAAAGTTTTTAAGAAATGTAAGATTGATAGTGAAAATAGAGTATACCAGGAACATTGGGATCTTGATTATTCAATTACAAACAATAATGTTAAGCTGCTGTGTTTGATTTGTATGCAAATTATATCAGTTCTCATAGAATTTAATGTGAAAAGGCATTAGTAAACAATGCATGAAGAAAAGTATGAAGGAGAAACTCAAAGTTCAGATTGTGGATTTCAGCAAGAAATTAAAACAACAAATGAATATGTTTAGCAAATTGTCAGAAAGCCAGACATCTACTTCATATGCTTCATACATCATTTCTCTTGACCTTGCAAGGGCAAAGAAACCTTTTATTGACAGCAGTTTAATAAAGAAATATGCTGTTGAAATGGCAAAGGTGTTTGGGGATGCCAAAACTTCTGAGAAATTTGAATCGGAGCTGCTTTACAGCCAAAGCATACAAAGAAGGATAACTGATATGGGAGAACAATTAGAAAACCCGCTTGTTGAACTGGTAGAAAAAAATACTTATTTCGTGCTTTATTGTAACAAAAGTACTGATCAAGCATATGCAAGTCAGCTGTTAATATTTTTATGTGTTATTCATGAAGTTTTTCAATGAAAGAGGAATTACTGAATGTATGTGCTCTTCGTGGGACCATAAAAGAAAAGGATATCTTCAAGACAATGAAAAATTAATTGATAAAATTGGAGGTTTTAATAAGTATTCAGCAATAGTGACAGATGATGCACCTGTGATGATTGGAAAAAATTAGGCTTTGTTGGTTTTAACTTGCCCAACATTTCATTGTGTTATTCATCAAGGAGCTTTGTGGTGGAAATCAGTGAAACAAAACAAAGTTTTTAAACTTGTTATTAAAGTTACTAACATGATAAGAGGAGAAAAACAAAGCTCTTTTACATCGGCAGCAAAATTAAAGAAGTTTTACTTATACAACAACTTAAACCCAAAATAAACCAGTATAAAGGAACGCCATTATACCTATATTAATATTATAGATAAAATTATATATTCAAACATCTAACCCCACCCTCTACATTACAACACTCAGTTACACAACCCCTTCCAAACATGTGGTCAGCTTCCGGTCAGTTACCTCTTTCTTTGTGAACCTGACGATGATCGAAGAGGGTCGAAACGTTGTTCGCTCTTCTATTTAAAATATTTTCTGAACCCAAATGAGCCATTTTTGCACATAAAATATTTGGGTAGCTTAGATCAGCTGGCTCTAACCTCCTTACCATTTTTAGATGATCTCAGTTTGTACTCTTATTCCTTCTGTTTCCATTCTCTTCTTTTTCTTTGTCTTTCTCTTTACTTTTTTTCTTTCAGTTTTTATTCTATTCTCTGCCTAAACTCCCTTCTCTCTGTCTCTTGTTTTTGCATAAGAAACTCTCGTAGTTAATTGTTCTTTAAGCCCAAGACACAACACTTTCTGTCAGTTTGGCAAAATCTGTTGACTGATCATGTAGCATAACCTTCCAGTATGTATTTCAGAAATGTTTCATGCTTTCTCAGTGTGGATGAGGATATATATATATATATAAATAGCTGCATTCTGTTATGTTTGTAATTATTGATATTAAATTCCAGTAATGATTTTTGTAATGAAAGCTGTGAATAGTTCCTTGGATTCAAAATGGTTGAGAACCACTGCTCTTAAAGGTTTTTGTTCTTTTTGATTGTGTATATTGAAATTGGTCGTTTTTCCATTTTGGGCTCTAATATACACTCTGATCATGGGTACTACCTTCATAAGAGGCATAGACTAACGAGCATGTTTTATCTGGTATTGGTTATTAGTTGGTCTTCTGTTTTAAGTATTAGAGTTGAACCAGTAGCTTAGTATTTTATTTATTTGTATTTAGCATTGTTGCAATTTTAGTTCCAAGTTGTTTCTTAGTAAATTGTATTGTTATAGGAGTATTTAGTTTGGATATGGTAGACATAGTGTCATTAAGATTTGTTGAATAAATTCATAATAAAAACTTTCGATTGTCACCAAGGGATTTGTTTACAGCACATTTAAATGAAACTAAAAAATAACTGTGTTTTGGGCACATTTCATGTTAATAGCAAATATGTTTATTGTTTTTTGTTTTCATATGAATATATATGTGTAATAAAAATTGCCATGCTGATTAAAGATGAGTGATTAGTGTAACCTGAATATCAATTACTCAACAGCCAAAACACTTTAAGTAGAAAAAAAATCAGGCAGAACACAGATAGCCTGTTATGCAGCTTTATGCTTAACAACAAGCAAATATAATTGCAATATTTTAATTACTGCAGTACTTGGAATAATTGAAAATAATAATAATCAAGAACCTAATTTCAATTAATTCATTATTTTCATGACAGTGTATTTACTAGAATTTCAATTAATTTATAGATGAAATAATTGAAAATGTAATAATTTGAGACATTTTGATTAATTGATACAATTGTAGTTTCAATTAATTGTTTAGTTTACATTTTTGTGGAACACTTCTGAAGAAGTTGTAAACTAAAATGTGTTATAAGGTCACTTATTTTTAGCATCAAAATGTTTTTTATATGTCAGTATGTACAACAGAAATTAAGTAATCAAATTTATGATTAAATCAATTAAGGTGACACTAAAGTCAACTAATCAAAGTACTGTTTCCAGATGTTTCTGTTTTTGATAATTGTATCTCTCCAAGTAATTGAACTATTCCTATAATTTTTTTCCTTATTATTTTGGGTTAATTTAAGGTTGTTCAGTATAATCAGTTAGAATCACAACTCTCAGATATATGATGTTTCCAGTTATAACTATTTTCAGTTATTCCAACTAACCAAGTCTAATAGAAATAATTGAATAGTTGAATATAATGAGTAATAAGCCTTGCAGTTAATTTGTTACAAAATTCTACTAGTCATCTAACTTAACAGATAAAGTAATAAAATATTAACAAAACCTTACATTAATTGTAGTTAATATAAAATGTGGTTCATGACACAACACAGCCAGATAGTTAAAGTACTGAACTCGTAATTTGAGGGTCATAGGTTCAAATTTCCATCACACCAAACATGCTAGACTTTTCAAGTGTGGAGGTGTTATAATATGATAGTCAAGCCCATTATTCATTGAAAAAAGAGTATCCCAAAAGTTGGTGGTGGGTAGTGATGACTAGTTGCCTTCCTTCTAGTCTTACACTGCTAAATTAGGAATGGCTAGCACAGATAGCCCTCTTGTAGCTTTGTGCAAAATTCAAAACAAACAAACAAAATGTGGTTCATGGTTTAACCCTGGTGACTTTGATAGCAGTTCACCTTATACATAACTGAAGTACTATCATGCTTTGGCATTCAGATTGACTAGTCATCATTTCTAATGACAGAAATAATTCAAAAAAACACTTTGTTTACTTTAACACCATTGTATAATTTTTAGTTTAAGAACATTGTTATTTTTATATGATCAGAGATATGGTGGCATATTAATTTTTTTTACTTCAAGAATTAAATATTTCTTTTTTTGTGAAACATTTTGCTTTCTGTATTTGTATTTTCATAGATTTTTGTGATTTTATTATATGTGTGCAATATCTCTGACCCACTAAGCTGTGAGAAGGTTTAACAAAATTAAATCAGATTATAAAAGCATGCTTAAACTCATTTTGTAGTATTTGTTATATTGTGCAGTGTATTTTTTATTTGATTAATATGATTGTGTTGCATATGAGTTTGATAAGAGCATCCAAAGTGTTATTTTGATTTTTGATGTGAATTTTGATAATTTTTATATCAGGCAATTCTTCAGACCCTTCAAGGTACCAAGGTAAAAAAACTTCCTTTGACAGGACATAAAATAAGTGCACTAATTCAACTTGCTTGGCAGAAAAACAACTGTCGATTTGAAGAAAATGAAGCACTTCCTTACGTAATTAAAAAGGAACTGAAGAAACGTAAACGTATGTTTGCTATATTAATTACATAGATCAGGTTTAATGAATAGGAATGCTAGAACTACTGCAAGTAAGATTGCATGTAGTTACAGTAAAATGCAAATTGCTCTTGCACTGTAGAAATTATTAACACTATAAAGGTGAACCATATTTTGCAAGATAAATAATAATTGGAAGATAAAATTATATATTTAATTTTTTTTTCTAACAACAAGCTTTTCATTAAAAAATATAGTTTAAACTAATTTATCAGAAACTGTTTGAAAAGGTTCTCATTTCCAGTAATAATGAAAGTACAGTTATAATTTTGTTCAATGATAAAGCAAAACCAGGTTTGCATTAAAGTTTGTATTCATTAGTGTTAACTTTGACCAAAAAATGCAATCTGCTTAACACTTTCCTTACATGCATCATTTTCTGTGTGTGTGATAGTAGTTTTAATGAGTTACATTCAACATTTAATTAGACTACTTTCCATCATGATATATGAGTAAATTTAGCATAAAAAGGTAGTTTAGCAACCCAAAATTTAGTAAAATAATATTTTTAGGTTCTTAGTTTTATAAAACAATATTTAAAAAAACAAAACAGAATTTTACCGGGCAGAAGAATTGTGACATTTTCTCTCTAGGTATCCCATTTTCTATAATTTTCTATCCCTTCCAGAAATATGAAATTTAACTTAAATTATTCATTGTAATATTATCATTACTCAGGCAAAGCATAATTTTCATTGCCTTCAACCTTACAGGGTTACAAAACCATCAAGTGAAAAATCAAACCACTCTTGTCACATCCTCTCTCTCAGAAATTGTCAATATCAATTATAATACTACATTACTTATGAATTAGAGAAAGCTAGGGTTTTAATCTATCAAATGATGTATAATTTTCTATTGTTTTCTGCACAGAGTTGTCAATGCCATATTTGATTTAAGCTTTATTCCTAGGGGAAACGTTAATGGGCTTCAGATGAATTTTTAACAGTTCTTGTCACACAGTTTGAAAGCTAGGTAATATATGACAGTTATGTAATAATGTTTTCTTTTTACATGTTATTACTCTATGTTCTTTGTTGCATTATTCAATTAAAGAAATTATTTAGCATAGTACTACAAAGCATAAAAAGTAGGGTTACGTATTGACAGTCAAAAGGCATTAGAAAAGCTCAGATAGTTTACTTCTTGTGTTTCATGAGAATTCTTTATTTATTACTATAAAAGTAAAATATGAAAATTAGGAATTTTTTTAATTAGATGAGATAAAATAGATAATAAATATTTTTACAAGGTAAACTTGTGAGTAGCTCTTGCATTATTTTTTCAATGGGGGCAATGTTTTAATATAAATATTAGTTAAACAGGGATCAAAGGGTAGTAAAACAATAAAGTTTAAATATAAATGCATGTGTACTGTTACAAGTATAAAGCTACCTAGAATAAAGAACAGGAAAATCACAGATAAATATGAAAGTTTACTTGGAAAAAAGTTTGAAATTTAGTTCGGAGGTTTTAGAGATTACACAAATGAAGTGAGTTTTTTGAGACAAAGAAAAATATTTTTAATTTTAACATGAAAATTGCTTTGCATTTGGACCAGTTAGAAAAAAGATTCAATAAATTCACATAAAAGTCTTTAGTAAAAACAGTTCATTAAAATCTATTTTTTATGTGCAAAAGTCTTGTAATATTTACTGAAAGTCTGCCAATATTTGTGAAGATACATATACTATATTAAAAGCTGTAGTGTGGAAACTGTAATGATTACAAAATGAAGTTGGTCAATTTGACCAACCTTGTGGTGAAAGAACTAAAAGAAAACTAAAAATCGGCCTAGTGTAATGATTATTATTAAATTGTGTTGCAGTAATTGATAACTCAAACTTATTATATATGCTGTGATGAAATAATGTGAAAAGCTGTACCACATATACAGCAGTATAAACAGTTAACAATTTTATTTACTTGAATAATTTGATGACTGTCACACAAAAGATGTCAGGAATACCATTTCAGTGGGTCATTTTTTTGAAGTGGTGTTTTCATACACTACAGTTTGGGTCATCCAACATTAAATACAGATATTAAAACACATTTTAATTATTTAAAGTATTTTGTGTGACACAATCAATACGTTTTGTAAAGTAATGTGATGGAGGTCTATTTTTAACCTTCAGTTTATACAGCCATTGGGCTATACTCTCCTTTCAGGGAGGAAGAGGATTCTCCTATATGGTGAAAGTTCCTCACTTGAGGGCCCAGTTTCTCCATTAAAAAAAATGGAGGGAGATATCTATGTTTATATTTATTTAATTTTCTCTGTGTACTTATCTTTAATTATTTTAAATTGACTGAGAATGATACAAATTAAATCTTGCATATGGGTAGTAAACAACTCGTTTTTTTATGTTCTTTTAAATATAATTATGCTTAGTGTTGTACACGTTCCACCATCCCAAAAATATGATTGGAAAACAATTTTCAGGACAGAAGTTGATTGAGGGTATTGTAACCACACAAACTGTAAAATTGTGGCATATTTAACAGTACTGTAAAGTAAAATGATGCCAACTGCTGTTTTCAGTATTAATATTTGTCTTGAGGTTAATAAGGCTCTATAGGTTGTATATTGCTAAGATTTTAATGTATTTGTTGTAGTTTATGGCATATATGATGCATTTGTATTTTTTGATAAAAGGCTCTGAAACTCATTCTACGTCTAATACGAAAAGTTAAGGAAAATGCATCTCTCAGATTTGCCCCCATCATCTATATTCTACCTAGTCCTTCCCCAAATAACTGTAGTTTAAAGTTTAAAAATCTCAGTTGGCTGTTATTCCTGGTGGGTTGGTATGCCTTAAAAAAATTTTTTAAACAGAACACACATGAGGAGTGGACCAAATGGATCTAACAGCCTCACACTAAGAAAGAGTGAAACAGCCCATCTTTTCATCGGTATGTGAATGAGTGAAATATTCATGGGATGCATAAAAACAAAGAATTCACAATCTATAATCAGTAATATGGTGGTTTTGTTGGATATTTAGATTATTAACCTTCTTTTTTCTTTTTTTTGCTGAATAACAACTTTTTTGTTCTTTAGCTCACAGTTATGCCAGAATGTGTTTTTTGTGCAAATTTGATGTTACATGTATATTCTCATTTAAATAAGTTTTTCTTGATACTTACAGAGTTCATGTTTCTTATTTTTTTTGTTATTTGCAGTAAACAATAAATGCTTTGATGCACTCAGTTTTTGGGGGATTTTTTCTCCAAAATATGGGTGCATCTTATATGTTAAAATGTTATAATGTTAAAAGTGCAGAATTATTGTAAGAGGTAGAAATCTCCAAAATTCATAATAACCATTCATAATTTTGATTAATCAATCTTGCTTTATGTAAATATCTTGACCACTTAAAATATAAGGATTAATTAGTGGTGTTAATAGTACTTATTTTTTAAACACGTAAATAGATACAGGTTATTTGTGGTGAACAATGAATAACAATACATATTTATATCATTTTCATCTGGTCAAAAATTGAAGTAGACATTTAATTTTATGCATGTCATAAAGTATTTTTAAAAGTTAATATCATATGTGCCTAAAAAGTAACTAGTCATACTGTATACTATAGGCTTAAACTTTGTTTATAATATAAACTGTTAGATTTTTTTAATAGAAATAAAAATAATGTTGCAGTTTCAACTTGGGTTGCAAGATCCGCAAAAAACAAGTAACTGCTCTTCACTTATACAAAATTTCTGTGGCTTTAATATATAGAGCATTGTCATAATAAATATAAATTCCTCTGATTTTTTCTCTTCCATTGCCAGCAAAAGAATTGGTAGAGGACAGTAACATTGTGAATGAGCACAAACATCAGTACAGAATACAGGAGGAATATGTTGAAAAACAGTTTGGTAAATATGAGCAGCCATCTCTTGAAAGTGTCTTGTATTCTGTAAGTACTTATAAAAGCTTAAATTTTTTATATCAGTTGTTTTAGGAAAAAAATTGCTTACTTTGTGTTTAGAAACACTTCCTGAACTGTCTTATTTCATGATAAACTGTTAAATGGTCAAGTAGTATTTTTTTAAATGTAAAATAAATTGGTGTTGCATAACTCTTGGTTCAAGACAGTGATTTTCAAACTGTGGGACACTACTTTGTGTGTTTTTTTTGGGGTGCGTGAAAAATAACTGGATAACATCCTTGATTTTTTTAAACTGAGTGTTTGTTACTGTTGACTGTGTGTGTATGTATGTATGTGTGTGTGTGTGTGTATATATATATATTCCACAATTTAAATGAATATAATGTTGAGAAGGAAGCATAATGAAAGGTGTGACAAGTTTATTTAATAAGTTGTTGTTGTCCATTTCACAGTGAACTCAATATGAATTCTCTACTTAAACTATCTGTCAAAGAACACACAGTAAACAAGTTTGTCAAATTATTACTTTTCAGGTTTGTGATTGTTACTATTGTAAAAATGAATTTTGCGAAATTCACTTATAATTTAATAATAATAACTAAAAACTTGTTTTTAATCCTTTCCCTGCTGCCCCCTTTCAGTGGCACAGCAGTATGTTTTTAGACTTGCACTGCTAAAAACTGGGATTCAATACCTGTGGTGGGCAGAGCATGAATAGCCCATTGTGTAACTTTGTACTTAATTAAAAACAAACAAACTCTTGGTTTTTGTGATAAAGATTAAAACACAACAGATTCTTTTCCTTTTACAACTCTTATTGAGATACTAAAAATAATTTTATATTAGCAAGTATAGTAAATCTACATTTACGAATATTAACTTCTGATCATAAAGTCATTTATTTAGAGAGAAACTAAAAATCAGTATAACTGTTTAAATATAGTGTTCATATGTTCCTGCTTCCAAAGATTAAGGTGCCTTGTTTCATCACTTAGGTACCCTTGTAATTAATGTTTGGCCATTGTAATAAGTATGACAGAAGCAAAGTGTTGAAGCAGCTCCGAACTAGTTGGGTCTTTTATTAATACTAAACACTTGTCTTTTACTTTAACTTTGCATGATTAAAACTGAATATACAGTACGGGATTCAGAAAGCTTGGTATTTTTTAAAATAATGTAATATGTACTAGTAAATAAAATTTGTACTCAAAAAACAGAAAAAAAAAGTTTTACAATTGTGATACTCTTCCTAAAGGATTTATTTCAAGACGTTCATAACACTCAAGCTAGAATAACAGTCAGACAACATATTTCTACAAAACTAAAATCTTTCCTGAACAAAATATCTTTGAGGAAATTAAATTAAATAAACGTTGTTCGCTCCTCTATGTAAAACATTTTCTAAATCCAAACGAGCCGTTTTTACATATATATTTCTCTACAAGAGGGTTATCTCGACATATATTTTCTGTTTATATTGCATTTACACTACTATTTCTCATTATATTTGTGCACATACTAATTTTGAGTTTAGATTGGATATACTCTATACTATTTTGTAGAATTGTTTTAATATGATAATTGTCAGTTCAATCACATTACATTTGTCACTGTCATTGTTGCACACTAGATTTTTTGTTACATTATTTATCACTACTAACTGTCAGATCATGTGAAATGTTCCTTAAATCAGTTCACAGACTTCATACTTCAGTGTTTAGGTTGTTTATACTGTACACAAAATGTCAGTTTGTATAAAATCAACTCACATAAAAATGGTTGTTCATGATCTGTGGTGATAACCACTTAGCTTGATCCTGAACCATGATCTGTGGTGATAACCACTTAGCTTGATTCTGAACCATGATCTGTGGTGATAACCACTTAGCTTGATCCTGAACCATGATCTGTGGTGATAACCACTTAGCTTGATTCTGAACCATGATCTGTGGTGATAACCACTTAGCTTGATTCTGAACCATGATCTGTGGTGATAACCACTTAGCTTGATCCTGAACCATGATCTGTGGTGATAACCACTTAGCTTGATTCTGAACCATGATCTGTGGTGATAACCACTTAGCTTGATTCTGAACCATGATCTGTGGTGATAACCACTTAGCTTGATCCTGAACCATGATCTGTGGTGATAACCACTTAGCTTGATCCTGAACCATGATCTGTGGTGATAACCACTTAGCTTGATCCTGAACCATGATCTGTGGTGATAACCACTTAGCTTGATCCTGAACCATGATCTGTGGTGATAACCACTTAGCTTGATCCTGAACCATGATCTGTGGTGATAACCACTTAGCTTGATCCCGAACCATGATCTGTGGTGATAACCACTTAGCTTGATTCTGAACCATGACTGTACTTCTTGTTTTGTTGCTGCACATAAACAAATTGTGGCAATTTGCAAGTGCATGTAGAACTTAAGTTTCATGTTGGAATTACATAATAGTCTTTTCCAGTATGAAATTTATTATGCAATTATATGAACATGCAAGATGCAAAGTTTTTGCAGTAAAAGAAACAAATATCTGTAGTTTTGAACTGTGTTGGTAAAGCAAGAAAATGCATTATTTTAGTAGGGAAAAAGTGATCTATTTCATGGACAGATGTAGTTAAGAAAGTTAAATATCTTGCCATCAGAAAGTAAACCATGAACACAGTAGGTTATTAAAGTCCCAGAAGAAACCTCTCGTGGAAATGAAAAATATTTCACACAAATTTAAGTCTACAGAAAGATTTGTTAATGATTGTTTTTTTAAATACATAGCTAGAGGAAGCTCACCTGCCAAAAGCTATATGAGACATGAGAATGTCGCCATTTTAAACAAAGTATATATCTATTTAAGTGCCAACAAAAATCTAAGTGACTTATTAGCATCTTGCCAGTTCTAAAATGTTTAAAAAATAGTAAAGTGCATGTCATTATAGATTTTTCTCAAATAATTTAAAGTGATAGCAGATTAAAGCTACAATGATAAGTTAAATAGCTAGAGTTTGATGGAAATATGCAGTATGAAGCATGAACTCGTGTATCTTTAGGCCCTTGAAAATTACTATCTCCCATCATGGGTTTTAAAATCATGTAAGGAAGATAAAAACTTGTTTGTACAGCAACAGTTACTGATCAGACAGGACTGCTGTAAATAGCACCACTGTAGAACACATGGCAGACATTCATCACACATTTATTTCTTAAAACTAAATCACAAGAGACCAAAAAACTTGAACTGGTTGTGACTGGAAGTTTTAATTCAAAAAGTTAATTTCCATAAATTTCAACTCTGTGCACTGTTTACTGTGGAGTGTTTCAAGGCTGTTTTAACTTGTGAGCATTCCCTTCTAATGGAACTTATTCATTCTTTCTTTAACACGTTTGCTTCTATGTGCCATATTGATGAGTTACAACCAATATTCTCTCTAATTTTTTTAATCCATGTGTGGAATCATTTTTTTTCATTAAGACTGTGTGGCTGCTTTGCAATGCTGACAGTTGGTTATTTATGCTTTAGACCTATGAACTCTCAGGGTCATTAAGGCCATTAACGTCTTAAGACTCCTCACCTTTATTGAGGACTTACATGGCACTTGATTAGTTGTTGTACAGCTCAGAAGAAACACTGGTCACAACTGACTTTTAATTGTGGACTACATGATACACTGGTGAGTCCCAGACATTTTTGTTTAAAAGACAAATTTCTCTTGTGGCATATGAGTTTGGAACATTTGTTGCTCCTCAGCACCTGTTGAATATTTCATATGAGTTTGGGAGACTTGCTGCTCCTCAGCACCTGTTGGATATTTCATATGAGTTTGGGAGACTTGCTGCTCCTCAGCACCTGTTGAACATTTAATTTTGGCGATACTTAATGTGTTACTACAACTGGTGACAGAAGAGGTGTTAAATAAAACAGGTTTGAAGTTAATTTCAGTTTTCTTTTTCCAATGTTTAGGGTTAGTTATTTCTTTGATATTTATATTATTAATAAAATTTAATGTGGAGATTATTTGTAATTTGTAAATTTTTGTACTGTAAATGTTTCTCTTTTTTTATTATTTTCTTTTGGTGTAGAAAATTTTTTTTTAGCACTTGCAAGGATAACTCTGTCACACAACAATCACATCTAATTAGTATTTTTTTCCATAATGTTTTCATTTTTAATAATCATCTTATGTTTTATATCTCAGGAAGCTATTCTCAATCTTAGTAGCTATTTGTAGTGAAAAACAAACATTTTTCTGCAGATTAAAACAAGTTTTTATGGACTTGATGAGTCAGCAGAGAACGAACTTGATGATCTCCAGGTTGTTTGTACAGTCAACCTTAAAGGCCAGTCTGTTCTGGAAGGAATCAGGGAACTTGTTTGTCAGGGGATTGCAGACAGAAACTTGCCAGACTATGTAGGAAACCTTTCTTATGGGGGTGTGAACAAGGTAACAATTAAAGAAGACAAATGATGTGACAAGAAGAAATGCCTGTACTTTTTACAAACTTCTGTTTTACTAGGTTTAAGTAAGAGCCAGGAATGCATTCCTATGATGTAGTTGTATTTTATTGTTTTACATCTAACACTGCTGTCAGTACAGTTTGAACCATTGTTCTAGTTATATCTGGTTGCAAAATCTTTTAACTAAAAATAAGTTTCTCTCTTCTGACTTCACTTGATAACCGCTATACTTAAAGCAACATGTACCTTTTTGACAGTCCACACTACAATAGCCAACTGTAGAATTACAATGACTCAGCTTACTAGTGAAGAGAAAGGGCTTTGCAAGCTGTTTCATAAAAAAAAGATCTGTCTGTCTGAAGAAAACAGAACCAGCATTTAAAGTGGAGAAACAAAACACATAAAGTTTTATTTTAAGTGTAACAATTCATGATAATTGGAATGGTAATGAAACTTTTTTTGTAAATCAGTTTTTATTTGTTATTTTGAAAATGTTGAAGATTATTTTTATTAATCAACCAATGTACTGTGAAATTAAATGTGGTAAATTAAATGCATGGTTTAATAAATTACTCATGGTACATAAAAATTTTTTAATATTTGATTGATTTATCAGATATTGTTGCAAACTTGCAATTTCTATCTGTATTTGTTGCATTTTAAAAAAGGAAAGAATCATTAATACTTCTTATGGTAAGTAATGAACATTTTTTAAATTTCATATTCATGTGGAAGTACTTACTAAAAGTAATAAATTGGTTGACCAAATTAGTTTCTTTGAATCATTATAAAAACATATATGAAAATCCCACACCTGATATTAGTAGGAAAACTACAAAAACTCTTTTCATTTACATTTTCAACAAAGTTCTTAACTGTACATTAAGGCTATTAAAGATGAACTTGATAAGAAAAGATAACATGTATAATGTCTATGTTGATAGTAAAACTCTTTGTACTTTTTCTTCTGCTGAGTGAATAGTATTTATACGTGGGTCTTAATTGTGACTGGTTTGAATATATAAAACTCGTAAACGTACAAATTTAGAAGAAACTAATAAAACAAAGCTCAAATAACAAAAAGAATTGCAAGTTGTCTCTTTTTTCTTTTTCTTTAATAAGATACATCTGGTGTTCTTCCAGTTAGGTATCTTTCAGTCATTTACTGAAATCGTACAATTAGACATTTGATATACAGGGTGGTCGCTAGAAAAGCGGAAAATTTGAGGGTTAGATGAGATCATGAATAAAATGCATGATTTTAATAATTTTGAGCATCTATGAGTGTAATATAACATATGCCTTTAAAAAACTTTGTAAAAGTTATCCTTTGTAAAAATAAATAGCTGTTTGACAAATTTTCCGCTTTTCTAGCGACCACCCTGTATATTTACAGCATCATGATTACAACACGAACTAATCATGCATATTTTTATCATTGGCCAATACTAAATTAAACTGCTCCTACATGTTTAATGCTCTATTATTTTGGTGTCTTCCTCAACACCAGATATTTGTGTTATGTAAATCTTTGTTATTCAGTATAGTTTATAATGTACAGTGTAAAAGTCCATGAGACATATACATGCTTCTTCACACAAAGTTGACCATTAGGCTTATAAAACTGAGCTTTACAAGTCACATTATGTTAGTATGAAATATTGTACTCAATAGTTGACAAGCCTGCTAATTATCTTATGAAACTTCTCCAACTACACAATAAACAAATATGTGACATAGATATGTCAGTATTTTAATGGATGATATTTAGATCAGAAAGCTTACATATTTTATTATTTTTTCTTTATTACATAACATACAAAGAGTGTGTCTTCATATTTTAACTTAAACTTTGTTTACCTTCTAGAAATGAGCCAATAAGACTAGTGTGGTATGCGGCTAGAATGCTTGAATCAAATCATGTCACTTAGCATCTTTGCCCCTTTTAGTAGTTTGGGCAACATAATGTTATGTTCAATCCCACTCTTTGCAAATGAAAGAGTAGTTCAAAAGTTGACAATGGGTGATGCTTATTATTCTGTCACTTCAAAATTAAGAATGTCTGGTTCAGGTATCCCTCAAGTAGACTTGTGCAAAATTAACAAACAAACAAGCAAGACAAAACAGAATAACAGTTAATAATTGTGTTGTTTTACTGTAAGAGCTGTATATTTTTGTAGCTGGTAATGTCCTAATGTTGTTAATAGTCATGTTGTTTCACTGTAAGGACTATCTTTTTGTAGCGAGTAATATCCTAATGTTGTTAATAGTCATGTTGTTTTACTGTAAGGACTGTATCTTTTTGTAGCTAGTAATGTCCTAATGTTGTTAATAGTCATGTTGTTTCACTGTAAGGACTATCTTTTTGTAGCGAGTAATATCCTAATGTTGTTAATAGTCATGTTGTTTCACTGTAAGGACTATCTTTTTGTAGCGAGTAATATCCTAATGTTGTTAATAGTCATGTTGTTTTACTGTAAGGACTATCTTTTTGTAGTGAATAATGTCCTAATGTTATTAATAATCATGTTGTTTCACTGTAAGAACTGTATCTTTTTTTAATAATTAATATCCTAATCTTATTAACATTCATGTTATTTTACTGTAAGGACTATCTTTTTGTGATAATTAATGTCTTTATCTTATTAACAGTCATGTTGTTTTATTGTAGGAGTTGCATCTTTATTGTAGTAAGTAATGTCTTAATGTTATTAATAATCATGTTTTACTGTAAGAGCTGTATCTTTTTCTAGTAAGTAATGTCCTAATCTTATTAATAATCATGTTGTTTTACTGTAGAGCTGCATCTTTATTGTAATAATTAATGTCCTAATCTTATTAACAATCATGTTGTTTTATTGTAGGAGTTGCATCTTTATTGTAATAAGTAATGTCTTAATGTTATTAATAATCATGTTTTACTGTAAGAGCTGTATCTTTTTGTAATAAGTAATGTCCTAATCTTATTAATAATCATGTTGTTTTACTATAAGAGCTGTATCTTTTTGTAATAATTAATGTCCTGATCTTATTAATAATCATGTTGTTTTACTGTAAGAGCTGTATCTTTTTCTAGTAAGTAATGTCCTAATCTTATTAATAATCATGTTATTCCTAAAGTTAATAATAACCATGTTGTTTTACTGTAAGAAGTTTGTCTTAATTGACGTAAGTTGGCAGATAAATATAGGAAAAATGTTTAACTTACCAATTAGATTTGTGATTCATAATATTATAATTTGCAGAAAACTACTACAACATGGTAACATATTGTAATATATTATCTTCTGTGTGAAACAACTGGATTTTTAATCCCACTGCTTGTTGGTAAAAGAGTAGTCCCAGGGTGTCTGTCACTGTTAAATTATAGACAGGTAGCTCTTGTGTAATACGTGGGCCATGTAGGCTATTCACTGGATTTTGGCTTTGCTACCAGTCACAATAGATTTATATTTAATCCAGAAATAGAGTCACAAGTGGAGTACATAAGTCACTAACTCAGTATTTTATGGTTCAACTGAAGAATTGACTCTGTTCATAAACAGCAACACTTTAATACACTATCTCAAGATACTTTGTAATATGAGTATTAACAAAAGTATTTTTGAACATATTTATTTTATTGCAACAGAACACAAGGGTTATGTCATCACATTTGTTGACTTGCTTTCAAACTTTTATTGAACCACTGTTTTATAGTTTTATGTCAATAAGTTTAATATCAAATTTTAGTATTATGTATTACTTAATTTCTTAATATAAAAGTGCATATTAAAATGTACCTAAATATTGATTTTTGTTGATGATGGTTTGTTGAATTCAGCACCAGTTCAAATCTGATATTTGTGATGTCCAAATACTAAGTCTCAATCAGTGATGTCGAGAAACCCACTTGTTGAGAATTTTATATGCAAAAACGGCTCGTTTGGGTTCAGAAAATATTTTAAATAGAAGAGCGAACACCGTTTCGACCTTCTTCGGTCATCGTCAGGTTCACAAAGAAAGAGGTAACTGACTAATAGCTGACCACATGTTTGAAGGGGATTGTGTAATTGAGTGTAGAGGATATGTTCTGATGTTTGATTATATTTTTAATATAGGTATAAAGGTGTTCCTTTGTATTAGCTTAATTTGGGCTTGAGTTGTTGTATAAGTGAGGCTTCTTTAATTTTACGTTTGTTTCTTTATTTAGTATTTGGGTGTTTTCTAATATGATTATGTTGCATTTATTTGACTTGCAGTGTTTGAAAACATGTGATGTGACTTTTTATGTTTTTTGAATCTGATTTCCAACATTTGGCAAAAACTTGTAACAAAATGTGGCATTCCAGTTAATACCAAATTTATTCAAAAACTAGGCACAAAACATCTATATACATCTATTATTGTTTAACATAAACCACAGTTACAATGATTACCTCAGAAACTGATTCATTGTTATATATCAAGAACTAACGCTTAATAACAAAATGCAATGAGTTGTTTGATCATCATATCATCATATGATGATCAAACAAGGTCTTTCTGATCTTGTTGTTATTCTGCTGTTTTGAATCTTCTAAACCTTGTGTTAACAAAGTGGAACACTGATCTGTCTCTGTTTATGATCCTCATATACAACATACACACCTTCCATTTGGCATAATGTCCAAATGGTAACACATGACAATTGCAATAGATAGGACTATCATAGTTAAAATGTCTGTATGGTGGACACCCAAAGTTTTCCAGATTTACAAATGTCACTTCTGTAAACTGTGTTACTAGTCTTGTTTTGTCCATTCCCTTAGAATAAAGTTTAGAGTATATCTGGCTTAAGTCATGGCAGATATCAACCAAATTAGTTAAGTTGTCCTTCTCACACAATGTTGTACAGTTATGTCATGCACCACTCAACATGTCTGTTGTTCTCTTTGGTTGGAATGGTGCTTGAAATTGTGTCGGCCCATCCCGTAAATGTGTTCTTGATGTAGCATTCCTTCACTGTGTACACGTCTGTTACCCTGAAACCTTCAACAACTATGAAAGCTTTGTCTTTTCTCTTCTTGTAATGGTATAATATCAAGTTAGGTTGAACCCAAAACATTGTCGGCATAATAGTATCTCTTATTACAGTTCTGTTTACTTCTTTGTCTTTGATCCAATTGTTCCAAGTTTTTCCTGTGATCTCAGTTATAAGAATTCACTTGCATACTTCACTCCATCAATTTTCTCATACACCTTGATTCACGTTTGCAAACACATTATCTTTGGTTTTCTCATGTTGGTAATAATTTTTGGTACTTTCTACATCAATGATTAAACTAAACCTGATTTTTGTAAAGTTGGATTCTGAAACCTTTTTTCTGAACCTATGTATTTTGTCTACTAATTTTTCTATGAATCTGCTAGCCACATCAGTTTGTTATACTAACTTTATTTTGTCATCAGTCTATGCTGTAATTAGATGCTTTACAGTTATTTAACTACTTGAGTAACTTCTGAATTGGACAACCTTCTGCTGCTTTCATGCTGTTCTAACCTTTCTTTTTGAATCTACACAGCCCATTTAATTTCATCAAAGCCAGTTTCTTACATGCTTTATATAACACTAAACATAATGTTCTCATCACCAAATTAATCAGCTTCCACCTGTCTAACCAACTTTTTCTGCTGTGGTTCATAAGTGGTATAAATGCTGCTGAAATTCCTTAAGGGGCAAGTTTTAATCTACTTATCAGCTCTTTAATGTCTAAATGTACACTAATGCCTTGAATTAGCTGTGATTCATTCTTGGTTAACAATTCTTGCAGATCTGTTACTCATATTTAACTGAGTTTTTATATAATTAATTTTACTTCTAAACATTAACCTTTTTTAAAAAAAGTTATGACTATTCCACCCCCAAGTAATGCGTCCCTCCAGTTGTATCAGCCCTAATTAAATCTTCACCACATCTGAAACTCTAGAAATTAATACTTAATAATAAGGTTTCACGAACCTTGTTTGCATAATCCAATAAAGTAAATACACATGTTTAATACAACATGAAATTATCAAACCTCTGTTTATACATACAATATTCACATGCATCTTTGATTATAGTGAAATACGCCATCCTACTCGGATCCACACAACGAGAAGATCGGTAGAGTTAAATTAGTTTAGATATCTTAGTGAAAATAATCTGTTTACAAGATTTCTAGAATATTTGTACAAACCAAGAACTGTTAATAAAATACATTTTCTGGGTAAAAGTTTTGTTTTCAATTACGTTATTGTAGATTTATTTTTGTATAATATCTAAGCAACATATGGTGAACTTTCGTATGATGACATTTATAAGTGAACAAGTGCTATAAATATTAGAACTAAGTCCAATCTACCTGAAAGATAAAACAAAAAAAACACTGTAGTTAAACTGTTACATAGTTAAAATTTGAGACAAACTTTTTATTTACTGCTATTGAAGATTTAGTATTCAAGAATTACATATTGTATTGGTAATTTAGATAAGTTAATTAAAATATT
This sequence comes from Carcinoscorpius rotundicauda, assembly GCA_011833715.1. NCBI lineage: Eukaryota > Metazoa > Arthropoda > Merostomata > Xiphosura > Limulidae > Carcinoscorpius > Carcinoscorpius rotundicauda. Next base: position 61,705,430 of record CM022400.1, on the reverse strand, counting down.
TCTCCACCAAACACTCTAGAGCTCAAAGCCCCCATCATCTCATTTGTTTCTTTTACAGAATATTTCTGTACTCTGTGGTTGGAATCGAACCTGTTTTTTTCTTCTTTAAACTCTAATGTCCCTGTCCATTAAAGTTTTTACATAATTCTGTGCTGCCTTGTGTAAGATGTCAATGGCATCTGAGTTGTTCAGATATTTTGCTTCAACCAACACTGATGATTGATCAATCGGATCATGCAAAGAGAAATGCAATTCTTAGAAAATCTTTATGAAACTTAAAACTGAATTTCTGGAAACTTATTTTTTTCCTACTTTCTGTTACTATGCACATAAGAGTTTCCTGTAAAAGCACTTTTACTGTTTGTTATGAAAAAAAAAAAAACAGGTCACTTAAATAGGAAGTTTATATAATGAAACATAAAGCATTAATAGTACGCTTAGATAATTTCAAAATACCATTAATAAAATGCTCAGATAACACACAAAAAAAGAGACATAAAGAGGTTTCAAATTTATTATAATTTTCAAATATCAATTTTTATATCATTAATTTATTGTGCATAATGAAACATTTTGTTTGTTTTTTTAATTTTGTGCAAAGCTACACGAGGGCCAACTGCACTAGCTGCCCCTAATTTAGCAAATTAAAACTACAGCTCATCATCACTGCCAACTCTTGGGTTACCCAACAAATAATGGGATTGACCGTTACATAAAGAAAGGGCGAGCAAATTTGGTGTGACAGGAATTCGAACCCGTGAATTACAAGTTGAGTGCTTTAACCTCCGGGCCAAATATTTTAATACTTGAAAATACATGTTTAAATCGTTGTGTCAATACAGTTTTGAAGATTAAAGTGCAAACTTTACCATACAGTGTCAAGATTTATCTGATATTTGATTCCAAACTACAGTCCATACTTCTGTCATATGAACATAAACAGAAATGTTTAACATTCTGAATATTATTTCATCAATAATATTGACTCTAACTACATCTTATAAGAGAAAATGGTAGAACATAGATAGCTCTCATGTAGCTTTGAGCAAAATTCAAAAAAAGAAAAATTAAAATAGTGGTCACCATCGAGTAACAAAATATACCTAACTAATGTTCTGCTCAGGATCTTTCAGGCATCCTCCAGTGGATAGGGGGTGAGTTTACAGACATATGGCATGATGGGCATAATGCAGATAGTCTGTTTTATAACTTTGTGTTAAAACAAACAAGCAAAATCCTTTTCATCACTTAATTTGTTAAACTAAATCACAATACCAACAACATTTCATAGAAAATAGCATTATGTATGTTTTTAAAACATTACATTCTTCATTCGGTCTCTCACGACTTCTTTCCAAGAACAAGAGCACAACAGTATTGTTCTTGCCAAAGTTCAATCAATTCAAATGTATTTATCTCTTATAAGTATGAAATTACTGGATAAATAAATTGCATTTATATTAATAAAAAACATAGAATGACATTTTAATTTTAAAAAAATTGATTAATTTTGTTTCTTTTGAGTATTTATAATGTATTTGATTTATATGTGAGCTGCATTATATATTTGTACGGTTGAAAAGTTTTTAACATTTTGAGACAACATGGGATTTAATTTGTCTATCTTGGCTGTTCCAAGCTCTAAATTAAATTAAAGTCAACTCTTATAATTCAAATACTTACCAAGAGTTTCCTTAAACTTGTTTAAAATTACTGCCTGTACAACATCTGAAGACAATCCATTCCAAAGGCCAACTATTCTGTTAGTACAGTAAAACTCTCTTAGCTCAAGATAATTCCTACCCTGCCAAAATTCATGTCTGTGTCTCCAAGGCCTAATATTCCCATTGGTAAATATAAAAAAATGGGATGCATCAACATTGTTCATTCCCTTTACAAATTTAAACACCTCAATAAGATCCCTCCAACTTTTTTTTATCAAGAGAAAACAATTCAAGATATTTCAGCCCTTCCTCATATGACAATCTCCCCATTCTAGTAACCTTTCTCTGAACTTTTTTTTTGTCATCAATTTGATGCCCAAGATTGAACACAATATTCCAAATGTGGTTTAACCCACAACATGTATAATGAAATTATAGCATCTTTAGAATTGTATTCAATATTTTTAGATACAACCTTTGCCCTCCTACTAACAAACAGCATACAACTTGGATAACTTAAGACACTAGTAATTTATTGACTTTTTCTTCATCTGTGTCATTGATGAAAATAAAAAAGGAACAAAGATTCTAAGACTGCATTCCAGTTTGACTGAGCCCCATTTGTAATGACCCTCTACTTTCTTCCATCCAGCTACTCTTCTATCCAATTTAATAACTTATACCCCATACCTATGGAGACAATTTTTTACAATTCTTTTATGTTGCATCTTGCTAAATGCTTCCTGAATATCTAGCTTCCTCCACATAAGGTTACTACCTCTTCAAAGGATTTGTGAGATAAGATTTTTCCTTTGTGAAACCATGTTGACCATGTAATAAAATTATTAATTTTTAAATGAATTTATAAAGCAATTTTTAACAGACGTTCCAAAATTTATACCACAATTACTGTAAGGCTAATGGGATAATTTTACTACCTTCCTTAAAAAGAGGAGTCATGTTAGCTAACTTCCAATATTGTAGTACTTGCCCATTATTCAAGAACCAACAAAATAAGGTAGTAAGTGGCTCATGTGTTCAATCTTTAAACTTCCCAATTGTTTTTTAACCAGCTCAAAATGAATGCAGTTATCCTGTTTGATTTCGTTTCCATTTATCAACTGTTCAAGATGTAGAATACTTCTATCTCTGTTAGTAAAAAATTGAAGAAAAGGCAAAATATAATAATCCAATCATCAGATACTAACCTTCACTTATCATCTTTCAAAGGGTCCTAAACTTATTTTTACATTTCATACATAATTTACATTATGTTTAGTTCAAAAGTGGAATTTGTATGTTTTTTATTATAGATTCTCAGTAAAACTGCTTCCTAAAGAGTGGCCTTTGACGTCACAAAAAAGGTAGAAGAAATCAATAAAAGAAGGAAAACGTTTAATATTCCAGTGTTTTCTTATTTTTATCCACAGCTTAATCTTATAGATGATTTAGAGATTTACATATATAAACACCCAGCATATCTAAGACAGAGTTTAAAAAAAAACAAAACAAGATATGATGGTAATAATAATATCTAGAAAATTTAATGTGGCATAACGTTCTTAGCAAAACTCTTCTTCAAGTAATGTTTGTTGAAGTCAAATATACAGAGCATATTAGAATACCACTAGAAAGAAGTAACAACAAAAGTGTGTGTGGAATATGGACAGAAGTGCATTATGATAATACTGGTAAATCAGTTGTAGTAAAGAAATAACGTAGGTGGGAGAGAAGCAGAAGTAAAAGGTTTAAAGAAGGTCAACACTTTGATATATAAAGAATGGGAAAAATCAGAGGGTATCAAAAATAAAATTACAAAAATTCCTCACTTACACTAAGTGGAGATAGTGTACTTAGCGTTTAAATAAGGCGTTGTCCTCCGTGTTCACGTAAATAACGATTTGTTGGTGTAGGTCTTAGAACAATGAGTCTGAGATAGAACAAGTCAAATGTTTGTCTTTTGAAAAAATATCGGTTTTATCAAAAGTTCCTTGTTTTGCTCCTATTAAAAGTAAACTAGATGAAGTTTCTTTCATTATAAACATCAAACAATTCTTTAGAAGGATTCGCCTACAGTTATATTTCAGAAAGCCAGTATTTGGCAGTGATAATAACCTCAAATACAAGTTAAAAACCCCCTCTAATTGTTGAACAACATGGAGACGTACATTGGCTCACGATAGTAAAAAAAACAACAAAGTAAACGGATTCCATCGCTGTCCTGTAGTTAATAACTTCAAATAATAAAGGATATTATATACTTTTATTTATGGATGAACGTCAAGCTATTTCTAACTTAAAATCAAGATCTATAATGGTGATAAAACCTACTGACAAAGGAGGTGCCACTGTATTCTGTTGTTTTGAATTAAGCATAAAGCAACACAATGGGCTATCTGTGTTTTGCCCACCATAGATGTCGAAACCCAGTTTTTAGCATTGCAAGTCCGCAGACATACCGCTGAGCCATTGTATTCTGAACTCTACATGACTGAACTTGAAAGACACTTATCCAGCACTACATTATTGGTGACAATCCTCTCTGTGCCACCATAAATGAAAAACAAAAGAAATTACGGCTGAGTCTTATTCAATCATTACCTAAAATGTCAGTCTTTTATCTGCTAGCCCACATCCATAAATCTGAGACTCTAAGAAGGCCCATTTGCTGCTTGCAATTGTCCCACAAAACTGATTTATAATTTTTGTCAATAACGGAGTAGAAACGTTGCTTTATGTTAGACACAACACACGTTCCTCAGTTAATTAATAATTTTAATGTCCCTACAGACTTTTCTGTTATGTTTTTTTGTTTGTTTTTGAATTTCACACAAAGCTACTTGAGGGCTATCTGTGCTAGCCATCCCTTTTTTAGCAGTGTAAGACTAGAGGGAAGGGAGCTAGTCATCACCACCCACTGCCAACTCTTGGGCTACTCTTTTACCAACGAATAGTGGGATTGACTGACAGATGAAATAACCTTCTACTAAAACCATTTCATAGCTTACTTAACTTGTACTAAACTTAACGACACCATATATAAACAGTTGTGTGGCATTATCACAGGAACCTTCAGGTACCAACATGTTCATTCACTGCACAAAATAATTCCTCACTTTCCCCAATGCTATGACAAATTTCCACTTTGTATGCTGGACATTTTCAGCATATTCCTTGATTATATGTCTAAACTCCATTGATTATATTTCAGTCTTTGGCCCTTTCTCTAAACTTAACCTATCACATTTCAACTTATTTCTTAATATAAACATTGTTGAAATGAAAAACTGATCAATGTTTGCTAAAAACATGCAGACTCCATATTATTTATGTTTACATTCGTCCCATACCCACGCCACTCATTAATCAACCCCTTTCTTACATTTGTGTTTATATCACATTTATAGTGACAATTTCTCTCTGGCTATCCTAAATGAATCTTACAAAATTGCTGTCTTTAAAGTTGGGCCAGACATATTCAGGTAGTTAAGGCACTCGACTTATATTCTGAAGGTCATTTGTTCAAAGCTCTGTTACATCAAACATGATCGCTCTTTCAGCTGTGAGAGCATATTAATATGGCAGTCATTCTCACTAATAGTAGGTTAAAGAGTAGCCCAAGAGTCAGTCGTGGGTGGTGATGACTAGTTGCCTTCTCTCTAGTCTTGCACTGCTAAATTAGGGACAGCTAGCGCAGATAGCCCTCATGTACTTTTCCACAAAATTTAAAACAAACCAAATTCTTTAGCATCGTAAGAATATTCTTGAGACAATTTAATAAAAGATGGAACGTAATAAACTTACTTCAACAATTAACATAATAAACTTTAATCCTTGTTGCTCAAAGACAGTCAGCCTGGGAGAACTTCTGTTAGAAAAACGTTTTGTTTCATATTTTACTTCATTTTTGCCATTAAAATTACTCAAGATAAATAATTTTGAAACAAATATAAATGTTGACTAAGCCAATGACATCTGCACGTAATATTTATACACATTGTAAATTATTCGTCAGTCACATATAAGGTATACACTCAATGAATTTAACCCATTAATTACTAAACTAAGACAAAGCTTCATCACAACCAATTCTAATAAGATCCAAAACTCCGTAAGTGAGATGAATTTTCATCATCAAAATGTTTTATGATTCAAGATAATAACATCAATATTTATGTGATGTTCACCAAAAATGAAGTAATGAAGAGTTACTTAAGAAAAACAGTGTATAATACAAACGTTTTCCATGACTCGTGTGGAATAACTCCTGCTTCATAGTGTACTCCAGGTTAAAACTATGTTTTATCTATGACTCATTGTATGAAATAACTCTTGTTTCATAGTGTACCTAAGGTTAAAGCCATATAATAAAACATCTGTTCACTTAGGATAATAAAACAAAAAAGGCAAGGTTCTTTTTTTTTTAATTTTATTGTCCCAATTTCTCTAGTATTCATTACAAATTCTGAAAAACAAAATACATTTAAGACTATTATGAAATTGGAGCACAGGGAGAGTTAACATTTTTAGCAGCCTTGCATGTATATTATTAACATTACATATTCTATCTCCTTCAACTACACATAGGGTTCCACTGTAGCTGGATTAGATATATTCTTTGGTCTTATTTCAGTAATAGTTTCCATTTAAAGATGTCAGTTATTATACAGTATTCCACTCTTTATATGTAACCAACACAGTACTGAAATGTGTTCTTATTAACTATATTTTTATGTGAGAAAATGTCTCTTCACATCGTATATCTAGTTGCTTCCATCCAAAAGAAAAAAACAAATTACAGGCAGATGTTTTAATGCATCCATTCATTGTGTATAGTGGACCAGATGTTTTCACACTTGAAATTTCATATCTAAAAATGGTGATAACAAAATCTGATCCTTTCACACTCTTGTGCACATTAAACTTCAACTTTATACAATATTTCCAGCTTATTATACTACAAGAGTTGTTAGATTTGCTCATAAGAAAAACACTTTACAAGAAATGTTAATCAACAGTGGTCATAACTTTGTTTATGATCTTTTCAAGTGTTATAAACAGCTGATAGAATTATTTAAAAAATAGTAAAGACATCTACAATTCAATAACCACTCTAATTTATTAGTACAATGTTAAATCCACATTGCAACTTGTTTAAAGATAAAATATACAACTCAAAGTTTTACTACATTATACACAAGTTTATATTTTTAAGTGTAACATTTACACCTTTAAGCTGCACAGCAGATTAGTATGACAGTAAAATAACCAATATTCATGCTATAGAACTGAACCCAGAAAAGTATTTGTAATATTAAAATTTAAGTTATGTGTTTGAGTCCATGAAGTAGTCATTGAAGTTTCGAAAAGGTTACTAACTGTTTGAGTTTCTGTATCAGTCAAGTGAATGTTTGAAGTTTCATCATCTCCAATATAAAATCCCTCATTTGACAAATATTGTTCTATTTGGTCATCATGGTTATTTGGTATTAAAGTTGGAAAGGTACAAGTGGGATCTGTCTGGATTTCAATGGAATGTTGTTCCATTAAAAAGACAGACTCTTCCAAATTAGATAAATGATCCCAGGGAGTCTGAGTCTCAATATCAGACAGTTCAAAGTCTGAGAATGTAAGATCTTCACTTGTCTGAGTGTGGGTATGATCAAACATGTAGGTAAAGTCAAAGTTCCAAGGTGTTTGTGTTTGAATCTCAGCCTCTGAAAATAATTGTGAAGAACAAAAATCTGTTTGAACAGATTGCTGTACTAAACTCTGGTCGAGGAGAAAATTTTCAAAGTCCTCATTTGTAGAAGAGCCAGAATTTATCTTCTTTAGAACCACATCAGTGGGTGTTGTATTCATGTTAATAACAGAGTCATTCATATCATCAGGAAATGGTGAAATGGTTGTCTGAGAATTATCTTGTAAACTGGGATCAATTTCTAGTAAAGGAATAATTTGTTCATCCAAAGACTTTGCACTATCAATAGTAGAGCAAAGGGTCTGTTTACCTCCAAAACTTGAACAGTCAAAATGCGAGTTTAAGTTCAGACTGTACGACATCTGTTCATCCTGGGTATAAGCCTGAACAACTTCTCTTATCAAATCTTCCTCTGTGATGGTTTCAGAATCACAGAATTCCTTGTTAGGAAGAATACATGGAGTTGTTTGTGTTCCAGATGAAGATCTAGCCATCATATCACACCAGGTGTTGTTATTCCTGTTTTGTTGACCAAATAGCATATCATGAAGATTCTTCCACATTACTTGGTTGTTGTATTCATTTTCTTGTGCAATGTTAGTTTTGGAAGAATATGTCTGTGTTTCTCGAGGAATTTTGTGTGTGGAATTTCTTCTTGACTTGAAATTTCCAGTAAACCTCCCCTTCCTCAGTTTTTTTATTTTAACCACAGTACTTTCCATTGTTTGAGTTTCAGCACTCTCTTTTAAAACTTGCTGCCTTCTCATTTTCCTACTCAGTCTTGGAGAGCACTGTGATGCTCGTGATTCACGAGCTGTTTCAAGATGAGCATTGTTTAGAGATAAGCTGAGTAAACAAGGTCCAGTTGTCTGGGTTTCTGCAACTGCTTTCTCCTGAGATGTCTGTGTACATGTAGCTGCTTTATTTACTTGTGAAATCTTGAAATGACTGATGTCTTTGACAAGTGGAGATCCTTTCTTCTCTGTAACATTGGATTTGTTATGCAACATTTGTGGTCGTATCATATCATAATTTTCATTTTCCAAAATCACATCTTCCTGCCCAACAATCTTACAACTGTTTTCTAATAGCCCAAGCTGATTTTTAAGATTTACAGTGCTTTTCTGAACACTTTTATTGGCATTAGACCTACAACTGCAAGAACTGTTAGCCTGGACAGAGCTAACTATTTCATTCTCTTGAGCAGTTGTATTAACACAGGTTGGTTTTAATATTGTTGTTTCTGATAACAATGATTGTGTTTTGGGAAGAATTTTTCTATGTTTCACAGAGCTCGAGAGTCCAGGTGAATTGAAAGGTTTCTGTTGATCTGGTAAAACCATTATTACGGGCATCACTGTTTGATGCAAATGAATTTGAAGAGGTTGTTTCATGTAGCTAATTCTTCTGAAAAATTAAAGAAAAAATATTATGTTAATTACACATTTATATGTATCAAGTGGTTCATCATATTTTCAAAGCTAATATGAAAAAAAAGTTAAGCCTTGAAGTACTTCATTCTATTATTGAAAACAAGTTCTTGTAGAAAAGAATGGGAAAGTGTGAAACCCACATGAACTCCTGTCCATTAAAAAATGTTTAATAAAAATAAGCAAATGGCAATGTAACCCATTATATTGAAGTCTTGTACAATGCCAAACCTCAATGTTGTATTATAAGCCTGTTCAATGTCAAATAATATTGACACAGGATGTTGTCATTTGAGAAAGGCTTCTCTGATTTATGTTTCAAGTTGAATTAGGTGGTCAATGGTAGAATGCTGTTGTTGGAACCCACACTGGGTGAGCGAGAGGAAGTTGTTTGCTTTGAGGAACCAAACAAGATGAGCATTAACCATCCTCTTTAAGGCTTTACAGAGACAGCTTGTCAAAGCAACTGGATGGTAGTTTGAAGGAATCATGGGATCCTTCCCTAGGTTAGAGAAAGACAGGACAATAGCTTGACACCAGGCATCAGGAAAATCATTCTCCTGTTAGATCTGGTTAAAAACAATCAGAAGAATAGCAAGAGAAGCAGGAGATAAATGGCACAACACCTCATAACATATACCATCAGGTCCAACTGCTGTACTGCTAGACTGATAATAGGCCAGTTTGAGTTCCACCAGTGTAAAGGGATGATATTAGTCATAGAGACAATCAGCTCGAAAGGAAAGAGGTGATTGTTCTGTCCAAGTCTTGATGACTAAAAAGGTGGAAGAAGCAGAAGTGCTAGATGCCTGGCAAAAGCTTTCACCTAGAGTACTGACAATGGCAGGCTTCCACCATGGACGAGGATATAATGGAAAATGTGTCAAGGTTTTAGGAATACATTGAGCAGCTGCTTGTATAATACAATCAGTTACTGCTGCCACACAGTCGTCTGTTGATGGCTGACAGATGATGGCAGGATCACGTTCTGTGAGAGCAGTGAAAGTGGACCAGTCTGCCTGATCCAGATTCCAGTGGGGCATGTGGGTAGGGTGGCATTGACCATGGCCAGTCTCTCTTAAAAGCATAGGAAAATAATCACTGCCTTGTGGATTATTGTCAACCATCCATGAAAAATGGGAAAATTATGAAGGGGAGCAAATTGAGAGATCAATAGAAGTAAATGGCTGACAAGGGGCATGGAAATTAGTCAAAGAACCAGCATTGAAAAGAGAAAGGTTGAGATCAGAGAACATACACTATACAAAGTGACCTCTCCTATCAATATCAGCACTTCCCCAGAGGGGATGATGTCCATTAAAGTCTCCCAGTATTTAGGGCAACAATGAAAGTAGTATGAGAGAGAGCCATTGCAGTTGATGCAATGAGGGTCTGTTTTACACTCATAGGCATCGTGGTCCTTGCCACTGCAAAGAGCACACATCAAGGAACCATGACATGTCTTCAAGTGGCTAAATCACTGACACTGGAAACATATGAGAGAGTTTGAAATGTATTGCAGTACCCTGCAATTAAGATAGCCTGCCTTGATGGTGGCAGGTGGATGCAGTGATGTAAATGACAGAATGATGACATTGGTCAGCATCAGAATTCCATCTTTGCAAGTGGAGATACTCCTCACTGCAAAGACTCCTTGGGTGGAGAAACCATCAAGAATTTATAACTCAGGGATGTTCTTCATATCCCTTTCAATAATAATTCCTCATGACAAATTCAAAGTAGTATGAGGCATAACCTCAATAGGTATATCCCCAATAGCCTTTGAATGCAAGAGGAGTTCAATGTGTTGAGATGTGAATGTTTACATCAGTATGTCTCCAGAGCGAAGCTTCTTTACTGACTTTGGAGAGCCAGCAAGTCCCTTCTGAATGAAAAAGGGAGACATTTGCCCTAAAAATTTTCTGAAAGTGAGTGCAATATAAGAAAATGAGGTACAACAGCTGGAACAGATGGTGAGGGTTGCTGCTCAGAATCTTCACAACGTGTTTGTTTACCTATAAACTGCTTTTTCTCTATTTTATTAAGACTTTTAATTGGAATATATATAATAAAGAAAGGGAAATTTCAGTACCCACTGACCCCACCCACCATGGAGCCCTACGAGGGGATACACTACAATGTCAAACAATGGCACTGCAACAATTCCAGGATTTTGTGAGCACTATACCCAAATACCAGCATCAGATATAATGTCCGCAATACCTGTTGAGAACATCCAACACTGGTACTTGATTGACACTGAGTGGACCAGGTGATTGACCCAAGGTCAAACTCAGTTTGACACAAAAGTGTCAATTTTGGTGATTGACCCAAGGGGGGGCACCCCAAGGCTGCCAATTTACAGGAATTCCAGACCAAAATGGACCCCACAACCACCCAGATCCTCTTCTCCCCTTCACGGGTTGCCACACATAGCAAACGTGGGTGGATATTTAAATCCTAGAAGAGGTAAACTGAAAGAACAGAATTTTCTCTGGGAGGCCCCCTCACCACATACAGGAATCCACACTGAGGGAGAGAGAAAATAGCAATCAATAACAATTAAAGTTTATAATGACAAAAAGAAAGACAAAGAAGACCTTGCTAGAAGGCCTAGGAAATGAATAATACAAAGCAAGTAAGGTCTTTTTGGAATTGCCTGTATTTTTAAAAGCATCAGCCCAAACCTATATGTTAGGGAGAAAGAAAATAAAGATTCCAAAATGACTTTCTGTACTAAAACACTAGATCCTTCTGGTGTAACAGAAAATATTGCAAACTTTGAAATGGAATATGCTTGGGAAAAAAGATAATTTCAGCAGAACCTTCATCAGCACTAAGGCTGTCATGTAATTACTGCTCCTTGAACAAAGAACACTGTACAAAAAAACTGACTTATAAAAAGAGTAATGGTTATTCAAATTGTCTTTAATGTGGCCCTTACTATAAAAACATACAGAAGATCCCACTTTAACTGCCCACATACATCTCTCAACAAATACCATCAATGCCTTTACAGGAACCCCTTGCATGCCAAGAGAAGACTTCTGAAATAAATATTCTAAAGAATCAGCAGAAGTGCTTCTATCACTGATAGAAGCATTAATTGAAGTAACTGAAACTTCACAATTCATCACACACAAAACAAATACTGCAAACAGTCAACAAGAATTTTTTGGGGGGAAACTAGAGTAGTATAAGATCTCCTAATGTATACCCTGTAATGACTAAAAGATATTTTTACAATTTTTGGTCACACGTTTGTTGCTAGCAGGAGAGCAAACTCAACAGGAAATAATGTAAATTATTTGATCATAAATTTCATCACTGCTTTGATTTGAAAAACACCACACACAGTTTCACTGAGTTTGTAATCTCTATCACATAATAAAAATTAGTTTTTTTTACCATATCAAAACAATAAATAAATCAACTTTTTTAAAACTGTTAATCAGTAAGTTTCTTTTGATACATTCTGTAAGTTTTAAACCCATCTAATGTTTATTTATGTGTGTTTCTTTTCAGTCATTTAATTTTCCCGGTCATGTGGTTCCTAAGGCTGACTAACATACAGATGCCCTAAACAAAACAGTGGTTTTTGAAAAAGTAGAAACTTTATATGGTCAATTGCAAAATGATGTAACTAAACTTACCATGTCTGTTCCATGAAATGTTTTTCTTCTGCAGTATTATGATTCAAATGAAATATAAAATTATAAATAAATCCTTTTGCAAGCTTTAAAAAATCAGAATTGTGTCCACAAACATCCTTTCTTCTGGCAATATACCACACAGTTAAGGTTCAATTACTTTGTTCCAATATCTATCCAAGTATTAACTTGTGGTTGGCTCACACACAGTTGATTAGAACAAAATAAAACTAGCTTCATTAGATATTTAGATCACAGTCATATGACCTTAAAGAAGAGGTAATAACAGGTGGAGATAGAGAAACTAGCTAGAATCAATTATCACCCAGAATTATCAATGTTTCTCATGTATTTTAATATTGCCATACCATCAATGTATATAAAATATAGTTGTCACTTTTAAACTAGAAATTTATTAAGAAAATCACAAATTCCAAAACAGTATTCTAGACTTATGACAAATATATTTTGCCTTCATATGTACATATTCCATCAATGTGTAGATAGAACAAGTCACAGTTAATGTTAGTTAAGATGTAAGAACACCAACCAAAAACAGGATTAACATCTACCACAGTTTCATATTTACTGATTTTTTTTTGTTTCTATGTATAAATAAGCTGAGTAGTTCAAGGAGAAAAATCAAATATGAAGATAAAAATAACTTTGAATCTTTGTAAATAAAGAAAAAGAATAAATATTAAACAAGATTACACCATTAGTAGACTTTAGTTACTGGTAACTAAAATATAATTTTACTTATCCACAAATAATCCTTTTTGGAAAGAAAACTTATAATTTGCACTAAAAATGACTTCTACAGCTACATATATATTTACTTGATGGCATTGTTTATAACACTGGAAAACTATGTAATATCTTTAAACATGTTAAAAAAACTATTGGTACCTTTTTTTTGGTTGTACATCATCTGGAAGTGCATGTTGCTGTCTTCGAGCATGGGTAAGAAGAGCTTCACGGAACTTGTAATGAATACCACACGAGCATCTCCAATTAATTCCACATGTTTTTTCATGGTTTCTGAGTAGTGTCTCAGTTGCAAACTTCTTATCACATTTTGAACATGGTAACTTCTTTTCTTGATGAACTTTCTCAAAATGCTAAAACACAGTATATAAAAACAGATGCTGAAACACTGTTATACAGATATGTAATATTCATGAAAAATGTGCTACTCCTGACTTTAGGTAGCATATTTGTTGCTATGTAATGTTATAATTCTGAAATGTTTGTAGGATTACAAATAAAACAATGATATACCAGTAGAAAAATGCTAAGTGAAGTAGCTGATAAATTTTTGCAACAAGTTATACAATTTCAATCATGACCTTAACAATATTTGTGTTGTCAATTGATGGAGAAAGAACAAGTGAATGGTTTATGACAATCAAAACCTCTCAGCACATAAGTGTGCTATATGTGACCTGAACATACTATAAGCTCCTGAGATCACATTGATAGGAGTTACTTGAGGAAAGACTAGTTAACAGAAGTGTGGGGTGCAAGAAAACAAATGGTTGTTATTGAAGTAGCACTTCAGAGGCCAGTGTTTATATATATTAATATTGATAGGGAAATAACTTATAAATTAATAAGCTTTGCAAATGGCATTAAGCTCTTGAATATTTCTAACTGTACTCAAGATGTTTGTTTCACACAAACAATTTGATCAACTATTAAATTCGAAAAATATTTGACAAATGGGGATTAATCACAATAGATGCAAGATAATGCACTTGGGTTATCATGATTTGGGTAACTCATTCAACCCAATTAATCAATTTAATACTAATTTAACACACTGGTTGATAAGTCATTCGGACTACTGAAGAAGTTGGTTTGATATTTTATGGTGCAAAGCAACCAGGCTATCTGCACCAAACATCCTGTGAAAATTTAAAATTAAAGTTAAATTGGTAAAATTCATAAAAGGAAATTAAGGTAAAACAAAACAAAGTTTAATTTTTGAATTAAAAACATACATAGCATTAAATCCAATCTTTACATTTAGTCTACAGCAGTAAAAGAAAAACTACAGTAATACACGTTGCAAAGGACTTTCTGTAGCATAATTGTATTTATCGTAACTCGTCAGGAAGACTATCAGATAAGTATAAAAACCACCATCAGTCACCTGAAGTTTGCCTTTCCAGTCTTGCTTTTTAGTTATTTGATGTTACAGACATTTTTAGAAAGTAAAGTAATTCAAGTTTTAAAAAAACTTGTAGTAAAATTTTAATTATTATAACTCATTGAGATGACTAACAGCAACATTAGTCACCTGAAGTTGGCCTTTACAATCCTGGTTTCAAGTTATTTGATGTTAGTCATTTTCTAATTTCAAATCGAACTAGATGTACTTTGATTCTTAGAAGGGAATCACATTAAAAAGGTCTGATGTACAAATTAAAAAACTTAAATAGCATTAAAAAGATTAATGGTCTTTAAAAAACTAAACAATTTCTAAGGTGGACAGTGTCACCATCACCAATAACACTGTCTAATGTTATGAATAAACCTTGGGACAGAACACGTTTAAAATGGTGCTGTCTTTAAGAGTTATGATGGCAAGAGAGCAAAATGTGGCTTATTGTGACCTGAGTGTTACACAGATAACACATCTGTGCATCAGTCCTAGATAAAAGAAAATGATGAATTAAAAAATTGTGACCAATGTGTAGTCGACTTAGAACAACTTCCTCTTTCTGATCCTTATGGAAGCAAGACGCCCCCAGTTCAACCCCAGGGTTTTATTTGTAGTCTTGTTTTCAAGTTGCTCACTCCAAGTCAACTGCAAACTGGTACAGAGCCGAGACTTTAGTACAGTACCGTAGTCCACGTATGGAAAAGGCACAGCAGTGATAGTGCCAGAGCAGATAGATTTAGCTAAGGTGTTGGTGAGCTTGTTCCCTCAAATACCAATATCGCACAGTTTTCAGAAAAATGGGATAGAAGTAGATATTAAAGAGAATTGGGCCAGTTGATTTTGAATATTAGCAAGAACAGAATGTGAACCTACGTGAAACAATTCCAGAGCCAGTAGAGAACTAAGCAAATCAATATAAATAGTGGAATTTGAGTACTGCTTAGCTTCTATGTGATCCAGGGCAAGAGAAATGGCATACAGTTCAGCAGTGAACACAGAAGTTGAAGTGGGGATTCTGCACACAACCACCAAACCACAACAAACCATGGCAGAACCTACACGGTCACCTGATTTAAAAAAAATTTATAAATAGGAATGAAAGGATAGTTCAAAAGACATTCAGCATATAACAGGTAGTATTTCTAATTGAGAGTCTGCTTTTCTCAGATGAATTAAAGATAGGTCACATTTAGGGACTGTTACAAGTCATGGCGTGATGGGCAGACCAGTAGATACAGCAATGTTATCCAAGGACAGACCCAATTCATCCAACTTTACCTGGATATGAAGGCCAAAAGGAACAAAGGCAGATTGTCTGTTCTGAAAAAGCATGGCCCACCTAAGAAAAAAAACACAACCCCAGGTGGGGTCCTTTAGTAATGAATGAAGTTTCAAAGCATATAATAAAGACAGTTGCAAATGGCAGAGGTGCAAAGAAGGTTTATGAGACTCTGTCTTAAAGCTCTGAACTAGGAAAGTGCGGAAAGCCAAGGTCATTATGATGAATGGGATCTGAACATATTTAAGGCCTAGGTCGTGGCAGAGCCACAGACCAGTGATCCATGCTCTGGTCTTGATGCATCTTTAGCATAGAACATCGATCAGCTCCCCAAGTGGTGGAAGAGAGAGAACAGAAGATGTTCAGTGCTCTTGTACATTTTCTACATTGCTGTTCTGATGTCCATTAAGAAATTTAAAAAAAAAATGGACAAATGGCCATGTAGCCAATATATATGGAGGTTTCTCAAAATACCATACCTCCATGTTATATCATTAGACTTCTCAATGTCAAAGAATATTGATATAACATGTCTTTTGAGAAAGGATTCTCTAATTGATGTTTCAAATCGAATCAGGTGGTCCATGATGATCGCTCTTGTCAGAACCCACACTGGGTGAGTGAGAGGAGGTTGTTTGATTTGAAAACCAAATAAGACGAGCATTAACTATCCTCTCTAAGGTCTTACAGAGACAGCTTGACAAAGCAACTGGACAGTACTTTGAAGGAATCTTGGGATCCTTCCCAGGCTTAGAGAAAGTTAGGACAATAGCCTGGTGCCAGGCATCACAAGAAATATTGTCTTGCCAGATCCAGTTAAAAACAATCAAAAGAATAGCAAGAAAAGCAAGAAATAGATGGCATAGCATTTCACCGTGTACATCATCAGGTCCAACCAATGAATGGCCATTTTGAGTTCCACCAGGGTTAAGGAATGATTATAGTCGTAGAGACAATCAGCTCGAAAGGAAAGATGTGATCACTTTGTCCAAGTCTTGATGGTTAAAAAAAATGGAAGAAGAAAGCAGAAGTGTTAGATACCTGGCAAAAAGCTTTCATGTAGATTATTGGAAATGCTCTGGGTAACAGCTATTTTCTGGCCATCAGAGAGCAAGGTCAAGAGGGGGATAGAATTATATTGCCCACTAACCTTTCATATCTTGTCTCATATGACTTTGGAACTGGTGGTAGAAGATATGCTAGGTTGTGAACTTAATCCAAGAGTTCTTCTGGCTTTGATGTCTTACTCATCAAGCATGTACACAGGCCTGCTCAAAAGTGATGCAGTGTGATAGTGTGGGATACCTATAAAAAGTATCCCAGGCATGTTTTTAAGCCTTCCATACCAAGTTGCAGGAAGGATTCCACAATAAACAAGGATATTGTGGAAAACGTGTCGAGATTTTAGGAATACATATAATACAGTCAGTTACTGCTCCACACAGTTGTCTCTGATGGCTTACAGATGATGGCAGGATCAAGTTCTGTGAAAGCAGTGAAAGAGGGCCAATTTGCTTGGTGCACTCAGGTCAGGTGGCACTGACCACAGCCAGTCTCTCTCAAAATTATAGGAAAATGATCACTGCCTTATGTCAACCTTCCATGAAAAGTGGGAGAATAGTGAAGTGGAGCAAACTGAGAGGTCAATAGCAGTAAAGAACAGACAAGGTGCATGAAAATAAGTACAAGAACCACTGTTGAAAAGAGAAAGGGTGTGATCAGAGAGCATATGCTCTATGGAGCAACCTTTCTCATCAATATCAGCATTTTCCCAGATGGAATATGTCCTTTAAAGTCTCCCAGGATTAAAAAGGGAGACAACAACTGTTCAATGAGAGCATCAATGTTTGATTGATCATAGGTCTCTCAAGGCAACAGGTAGAGAGAACAAACAGTGATGGTATGACCCAAGGAAACACGGATGGCTCCTGCCTGAAAGAGTGTGTTAAGTGGCAATGACAGGGTGTGCACATGCTGATCAACCAACAGTGCCACCCCTCCATGCACTCATCCATCACACAACCTATCATTTCTGTTCAAAGAAATCTGTCAAAAGGTGACTGAATCAGCAGGTTTCAGAACGAGGACATTGGTTGGCATCATAATTCCATATTTGCAAGTGGAGATATGCCTCATTGCAGAAACTTCTTGAGTGGAGAAACCAGCGAGAATCTCTGACTTGGGGATGTTCTACAAATCCCTCTTAACAATAACTCCTTGCAAATAATTCAAAGTAGCATGAGGTATATCAATAGGTATATCTCCAATTGCCTTTGAATGCAACAGCAGTTCACTGTGTTGAGATGTGGATGTAACCATCAATATGCCACCAGATCAAAGCTTTTTTAGAGACTTTGGAGTGCCAGCAAGTCTCTCTAGCTCCCTCTGAATAGAAAAGTGTGGCATCTGTCATAATGGTTTGTCTGAAAGAAAATGTAGTATAAGAAAATGAGATACAACAGGTGGTACAGATGCAGCTCAGAATCTTCAAGACATGGTCCTTTACCTATTGATTGTTTTTCATTATTTTATTTAAGTTTTTATTTAATTTATACAATTCAGCAGTGAACAAAGGAACTGTAGAGGGATTTCTGTGTGAAACAACGAAATCACAACTATCCACAGCAGAACCCACAGTCACCTGACTTTAAACCATCTGTATAAATGGGAATGGAAGGATGATTCGAAAGATATTCAGCAAATAGAAGACGATACTTCTAATCAAGAGTATCTGCCTTCTTCAGGTTACTCAAAGAAAGGTCACATTTGGGAACAGTAATTAGGCATAGTGGGATAAGCTGATCTGTGGCTACCACTATATCATCCAAAGATAGATCCAATTCATCCAACTGCACCAGGATATGAAGGCTAGAAGGAACAAAAGCAGACCTTCTATTATGAAAAAGTGTGGCCCACTGATGAAGGCAAACACAACCACATGTGGGATGTTGCTGTAAAGATCAAAGTTTTGAAGCACACATTAAAGACAGTTGCAAATGACAAAGGTATAGAGGGGGTTTATTGGACTCCACTACAAACTCTGGACTGGAGAAGAATGGAAGGCCCCTGTGCAGAGATGAAGCTCCTGATGGTGAAAAGAGTCCAACATTTTCAACACCGAGGTCCTGGCAGAGTCATAGACCAGAGAACTCTTATCCAGTTTTGATCAAATAAGGGCAAGATAGATTTTTAGCATGGAACATTGATCCGCCACCCAAGAGGTGGAAGAGAGGACACGAAAGATGTTTAGTGCCCTTGTATAATTGGGTAGCTGCTTAATGTGTGGAATAAAGGTCAGCTTATGGTCAAAGATAAGCCCCAAATTTACCTCAAAGACCATGGGAAGCACAACTTCACCAATACAGAGTTCAGGATCAAGGTGAATACTCTGTTGATGGCAAAAGTACATGTAAAGAGTTTTGTAGATAGAAAGGTTAAAACTGTTTGCTCTGGTCCACTTCAACAAATAATTAAGAGCAGTCTGTAGTTGTCTCTCAATATCCACCTATGACATTAATCTTTATAACGACAAGTGTGGCACTTAAGACACAGCCCTGAGGGACTCTAAGTTTCTTTGGAAAGGAATGGGAAAGTATCAAAAGCATACTGACCTAGAATCCAGTTTATTAAAATATGTGTAATAAAAATTGGTAAATTTCCATGCAAACCATAAGAGTGAAGGTCTCGCAAGATGCCTTACCTCCACATTGTATTATAAGCTTTCTCAAAATAAACTATACAGAAACAAGATGTTGTCACTTAAGAAAGACTTCCCTGATTGATGTTTCAAGTTAAATCAGGTGATCCACAGTGGAGAGCTGTCTTTGGAACAACACCAAGTGGATGAGAGAAGGTTGTTTGATTCGGGGAACCAAACAAAACAAGCATTAACCATCCTCTCTAATATCATACACAGACAGCTCATCAAAGCAATAGAATAGCAGTTCAAAGGAATCTTGAGATCTTTCCCAGGTTTAGGAAAAGGGAGTACAATAGCATGGTGCCAAGCATCAGGAAAAACATCCTCCTCCAGAGCTGGTTAAAACCAACCAGACAAATAGCAAGAGAGGCAGGAGAGGGATGACTCAACATCTCGCAATGAATATTATCAAGTCCAATGAAGAGCAAGTTAAAGTTCCACCAGTGTAAAGGGGCAATTATAGTCACAGAAACAATTAGCCCAGAGTGAAAAAAGGCACTTTTGATGGCTAAAAAGATGGAGGAAAGAGCAGAAGTGGTAGATACATGAGAAAAGCTTTCAATGAGAGTACTGACAATGTTCTGGGCATTCACAACTTCCTGTCCATCAGAGAACAAGATTGAAAGAGACGCAGAAGTATACTGGCCATTAACCTTTCGAATTTTTTTCCCATGACTTTAGAACTGATGGTAGAAGAGATGCTAGAGGTGTATTTAATCCAAAATTCCTTCTGGCTTTGAAGCCTGACTTGTCAAGCATGTGCACAGACCTACTAAAATGCAATGAGGTTTAAAAATGTGAGATTTATACAAAAGGTATTCCAAGCATGTTTTTGAGCTTTTCTTGTCATGTGGCAGGTAGAATTCCACTAAGGATGAGAATCCTATAAGAAACATGTTAAGATTTAAGGAATACAATGAGCAGCTCCCTGGATAATACAGTCTGTTACTGCTGCCACAATTGTGGAATTGTATGATTCGACAAACTGCATGAAGGTTTTTATTTCTGGTCAAAGTGAAAATATCACTCCCATCACTACGTGCATTTTACATGATATATTATTACTAACAAGGTTGTAAGTCCAGTACATATTTAGACTGTGAGAGCATGATGACTACAGAGTTACCCAAAAAGTGGCCATTGTGGCTATGAATATTAGAGAATTTTCAAAAAAACCATGGTCATTTTGAAAAATACTGCAGCAATTATGAACATGCTGCCATGTACTTCTTGTCCTACATCATCATCATCATTTATATATATATTTATATATATATATATCATTCCACTTAATAATGGTACATATGTGAAAAAAAAAACATCTTTGGCTTGTATGGTATATCACGTTTCATACCCAAGAGCTTGAAGATTGTGTTCCATTTATAAACTCCTCCTCCAAACAATCTCTCAGTAGTAAAATAATTTTAATACATAAATGATACATAAAGCACAAGTTTATCACCTAACAATTGTAATAAAGCACACAGAAATGCAAAATGTGTTTTATAATAGAATGAATATAATCACTATTGTTTATAAAAGTAAAATTTCAATACCTGATTAAGTAATTTCTTTGACTTGAAATACCTGGTTGATCCTTCTTCATATATACATCCAGACACTTGACAATGGAATTGGGTTATTAACTGTCTTCTGTTTATCATTTTCCTGAAATAAGTTAATATGCTGCAAAGAATTAAGCATATACATATATTTTACCCATACACCAATAATACTCTATAATTCCTACAGTTATATACTGTAAGACTAAACCATTAAGCACTTTTCACTTCACCCTCCTACAGACGAGCTTGAACAAGTACATTCAAAGTACGAGAAACCTAACATACTACACAGAAAAATTAAGTATTCTTCAATAAACTAAATTCCATCAAAAAACATATGTCAAATTACACCTTTCACCAGGCCCATAACTCATGAAATAAGACGGATACCAGTCATAATTTAATCTTTACAGCAGTGTCCTCTCTGAAACTACATCCAAAATAGTCAAAATACTAGTAAACACAAGTCAGTCTTACCTTTCAGTGACATTCCTGGCAAGGTAGAAGTGTCTTATAGAGGATACACTGATGAAAGAGAAATCATTGAATGTTAACAAGTGCAAAAGGGTGATGTCCAAGTAAAGGTATAGTGTGTCCTAACGAGGACAAAGTTGATACTTTCCTAAATTAAAAATGCATTTCCACTAATACTTCTCTCTACTGACACTTGAAGCTAGTATTTAACCATCAAGGTTTCTTCTTTAAATATCTAACCATTTGTCTAATTTTTTTCTCATTTCTTCCAGTTTTTTACCCCACTCAACTGCCCATGGTGATATTTGTTTTGCAATACTCTCCACCTATGTCAATATGATCTCAATCATGTTAATGTATATAAACATCTTGTTCAAATATTACCACTTTTTAAAGACTTGTATCATCCCAGTCTCTAACATCAGCTCCTAGTGGAGAGTAAAAGTGAGAGAATATCTCTGCTGACATAAGCGTTACTGGAAATATATTTAAAAAAATGTTAACTTTCACTATTACCCACACCTAAAGTGTTCGCAAAGATCATGGATGTACCAAAATAATATTGGCACTACATAACAGGTATGCTATTTACCCTGAACTTTGTTTCTATATCAAGAGTGGAAAGGACACGAATGATTATCACACTACAGGCCAGTCCCAACCAGATAGCCGTGGTTCCACTACTGCAGTTCAATTAAGGAGCCTTGGTCCCTATTAAGCAACTGAACAACAACATTGCAAATACATACACGCTACCCTCCAACCTACAGCCACAGAGTGATGCACCCCAAACCACTAGAATCAAGATTAGAAAGTAAGCAACACTAAAGTAAACAAACCTTCTTCTCCTCCTCCTGAAGAAGTCCAAAAGGTAACATTTCAGGTTCAGAATGATGGTATCATGTACATCTTACTCAACCAATGAAACAGAACTTATTGGGTATGGAATTATGGATGTTCATCCTCACTCCCTAACTGAGTGAGCAAAGAACATTCCATTTAAGAGAGGACATGGAACAATTATGCTCAGCCAAGGATACAGGATGAGACCACTCCACTTTTAACATTATAATGAGATCGTGGATCCACTTCCATGAACAATGTATTAAACTAACACTCTCTTCACTGGAGGAATTTACTCTAACACTAAAGAAAAAGCTTATGTGTACCACCCAGTAACTAAAAGGTGGGTATGGTAAGGACTGTCTCAGTACAATCTGGACAGTAATGTGTACAAGGAATCTTGAGAAACACTACCATTAGTGAAAAAAGTTCCCTAAATTTTTAAAAGAAAAATGAACCCAGTTCCTTTGTTTAAGGACAGCATTCACCAGAATCTTTTTCTTAACTGTATGTTGATTTGAAGCACTTTACTAATTAATTAACTGAATTCATTAATCAAATGTAACTGATTGAGGAGGCAATCAATTGATTAACCAGCATTGTCAGCTCTTAACAGAAATCCAATTACAATTTATACCATTTGTAACAACCACTCAACCACTTGCTTTATTCCAACCAGCCACATTTCAACTGAATTAGTCAATTTTTCTTCCACTACTATAAAAGTCATTTTGGAGCAAGATTTTTATGCAGCTTCTTGTTAAATTCTTTTTGAAAATCCAGAAATATCAAATCCATACCTCTATCATCATCTGTGTAAAGAATATCCTTTTCAAAAATGTCAAAATATCAGTAAGGAAGATATTCCCCCAGTGAAATCTTGCTATCTGTCAGTTTTAAAAATTAAATTAAATTGCAAAGTATCTTTTCTCATACTTTCATTTTCCCACTACTGTTGTAAGATCAATACTAATATTATGATTACTAGGGTAATTTTTATCAGCATTTGAAACAAGGAGTAATATTAACCAACTTCAAATCCTCTGGTACATTTTCACTATTCAAATACAAAAACAAACTGTAGCAAGTGGCTCACATATTTAATTCTTAATCTTCCTTCAAACCTTAAAGAAAATATTCACTGTCCCACAAGATTTCTTTCATCTATTATGGGCCTGTTAATTTGTTTATTCATTAAGTTCGGCCTATAATATCTCAAAAACCAAAATCTGGTCTTTGGACTGAACAAATCACTTAGTGCACTGTGTACATTTTTTATCTTCTTAGGCTACTTATAATTTAGAAGTGATAATTGATTTACTACGTTACTTACTTTCTCAGTTGTTGGAATTTCAAAATGGTCAGATACTACAAACAGAATTATTTCGAAAATCAAATGGTTACCTTAATTTTTGTAACTGTTATAAACTACAGTTATATTTTAAACATTAAATTCAGTTTAATGTATACACATACTTATCCTCTTAATTTATACGGATGCACATTTTTTCAATTTCACTGATATTCTATTTTTAAAGAAACAAAATAAAAATGTGAGCAATCAGTCGTGATTTCTTTTGTAAATTCTAGTTTCTAAGTTTACACTCTGTTTCAATTTTAATTCAAAATCTTCTTATAAAAATTATTTTTTTATTTACCTGATTAACGTGAATCTAACAGTTGTAATGCTTACTTCTAAACTTTTTTCGATTTACTTAGGGTAAGGTGATGCATTCTAAAACTAAAACACTCGTTTGACATCAAGTTGATCATGTCGACATCTCTTGGTCTTGAATAATTTACGTGTTGAAATTAAATAATTACACACGGCCATAGGTTAAAAACTAAAATTTGTTTCATTTAACTTTTTAGTGCGTTTTGCTATTATTAGGTCATGGTCGTAAAAACAAAATAAATTTTATTTTCTGAAGCTCAGTAATGTATAAAAGCATCACATATTAAAAATAAATAAATTGATTGGTGTAAAAGGAGATTTAGAAAAAAAACAACAAACAAGACAGGATATTAAGACGTCAAAAAATGTTGGCTGAAAAAGGAAACATTAACGGAAAGGAATTTTAAAAATACATTAAGAGTAAACAAAATATTAGGAATGGGGTAAGACCTTTGAAGGTTGATAAATTAAGGTTTGTACCTGTTGATTATGAAATGGTTGGGTCATTAAATTTTGCTTTTTCTTCGATTTTTATAAACAAAGATTTAAAGAATATTAAACATTTTCAACAGTTAATAAATAAAAACGAGAACTAACAAAACAATGGATTATTCTGAGCTGGTTTAAAAGAAATTGAGAAGTTTAAAAAACTATAAAGTTCCTAAGCTATGTAATATTTCTTCAGTGGTTTTTCAAAGAGGTGAAATATTGAATATAAGAGCCACCTGCCGTTATATTTTGTCAGTCGTTTAATAGTGGGCAGTTACCAGAGGATTAAAAGTTGGCTAATGTAAGTTCTCTTTTCAGTAATTAGTCTCATATCAGTTGTTAGGGAAAGTTGAAGAAAGCCTGATAAAAGATGCTTTGCAAAATCTTTTAACAAAGTTTATGATTTTATTGCATAGTCAATATGGTTTCACTGAGGGATCTCTTACGTCATAGTTATCTCGATATTCTTTAAAAAAATTTACGTGACTGCTAATATAACGAGGATAAAAGTGTAGATTTGGTGTATGTGAATTTTCAGAAAACATTTGACAAGGTACACGTGAAAAGCTTGTAAAAAGTATCTGTATGGTTGTAGGAGATACGTTGACAAATTGGATAGAGTGGCTAGATGAAAAAAGCAAAGGGTTGTTACAAATGGCGTTCAGTCAAACTGGATTAATAGCACAAGATGGATATCTCAGCGCTCAATCTTAGGACCTTTTCACTTTTTGAATGAAATCAAGAATACAGATGAAGAAATCGTCAATAAATCAACTGCATTTACAGTTGAGATAGTTCAATAAATATTATGTTCCAAAATTTATATGCAAAAACGGCTCGTTTGGGTTGAGAAAATATTTCAAATAGAAGAGCGAACAATGTTTCGACCTTCTTTGGTCATCGTCAGATTCAAAAAGAAAGAGGTAATTGACCGGAAGCTGACCACATGTTTGAAAGGGGGTTGTGTAACTGAGTCTCGGAATGTAGAGGGCGGTGTTAGATGTTTGAATATATAATTTTATTTATTTTATTGCCTCTCTGTGGCTCAGAGGTATGTCTGTGGACTTACACGCTAAAATCCGGGTTTTGATACCCGTGATGGGCAGAGCACAAATAGCCCATTGTGTAGCTTTGTGCTTAATTAAAAAATATATTTTATTAGATTAATATAGGTATAAAGGCGTTCCTTTATATTGGTTTATTTTGGGTTTAAGTTGTTTTATAAGTGAGGCTTCTTTAATTTTGCGTTTGTTTATGTTTGTTTCTTTATTTAGTATTTGAGTGTTTTCTATGGTTATGTTGTGTTTATTTGGCATGCAGTGTTCGAAAACGTGTCAAGGTGATTTTTTTATGTTCTTTGAATCTGGTTTCCATTTTTCTACTTGTTTCTCCAATATAGAAGTCGTGGCAGTTATCACATTGTATTTTATAAATAATGTTGGTGTGGTGTTTGTCAGTATAGTTCTTACATAGTATAGACCTCAGTTTTCTGCCTGGTTTTTAAATAAATTTAGTACTAACTGGAATGTTATATTTTGTTACTAGTTTTTGCCAAATGTTGGTTATTTGTTTGCTGATGTCAGGAATATATGGTATACTGCAGTATATGGTTTCGTGATTTTTTGATTCGTGAGATACATTTACTTTTGTTGGTTGATTTTGCTTTCTGTCTAGGTGTGTGCGTATAATGTTTTCTACGGTTTGTGGAGGAAACTTATTGATGTTGAAGAAGTATTGTTTTATTTTGTATAATTCATCGTTAATTTTATCTGATGAGCATAGTTTTATGGCTGTGTTTATCTGGTTTCTTAGTATCTTGAGTTTTTGTTTTGTTTCATGTGCCGAGTCCCAAGGAATGTATAGTCCAGTATGGGTGATTTTTCAATGGATTTCTGTTTGAATTGTGTGTCGGTTCTTGTAATTTTGAGATTAAGAAAAGGTATTTCTTAACTGTCACATCTGCTGTAACAACTGTTTGTTTTCTCACAGCAGAGCCACAATTGCTGTAATTACTGTTTGTTTACTAATAGCAGAGTCACATCTGCTGTGACCATTGTATGTTTTCTTATAGCAGAGTCACTGCTGCTGTAACAACTGTTTGTTTTATTATAGCAGAGCCACAATTGCTGTAACAACTGTTTGTTTTCTCATAGCAGAGCCACAATTGCTGTAACCACTGTTTGTTTTCTTATAGCAGAGCCACATCTGTTGTGAATCGAACCTCTGATTTTAGCATTGTAAATATTTGGACTTACCACTGTTCCAGGGGACTTCTGTAAAGGAGACAATTATATTTTAGATTTATGAGAAAGAAAAAAAAACATGCATAACCCACTGTTATTGTGTCACTCTCTTCACAATTATGACATTACATTCTAGAAATTAATTTTTATTGTTATTTTTCTGTAAAGTCGTTCCAATTATCTACGAATTTTCTTGTTTTGTACGTTAAGATAACACAAATATCTGAGATCTTGATAAAAATAACAGTAGCTAAGCCCAAAGAAAATTACATATTCATAGACAGGTAAGAATCAAATACATGATATAAAAGATTAAAAAAAACATTTGAAGGAAGATAAATAGACGTGGAACAAGCATTTACAAGTTGATAAAGAAACTTTTAGATCTCTTAATTAAACAAAAAAATTATATGAATTGAAATATTATATTGCTATTGATACATATATGGGGCCCACTAATAGTTTATTCGTAAGTCGCAAGGCTTATAACGCTAAAATCCAAATTTCTATGCTCGTGGTGAGTATAGCAAATGTAACTTATTATTTAACTTTGTACATAATTGGAAACACACACTCATCTATACAAACGTTTAGAATCATTAAACAGAGTATTCTTGTTCACTGGTGTGTTGGATTTGTAAAGTCGTTCGAAAGTTTCTAGTATGATACCACAATTACCTGTGATAACAATTCTCCATTATGAAACACATTCATACAGTCGTGGTCACCATTTTAATTTGTTTCAAATAAAAGTTATACAAATTTATTCTAGGCTTTCCAAACTCTTTTATTTTTAATACTAAGTCAGCATGAAACTATAAATCGAAGAATTAACAGGGCCTTGGTAACCTCTCGACACGGCCTACTTTTAGTTGGAAACTGTGTGTGTTCGCAAAATCGCGAGAACACGGTTATAGAACATGAGGGTGTTTTCCTGATTTAAATCGTTATTTATTCAGTATAAAAAATCGGAGCGAAAAATCCTCTCATGTATATATTTTTTATCTGTTTGTACATTTATCTTCTGGTAATATTTTTCAAGGATTTACTTGTCTGCTTTTTTTATGTGCGTGATTTCTCACTAAAATTAAGTACAGTATAATTGTTGTTGTTGTTGTTTTGAATTAAGCACAAAGCTACACAATGGGCTATCTGTGCTCTGCCCACCACGGGTATCGAAACCCGCATTATAGCGTGGAAGTCCGCAGACATACCGCTGAGCCACTGGGGGGCAAGTACAGTATAAAGCGACAGATGTTATTATGAGATAACTTTATCATTTAGCGAGTAACTACAAAATAGCTATCCTGTTACATATTCGGATGAATGTGTGAAATATTTCGTACAAAACAAAATGCAGCTGAATCGTTCATATTATAAATATCCTTAATGATCAGTAGTACAACGTAAAGTTTAGGTTTCTCGCGGCGACGCAGTACAGATAACCTACTATGCAGCTTTATGCTGAAAAACGTTCTTTTGAACTTTTGCACAAAGCTTCACAAAATCTGGTTTCTCGCGGTGTGAGTCCTCAGACATTCCGCTGTGCCATTGGGAGCCTGGGGAACGTCAACGTGAGCTGCTTGATCTGCACATTCATATGAAAGTTTCAGTGATGTCGAGAAACCCACTTGTTGAGAACTTTTATATGCAAAAACGGCTGTTCGTGAACCTGACGATGACCGAAGAAGGTCGAAACGTTGTTCGCTCTTCTATTTGAAGTGTTTTCTGGGCCCAGAACAGCCGTTTTTGCATATAAAAGTTCATATGAAAGTTTGTTTGTTTGTTTGTTTGAATTTTCGCACAAAGCTACTCGAGGGCTACCTGTGCTAGCCGTCCCTAATTTAGCAGTGTAAGACTAGAGGTGAGGCAGCTAGTCATCACCACCCACCGCCAACTCTTGGGCTACGAAAAGTGGGATTGACCGTCACATTATAACGCCCCCACGGCTGGGAGGGCGAGCATGTTTAGCGCGAGTCGGATGCGAACCCGTGACCCTCAGATTACCCTTAACGCGCTCGGCCATGCCGGGCCTCATATGAAAGAATGAAAAAATGAACAAATATTGACTAACGTATAATTTTCACAGGTGGGTAAGACTAACTACACAATACATTTATTTTTGTTTTTAAAGACTTTGTTGTGGCCTGGCATGGCCCGCGTCGCACTAAACATGCTCGCCCTCCCAGCCGTGGGGGTGTATAATGTGACGGTCAATCCCACTTTTCGTTGGTAAAAGAGTAGCTCAAGAGTTGGCGGTGGGTGGTGATGACTAGCTGCCTTCCCTCTAGTCTTACACTGCTAAATTAGGGACGGCTAGCACAGATAGCCCTCGAGTAGCTTTGTACGAAATTCCAAAACAAACAAACAAACAAAGACTTTGTTGTAAAAGTACAGATTTGTAAGTAATTATACAAAGAGTTTTTTACAGCGTTTATGTTTCTCGTACAAGTGGACCATTCCAGTTTTAGCTCCACATTACATAAAAATAGTAAATACGAATCATAAAAACTAAACAATGAAAGTGACAATAACAATCAAGAACACATTTAAAGTTTTAAATAAAAACAAATAGTTTATTGATATTCCTATGATATTTTTATGATCGTTTGAACGACTGGGTTTAGAACCAATGTTTCTTGCTAAAAGAACACTATATGAAAATGAAACTAATTTTCACCGTAAAGCATTATACGTTCCAATTGTCTCAGGCACTTCCGTTAAAAAATCTTCAGTATTTGTGTTGAACGAATTACTTAATTATCTATGATTTATCAGACGCATGGTGATAAATACATCGGATACTTTACCACAGTTTACTTTGCCAAGTTTGCTTATGTAAGTCCTTTGAAACTTTTTTTTCAACTTTGTTAAACCACCGAACATGATAAAATGTTAATGAGTACCTGGTGCTAAGTCTACCTGCCTTGCACCCAACCAGTTCCAATGTTTCCTTTGTCACAATGCTACTCAGTTCGTCTCGCCCTTTCAGTTATGGACACATTATAAATGTGAAAGTCAATCACCATGTTTGTTCAAAATTCCGGCCAAAGTCCTAGTGGTAGGGGTGCCGATAAATGTATTTTTTCCCTTCTTATGAGTTGTTCTCTGGCCAGGTGTCGAGGGTGCTCGACTCGTAATCTGAGGGTCGCTGGTTCTACACACTAAACATGCAAGCCCTTTTAGTTGTGGAAGTATTATAATGTGGTGTCCTGATCAGCTACATTCCGTCTACTAGTAGTTTTACACTATTAAAATGAAGACACTTGAAACAAACAAACAATTATCAGTAGTTCCAAATTGGAAACAGCGTAAAACTCTTAATTAACTGCACATAAGGCGGTACTCAGGTTGAAAATATCGATACCAATTAATTCAAATTATTATATGTTATGTTAAAAAGGTATAGAAATTGTAGCTGAGTTTATATTTACAATTTTATAAAAATTACTAATTACATTTTTACTTAGATTTAAAATATGGCTATGAAATGCAAACAGGTTGAAGAATGTCACACTGTCAGTATTTATTGAAGAACTGGGATCGGTTAAGAGTAACTTAAAGTAAGTACTGGGTTTTAAGTGACATAATATTAACACGATAAAGCCACAAATAAAATAAGAGGGTAACTGTTGGATTTTAGTTGGCATTATTGCCAAAATCTACAGAGTATTACTAGCTCTTGTAAATTTAACTCGATTGGTGAAAAGAAATAAAGGCCCATCATGGCTAGGTGGGTTAAGGCGTTCGACTCGCAATTTTAGGGTCACGGGTTTGAATCCTCGTCACACCAAACATGCTTGTCCTTTCAGCCATGGGGGCGTTATAATGTGACGGTCAATCCCACTATTCGTTGGTAAAAGTGGGTGATGATGACTAGCTGCCTTCCCTCTAGTCTTAGACTGCTAAATTAGGGACGGCTAGCGCAGATAGCCCTCGAGTAGCTTTGCGCGAAATTCAAAAACAAAATAAATAAAAAATATGCCTCTATAGTCATAAAAGCTTTTATATGAAATGAAGAAGTTTCTCCTGTGAAAAAGCAAAGTTTTCCATGCAGCAGAAGGAGTAAAGTTTTCTTAAGTATCAGAAGGAAATATTTATGTTGGTGAATGAAGCCTCAATCACTATTTCTACAAAGTTATGTGCTGGAGGAAACAATAAATAGATAAAGGTAGAATGTAGTTGTTTTATTTCTTTACTTTTTTTTTCCTCACTGTTGTAAAAGTATAAAGGTATTAAATTTAACCTTGATTTTGTTAACGTTATTCATATATGTAAAACTTTGGTTTTACTATCGAAGATCGTCTTCATCATTCTATATTTATAACCTTCGGATTATTTACTCTTTAAAGCTAACCAGTTTAAACTGTCTCTGAGTTATTAATAATTCGTTGGACCTAAATATTTCTTTGTTTCTTTCAAATATTCGTGCAAAGCTACACAAGTGTTATCTGCAGAAAAAAAAACAAAAAACATGCCCATTTTTAGTTCGCAAAACAATTCTTAAACCTAAATGGTAACTGGTCTTTGAGCAGCAGATAGTGTTTTGTTGTGCTGGTTAATGATTGCACGTGTTACTAAACACCATTTCCAACTAATTGACCGTATTACTTAATGAACAAACAAAGGCTTAATTTGTGTTTATGTGTTTTAAACAATTTTCTGTATTTAACACATTTCTATGTTGAATGTTACTGTGAATGTATTGTACTTATATTATCTTACTCAACGTCAAAAGCTCTTAGAAATAAAAAAAACATCTTGCGTGATTATATGTACATGAAACATCACCAAACCATTCTTCATGGTAAGTGTTTATGCACTGAGGTAAATATACTTCATCTTTCTCCCACTTTGAACAAAATGTTTCAAATTTCGACTCATCCATTCGTAACATCCTTTTACATTAATTAACAGTCCAGTTTTAGATTTTTTCGCAATTTTATATCTCTATTTGGAGATCGAAGTAAAGGATCTTTAAGTGCTACATCAAAAATATTTCAATCTCATTGAGTCTCCTTTATACTGTAGATCTAGACACTTAAGTACATGGTGGTTTATCTCATTCTGCTCCGAAAGCTGTATAAACAAATATACTTAACATCAATATCATTGTTCTGCTTCTTCCTTTCCTATTGTCACAGTTATCTGTTTCAGTCACGTGATCTAGGGTGTACTTCACAGTGTTGGGGGAGCGTTTCAAGTCTGGAGGAATTTGACGGACAGTCTAAGCAGTATCATCTCAAGATTTTATTTGTAATCTCTGCTCTAATGACATTTCTTGACATTTCTTGGGGCCGTAACATCAAACAAAACATAATATTTGTGTTATTTACTTTTTTTTTATATAAATGTTTATTTGTGAAGTGCTGTTAAACTGATATATTCTAATATACCAGTTAAAAAACTATGTGGGATACCATGATTGTTACCTCAGCCACTAAAATTGATCAGTTTGTTCATTCAAGCAAAAATCTTGCAATAAACCTTTGGTATAAGTATATGGAAATTCTAAGAATGATGAGTATTTTCACACTGGCTCATTGAATTGTGTACAGTAATCAATGGTGATGTTTACTTTCTATAATGTTATGGAAGAATAAACCTCACAAAATGGAAAGAATGACAAAATATGTTCTTGTCCTAACACTTTTGCATGTTCGTGTATGCGAGGATTTTAGAATGTGTTGATTCATCTTCGTTGTATTTCTGAAATATACTGGAAAAATCGTGTTCCCTCGTATAATGCGCATTTCATATTTGAGTACAGAAATTTTGGAAGCAACGTGCGGACTGTGCGCGAGTATTTACAGCACTTACTTATATCAAATGGGGGGAATTTGCTGTAATACAATGCTGACGAGATTTTAAAAGATTTTAATTTCACAAAAAGTGTCTTAACTGTTTTTGAATTTCGCACAAAGCTATACGAGGGCTATCTGTGCTAGCCGTCCCTAATTTCGCAGTGTAAGACTAGAGGGAATACAGCTAGTCATCACCACCCACTGCCAATTCTTGGGCTACTCTTTTACCACCGAATAGTGGGATTGACCGTACATTATAACGCCCCCATGGCTGAATGGGCGAGCATGTTTGGTGCGATGGGGATGTGAACCCGCGACCCTCAGATTACGAGTTGCACGCCTTAACATGCTTGGCCATGCAGGGCCTGACGTTACAGGAAGTGAGTCTTCTCTCAATTCTAGTTCACTTATTTAAAAACATTCTAAGGGTATTTCAAAACCAGTTCACTTCTTTGACATTTGAAGTGTATTTCAAATATAGTTCGCTTCTTTTACCTTCTGAGTGTATTTAAAAATTAGTTCACGTTTTTGACATTATAAGTGTATTTCAAAACTAGTTCACTTCTTTGACATTCCAGGTTTAAAGTCTTACCTAAATTCTTACACTAGTTAGATTATCTGACGTTCTAGGATTTAACATGTAACTGATTTATCATGGTACTTTATTTTAGCGTCTACGCTTGTTTCTGCAAAGTTTTATTTTTGCATGTGACGTATATTGTTGACTATATATTGCGCAAGTCCTGCCTGTTCTCGAAACTTGAGAAGCAACAATATTTGTTTAAGATCATCGTTGAAAATTTTAGAACCTCGCGTGGTTGGTATATAACAAATAGCTAGGAAGCTATAATTATGATTAATGCCTATTGATCGGAAAACTACAAAACTGGACCAAGAACATTAAAAACTGTTTTCTACTTTGACCCAGTTAGAAGTTCAAGAGTGAACTTTAGATGTTTTTTCAGAGTACACACGTAACTTTGTTCACGATAATATTTGATTTTACTCCTTAGTGTTTACCATAAATGTGGTGATTGATTAAAGATATATTTTAAGACTGATGAAATAAGCGAAGAGAAAGAGCATGTTAGAGGTACAGACAAATACGTTTTAGTTAAGTTCTATACTTTTCGTTAATTATTCAGTAATGGTTCCCCGTCAGTTTTAAAGAGCTTTTGTACCAGTATATATATAATTTGATTAAATGATCGTTTTGGCAACTAACAACCACAATAACTGTATTATTATGGTTATTATTAGGGGTATCACATGATAAAAGATACTGTGTCAGGAAAATCACACTTTCATACAGGACTTCTAAATAAATCTAACAAATAACTGCAAAGGTTATATGACGTCACTGTTGAGAGAGAGGGCATATCAAAATAGCTTGTTTGTTTGTTTTGGAATTTCGCACAAAGCTACTCGAGGGCTATCTGTGCTAGCCGTCCCTAATTTAGCAGTGTAAGACTAGAGGGAAGGCAGCTAGTCATCACCACCCACCGCCAACTCTTGGGCTACTCTTTTACCAACGAATAGTGGGATTGACCGTCACATTATACACCCCCACGGCTGGGAGGGTGAGCATGTTTAGCGCGACGCGGGCGCGAACCCGCGACCCTCGGATTACGAGTGCACGCTTTAACGCGCTCGGCCATGCCAGGCCTATCAAAATAGCAAAGAACGTTAAAGAACATTGGATTATATGTTTAATTTTGCTATCGCAAGTATAACATGCGAACAGATCATAGTATAACTTGCCAATACGAATCTTATCACATCTATCATCGGCTTTAACGTTACGAATCAAAACACTGATATTAATGATTTTTCAACAAAGATATTTTAATTTGTAATTAAGTCTGCCTCTGAGATCAAGTATAATAACAGGTTGTTTGCTTTTTTACTGAAAATGGTCGTGTAAAAAAATCAATGAGTTATTATCATTAATTTTGATGCGTTACAATGCCTGTTATCTCTTCCCACACCAACCACTCAAGTAGTATTCATTGAAGAAATCTGTAGAAAGTGATTTTTGTTTGTTTGTTTTGGAATTTCGCACAAAGCTACTCGAGGGCTATCTGTGCTGGCCGTCCCTAATTTAGCAGTGTAAGACTAGAGGGAAGGCAGCTAGTCATCACCACCCACCGCCAACTCTTGGGCTACTCTTTTACCAACGAATAGTGGGATTGACCGTCACATTATACACCCCCACGGCTGGGAGGGCGAGCATGTTTTAGCGCGACGCGGGCGCGAACCCGCGACCCTCGGATTACGAGTGCACGCCTTAACGCGCTCGGCCATGCCAGTGAGCTATTATTTTTAATTCAAAATGTTTCATCATTGCCTGTTCCCCAGGAGTAGCCCTAGACATATCTAACAAATTCATAACACATATACAATATTGTTTAAAACTAAAATACACTGCTATCCACGAATTGCACATTTTGTAATACTATATTCCCTACACAGGAGATATCTAGAAACCTTATCTTTAATGAAAGTGCAGAATGACAAGTACGAAAGGTTCGCTGTATGAAACACTATATTCTATTTATTGAACAAACACAATTTATTTATTTTTCGTTATATTCATTTTTATCATATGAAAATTTGCTTTATTGAAATGTATGAAATACTTCGGCGCTCAAAATCATCTTGTTTGTACATTTTTCTTTGCTCAATATAGATTTTTTTTAAATTCTTTGTACCCTTCTGTTATAACGAGTTATTTTTCAATCTATATTTTCCCCCTACACTTTACATATGTTGGTCCAAGAAAGTTTGAGAAAGTATGCTTTTTAGACGTTTTTGACCTATGAACCAGTTGGTTGCCAAATGTAAATTATTTTTGTGGCCTTACTCATTTCATTGGATTAAGCTATCATACGCTCTGTTATCTGGAGGGCCATCACATAAATCATATTATTTTGTAAAACCCTCTGTTGGTTCTTAATTCTTACTATGAACCTGACGATGCCTGAAGAAGGTCGAAACGTTGTTCGTTCTTCTATGTAAAATATTTTCTCAACCCAAACGAGCCGTTTTTGCATATAAAATTCTCAACAAGTGGGTTTCTCGACATCACTGATTGTTAATTCGTACTATGCTTTAAGATATTTACGCATAGCTTTATTTAATTGAAAAAAATAGATATGAACGTTTTACAAATTTCGAGTTCTGAAAAGAAAAAAGAGGAGGAAATTGCCGAAAAATCAAAAATCATATTTACAAGGAAACTGTTTTATTTAAAAAAATGTATACATTCTCTTGTAAATAAGGATGCATTTCCTAGTTTATAAGATTTTCGTTAAATCCGCAATGAAATTATGCTTTAGAAAAATAACTTGTTTGAAAATCTATTATTTTCCACTATTAAACTCGTAAGTTAAGCAATATCCGTCCTCCTTTCCTCTGTGTTATTGTCCAAAGTTTGATGAGGTAATTTGATGAGTTCTAATACTTGGCACATAATCATTTTTAAAAGGTTAAACAATACACTATCGATCGTCGCCATCTGGAGACATAAAATAACCGCTTGTAATTTACTGACACTAACATAACATGTTTTTGAGGGGGGTAGGGGTGATATATTTTAGAATTTCATTTAGTAAAATCAGAAGATTGTTATGTGCTATGTTAGATTTCTAGCAATAGTATCTACCCTAACACTAATAGTTAGTCCTCGTTTAAAATAATCATTAATATTTTTTGTAAACGCGAAACGGGTTTTGTTTCTCTGCGTGGATAAGTGTAAGACTGTATACTAGGACAATTTGTAGATTGAAATTGGTAGATGTTGAAATGAAAGAAGTACTTCTCACAATTATTTACTTTGTTTTCTCGTTTGTTCTACTTATTCTGTTAGTTTGTCTCGGTAAGTTGTTATTAAGCAGTTAGACTTATTTTTATTTTCTGCATTAACTTTGAAAAAATAAAAGTTATATGTGGTATGATACTAGTTTTAACTTTTTATCACGTACGAAATTAAGAGTTAAATTTCAGAGTAGTGACTTTTATATGGTTTTTGTATATTCATCCTTAACTTGCTTTTGTACTTCTAGATATTCCAGTTTTTTACACCACATGTTATTATTTTCTAAATACCAAAATATTTTAAGTTTTTCCTTGTTAGAGTACTGATAGTTATACTACTACTACTAGTAAGTACTTAATATATTCGATGCATTGTTCAAATATTTCTAGAACATAAATTTAATAGCTAACAGTTTTAAAGTATGTTTATTAGATCTAAAGATAAACATAGTTACATTGATAGTTCAAGAATAAAGTAGTTGTTACTGTTATGATACTAGAGTATTAGGAACAAAGTAGAACAGTGCATAAAACTAACAGCTGGAATTGGGAACTTTACTTACTGAAAACCTGGGAGTATTGAAGGATATGCAATTTAAAACAAATATTTTGAGAGAAAGATCTCCCAAGACATCTCACTTTCATCATTTTATACTGCTTTCATTCACTTAGTTCATTTCAATATTCCATACTGAAATGAACAGTTTGTTCAAGAAATATATCATCTTAATTTATATGTGTCTATATTTTAAGTACAGAAATGTTACAGTATAGTTGGTATATACTATAATTGCACAGTTGATAATCACATTGTCATTACCCAGCACACATTTGCACCAAAATTATTCTAGCTTTATTTACTTAAATTCTCTTATGTGGCATTTATTTATGGACCAATGTGTTTTTGACAGAGAAAAGCTCTGAACAATTATCACAGACTACCTCTTTTTAATTTAAAGTATAAAATATTTTTATCTCTTGGGTTAACTTGTTTTTTTAAAGAAAATTGACTGGGATTTTTTGATGTTTTAAAAACTAATTTAGTTTGGGTTATATAATTCATGATGATAAACCATAACCAAAGATTCATGATTTGCAGTTTTAAAATTTTGGTAATCTAGTTTAACTTATTTCAGTCTTAATTTAATGATATTTCTTGTATTTGTTTCCTGTAATGACTCTTTTGGTAAATTTGTTTTTTGATTTGTAGGTAAAGTTTCACATTCTTCCTTTTACTTGGAACACAATTATTCTATGAAATTGACTTGATTCATGTGATTGTTAATTCTTTAGAGGCAAATAGAAATACTAAGAGAAATAGATAAAGTATCATAACCATACAGTGTTTTCCATTGAGTTTTAAAGGATATCAAAGATATGTGAGCCTCTGTTATTTTTGTAGTTCAGTAAACAAATTCATTATAGCAGGAAAACTACTATTTCAATTTGTTTTCTAGATAGGTTGACAATTAAGGTGTGATCCTATTTCATTAACAAAAAGTAACTGGTTGGGAGTATCATTTAGTTTTAAAGTTGTTAGTTTAGAAAATGTATCTCGGTAAGATGGCTTAAGAAGGTCAAAATGTTCTCTGCTTTACTAGTAAGTGTTAATACCCATACTAGTCATCCTGAGATACATTTTTACTTCAAGTTGGTTTCTTGTCATCACAAATGTATTTCTTTAAGTTCTAATGTGTAAAATAATGGACTAGATTTGTGCACTAGTGTACTCTAAATTCACAGATATTCTACAATGTGTAAGAATTATTGAAACTGACAATTTTCTCTGAGTGCATATTTTCACATTTCATAATTAACTACATTATTAAGTGACTAAACCCCTGAACC
Source organism: Carcinoscorpius rotundicauda (assembly GCA_011833715.1). Lineage (NCBI taxonomy): Eukaryota > Metazoa > Arthropoda > Merostomata > Xiphosura > Limulidae > Carcinoscorpius > Carcinoscorpius rotundicauda. The sequence continues at coordinate 61,667,082 of CM022400.1, read as the reverse complement.
CTTTAAAATTACAACAGTTCATTCCTGATTGATAATAAGATAATTTTTGTTCATTTATTATGTACTGGAAGTACATATTTTTTGTCAACTGATTCTTGTCCAATTACAGTTATGTATGTATACATATAAATCCCTTTCATAGTTGAACTTGTTATTTTGTTGCTTCATACACCATGTGTGTACTACATTATAAAATGTGAATTGGAACACTGATATTAATAAAAGTTTTTTTGGCTACATTAGTACAATGGCTAAAAAAAGGTTACAAGTTTGATTAATTCATTCCAATCCTGAATATGAAACTTAAAGATAGCATGTCATCTAGTGACAAAAAAAGTCTTCCACAGTTTAAACTGTCAACAAGTGGTCATTTGAAGTGAGGTAGTACAATTATTTCAATCTTCAGGTGTGAATTCTGAACATTTTAACATTAATGTTTTCAGTTTCTGTTATCATAGCTGGTGTTGTTCATAATTTTTAAGATTGAGCTCGTACACACAGTAGTCTGTAATACAAACTTTAGGTTAATTGTTCTAAATTTATTCTGTGTTCAATGAACCTTATTAAAAAAAAAAAAAAATTACAGGTAATCTCAGAAGTTTAAAGTGAGCTTTAAAGTTTTAGTCCCATATAGATGTTATATCATGTTTAGCAGATAAATTATTTTGATATGATTTTATTGGTTTATTTTTCTTTGATTTGTAATTTTGTGTTTTATTATGTTTTTGTGCATATTATATTTTATTGCATTTACTATTTGTTTTGTGTATGGTGTTTTCTGCCTTAGGTAAATTGTTGTACATGTACCTTTTTTTTTCATAGTATTTGTTCCTTGTAACAAATTTATAGTCTTAATTTTGTTAAGAGTTTGAGTTACAGTACAAAGATGTTTCTGAAAACTATTTGTTATGAGACTGGTATTCAACTCTGAGTAGTGATGTTTATATCCAGCATTTAATTAGGAAACAAGTTATCTGAACTCTTCTCACAAATGTGTGCTCTGTTTTTTTTTTTCATTCTCAAGGAGACTGGTGTTCCCCACTAAGTTTAAGCACAGAGTATGTACATGAAACTGCAGTATAAATGTAAATGGAAGTTCATACATACTGAACTTTATGTGTAAGTTATCTAATATTGGACTTTAAGGTTTTAAAATAATTTGCAAGGCAATTACAGGGCTTAATTTTACTTCTTATAACTGCTGAGTAAATTACCAGAATGGTAGATGTTATTGTAGCCTTTAGCCAAGCCATATTAAGTTGAAATAAATATTTGTATATATTTATTTGAAAACCACTGATATAAAGAATGTTGTACAAAAGAGACTTTCATTTCTTGCATGAAACATACCTATTCATTATTCTATTTCAGGCTGGTTTCTTGTGTGGAAACTCTTCTTATCACGATTTGCATTTGTTCGTGAGCTGCTTATGTCAAATAATGGAAACACTGAAGAATCGAGAAGTAAAATTAGGGTGAGAAAAGTAAGGATGGAGTAATGGATTGATCTGTGAAAGTTGATGTTCTAGCAATTTGTTGTTTTTGTACCCAAATGAACTGCTAAATATTTGTTAAAATAGAATGGCTTCAGAAAGTAAAACTATGAAAACAGATTGTCTTCTTACCATGGGAAAATAGAAATATTGAAGATTTTTCTAGTAAGTTGTGCTTGAGTCTTATGGATAATTTCATTCAAAAACTATGTATATGAAGAATTTGTGTGGCTTTATTTTACTACTTTGAATGGTTTTTTGGCACAAAAACCTTTAAAAGATAACGTAAGATCAGTGTTGGGCATGAATTACTGAAATAAAATATTGATTTATTAATCATTAAACTGAGATAACCTTATTGAAAGGAAAGGAAATGTATGGCTGCTTGAATCTTCAGTGACGTAATTTAACATCATAGTAAAGTTAAACTGTTTACATTTCCACATAATACACTACTCGAGACAGTTAAAGAATAATGTAAATTTGTACCTATGTAACTATGACAAGATAAACACAGTTATAAAATGTGTTGATAAACCTTCTAAGTACTAGGAAAGTTAGGCATTTGACAGTTTATCATGTGATCTTAAATGGTTGGACATTTAGCCCATGTGATATATATTGTGGTTTCATACAGTCATGTCTCATTTGTCACTTTGAAGTTAATCACAGGATTTAAAGTGCTCTTGATTGTTTGAAAAGTTGAGCTAGATCTTGGAGATTACAAATAGAAACCAGTCATTTGCAGCAGGCTGTTGTAAATTGGTATCAAATGTCTTAAAGTACTATCTTTAGCTCAATGTGGAATTGTTTTCAAACCATAGGTATAGTTAATCATATGCTTAAACAAAACAGATAATCAGTTATGACATATGGAAACTACTGTATGTTGAATCCATCAGACTCCAAGGTTAATCATATGCTCACTGTGCCATGCCAGCAATGGTTAAAAACAGATCTCGGAAGGCCATTTAATGTGCAACACATGCTATGTTCAGAGCAAGGTGTAAAACAACTTGTTTATAAGTGTCCATGAATCTGCCCAATGGACCAACAATGACTAAAGTATTTTACAGATTCTGTATAACTGCTGTGGAGATAATTTGAAACTTTATCCACTCTGTTTCATGCAGTAATGTGTTGCAAAACGTAAACAAGAATAAGTACTGGCGAACTTACCAACCCCTTATGTCATGTATGACGGGGACCACATTCAGTGACCATTTGTTATACTGTATACTAATGAAATTGATCTTTATTTGAGTCTTCATAACTGCAAATATCTTCTCCCACCATGTAAAACTAGTTGATGCATCTCTTAAAATAAACAAATGAATAGATTTTTCGCTCCTTTGATTTCAACTCTATCAATGGTAATGATTTACAAATAACCTTAACCCTAAAAATGTTTTGGGAACAACTTGTTCAGAACTGGTCAGAGTGGTCTCACCACCTTCTCAGCATTCTTATTTAAGTATGTAACATAAGCACAAAGCTTCATTTATGGGTGATTGTACTTCATATTGAAGTAGAATGTCGTGAACTTTGAAGGAGTAAAACCACACCTATCAAGTGATCATTCACAAGAGGCTGAATTTGTATTTCAGATCATATGGTTGGTAATCAGATGCCTGATTTGCATACAAATATAAAGAGGGGAAATGATTGGTATTATAACAATGATTTTCTATGGTCATAGCTATAATATTACAAATTCTTATTATTTTTTGATATGTTTTTAACAGTATAATACAATATTCCCAAAAGTAAAATGCATGATTATAATACTTCTATTTTTTAAAAATGTTTTTAGTATCTATTTTTTCTCATATCCCATAACAAATAGAACATGGAAAATGTTCTTTGCACTTTTGCTATGTTCACAGGAAACCAAGCAGATATCTTTACAATTCAACTGTTAGAAGTCACCCGTAACTGAGCCAACAGTTATAATACTATGCTGTAGAATTAGGTATTCTGTTTACTGTACTGTTGCATGTTAATTTTGATTTTTTTTTTTTTTTCAGCTCTATGATTTGAAAATAATCTATTTCTTCTGAAGTTGTACAATATTCATGTGAAAAAACTATCAAACAAGATTCATGAAAAATGTTTAACTTCTTGTATGGAAGAAATCGGCACAGTTTACTTGCCTAAGATCATTGCCTTCAGATAGTTTTCTCACAGTATTTGTTTTGAACTCTGAAGCCTTTCCAATGATTGAAAATTTCTATTGGCATCATAGTATAATTTAACTGTGTGAAAATGGAAGTGATTAGGTGTTTTGTGTCATTTCACAGTATGCTTCACAAAAAATGACTTAAGAATTGAGCAAAATTTCACTACAGTGTGAAATTCAGCTTCTTTACAGAAAGAACATCAAATCACATAACATAAGAGAGGAATTGTACCATTACAAGGTCTGATAACAAGTAAATTGTAAATTAACATGCATCAAAATACTAACTTTTTAATATTTGGTGAGATGCCTTTCATCAGACAGCATCTTACCTAGTATGTGTTCCTGGCAAGCCCTGAAATGTCGCATACAATAACATATAATTTAGATGTATGTTGATTTATCTTTTATTACTTGTATCTGAATTTCTCTGCTCAATGGTCATTAAAGGTTTTCTTCCACCTGTGACATAGCATGGCATTTTTGTGTCAGTCCTTCAGCTTTTTGAAACTGGAGAGGATGAGTTAAACTGGAAAAAACATTTTCTTTATCAGTTTTGATTCATCCTTTGAAAAACTAAAAAAACTTATGTTGGGTAAACTACATAAAGAGTGGTTTTTAAATGCTTTGTGTTTGCTGTATGGCAATTGTAACATCGTTCAAATTGTCTAAAACTAGTTAAAATGCATTGCCAAAATGTATACCATTTTTATGGAGAAATTCACCATTAATTTACTCCAAGTACTCTATTCTGTCCTGAATGACTGGTTGTCTACTTTGACATAGAGCCTGTAGAAGAATGGCCCAAAACAACCTGTCCATGGTAGTTTCAACCAGAAAAAGAAAGACCTCTTTATTTTTAACAGTCCTTTTTTCTTGATGTAGTCCATGTTATGCCATTTTATGTATTTCCAAAGGAAAGAAATTTCTATTTTTTTTAAGGTAATATCAGTATGTATCCAAGAATGCATGAAGTTAACAGTAAATTTTTCTACATGTTCCAGATGTTTAGAAATTAAATCATAAAAAGATGATGAAATGAAGAAGACTGAATGTAATAGCAACATACTTTACTCCCATATTTCAAGTGTCTACAAAACTATTTATTTCCAACCCAGATAAAATTGTCTGAAGGAAGAATTATAAACAAACTGTAATATTGTTGCATAATTATCATTAATTTTATTCAAAGAAAACTTCTCTCTTCTAACAGGGATTAAAAGCAAGTCAGTGAGTAATATAACTAATGTATTGTTTTTACTTATTTACAATTAACAGTGCATTGACACATTTGTTTGGCAGTCTTACTGTTAACAATATTTTTTGTTGTAATCCCAGTAAACTTTAACATGGTTTGGTTAGCATAGGAGATTCGGGTTAGTCCTGAACAATTTGCCAAGCTAATAATGCAAAGTGATCTTTATAATAAATCACTAAAACAGATGTTTATATTAAACATTTTAAAGTACTGATGTAATTGAACTTATTGTTAACAGAAAATACAATGTGACTTCATACCTTACTTCTAAAACTCATGTAACTGTTTACTTAAGGTATTACCAGAATCACCAGTTTCCTTTTCTTTTAAAGAGTATGACACATGTAGCTACATCATAACAATGTCTAATGAAAGGTCATTAAATAGCTTCAACATACAAGATAGCTTACTGCAATAAAATTTAACTATAGTCAGGTGGCAGAACAATACAGATACGACATAAAAAAACAACAACTAATGTTTAAGAAATAATAATAATTTAAATAAAATTATAGTATATTTAATTTTGTTTGTCATAAGATTAAGCTTATTGTGCTTATTTTTAACTAATAGCCTAATACTACATCGAGTTATTTAAGTAACTTTGCAACTTTCATTAACTATAATGATAACTTAAGCTAATAGAAAGGGGGGTGAGGAGTAAAACTAAGTCATCATCATGTTAAAGTAGTTCATTATCATCTTAAAAATGTGGTGAAGAGATCAAAACATATGCAGTAGTTTTAAAAAGATTGAACTATTCTGAAATTATAAATATCATAATCAGTACCATAAAGACTTAAAATATTAATATAAAATTGAACAAAGAAAGAAAATATTGGTTTGTGAAAAATGAGTGAATACAAGCTATTTACAAATTCTAGTGATGTTAAATGTATTTTATCGTGTTTAATTAGTTGCAAGATGTAAACTTTGCAGCGTAGGTAATAGGTGTCGAAATGAAACATTTGTGACATGAATATCAAAGGTGTTTAAAATGTCAAACTTGAACAATGATGTTTATATCTAAATTCAGATAATTCTTTTATTTGTAATAGATTTTTTTCTAGAATGTAGTTTGGATAAAGGTTTTGATCAGTTTAATAATTTGGTAGAGTGTTATCAGCATATCTACCAGACAAGTAATGTTCAAAGCTTCCTTGTAGTCTTTTGTATTAACATTTGTTATGAGTGAAATTGAAGCTTGAATGTTTTCAACATGTGAATTCATAAGTATGGCAAAACTGTACAAATGAGTTGTCAACTAAAAATGTATATATATCTTGTAATAATTTTATTCTTAAGCACTAATCATTTTTAGGAGTTATATCTTCTATAGAAATAAGTTTTGGTAACACAATATAAACTTACTAGAATTATTAGAATACATTGAGTTTCAATAATAAAAGGGTTAGTGTTAAGGTTAATAAAAATGCATGGTTTTTATTGTTTTTTGCCTCAAGTTTTAAAATTTTCTTGGCATTCAGTAGAACTGATGTCAAGGACAAGATTACTACTCTGTGATAATAGTGCAGTATTTAACACTGCATGTAAAGAACAAGAAAAAAATATTAAAAACCAAACTGCTTTTATTTCTCATTAAGGTACAGGTTACTCTTAAACTGTGTATTATTAAACTTTCTATGATAGTTTATCAATTCTTTTCATGATCTAGATAAGTAATATTCTCAATAAAATTGAACAACCTGGTAAAGGTTCTTCTCAGTGTTACTGTATGGGTTTTCTGTTGTAGGATCACATTCACTGAACTTTGCAAAGCTCCTTTTATCAGACTAGAAATTTTCCCATTATGGAAATAAGGCATATTGACCTTTAATTTCTGGAACAACTCTTATCTTTATACATCAAATAATTGCAGCAACTTTTTGATTTCTTGTTTAGTTCAACTAACTTGTTAGCTTTCCTATAGCTCTTTTAGTCTTTTACCATTACTTGTCTGTTTAAAGGTCTTATGGTAATTTATTCAATTTGTTCCTGTCGTGTCCAGTAAACTGGTTTGAGTTTAAATTAACTTCTCAAAACCTTCCTTACAGTTTTCAGAAGATTGTTGATTGGATTTTCTACTATAAATATTATCTGTTGTGTTAAGATGTGTAGAAAGAAAGTAATATGATGTGATTCAGAGATTTTCACGTGTTATACCAAAACAAGTACATTTATAACCGTTTGTTTAGTAACTGCTGGTGGTTCATCTCTCATTTTATATCATTGTGATATTACTTGTTAACAACACTACTAAAAAAAGGTATTACAATGAGAAGCCCAAAAAGAGAGCATGTCAACATAAACACTAAGGAAGTAGCATGAAAGTGGAAGTAATATGAATCTGTGATTGGTGAAAAGTGTTGGGATTTATGTAAATCTTATTCTGAAATTACTGAATTACATTCATAAGGTTCTAGCCATCAGATGATGTTACTGGATATGTTGTTACAGTTCTCACTCCTTTTAAAGTACACAAAACTATACACACATCAGTGGATGAAGTGCAAGTCTCCTTGATTAGTAGAGTATGTTACCCCTTGTAACAACACCCACAGCATTGCCTCTCACACGTATGTTTAATAATGTTATATCGTATATTTATTTGTGGCTCTGAGTTTGATTTTGGTTTTTTTGAAGTGCAAACTTTTAGCTTATAGCTTTAACTCTTCAATGTGAAATCCTATTACTGTTTTGGACTCTAAGTCAAACTCTTACGATTGATGTATTTTACTATGATCAAGGTCTCGTAGGTTAACTTATTCTAATCTTGCTTAAAGATAATTTCAATATAAGAAAGGCTCATAGAGATCCTGACAAGTGATATAATTAACTTGTGTACATTTATCTCCCACACTATGTATTGGTGGTTCACAAAAACTTGGCTAATACAAAGGCTCGTAAATTAATTTACTTTAATGCTGTCTAAAAGAATTATGTGAAGTGCCTATTAAGGATTCCCTTTTGTTTACTGCTAAAGTATGTGGGACGGTATGAAATATTTCATTGTAAGTCATAGAATGCATGCATATTAAGTGGTAATAATTCATTCAAAACAGGTACAAGTAACTGGATAATAAATAGGGTGTAAAAAAGAAAAGTGATGGTTGTATTATATATAACAAATATACAGCTTTAGTAGAGATGACACATGCCTGTCCAGTCCCAAGCCATGATGTAAGTAGGCTGCCTTCTTCAGTACACACCCATCATGGTGACAAATACAACATTCTGCTATGCTGTTAAGCATTTACAAAATGGAACAGTATTAATAACTCGTTCCACGTTGTGTGAAATAAACCTTTAAGAGCAAAACAACATATCAATCAACTGAGCTAGTTCCAATGATTAGTTTTAATAGCTTTATTTTAGTTTTTCCTTCTTGCTTCAGATTTTTCAACATGAGCAAAAGGTTCAAAATTCTGCCCTCTGATACAAAACTTAACTATAGAAGAAAAATTCCATTAAAAAAATAGCCTTTCTTTATCATTGCACATATTTTCTCTCATACACTTTATTTTCATATCATAAATTAATATAACATTCAGAACTCAGTCCATGGACGTATTTAACTGTCAAACACCATTATTTCCCATCACAGAAAATCTTCTCTTCTGAAGAGTGATACAGCTAACTCTGAGAAAGTAGGAACTTGTGATGGTTACATGTTATTTCTCTTCCATACAACCCTTAAAAATTCAGAGCGTTTGAGGCATATCTGACAAAGAATTTTGTACCAAAACATGTAGCATTCATTAAACATTGACTCTTGGTCCTCTTTCAAATAAAATTATTCAAAGTGAATTAATATTAGCAAACATGATGTGCCTTCTTCCTCCTTATACCTGTGTGAATGAGGTACTTTTATTTTTAACTTTCAATAGAGCCCAGAATTAATAGTTTATTCCAGTAATCATTCCTAATGTGAGAATCTGTACAGCAAAGGATCCACAGAGCTGTAGAAGGGTTCTCAAAAATTGAGCAATATTTATCATTAATTTGTAATATATGTAATCTTTATTTTCATTGGGTCTCGTGTGGAAACTTGTCCTTGTTTTATGATGTAAATAGTTGATATTTTGAGTCAATGCTTGTTCATAAGGTCAATATATTTTTTAATGTAAGAAAGCTGTCTAAAACTTTAAAAAAATCAGTCTAAGGCAGTGGACGACCAGGTTGTTCAAATAAGTAGTGGTATGATTTGAGTCCATAGGTACTTTAGACTAAGGTGTGCTATAAGTGTGAAATACACAAGTCAAACAAAGCTCAATTTATATTTCTATATTTGTTGAATTCTGTATCAACATGATCTTGTACATTCACATGTGTGAGTGTGACTGTATCTTTTGTTTTTAGTAACCCATTATATTTTTTCTTAATATTCAAACTATAAATTTAAATATATGGTAGTGTTGGGATGATAAACTCTTAACTAAATAAATTCTCATTTGCTTCACATTTAAAACCAGATTAAGTGTTGTGTTCATTCTCTTTCTGTAGATAATTCTACTCTTCTTTTTAAGTACTCATAGCTATGGGCACATTCAAAAGTTAATATTATTACAGTAAATCAATTATATTTACAAAAGAATTAAGACTTTGATCATTATTACACTGTATCGGGTGGGTAACTAATATACTCCAGTTTATATAAAACAAAAATTAACAATGAAAATCTTCCCACAAAAGGAAATAGTTTTGTGATTTACAAAATAAAATTGAATAGAAAAAATGAAAAATATTCACGAAATAATTTATTCAGACCTACAAAATATACAAGTAGTTTCAGTTCTGATGATTATCATGACACCGGGGGTTATGGTTGAGCGAGCTCCCGTGCCTAAAAAAACAACACAATATTTATATTTAACCTCAATACACTGAAATGTTAAAATCAGTGTTTAATACACAGCATGAGTAGTTTACACACTTACATCATACTCTTAAAATATTTACCTGAGTTGTAAGGGAGATGTAAAATAAAATTGTAATAATAATTAATAGTAGCTGCACATTAAAACAAAACAGGAAATATATATACACATTGGTATTGAATGAGTGACAACATGTCAGGTCTTGCAGTAGAAGTAAATTTATTTTGATTTATTTATAACTTAACATTTTCCTTTCTTTGCTTAGAAACTGCATAATTACCTATTTTTCTAAGGGTTATATAACAGAAATAAGAAATATGTTAAAACTGGGGAAATTTGATCACAATCTTAACTTTGATATTACATTCTGCCATTTCTTATATTCATTTTAGTTATCTTTGTCTTTTGTTGGAGGGCTGTAATAGTGCTTAATTTTTAAACTTCAACAGCTATGAAACTTTTCAATATAAACTTGTCTCCAAAATTTTGCAGTTTATCACTCATGCTTTATGAAAGAGAATACTGGACATTATTTTAAAGATATGGCTTTTTATGTTATTTAACAGACAATTTCATACAGTACTAAAGTGTTAGGACAAGAGAATATTTATTCTTTTCACTTTATAGGCTAAATCTTCCTTGCCATTAGAAAATGTAAATGTCAACACTATGGTAATGCTTCATTGATCCATGTTGACAGTTGAATGATCCAGTATGAGAATACTTATTCTTTAGAGTTATCGCACACTTGTACAAGAGGCATGTTGTGAAGGTTCTGCTTAAAGGAACATACTGAACAAATATAGTCTGAACTAACTACAATGGTATCTCATGCAGTGTTTTAACTATACAGAAAGAAGCTAACAGATGGTACTGGTCTATGCTCAAAGAAATCAATTGAAAATCAAATAGAACTAGATACAAACAAACACTATTTATATGAAGTTCTTTTGTCATTCCATAACTCAGTGTCCAGAATTGTCAGTAAATTCACAAGTTTTGTGATGCTGATTGACTGCCTGACGAATTCCTCCCGAGTTGAAATGCTCCCCCTAAATTATGGAATTGAGATGTTAACTGTGAAAATAGGAAAGGAAAAGACAGAATAATGATACTAATGTTAAGTATATTTGTTCATACAGCCTTCTGGACAGAAGGAAGACTGCTACTGATCTCGAAAATGAGATAAACCACTATATACCAAATGCTAGATAAGTGTCCAGATTTACAGTATTAAGAAGAATCAATGAGACTGGGATACTTAGTTTTGTAACCAGTAAAATACAACTTTACTTGGATTTCCAAATATTGTGAAGAGATTGAAACTTATTAAAAAAAAAATACATATTTAGAATGTTGATATTTGGAAAAAGGTGCTATGGACAGCTGAAACTAAATTTAAAATATTTAGTTCAAACTGTAGGTTGTACTTCTGGTTGAAGAAAGTTGAAAGATGTTTAGGCAAGAGATACTTGCAAAATAGATGGAATAATGGACCAGTGCAACTACGTTCAGTAATGATCCATTATGGTATTTCTCTATAATCATAAGAATATAACAGTACTGGTATTCAATAAACACACGAAGTAAGTAGACTTCGGAACAGTTACAGAGAAACCTAACATAACCAGCTCTCTGACTTACAATATAAGTAGGTATATAGTTGTTCAGCTTAAGCTGTAGGAATACTTACTGTTCCATACTGGTAGTAGTGTGAGGCCAGTTCACAAAGCCAGCTAGGTTCAACTGCTGTCACATCCCTCATGTACTCTTTGGAAGTATGAAGAACCTCACTAAAAACCACACTAAACCACAGATGAAATATAAATATTAATTTATATTTTAGTCATTAAAAGTAAAATAAATATTTTGGAGTTGGGGAAAAAAACTTGTATTAAGCCTTTTCAGTTATTCTGAAATATTTTTTTAAATAAACTTATTTTAAAATAATGTAATAGCAACTAAATACTAAGAACAGTATAATATATAAACTTTCATCTTGAAACATCACTGGAGATTTTTCTGTTCACATCAAATTAGGCCTAATTTATCATTTCCAGTCCATGAAAAACAAACTACAGAATGAACTTTCCTCGATAACACATTTTCCTCAGTTTAAAAATTTCTCTGCATTTATGACTATAACACTTTCAAGAATAAAGATGACCATTGAAAAAAGGAAAAGCTACCAGGATATTAAAAACATTTTCACATGTACAGCCTGGTTTTATAGGTACAAAAACAATTTCAAAATATTTTTCTTGTATAAATTTCAGGTATTAAACATATTCTACTAGCAAACTTCAGTGGACATTACCGTAAAGATGTATAAAATGTGGAATTAAAGGAAAATGACAGAAACAAAGAATCAAATGATTTCCACTCTGTGCAGCTGATTTTAAAAACAAAATTAGAAATGTTAATATTTAAGATATTTTTTGTAAACGAAGAGTGAAGGAATGAGCTGTAATAAATTTTCAAAACTTTATCTACAGAATGCTTTAAAGTTCTGAAAAAGAAAAAAGTTAAAACTACAACCATAAAGTTATTTATTAGCAATTAAATATAAGAAACTTAGGGAATGGATCACTAACTTCCTACACTATTATGACCCAAAATTCTTAGCTATCCTACACAGAAAGAAGCTGCTGTTGGGAAGTACCTATCTTTACATACGATTGAGCTTCAAATGGTTAATATATAGTTTGTTAAACAAATATGACATCATCTAAATAGGAGTGAATTATAACCTCAATCCAGAGACTGGAGCTGACACAATTCTTAAAACATGTCCCATATAGCACCTTTAGTCATCTGAAGAAACATAAACCTAACATAGTAGAAGAACAGATCAGTTTAATGTACAGAGAAGGGTCTGATATGAAGGTTGTATTCATACAGAAGATTTTAACTTCAGAGTGGAGCAAAGGGCTGAAGGTAGGGCCAGCACAGACTACATATGTTTGAGACAATATGAAACCTATTAATCCATCTCAACTGTTCCACATGCTAAACTAACTTTAATTTTTTTTAAAGCCCTTATCATTTATATACTTACCAAGCTTTTTCTTAAAATTGTTTAAATTTTTTGCCTCTACAGTATCTAAAGAAAACCCATTCCAAAGGTCAACCACAAATTGTCTGGAAGATGGCTCCTACCCTGTCAAAATTTATACCTTTGCCCTCTAGTCCTTCTATTCTCACTATTAAGTGTGAAAAAAAAAGATGATGAATCAATACTCAATTCCCTTTGCAATCTTTAAACACCTTAATTAAATCCACTCTTCTTTTCTTTTTCAAGAGAAAACAATTTGATAGATTTCAGCCTCTCCTAACATAACACATTCATACCAGGCACCATTCTAGTAACATTTCTCTGAACCCTTTCCAACAAATCAATGTCTTTAAGGTAAGAAGCCCAATGACAATGAAATTATATCCTCTTTAGACCACTAGCAACAGCACACTGCTTGGATGGGTTTAGAAACTGACTGATAATTACACCAATATCCTTTTCTTTCATGACACTATTAAGGTTATTCCCATCCAAATTGTATTTACAATGCCACTTATCTTGGGTTTATTATAATTAAAACCCATATGCCATTTATTTGTCCAACTCACTGTACGATATATATCCTTTTGTAAAGTAGCAGCATCCTCTTCACAGCCAACAACACTCAAGACCTTAATACCATCTATAAATTTAACTAATTTATAGACCATTCCTTCAATTATGTCATTGATGTAAAGTAAAAAGAACAAAGATCCTAAGACTGAGCTCTGAGGTACCTCGCTTGTGACATTAATCCAGTCTGAATGAACACCATTTATAACAACTCTCTGCTTTCTTCCACCCAGCCATGCTTCTCTTCAATTTGCTAACTTATACCCCACACCTATAGAAAGAATTTTTCACAAACCTTTTATGTGGCACCTTGTCAAATGCTTTCTGAAAATCCCAATACACGAAATCTACACCTATAACCTTATCTAGAAAAGCATTAACCTTTTCAAAGATTGTCAAAAGATTTATAAGGTAAAATTTTCCCTTAGCAAAAGCTTGTTGATTATCTAATAAAATTTTAAACTTTGTTGAATGAATGCAGTATTATGTTAATAGAAACATGAAAGGAAAACAAGGACCACAAAAAGAAAGTTTCCTCGACAACCACTATAGGGGCACAATTATTAAAAGATGACAAAAACAAATTATATAGATGAAGTTCAACAATGTAAACTACAGCTGGAACTATTTAAAATTCAAATAAAGCACTAATAATTCTCTTGCATTAACTTAAAATTACTTTTAGGCCTAAAATCATGAAATAAGTACAACTGTAAATACATGTTCCGAACTGCTAATAAATCCAAGCAAATATTAAAAAACTTCAGTTTCTGTGATTTTGTAAATGCAATGTAATTATGAATTATTTTGATTGATTAATAAAAATCAATAATAGAACAGGCACTTCATGTACTTTCTCAGGACAAAGAATTTTATTTCCTATTGCATAACAGTTTAGTGAAAAAGAAATTACCAGGAAAATGAAAGGAAACCATAAGATCCACTTTCACTGCAATGAAAGCTGAGTAAATGAAGAACAAGAAAGTTATAATAATAAGATATTCAAGTTCTTGCTAGTATATGAAAGTTGGAGAAAAATGAAAACTACAAACAGGTATAATTTGAACCTTACCACTGTGGTGCCTTCTGTGAGTAAAGAACTGATGATGGATGAATGTAAAGTGTGTGGTCTCCACAAATAGTCTTGTATACACCAGAGTAATGTAAGTAGGCTGAATTAGCAAAGAATCCAGCAACAATACAACGGCACACAGCATCAACATCCCCTAAGATTAACAATACATGAGAAAGACTGTCAGTATATATACAAGCAATTTCAATGGAAAAAACAAAACCAAAATTTGTTTATGCCTCTAAACCACAATTAATACTGCTTAAATCCTTTAAATACCTGTTCCATTAACAAACAGGCCACCAAATCATAACAAACAAGTTTAGCTGTACTTATAATGCATCCACCATACACTGTTGTAATTACACACCAGCAACTTAGTTAACTGTCACTTACTAGTCAGTTACATTCAACTAACTGTCCGAATACATCAGCTTTTTAAAAAACTTAAGTTTTACTGAATACGCTTTTGAGATAACTTTCAGATACATATTAATATTTGTTTTTAAAATTCTAAACCATTTCATATGAAAATATATATTGTTTGTAGTACTAAATCTGAAAAAGGCTAAAAATACCACTAAAAATAAGTTTTTCTCCATAAATTCCAACAAGGAACTTCAATAAACTGACAAACTAATTCTTTGTTAGAATAATTACATTTCATGTAACAAAACCAGTTATGCTTCTCGTCATAGTATGTGATAAATAATATATAAATCTGAAAAATTCAACCTAAAAAAACAAAACAAAAGACAGTACAACATTTATTAAAAGGCACATAAACTTATGATGATACCAGATAACTTCTGAAGATTTAAACTGTCATAAAAAATATTAATTCTATCATCAGTATGAAAAATTTAACATCTATACACAAACCACTTTAAGCTTTAAACAAGAAGTTGCTAATATAAATTGAAATAATATGATGCCAGTTGTGCAGATGTATGTATACCTGAATGATAACCTGTTGACATGTGCATTTCAAAGTTCTCTAGATGAAGGCAGTTGAAAAACGTAATAACTTTTGTCAACCCCTGACTGGTGCCACAACAACTTTCAAAAGATTTGTCTGAGCTTAACAGCTTACATATAGAGGTTACATAAACACAGTCATTATTAAGAGCTAATTTTCCACTATATTCCAATCATGGTTATTTTGAAACTGATGAACAGTTTTCATCATGGCCTACATGCAACTGTAATACTGTAGCACTTAGAATAAAAA
The DNA here is from genome assembly GCA_011833715.1 of Carcinoscorpius rotundicauda. NCBI lineage: Eukaryota > Metazoa > Arthropoda > Merostomata > Xiphosura > Limulidae > Carcinoscorpius > Carcinoscorpius rotundicauda. The sequence goes on along the minus strand of CM022400.1, from coordinate 61,651,344 downwards.
TTCAAAGTGTAAATACAAATAAATAGCATAATTTATAAGAAAAACATAACCAAAATAATGTAATTCCTTTTCAACAAGATATGCAAGATCTTAAAAAACAAACAAGGTTTTATGAGGAAATCTCACAGTACTGCATGTATTGTTACGCACAGTGAATAAATAAATTGGCTTCTTCAATTGAACAGAAAGATTTAATTTGGCATAACTATTTTTGTTCAAGCAACCTTATTCTATTGAACACTGTTCATGTTTGTAGTGTGTAGCACGTAAGCAATATATTAAGTTAAACCTATTGTATTACTTAGTTCAAACAGTACAAACACAAGAAACAGAAATATATGTGACCACATTTTTATTATCTATAACAGTGTAATAAAGCAAGTAAATGAAAACAGTAATAATGAGAAACACTAATTTTAATTAGTTGATTATTTCTGTGAGGCTTAATGTTAATACAATCAATTTTTTCCAGCTCAATATTTTTATATGGATTAAAATGACACTGTTTTGAAAAAATGACATTGTTTTGTGTTCTCTTCCTTCAAAAAAAAAAAGAAAAAAAGAACTGTAGTTCTGCAGGTGTAACATGACAAATTTAAAGACCAATGAATATAAAATTTAGACCCATTTCTAAAGCAAACTGACCAAAAATGTTAATAATAAATAACTATTCAAATAACACCCATAAGTAATTCATTCAACCTTTAGTGCATTTATTGTGTATATTATCTTCTAATGTCACATTTACTTACTCATCTTCATGTTTTTCTACATATGAACCAAATCTCTATTACAGAAAAATAAGATCACACATACACAAAGTTTTTGTATGGGTCTAAAAGTTAAATAGCCCTGTATTTTTCAGATGATCATGTTCTGTGTGTTTAAAATCTATGGGAAGTGTTTTAGTTCCTTGATCTCATTTTCTGGTTTCACATCAAAACCATCAACTCAAACAAGTTTTCCTTCAATCATCTTCTCATGGTGTTCATCTTCATGATGGGCATGTGTTCTACTCTGAAATTCAATACCACATGCATGTCCAGCTGTTTAGTTTATATTGTTTTGTTGAAGTTTTCATCAAACACTAGAGCAGAATTAACAACTTACTTCCTGGTGAATACAAACACTATAAAGGATGCTACTATCCTCCTCACATGATCCAATTGTATGATTAGAGTTTCATGATTGATGGTAAGTCATATTGTGCAAAGTTCATGAAACCTCTTGTTATAGTATGTATGATGAACTGAACATACCACATAAATCATTAGTATTTGTTTATCTCACAGAATCACTTGTAGACGCAGTTGGACTGAACACACAGAATGTTATGGCATTCATTTTCATGCAACATTGGAAATACATATTTTTTTGTTTCTTACAATGTGCATCTGAATTGAGTGCCTTTTCATACATCGTTCCAAGTTTGAAAAACTTGACACTCACTGTGTCTCACTTTAACCATGTGTAACACTTCCTATCCTCCCACCACTTATGAAACACGTATTCCCCCACGTGAAATCTTATAACCTTTCAACTTGATACGGAAGCTTAATAGTGCAGGTCACAAAATATGAACAAAGATTTGCCATTTGCCATATAGCTTTACTGTTTTTACAAAAGTAGTTCCAATTTGTCACAGACCAAAACAAAATGGTATAGCTCTCAGTAGACATACATATTATATTATTTGAAATATGAAATATGTATTTCTACTGATAGAGAGAATGTTTCATTGTGCTCTGTAATTGTAAGGAACACTGTACCAGCTGAAATGTGGAGGTTTCAGATTGTCTTTTGATTGATTGATTGATTTAGTGTTTTATGGCACAAAGCAGCTAGGCTATCTGCGCCAAATGTCCGGTAAAAAGGTAAAAATAAAGTAAATGTAGTAAAATACATAAAAGGAAATGAAGGGAAAACAAAACATCATTGAAAAACAGAAAAAGTATAAAACCAATGTTGACACCTAGTCTACAATGTTAAGAGAGAAATCAGAGTAAAAGAAGTTGTAAAAAAGACTTTCTGTAGCATAACAGTAATAATCATAACCCGTCAGGAAGACTAACAGGTAAGTTCAAGAACCACCGTCAGTCACCTGAAGTTGGCCTTTCCAGTCCTGGTTCCAGGTTATGTGTCATAGCAGCCACTATCAAAATGTAAAATAATAGAAGTTTTAAAAGACACATAGCAAAATCATAATAATGAGTAGTCAAATGTCCAGTAAAAAGATAAAAGTCAAGTAAATGGAGTAAAATTTGTAAAAGTAAATGAAGGTATAAACAAAACAACAATTAAAACAGAAAATGGCATAAAACCAATGCTGACATCCAGTCTACAAAGCTGTAAAGGACTTCCTGTAGCAGAATAGTAATAATCATAACCCGCCAGGAAGACTAACAGGTAAGTTGAAGAACCACTGTCAGTCACCTGAAGTTGGCCTTTCCAGTCCTGGTTCCGGGTTATGTGCCATTATGGCCAGTACTAAAAGGTAAAGTAGTAAAAGTGGTAAATGACATGCAGCAAAATTGTAATAAGAACTTGCCAGAATGACTAGCGGGTAGTTTAATTAGCAGCATTAGTCACCTGAAGTTGGCCTTTCTAGTCCTGGTGTCGAGTTATTTAATGTTGCAGCCATTTTCTAATTTCAAATTGAACTACAGAGATTGTGACTCTTAAAAGGGAACCACAACAAAAAAGGTTTAATGAAGAAATATAAAACACTTAAATGACATTAAAAAGATTAATGGCCATTAAGAAACTAAAAACTTTATCAAGGTGGACAGTGTCACCGTCACCAATAACACTGTCCAATGTTACAGATATACCCTGGGAAAAAACATGTTTAAAATAGTGCCATCACTGAGAATCGCAACTATGGCAAGTCATCTGTTCTGAAAAAGTACGGCCCACAGAGGAAGGAAAACACATCCCCAGGTGGGAAACTTTGGTAAGGAATGAAGTTTCGAAGAATATATACTAAAGATAGTTGCAAATGGCGAAGGTGCAGAGAAGGATGATGAGATTCAATGTACAAACTTTGAACTGGAGAGATGCAGAAAGCCTCAGTGCAGAGTTGAAGTCCTTGGTGATGAATGGGGTCCAGCATCTTTAAGGCCGTGGGTCTGGCAAAGCCATAGACCATTGATCCACAGTCGAGTTTTGATCAAATAAGAGCACAATATACCTTTAACACAGAACAGCAATCTGCACCCCAACTGGTAGTAGAGAGGACATGGAGGATGTACAGAGCTCTTGTGCATTTGACCCGAAGCTCTTTTAAGTGTGGTATAAAGGTCAGCTTACGGTCAAAGATGAGCCCCAAGAACTTGGTCTCAGGGGCCACTAGCAGCAAAACTTCACCGATATAAAGTTCAGGATCAGGGCGTATACCTTGTTGGTGACAAAAGTGCATGCATACGGTTTTAGAGAGAAAGAAATTAAAGCCGTTCACCATAGTCTACTTCAGTACACGATTGAGGACAGTTTGTAATTGCCACTCATTATATTTATGTTCGACGACTAACATGAAATGTGAAAGTTGTCAACATACAGCCCATTCGAAATAGTGAGAGGGAGTTGTTCAGTGATGGCATTTATCTTTATACTGAAAAGTGTGACACTCAAAACACAGCCTTGTGGGACTCCAAGTTCCTGTACAAAAGAACAAGAAAGTGTCAAACTCACATGAACTTGGAATCTCCTGTCCATTAAAAAATGTTTAATAAACATGGGTAAATGGCCACATAATTATTTTTTATTGTTTCTTTATAGTGAAGCACAAAGCTAAATAATGGTCTACCTGTGCTCTTTGCACTATGGGTATCAAAACCTGGTTTCCAATATTATAAATTCACAGACATACCACTGCACCATTGGGAAGCAATTATTACAAAGATGGTGAAAATCATTAACTGAATGTGTGTGTGTATAGCCAGGTAACTAACTAGTTTCAATTTTATTTTAGAGAAGGCCCATAAATCAAGCAAAATATTAAAACATTTTACAGAAAATATGAACCTGTTGAACACTTTCATGTACATTTCCTCTACCACAGTGTAAGCTTCTATCAGACATTGGCAGCAATTCCTTAGAAGAGTACCAACTTGAAATACCTCAAGACTGATGGATACCATTAAAATCTTTAAAAATCTGAATATGAATATCATTGGTAATTTAACTCATTTTTCTAACTCATCTAAAACCCAAATTATTGTGAATATTAGTTATAGGATCCCTAATATTTGTAAACACAAATCACACAGACACACAAAAATATCATTGATTCCAGTTAATGTAGTGAGAGAAAAAAATTATTCAATATGATGCAAGATGTGGACCACATAGACTGTGAACTGGATAAAGGCAAGTCTGAGGATTAAACAACCAATATGCCAGTAACACCATCTGCAGTCTAGTTTACATAAAAATGACCTAAAAGTTTCAAAATAATTAAAGATAATGAGAGGTTTCCAAAACCAGAGATTTTAGACACTGAAAACTGTTCACTGCATAACTAACCTTCTGTTTTCACCAGAGGTATCTTGAATTTGGTTAAAAATTTGGCAAGTTGCTTTCTTATTTCTTCTGCCCTCATTAAGCCTTTGTAGTTGAGGAAGTGCTGTGTGCACCATTTTCTGCTTTTGTTCTCCTGAAAGGATTTATAATAACAATGATAATTTATTCTTTCATTGTATAATGGTAGTACTTTCTATAATGCACTTGATTCAGTACCATTAATTATGGTTGATGGCCTTAAAACAAAATTTTCTAGAAATGAGATGAAGTTTGAGTCCATTTTCTGTACGTAATCCTTCTAAAGTTCAGCTCTAAGTGGTTTCAGAAATCTATTAAATTAAATTATTTAACTGAAGAAGTAGGAAAATAATCCGTCACTAGATTTCATCTTGCACAATTAAATGATTAACTCAACAGCTTACAGATGTACACAATAAGATTTTACACAACAAAGGGTAAAGAACTACAGTGGTTAGAGTATATTAAAGTTCTTTAAGGTACACTTGTTTTCTATTATCAGTAAAACTTTATTAAAAGGCTTTCTATAAGTGTTTTTCTTTCTGTAAAATAATAGAGGTAAAGTAAACTTTAAATCTTTTAGTTAGAGGTCTTTGTTAATAAAGAAACTAAGTGGCTTAGATTTGCGAGCTGTGATAGTATTGTATTAAATTACATCTGATTACCTATGTATGAAGACTATAAACATTTGCTTCAATGAGAAGACATCAAATAAACTGAGATAAAATTACACAGTTTAGAGAGATGCTGCATCTGTTTATTCTACTGCAGGTTACTGATCCACAGATTTTTAGCATTGCAAATCTATAGACTTACTGCTGCCTCCTCAAAAGAATGCTGAAAATGTAACAACAAAAACTAAAACATTTAACACAGTAACAAATGTGTAATTTTTGGAGAAGGTTTTATCTTCATCAAGTACAAGTTATTTACATAAAAATATAGCATAAAACAAAAAGTCACATGACTTTATATTCTATATTTTTATGAACATTTTATTTTCTGTTTAAAATTATTGTTTTTACTTTTCAACAGATATATTATGGATTTATTAAGTAGCAATGTTTGTAAACATCAAGTTTTGTTTTATTAAATACAACTTTTATTTTGGAGGAGAGTAAATTCTAGATAAAATACACAGGAATACTTATAAAAACTGTAGAAATACATTCCAGAAGTTATGCAAATGCAATACACAAAGTGTATGATGGGCAAAAATACTTGTATTTTTAGTTTATAATTTCATTTTGTTTCTTTTACTAATCTTTGCCGAGGTTGGATGCGAGTCAGACTGACATTAATTTCACAGATATATCGTCAGTACAAATTCTTTGTAACACATCTGATTTTGTGTGTGCAACAGACTTTTATGTTTTACTAAAAGTCTGTCACATTTTACAACATATTCAGAATTACCTTCAGCATTCCTTCCAAAAAGGAGGCCCATTAGTTGTTCAACCCCAGACATATTAAGTAAATACTGTATAACATTTGCAACTGTTTATAAAACAAACTGTGATAACAGTTTGGTACACTACACACACCAAAAAAAAGGGATTCACACTGAACAAATAAAATAATAATAGAATTTTGTGAATGTGTAAAACTGGAGTGGAGACCAGAAGTAATCAGATACATTGTACAAGTAAAGGATACAGTTCACTGTTTGGGTAGATTAAATTAAGGTTTATAAGTACAAACGTGTGCAATAAAAACTACGTGTTTACTAGCATAGAAGGATGATTAGTTGAACTCATTAGACAAGTAAACCACTTAGCTCTACTTACTAGTATAAAATATAGTTACATGTTTATGAAATTTATTGTTAAAAATATCAGTTATTGTCTTAACTAATGAAGATAAACATAAAACAAACATTATCATTACATCTGTATTTGGTAGACAAACAGAAGAACAAAGCAAACAGAATTTGTTCATAGTATACAGAAATTATTAATTAAAACAAACTTAAGTACTTCATACACAATGGTAACTATGTGGTTGATATAGATAATATGAAAATCTGTCAAAAAGCACCCTTTATCATCATCATCATCCGATTTTTAACATAATAAACTAAAAATAGAATTTTAACATTTTTCTTCAAGACAGATATGGAAAAGTTTCAATAAAACCATTACCTTTATGAAAGCATTGTACACATTCAACAAGGTAATGTGATCACCCTCCTTAACAGAAAACCCATACTTGGCTTTTCGCTAAAAACAAAGCAACAAAATAATGAGTAGTATAAATTATAACAGCATTGTAACATGTAAACCAATATAAGTTATCCTATATCACTATACGGAGAGGCTTTATGGAAATTCCCAATACATAACATGTTTATGGTGTATGTGGCTAGGCTGGCAAAGCACGATTTATTAACAGTAGTTGAATCAATTCTGTTAGAGGCATGTTTTTAAATTGTTCTTATTTCCCTTAAAATAATACATAAAATAATCAGACAGACAGAAAGAAAACAGACAATGTATGATGAAGAAAGACAAGTATGAGACCATATCACATTAAGACTGGAAGTTATAAAAACTCATTTCCTCTTACAAATTTCCAATAAAAGTAGGGATAGCAGTATTTCCACAACAATTTACTACAAATGTAAATGTTAGACAACTGTCAATGAAGACTTCCACTCAACAAAATAATTCATCACAATGACTGTGCTACAATATACAAGGCCTTAGCTGAAACATGCTTTCATCAAAAACTTCAACAAACACATATAACATGTAATGTATAACATCAAAGTTCTAAAAAACTATCCCTTTTTACAAGCTCAAAATTATCATGGTTAATACATGTAACTCAAATAATACAAGCTAACATTATTTGCATGAGCAGGGAGATCAAAGTGCAATGCCATATCCTTTTATAGAATGCCATTCAGTATGGTGTTATGTTTTAAATGTTAAATTAATCATCTATTCATTTTGCCACACACTGCTGATTTATCAAGTTCTGATGGTACAGGAGAAATAATACCAGATATAATTAAAGAGATACCAACAAAACAACAAAAACTGTAGATTTATATTTTTTACATTCTACAGGTTATAAAAGTTTAATGTGTGTACTGTACGGTGAAATAAGTATTTTTATTCTTATCTTGATCGTCACCTTGCAAACATATCTTGAGTACAAACATCTTCATAATTGATTTTGTTTGTTTGTGTATGACATTTTACTAAAAACATGTCACATTTTAAGTAGGTATACAGAATAAATTAAGAATTATTGTCAGAATTCCATCATTAATATGTTACTGGTCTAATGAACCAACCCCATGCTAAGTCATTTTGGCCACCCTTTAAAATACCACGTAACTATGAAACCATATTTACTATAACTTTTGAATTTATAATTATAGTGCATCTCAAGGAAATTTGTACAAACATTACATGTCTGTTTAAAAAAGAAATCAAATTTTTGAAAACTATTTTTAATAAGTACTTGTCTGTGAATTTACAAAACCTTTACTGAGTCAGTTTGAATAAAAGATGATTTTCATGGTATGAATCAAAATAATTCTTTTCATCTTATAGTTTTCACAAAACCTCTAGAACTTCTTAAACAAGGTCCAAGTTTCTTCTGGAATTACAATTATTTACTCCAAATAGCCTCAGGTTTTTTTAATGATATTAAATTAGGTGTAAAACTGTTGTTTTATTGAACCATGTTTAACTAATATAAAGCAATTAAACACTCTCTCTTTAGTCTGAATAAATCTCAATCTCACAGGGATCCATTAGCTTTCACCAGTCAAACAAACCAATCATCTGTAGTAAGTTTTGGAGAATTTACTTTTTTTTGATGGATCAATTTCTGGGAGAAATACAGACATTTCTTAAAAAAAAAGGGATACGAGAAAGGCATGTTAATGTGTGTTGAACAAATACAGTAATATCTCAGTAAAGCAGATTGAAATTTTATATCCTTTCTTGTCAATATCTACAGTGCATATTTACAACTGGTTGAAAAGTCTAAAATTCTTAAAAGCAGAGAGAAAGTCATGTACAGGAAGTCACTATACAGTGTATCTGGCAACTCAGATTGGTAAAGATTCACAAAGTATCTACATATTTCTTTCAAAAATTAAGTTATGTATTATGCAAACTTTATTTATAATGTATATGTTTATTGATAACATAGTTTAATTAAATTCTGACAGGCACACTTTGACCCACTCAGGATTAAATAAAATGTTTACAAATAATTTCAGTGTTAATTATTTTATTTATTACCTATACTATAGATAAAAACATTTTTGTTTCTCTGAACACCAGTGACAGAAAACTGAAATGTGGCAATACTTTTGCAGGAACAAACACTAAGCAAAATGTTTATAACCCTATTCATAATGGTGTGGCTTGTTTGTTTGTGTTATGAAATTATACAATTTTACATTAAAAATTTAGTAATACAGCTTTATCAACAATGCAAATCAAAACATTCAGAATCAAAATATAGTTTACAATTCAAACTTTTATATAATTAAAGTTAATTTTTTAACAAACATGCCTTTTTCGAGCTGTCATTACTTATCTGTAGATTTTATTCTTTTTGCTTACAAACATTTTAAAATGTTTATCCAATTCTCTAGATAGTAACAAGCTAAAATATAAACTGCCAATCTCTTATCTTCTTTCTTTATTGAGATATGACTAAGTTTTTCATTCCACGCTAGTATGTGCTTCCTTGTTTCATCATATTTTAAGAAATCTCTATAATTCTGTCTTATATTGTTACTGATCATGTTTATAACCAACAGAAAGCACAAATTGTAAAGTGTATATATCAAATGACTGGCCTTTTTGTTACAGTAGGTACGAGATGGTAATTTGCCTTCAGAGCTCAATGAGTTCAGACCAAGACAATGTTCCAAAGATGAACTGAAGTATTTTAAACCTATCTATAGGTTAAGTAGAGAGTCAAATAAATTACAGAAGTTTACATACAATCTAATTTACTGAGTGATAAATTTATGTATTTCTAAATTTCATATCTGAAAGCTACATGAAAACACAGAGAGACATATATTACAAATGACAGTAATGAATGCCAACTGGCCTAGAGTTAAGTTCTATATTTTTGTTGTATTTTATGAACAAATGTTTTTTGTCATCTAATGTACAAATTAAAACTTGTTAGATATGAAAACTTAAACAAAAATAAAAGAATAATTTTGTCATCACTCTTTGTATAATAAGTATGTAGTTTAGAATGTCTATCCTGCTTGTCATGATTCTCAGACATCATTCAAAGAGCAGAGCAATAAAATAAATTTAAATGAAAGCTTTTTGAAAAGTTAAGATATTTAAATTTCTTACAATAAAATATTTTAATCTACTGTTATAATCTGCAGTCATTGTGATAAAAAATATTTTGCTTCTTATCTGTTTCCAACTTTTGCTACACTTAGCGTTGGTGTAGAGAAAATAAGACAAAATTTTATGAAAAAAAATATTCTGATATTCATTTAGGAAGATTTAGATCTTACTCAAATGAAAAATAACTAAGATGGCTAGTATGAAAACTGCTTTTAATTCAAACTGACCAGTTAATGATTCACAAATCTTTAGTTCAAATACTTATTAAAAAAAAATCTTATTTTATTTTGTATAATAGACTTGTAATATTTACTAAAAACTTTTCAAAGTTCATGAAAATACAGTTAGGAAAATCAGAGTTATAGAACATACAGGTTAATGATAGTTGCAAGGTTAGTCAATTATCCCAAGATCATGCAATCAAAGTTAACTATATTTAATTAAAATTTAACTTAAACTAAAAGTTCAAACATTTCTTAGAAAATTATTATGTTTCTACTCTGAAATATATTTCTCATAGGTGCTTCCCTCTTTTCACAAGATTATCCATTACTGCCCTCTATATGCAACTCAATCCCACAAAGTAAAAAAGTGAGTAAAAACAATGGGTGTGTTCATAAGTATAGAATGGCTATGGCATGACAGACTGTACTCAGTAAGTCAACTACATCCAAAATACATGCTGCTGGTAAACAACATCCACATAGAGTAGGATGAAGAACACAGTCTTCATCTCAAGATTCTTAGAGTTACTCTGATTTCTGAACATGACACATGTGATAGTTTTGATTTATTGATCCTGGAACCTGACTTCCAGCATTAAAAGGATGTCCATACAGTATAAATCAACTCTCCTAGCAGTGAAACTGACCATACTATCCATAGAGCAATAACATCTTCAAATTAAGATACAGCAAAGAATATCAAAAAGACTGACCCACAAAACAGGACTATGATTGAGGGAGAGAGACAACTATAAACACATGAGGGCTATTGTTGATTGGTTCTACTTTAAATCCAAAACACAGCTATGGGGTACTGACAGCCATGGTAGGATGAGGACTCCTAATTAATGTGTTGAACTAAGTTTTGATGTGTGCATATTATGTATTGGAGGATATCACATCATATACACCAACAGAACACCACCATCCTATTCTGCACTGAATAGTTGCAGCCACTTTTGTGTGAAACCTGTTCAGAACAGTGCCTCCACAGTCGATCATCCCAATGGATTGGAATTGGAAAGTGATAAGAGCACCTATTTTCTATGAGAAGAGAGAAGGTGAGAATGAAATGTGGGAGTCCAAAGGAACACCATTAGTTGAGACAATGCAATGGATGACCATGAATGAACTGCTATTTTTAAAAGCAGACCACACTGATTTATTCAGCATAAGGCATAACAGCAATGGGCAGATATTCTCTTCTGCTTTACCCATGTAATCTACAGGTGGTATGATCCAGACTGAGCAAAGTTATGAAGCAATTACCATCATGAGGTTATTCACCCAGAAGCAATCTTATAGAGCACCTCACCTCAACAGTAAGCACTGCAAAGTCAAGAAAGATAAAGAGCAAGTCAATATGGCTGTACAGTGCAGATACAAATTGAATGAAACCTGGTCAGGCACTACTCGCCACAGAGCTTTATGTAAATAAAGCAAGAGCTCCTGAAAGAAAGAGAGAAAAAAACAACAACAAAAAAAAAACTTGCTTAGTCAAAATCACACAGAAATCTGAAGAACAGCAACAGATGGAAGATGAAAACCCGAGGAAGAAGAAACACTGACATGGTGAAAGTAATGAGAGACAAACATATTAGGTGTAATTTGCATGTCAAACCATAAGATTTCCTCCAGTTGCTGGTGAAGACAACATGTAAGGGAAAAGGAAGAAGATGACAAAAAGGAAATAAGCAAACATAAGTCAAACTCAAATGGTAAGAGTAAATATTGAAATATCCTAAACAAAGGAAGATTGCCAAGGCATAGAGTTAGGAAAGGGTGGCATGGGAGAAAGCTGTGCAGGAAATATAACAATGAAGAGTAATAAAAGCCTATCCAGATCTGGATGAGAGTATAGGTGAAAAATAGAAGTCACCTTTCCTCGCTACTGAGGTTTTTGAGAAAAAGGAATATATCCAGATAAGGAAGGAAAAAGGTACAGTGGTAAAGCATACATAAAACATCAATGTCAAACAAATCAGACTGTCAACATTACAAGTTAATGGGAAACAAAAATACGTTTTGAGAGAAAGGTGAAATAAGGAGCATGAGAAAAGTAATTACAATGGAGGTAAAGTGAGGAAGTAGAGGATTACATTAATATTCCAGTCCAGAAGAGTAGGCTATCTGGGGAAGAGGGACAGTGAATCCATAAGTGATGAATTACATGATAAGGACAGGGGAAACAAGAATTCGACAGTTTCAGAAGAAATAATTGGTAAGGGATGAGGTGGTCCAATAACTTGATAGCAAGGAGAATGAAATGCCCTGGTTGAGAAGTCATGTGAAAAACTCCACCAATTGAGGAACAGTAGCTTATATGTGAAACATTTCCCATTTGTACTGAATCAACTTTATTGGAGAAGGATGTATTAAATGAAACAAAAGGAAAGTTATTTTATGAGAGAAACCTGATTTCCTCACCAAGAACTGGATAAAAGCCATGTGTGAAGATGAAAGATGCAAAAAATTGTATGTAAAAGTAGTAACCAATATTGAAGAAGATTGATTGATTGATTGATTTAGTGTTTTATGGCACAAAGCAACGAGGCTATCTGCGCCAAACAACCGATAAAAATGTAGTAAAAGACATAAATGGAAATGAAGGTAAAACAAAAAAGTATAAAACCAAAGTTGACACCTAGTCTACAAGGTTAAGATAGAAGGCAGAGTGTAAAAAGTTGTAAGGTAATTACTCTAGCAAAAAGGTATAATCATAACCCGCCAGGAAGACTAACAGGCAGGTTCAAGACCCACCGTCAGTCACCTGAAGTTGGTCTTTCCAGTCCTGGTTCTGGGTTACGTGTCAAAGCAACCAGTATCAAAATGTAAAATAATAGAAGTATTATAAGACACACAGTAAAATCACAACAATGAGTAGCTAAATGTTCAGTAAAGAGAGAAAAGTCACGTAAATGGAGTAAAATTTGTAAAAGAAAATGAAGGTAATAACAAAACAGCAATTAAAACAGAAAATGGTGTAAAAACCAATGGTGACATTCAGTCTTCAAAGTTATAAACTATTTACTCATAGCATAATAATAATGATCATAACCCGCCAGGAACACTAACGAATAAGTTCAAGAACCACCGTCAGTCACCTGAAGTTGGCCTTTCCAGTCCTGGTTCCGGGTTATGTGTCATAGTAGCTATTATCAAAATGTAATGGAATAAAAGTTATAAAAGACACTCAGCAAAATTGTAATAAAGAGTAGCCAAATGTCCAGTAAAAAGATAAAAGTCAAGTAAATGGAGTAAAATGTGTAAAGGTAATTGAAGATAAAAGCAAAATGGCAATTAAAACAGGAAATGGTGCAAAAACCAATGACGACATCCAGTCAACAAAGTTGTAAAGGACAACCTGTAGCAGAATGGGAATGATATAAATATGCAACACTTAAATGAGATTAAAAAGATTAATGGCCATTAAAAAATTAAAAACATTATTAAGGTGGACAGAGTCACCATAACCAATAACTCTGTCCAATGTTACAGACTGACCCTGGGAAAAAATATGTTTAAAGTATTGCCGTCGTTGAGAATTGTGACGATGGCAAGAAAGTAAAACGTGGCTGATAGTGATTTGAGTGTTACACAAACTACACATTGGTGCATCAGTTCCAGATAAAAGAAAATGATGAGTTAAAAAACTGTGACCAATGCGTAGCCTAGTGAGAACAACTTCTTCCCTCCGAACTTTAAGGAAGCTAGATGGCCAAACTCCAATTTTGGGTTTGATTTGAAAAAGTTTATTGTCGCATTGTTCACTCCAAGTGGACTGCCAACTGGCACGGAGCCAAGCCTTGAAAACAACACCATAGTCCATGTACATAATAGGTATAGGGGTGATGGTGCTGAAGCAGACATATTTAGCTGCCATGTCTGCAAGCTCGTTCCCATGAATACCAACATGGCCTGGTATCCAGAAAAACTGGATTGAAGTAGCTTCTAATGAGAAATGGGCCAGTCGGTTTCGAATATCTCTCGAATATCTGCGAGAATAGGATGTGAGCTAATGTGAAGTGATTCCAAGGCAAGTATAGAACTAAGTGAGTCAGTATAAATAGTGCAGTTGGAGTACTGCTCAGCTGCAATATGATCAAGGGCAAGAGATATGGCATTCAGTTCAGCAGTGAACATAGAAGCTATAGAGGGGATTCTGCATGCAACTACTGATCCATAGCAAACCATAGCAGAGCCTACTGAATTACCTGATTTGGAACCATCTGTATAAATGGGAACTGAATGATTGTTTGAAAGATATTCATTGAATAAAAGGCGGTACTTCCAGTCTGGAGTATCCGCCTTTTTTAGGTGATTGAAAGAAAGGTCACACTTGGGGGCTGTAATAAGCCATGGTGGGATGCGTCGACCTGTGGAATCTGCAATGTTATCCAAGGACAGACCCAATTCATCCAATTGCGCCCGGATGCGAAGGCCAAACGGAGCAATGATAGATCGTCTGTTCTGAAAAAGTACTGCCCACCGAGGAAGGAAAACACATTCCCAGGTGGGATGCTTTGGTAAGGAACGAAGTTTCGAAGTATATTGTAAAGACAGTTGCAAACGGCGAAGGTGTAGAGAAGGTTCATGAGATTCAATGTATATGCTTTGAACTGGAGAGGTATGGAAAGCTCCAGTGCAGAGTCGAAGTCCTTGGTGATGAATGGGGTCCAGCATCTTTAAGGCCGAGGGTCTGGCAGAGCCATAGACCATTGATCCATAGTCAAGTTTCGATCTAATAAGTGCACGATATATCTTTAACATTGAACGGCGATCTGCCCCCCAACTGGTAGAAGAGAGGACATGGAGGATGTTTAGTGCTCTTGTGCATTTGACCCGAAGCTGCTTTAAGTGTGGTATAAAGGTCAGTTTACGATCAACGATAAGCCCCAAGAACTTTGTCTCCGGGACCACTGGCAGCAAAACTTCACCGATATGAAGTTCAGGATCAGGGTGAATACCTCGTCGACGGCAGAAGTGCATCCATACAGCGTTGGAAAGAGAGAAATTAAAGCCATTCGCAAGAGTCCACTTCCGTACACGATTGAGAGCAATTTGTAGTTGCCACTCAATATATCTCATGTTTGAAAGTCGTCAACATATAGCCCATTCGTAACGGTGAGAGGGAGTTGTTCAGTGACACTCAATATACAGCCTTGAGGGACTCCAAGTTCCTGTACAAAAGAACGTGAAAGTGCCGAACCTACACGAACTTGGAATCTCCTGTGCATTAAAAATATTTTAATAAACATGAGTAGATGGCCACGTAACCCATATGTATGGAGGTCTTGCAAAACGCCATACCTCCATGTTGTGTCGTAAGCCTTCTCTAAGTCAAAGAATATCGATACAAGGTGTTGGCGGTTGAGAAAGGCCTCTCTGATAGATGTTTCAAGACGAATTAGGTGGTCTATGGTGGAGTGCTGTCGACGGAACCCACACTGGGTGGGCGAGAGGAGGTTGTTTGATTCAAGGAACCAAACAAGACGAGCATTAACCATTCTTTCTAAGGTCTTACAGAAACAGCTTGTCAGAGCAACTGGACGATAGTTTGAAGGAATCTTCGGATCTTTCCCTGGCTTAGAGAAAGGTAAAATAATAGCCTGGCACCAGGAATCAGGAAAAACATTCTCCTGCCAAATCCGGTTAAAGATAATCAGCAGGATATCAAGAGAAGCAGGAGATAGATGGTGCAGCATGTCATAATGAATATCATCAGGTCCAACAGATGTACTGGCAGACCGATGAAGGGCCATTTTTAGTTCCACCTGGGTAAAGGGACTATTATAGTCAAAGAAACAGTCAGTTTGAAAGAAAAGAGGTGATCGCTCTACCTGAGTCTTGATGGCCAGGAAGGTGGAGGAACAAGCAGAAGTGCTAGATACCCAGCAAAAGCTTTCACTAGAGTGTTAACGATGTTCTGGACATCAGTCACCTCCTGACCATCAGAGAGTAAGATCGAGAGGGGAACAGAATTGTAGTGCCCATTAACCTTTCGAATCTTGTCCCATATGATCTTGGAACTGGTGGTAGAAGATATGCTGGTTGTGAACTTAATCCAAGATTCCTTCTGGCTTTGACATCTTACCCACCTAGCATGTGCTCGGGCCCGTTGGAAAGCAACCCGATTTGAAAGTGTGGGATATCTACGAAAAGTATCCCAGGCCCGTTTTTGAGCCTTCCATGCTAAGTTGCAAGCAGAATTCCACCATGGACGAGGATATTGTGGGAAACGTGTCGAGGTTTTAGGAATACACTGAGCAGCTGCATGTATAATACAATCAGTTACCGCTGCAACACAGTCGTCTGTTGATGGCTGATCTACGATGGCAGGATCAAGTTCTGCGAGAGCAGTGAAAGTGGACCAGTCTGCCTGATACAGCTTCCACCGGGGCACGCGGGTAGGGTGGCATCAACCACAGCCAGTCTCTCTCAAAAGGATCGGAAAATGATCACTGCCTAGTGGATTACTGTCAACCCTCCATGAAAAATGGGAGAATAATGAAGGGGAGCAAACTGAGAGATCAATAGCGGTGAAGAGAAAGATTGTGATCAGAGAGCATCTGCTCTACAGATCAACCCCTCCCATCAATAACAGCACTTCCCCAGAGGGGATGGTGTCCATTAAAATCCCCCAGGATTAGAAATGGAGATGGCAACTGTTCAACGAGAGCATCCAGGTCTGATTGATCATATGTCTCTCCAGGGGACAGGTATAGAGAACAAACAGTGATGGTACGACCCAAGGAAATACAGATGGCTACGGCCTCCAAGGGTGTGTTGAGTGACAAAGACAGGGTGGGCACATGGTGATCAACAAAAAGTGCCACCCCTCCATGTACTCGGCCATCACACAACTTGTCATTTCTGTACAGAGAAAACTGCCAAATGGGGAATGTATCAGCAGATTTGAGAAATGTTTCTTGTAGAGAAAGACAAACAGGCTGGTAGGAAGCAATCAGAGTTTTGATATCATCCAGATTAGAACATAAACCTCGACAGTTCCATTGTATCAAAGTGGCCATTTTTAAGGACGGGCAGGTGAAGTGGCTGGAGAACCCTTCGATTTACGACCTCGTATTTTTTCTTTACTGTCTTTCTTCGGAGGAGGTCTATCAACCTCCATGGATCCCGCTCTGGGTCGAGTGGGCAGGTTTTTGTTATTGGAAGAGGAATCCAGTGACTGAGGATGCGGACGAATAATTGTTTTGTTTATTGTGGTGGGAGAAAATGATGTATCAGAAGAAATGCCTGTATTTGAAACTGAAGGACATGGATCTTGAGGTTTGTTGGAAGAAATGGGAGGAACAGAGATGGGTGTGGAAGTCGATTCATCTACTTTTTTTAACCATGGAGGTCAAAAGGCTTTTCATTTGTTTTGAAAACGATTCTCTTGGAGGCATAGAGAGATCTGTCTGCACTTCCACTGTAGTTGTGGAATGGAGTGCAGCAGCACATGTCCGAGATGGGATTGTGGACAGCAATTTCCGAGCCTCAGGATAACTAATGTTATGTGTCATTTTCAAATGCTGCACCTCTTTTTCCTCCAACCATTTTGGGCAAGAATGAAAGTAAGAGGGGTGAGAACCATTGCAGTTGACGCAATGTGGGTTTATGTCACAATCATAGGCATCGTGGTCCTTGCCTCCACAACGAGCACATGTCAGGGAACCACGACAAGATGTCTTTGAGTGGCCGAATCTCTGACATTGAAAACATCGAAGAGGGTTTGGAATGTATGGCCGAACCCTGCAAATGAGATAACCTGCTTTGATGGTGGCGGGTGCACGTGGTGAAGTGAATGTTAAAATGAGGGTATTTGTTGGCAGTGTAACTCCATCTTTGCGAGTGGAGATGCGCCTCACTGCAGAAACTCCTTGAGTGGAGAGACCAGTGAGGATCTCTGATTCAGGAACATTCTTTAAATCCCTTTCAACAATAACTCCTCGTGAAGTATTCAAAGTAGCATGGGGTGTAACCTCAATAGGTATATCGCCAATTGCCTTTGATTTCAAGAGGAGTTCACTGTGTTGGGATGTGGATGTTTCAACCAATATGTCACCAGATCGAAGCTTCTTTACTGACTTTGGAGAGCCAGCAAGTCCCTCTAGCCCCTTTTGAATAAAAAAAAGGGGACATTTGCCCTAAAGGTTTTTCTGAAAGAGAATGCAATATCAGAAAATGAGGTACGTGTGTTGCTGATGTTGGAGATTGCTGTTCTGAGTATTCAAGATGTGGTCACTTACCCATTGACTGTTTTTTTACAATTTTATTTAAATTTTTTGTAGGATCCATAGGAAAGAGAAAAGTTTCGGTACTCACTAACCCCACCCACCATGGGGCCCTACAAGGGGACGCACTACAAAGTCATGCAAGGACAATGCAGCAACGCCGGGGTTTCGTGAGCACTACCCAAACACCAGCATCAGGTACAATGTCCACAACACCCATTGAGAACTTCCAACACTGGTGCTTGTTTGGCTCTAGCCCAGGTGGACCAGCCGATTGACCCAAGGGGGGCCACCCGTCTACAGGAATTCGAGGCCAAAGTGATGTGTTAGGGTTGGACCCCTCAACCACCAGGATCCTCTCCTCCCCTTCACGGGTTGCCACGCACGGCAAACACGTGGGTGGATGTTTAGATCCCAGAGAAGGTAACCAGACAGAACAGAACCTTCCCTGGGAGGTCCCCTCACCACGTACAGGAATCCACTCCGAGGGGTATTGAAGAAGAAAGTTGGAAGACAAAGGAAGAAGTACTGCAAGGAAAAGTTGCAATTGTTTTAAACATTGAAACCATGGTTAAGCTGTCAAATAATGAGCAATAAAAACTTGACATAGATTGATATGGATGAGAAAGGTCACCTGATGAAGTGATAAACATAAAAGAATTTGTGGGAATACTCCTGGCTGAAGACATTAATAGCGAGAGCCCAATGATGAAGTACAAGGGACCAAAAGAGGGATAACTTGCAACTGAAGTATGTGGCAAATGCATCTTTGCAGGAAAAACCCACCAACTGCAAAGCCACCAGGAAACCAGGGGTATCTAAAGACCACTCTGTTGGACATATTTCATCAGGACCAGAAGGACGATCTACTGTGAAATTGAAAGCACTTAGAAAGTGATGCATAATAAGATGAATGTGGTGCATTTGGTTTCAATATAGTAGATTCAGCAGTTGAAAACAGACAGATCTTAAGATTTAACTGAGTGCCCATTTTATGATTGATATGTACTACTACCATAAAACTGTCAGAATGAATCATCACAACACTAGCTCTGGTAAGAGGATGAGAGTGATTCAAATCCCACTCAATCCAGATAAGCTTGAGGACAGTGATGTGCAGAAACCTTTAACTACAGACCAACAATCTGAAGCCTCTTTGTGATTTACCCATGCACACTAGCCCTGAAGGGATATATCAAGGAAAAGATGTAAATCTGGATGAGGAAAAGGAATCAGGACTCACTGACATATGGGCCTTGTCCAACCACCAATGCAGATTGTCCATCAGTGTAGGAGGAATGGTAATAGGAGATTTCAAGGATCCCGAAGAAGGTTCCTTTGACTGTGAACAGCTCACCAAAAGATTGCATATGCACATGACTGTTAAGGAACTGTAACAACACTGAAGATCACATCCCCAGAAGCAATAAAACCTCACAATCAGAAAGTAAGAGAGCTGAAAAAAACAAAAATGAAATAACAGTTCCACCAAAGCAGACACAAGAAGGAGCTTACAAGTATGGCTTGCCAACTTCAGTTTGAACTGAGCCACAAAAAGCCAGTTATCCATATAATAGTGAAATTACAACCCCAGAGAATGAATATAACAAGCAAAAATTTGACCACCAGAACAAAACAAAATAGGGGCTGGAAGCCAGTCCCAAGAGTAGGATGTAAAATTGATAAATTATCCCACAATGGATGAACCAAAAATGCCATTATGATACGAGGATGTGGAGATAAGCAATGGTGATGTCCATCTTAGTCATCCATATGCCCCAAGAAAATGCCCAATGTAGGGTGAGAAACAACTCCAGCATAAAACAACTGAGATATGACAAATCAATGCCAGGCCTCCAGTCCCTGGTTTTACTAGGAACAACAAAGTCAAGAATAAAAAGCTGATGATATAGAAGATGGCCCACTAAGGTAGAAGTTCCTGAACTGCCTATGACAGATGCAAACTAGTCAGGGTATTCTAAGGAGGAGATAAAAAAAAAAAATAGGTATAGAAGACGCAGGAGGTGAGGATAAAAATAAAAGTCATGAGCCCAATCCATAAAACTTGAACCTAATGACCCTTGATGAAAGTACATCAATGAAAAATAAAATCAGCAAGTTGAGCTCCCACTGAACTGGAAACCACTGGATAGTCACAGATACTGTTGGTAACATAACTTGCACCACTGAAGAAAACAACAATGATGCATCCTGAGAAAAAGGGATAGGAAATGGTTTGGAAGAGAGATGAACATGAAATGGTAATGGGTACCATACTGGGTTCTGACTGACACACACAGGCAACAAGGTTGAAAGGGCAGACTTTTGGTGTGCTGATACGACTCTTTTATTTCAAAGCCTGGGGGATTATGTCACAGAAGTATTACCTCAAAAATGGGGCCATATGTAAATCCAAAAGATGGTAAAAGAACAAGAATTAAGTTCACACAAGGACCACATATGTAGAGCCATAGCCAGAAATAACATGGAGGAAAGGAGTGAAAGGATGTTCTAAAAAAAAAAACACACCTCAGGATTTCAGTGGAGATTCTCAGAAAGGAGATGGATGGTTGAGTGCTATTGTAAGAACAGTTATGAGGGTAAAATTGAGGCTGGAAAATTGGGCATGGATCAGACTTACAAAAGACTTCGGGGTCATACAGGAAGCAGGTGAAATAGAACATAATTTCTAGTACAGTCCAAAATGTATGCACAACGATATATTAAAGCAAACTGATTAGAAAAGAGTGGAGATGAGGTATGCTAGTTTCATCACTAAATTCTGAGGTGAAATGTTTCGCAAATAGGGAAGGGAAGATTGGTTACATAGTAAAGAATTAAGAAGTTCATAAGAACTAGGGGAAAGGAACATAACATATCTAAGAAATGAGATCCACAAAGACTATATTAGGCCTAGCTGATCCTATGGGAAGGCACAAGAAAATCAGGAGGTGGAAATAGGCAATATAAGTTCTCATACACCTGAATAGGCTCAGCTTGTTTGAAAGCAGGTGGAGCAAAATTTGGAGACACAGATTAACCTATTTAATGTTCAATCTCCCAGTCAATAAATGCAGATAAATCTTCCAATGAGTAACTTGCATCTGTGGCCTGAGATATAGTACTAGTCACAGATATGACCCTCAAAGAGGTAGCATAAAGTTTGGAATTCATAATGAGGAAGAGCCAACCTATAATCAAAAGTATAAATAACATTACCACTGTAATAAACTTGGGTTAAGTTAAACTGAAGTTAATAAACAGTCTTACAGAAATTAAAACTGAAAATAAATGAAAATCACTTCATTAGTGTACTAAAGACGAACATGAAAT
The DNA here is from genome assembly GCA_011833715.1 of Carcinoscorpius rotundicauda. Taxonomy (NCBI): domain Eukaryota; kingdom Metazoa; phylum Arthropoda; class Merostomata; order Xiphosura; family Limulidae; genus Carcinoscorpius; species Carcinoscorpius rotundicauda. The sequence goes on along the minus strand of CM022400.1, from coordinate 61,629,663 downwards.
TTTAAACAAACAAAAAGAACAAGTTTGAGCACAAGTGCTGCCAAATGAGAGGGGAGAGTTCAATAGAATTGTATAGGGTGAGTCACATGCATCATGCACATCATGCTCCTATTGGTGAAGTAGTGATGGATGATGATTTTCATGAAAGACATGCTTGAATCAGATGTTTCCAATAGGTTAGGAGTAGAAGGCTTATGGCACACATTAATAAAAATTTTTTATGTTGAGAACAACACTGGAAGAGAATAGTTAATAATGTGGAGAGAAGTACTGCATCAAAAACTAAAGTAAAGAAATAAAATTATCTTAAACATACAATGGCAGACTTAAGTATATTTAAGACATTAACATGATGTTGAACTTACAAAAAAGTAACAAAAATCAGTAAATAACTACATTAATTGCTACAGAATGTAACAGTTTTATGCCTAAACTATCTTACTGCTTGCAGTCCTTGGCCTGGAGGTGAGATAAAAATGTTTTCAACTTGTAACATAGCAACAATTATGACTGCTTCTTCTGAACATTCAAAGTCACCTATAGGTTATAAAGATACCAGAAATTTCTCATACACCTATAATTTTAAGCATTAGCACTATCTAATAAATTCAGCAATTATGTAATAACACTTATAAAACAACTTATATAAACCAGTGGTTTTCAAAGTGTGATCCAGTCTAAAATACAAAAGCAGCACCATTCTTCCCATAAAATCTGATTTCTTTTTCCACTGGCAAGTGAAAATGTATCAAATACAACTGATAGTTGACCCACAGTATTTTTGAGAATCACAGAAGAATAGAAAAAAAGGAGTTTATGAAAAGAAACTAAATTTTAACAATATGGAAATTAAAACACGTTGTAATAATCTTTATATATAATAAAGGACAGATGAACACCATTCTGAATAAAATGTTTAACTCTATATAGGCCTGGGTCTTTTGTTCATGTTATAAGATTTTGTTATTTCAAAAATTCAATTTTTATTAGAAGCAAAGCTTTCTAACTTTCTTTCTGGTGGAACATATTGTGAAGAATTGGCTAAATCACCATCAGGTCCAAGATTTTCAGGAAGAGGACTTGCTTCAAGTAACAAGGGATTACAAATCCAGAGACCCATTACTAGATTAAACCAATTTTGATTAAATTTGGTTCATATGCCTCAGTAATATCCTTTAAAAATGTTGTTTGAGTGAACAAGTCTTTAGACAAATAATTAGAATTTCACAGCCAATTTAGTTTAACTGCCATAATAAAGTGAAGAAAGGCTCAATAGGATGAGAAAGTAACAAAGTATGTGAAGCTAATGAAAAAAGGATATAAATATTATACCTATATAACTCTGCAATCAAGTTACCATAACTGCAACACTGTATATGTGTAATATTGTCACTGAATGATCATAACTTATTAGGTTACAACACTATGTATATGTAACCTTGTCAAGGAATTACCATAACTTATTTATATTAAACATGTATAATTTTGTCATCAAGTTACCATAACTTATTAGGTCACGATATTATACACACACAATCTTGTCATCAATTAACCATACTTTATTGGTCACAGTATTATAAATAAATAACCTCGATGTCAAGTTACCATAACTTATTAGGCTACAATATTATACATATATAACTCTATTGTCAATCTAGAATAACTTTTTTGGCTTACAATATTATACTTAACCATTACTAAAGAGAAATTCATTTTAATTTTCTTCATAGCTGATTTTTTACAAGCTAACAAAAACACACCTGACACAAGGAGCATCTTAGCAAACATTGGATGAAGAGGAAATTCAGACATTTTTAACCCTAGAGGAGAGGTCAATTGGCCATTGTCATCAAGAGCTTAATGTAAAGAAAAAAAACAGAAAACTAAATTATTACCTTTATTAGGAATAATAACATTCTAATTCTTAGTCCACAGAAAAATATAACTTCATAAATCTTACACATTTAAGCAGTAAGCAAATTACTTTGATGTATACAAGTTCAGTTTTCAAAAATAAATGTATAGCCCTTTCACTTAATATTAATTAAAGTCTATTTACAAACTTATAATATTAGTAATTACAATATATGTGATTAATAAAACTATTTCATTATAAAAGGATTAATAGATAAGGTTTATGTTACTGTAACAAACAGACATATATGATCAGGTGTCATATGTTGTAAAACAGGTTAGATTTGTTTCAACAACAGACCTTAACAGTCACTAACCAGAGATGCAAGTTCATCCTAGCAATTTCTAAACAGTAATAATAACTGTAGTTAATATTAATGTAAAGCATCTTTACAACTACCACATATAAACATTCTTGCAGAAGCTAAAATCTCCAACAGCAATCAAGCAAAAGATAATGTTCAAGTCAAAACTTACACAAACTTTTTACTACTAAGCATAAGCCATTTTGGTTAATAATAAACAAAAACCATTTTGATAACTGATAAACATTATTTGTACACTACTAAATAAAATTGCTCTTGCAGCTGCTATGTAAAAAACGCATAGCTACAAAACGTAAGTTAAGCAGTAGTACCAAAAATAAGTCACTTTTGTAGCTACTATGTTAAAAAAAGTTATAAAACCTAAGCTATTTTGAATTTGTGATAGATACTTATCTCTGTTCACATAGTAGCTTTCCTTAATTTGTGCTGCTCTCTATATGCACAATTAGCACTCACTACTAACATTAAGGGTTCCCCCCTAAAATCACATGATTGCACATGGTATAGCTGAACTGTCGCATGCAAATAAGCAGGTAACAACCCTCCACCAATTAAAACATGACATCCTCCTGGTCAACTCTGATTGTTAACTTTTGATATAATAACTTATCTTCACTTACATAATTGCTATAATTCTATGTTGAAATATTGGAAGGATCAGTGCTAAAGTTACACAGATTAACACTCTTCAGGAGTATTGAAAGAGAACCCATGGAGTACGAAACCCTAATATATAGGGTCATACTTGTGAGAAACTATGCCACATCTGTACCATGATATACTCTTTGCCTTCTGTAAAGATGTGTTGCTAAATTGGGCAAAAAAAATGCAAGTGATGTAAATGTAGGTGATGCAGAGAAGCTAGATAATATCACACCATATTCAGTGGTCAACTTTAGCCCAACACCAGACAGCATCAGGTCCAGTCTGCAGTTGTGGCAAAACTGTCTTCACCTCAAGACCAGGAAACAGAAGAGAAAAACAACTTTTATTCTAACAACCCAGGGAGAGCACACATGTGCAGAGCCACTACACAACCAACCTCAGGCCATATGATACACAATGTATGGAGAACAGTAGGAAAGAAAAATGCAAATGTGATGGGCTACCCTAAGTTCAAGACCCTTTAGTGTTTGGAATTTTTTCACTGAGTCTCCAGTAGAAAGAAGGATACCAGCAACTACTCGTGTGAAGGCTTATTTTGGCTGGTCCTGCACTGGTGTAATATCAAACTACCTGAAAATTGACTTCTGAGTTTCAACATGATTGGAAAAAGCCAGGAAGCAGGGATGTACTGCATATGGTGGATTCTTCCAGTCCAAAACCAAGGGACATCAGCTAAGTATACCTAAAAATGCACCACACATCACTGAAAAATGACTATGAGATGTGAAAACAGGCAATTGTAAGGGTAAAACATACAAAAAAAGAACTTACTATTCAAAGACAGTAAGAGATGTCTAGAATGGCAACAGGAGGAAGTTAATATCTGGAAAAAAACAAGTAGCAAAAGTAAATAGGGTAGTTCACAGGCTAGCCTGTACAAAAACTTCCTAAAATGGATGACAGAAGTGAAGAGCCAGAGCGAAAGAGTGTCAGATATGGCAAAATGAGATTTTAAAAGATTTGATGTAAATCTAAATCCAATGAATCATAGGTTAAATGGAGAACTGCTGTAGTCATTTCTTGAAAATAATAGAAGTGTTGTGGAGATCAGGAGTTACAAAAAATGAATAAATGGAACCGTAAACTATGAAAAGAAGCAGAGTGGGTCAAAGAATAATAAATGACATGGATAGAACAGAAAAAAAAATTGGAACAGTAGGAGAATATTGTGTAAAAATGAAAAGAAAGAAAATGGGCAACAGCAATAGCATGTACAATCATATCTCGCAGGTCCATTGGAATAAAAGCAAGAAGTAAAACCTAAGTAAGTGAAAGATGCTGCATGAACCAAGTGACTGAAAGGTCATAGAATGGAGGGACCAGGGCATGAAGAACAGTATTCTAGTCCAAAACAAGAAGGTCTGTTAAAGTGTCATCAGCCATGGTTGAAAGCAACACTCATTTGAACAGTCAATGAAAAAAATATGAAAGAATGCGGTATAGATAGAAGAGAATGGAATAAAATAATGCAAAAACCATCTATGGAATATGTGCCCTTGTCATAGACAGACAAAGAGGGAGGTAAAACAAAATGAACATGATGGGAGGAAGGCTAAACATAAAAGAGTATGAAATATCTCACAAGAAACCAGACTAACCCCACATTTGAAGTTGAAGTGAAGACACTGCTGGATGGCAGAGAGAAGAGTGAGGTTGGAAGAAAAGTGACAGTGGTAGACAGGAGAGAACAAGAGAAGTACAAGAGGAAACCATAATCAAGCCAGCCAGTAAGGAGTTATCAGAAGGACTTAAGATGTAGTGACTTGAATGAGAGAGGCCACAAGACAGAGGAGGGGGGAGGCATGAAGAAAAAAAAGTAAAGCAATCCTAAAAAAATGTATCACAATTAACGATGAGGTAAGAAGAATAAGTGACTAGAAAAAAGTAGGGTGTTGAAAGTAATACTCTGGCAGGCCTCAGAAATGATTCATCATGAGATTCAGAACAAGCTGTTAGATGTACTTGTATATAATAGACTCAGAAAAGGAAAGTTTGTCCTATTATAACAATGGCAAAGTGTCCCCTGACATATGATAAAAGAAACAATTATAGAGATGACTATTATCATCACGAGACCTTGATGAACATTCCTATTACAAACAAAAGAAAAAACTAAATTTGATGTACTGCCAAAATTTCATAGATGTATTTTAAGGGAAAATATGTCAAGGTACCAATGACCAAAACTCACTTGAAGATAATGAATAAAATAAGGCCAAGGTATGGGGGGAAAAAACTAACAAAAATCCCTTCTAAATAGCTATGTAGATAATTCCACTGAAAAATTCAAGAGTAAAAAGAGGCATGTTACTTACATGTACCAAAATGAACATTGTGCTCTACATTATAGAGGAAGTCAGCTGAGATGTGTGTGTGTGTGTGTGTGTGTGTGTGTGTGTGTGTGTGTGTGTGTGTGTGTGTGTGTGTGTGTGTGTGTCACACTCCAATTGGTGAAGAGTTGTCACATGTTCATTTGCAATCCTACAATATATTTGTACCAGGTGCAGACATGCAATGTCAGGTGCAGGCCTCAAAGCTAGTGGTGAGAAAATATTGTGCATACAGAGGGCAGAAGAAACTGGGGAGAGCTATAATGTGAGAAAAGGTATCATATTGGACAATAAGTCACTCCAGCATTTATTAAACACAACTCATTCTGTTTCTGTACTAACTTAAATAACTTGTATTTATTATGTAAATAACACCAAACTACAAAGCCCAAGTCACCCTGTAGCCACTCTTTCAATTAATAGTTACTCATACAATTATTAAACATCAACCATTCTTCCAGTTACTGAACCTAAATCGATAAACATAAGTAACTCTTACAATAATTGCTGTTTTACTGAATAAATCACATCACATGATAAAGGAATGGTGGAAGCAAGGTGTTATGCAAAGCTTACAGTTTGTATTGAGTTACTGTTCTGTGTATTACATGTATGAAACCAAAATTGATCAGATGTAAAATTCTGAAAAATCCTTAATATCAATTAATTTATTTGAATGATAATTGTGAATAAAAAAGTTTCACTCTCCCGATAAAGGTTAAAACCAAATCAAATAATAAAATATAAAAATTTTTTTGCTTAATAGGCTGTATTTTTTAAAATGGTTTTATATGTAATTTCTACAACTAATACCAGTTTAAAGTCCAGGGATAAAGTTGTTTAAAATGGCACAAGAAAGAAAACACGAAAGTCAGTTTCTTGAATTGAATGGTCTCTGGAACTGCAATTGTTAAAATATAGTTTCAGCATTTCATTCAGTTTTTGATTTTAAACTAATAAATCCCTTTTATTACTCTGAAATAGCCTTAAAAATTGCTTACCCCCAAGAGCATATAGCAACTCCAGTGCATTAATAACATTCTTTGCAGGAGGTGCCTGCAAATAAAATCAAAGTTCACTTCTGTTAAAATTTCATGACATATATTACACTAAATACTAAGCTATGCCCAGCCTTGAGTAAACACTTTAAAAACTTTAAAAAAAATAAACATTTTTTATCATTTAAATAAACATTTAATTACTGCATATCTCCCTCATGTCATTTTCTTACATTACATTATAAATCAGTGTTTTCAAAGTTGTCCGAGATTTCTCTCTACCAAAAGAAATTGTTCTGACATACACCAATTTATTGAGATTCTTTACATACTCCATTACAAATAATTGTTAATTAATCTAAGCTTTATGATGTAGTAAACTTTGGTTGTTGCTGATGAGTAAAAACAAAGTTTCTGATTATGAGCAATTTGTTTCTAATTCTTCTAAATATGCAAGCATGGTCAGAATAATTTCATCAATTTTTTTTTATCTGTAACAGATCTAAAGTTGAGAGAAATTTTATTAATCAACAAATAGGTAACTATATGGACTTCATCTTAATTTATAAAAAATGCAAATTTTAAACACATAACTAAACCTTAAAATAAAGAACCAGGAAGTTAACACATCAGACACCTTGAGGGCAAAAATGAAAGAAATACACAAGGGGCCTTGAATATGTCAGAGCATGAACCTATAGAGATCCACATATAGAAACAGATTGGTTCAATGCCTTGTAAAGTACTCATGTTATGAAGGATGCTATTTCAGCTTTGCACTATACTGACCTATGACAAACTTATTTGGCTGTTTACAAACTTAACAAACCAGATACTGACCTGTGACAAACATATCTGACTGGTTGCAAACTTAATAAAACAAAAAAACATTTCCAGGATCCACCAGAAAACAGAAAAGTGAAGCATGGTCATGGTAGACAGGACCCACATGGATCACTTTAATACTTCAATAAGTGAAACTTGTGATATATCGAAGTCTTTATGAGACACAGTTTAAACTTCAGAGGTACAACCTGCTTTCTATGAGAAAATGAATTAACTTTATGCTCAAGAACAAAAACTGAATTTATGCCCAAGTTAGTATGTCTCTAAGAATATCCAATTTTAAACTTCAGTGCACTGATTCTATCACTAAGGGACTATAGAAATTATTTTGTATCCTACTAACACCTCCACTAGTTCAAATCATTTTACAAGCCAGCAAATTAGGTGACTTGTGCACTTTGAAAACCTTCACCATTTGACTTACAAATGTGATCTATCTCTTAAATGTAGTGAACCAGCAGTTTTCTTCAGAGATACTTGAGGAAGAACCTTATCCACAATCAATGCACGTAAAAAAGAATTTTAATCATAATATTCAGTGATAACCATATATAATTCAAATAATTTAAAATGACTTTCAAAAATTGGAACCAGATATATATTCACAAACTGTAAAAGGCCATTGTGGAAATATGGGCACTTGGGGTGCTTACTGTAATGTCGAAACTTTCAGGAAAGGTGTAAAACAATCACAAGTAACAATTGTAACACAGAAGAGAAAGAAACAATAAAGTGTTCTAATTATCTCTCTTGCTATGGGTAAGTCAAAGTGCTAATGTTATGAAAGTTTAGAGTTAAATTCAAAATTATAAACTACTTTGTTTTGGTATCAAGTTTATTCATATACAGTGATAATGTAAATAATAAGTTACATTCTAATATCAGTTGTTAAGTCCTTAATTTTATATAGAAATATTTTTTAAAATCCACAATCTCCACTAGTATGAAAACTGACTTTTGTATGCTGGGTCTTCCCTCTTAATTTATGTACCACAATCTGAGAAGTAGGAAATTTTAAGTAAATTACTCGTTATAATATAGATTTTACTCAAGCAAACATAATTTTTATACCCTTCTTTAATCTTATTTATTTATACAACCATAAACTAGAAAATAAGACATAAGTGCCACATTTGTCTGTTATACTCTCTCTTTCACAACTTTAACATTTTATACTGTATTATTTGTAAACAATGGAAACCCATAGGTTTAATCTATTAAACAATGTATTATATTACAGTTTTCTGTTCAAGACATTGTCTCTTCTGTCATTCAGGTTGATGTGATTCTTTGAGAAAAAATGTTAATGAAATTAGTTGAATTTTTAATGGCTCTTATCATATAGTTATCAAGCCACACAAATTATGACAGTTAAAATATACTGTTTGCTTTTTTATACTACTATTCCATGTTCTTAAGTGTGTTATTTAATTAAACAAAATGTATTTACATAGTAGTATCATTAGTATAAAACAAAAGACTTAAGTTTCACTGACTGTAAAACATAAATGTCCGAGCGTGTACCACATTTATCATTACAGTAGTGACCAAAATGTAAATAAGAACTTACTGGGTTAAATAAGATAAGATAATAACAATTCTTCACAAGGTCTGCTTGTAAGCAACTCATGCATTACATAATTCTGTGTAGTGGAATTATTAGCTAGACACTGTTCAAAAGGCAATAAAACAAAATTACGTATGAATAGATGTATAATATTAAGAGCTTTAAGCTAGTAAGGATATACTCAGTTTGTAATCACTGTATGAAGAAAAAAGTATAATTTAGAGTTATTTATTAATTTCATATGATGATTAGTGAAGTTAGTCAATTTGACTGATCATGTATAAAGTTATGATACAGAATATAACAAATAAACCTTAAAAAGTTTTTCTGGGGTGAAAAATAATATTCATTTTGGAATTTTTAGAGACTGTGCAAATGAAATTTTAAAATTTTGAAATAAATAAAAGTATTTTTAATATTAACATCAAAGTCACTTTACACTTGAACTCAGATTCCACATAAGTATTGAAAGTTTTTTTTTCAGCAAAAGTAACTAATAAAAAATTCTGATTTTGTCTGCAATAGACGTATAATGTTCACTGAAAGCTTGCCAAAATTTTGTAAAGTTACATTAAGTACATCCAGAGTTAAAGTATAGCCACATGATGGTTACAATATACATGAACCCACTGTAAGAGGGTTAATACCAATAATAAATTTGCTACTTTTAACTCTCTACTTTTTACACTTAACATATTTAAATAGGAATCTATGTTTCACTTTATGATTAAAAAGTCACTGTAAATCAAGTTTTGAAACATACAGTATATTAAAATAATAAACTTAAAAGTTTTAGCAGATTTTAACACAAATATAATAATCTTCAAAATTTTCACACAAACATTGAGTTTTATTATGCTTCTCATAGTAGTATAGTATTGTCATTATTAAAATTAAAATAAAAGGTTAACTTTATAAAAATCATTACATACAGATGGACTTCTCTGTACTTGAATAACTTTGATCCAAGATTTCCTTCACTACATTAACCATCTACTTTGATTTTTGTTTTCAAGTTCATTTTACAAGTTTTCTTGTTACTATTTGCTCAATACAAATCACAGTATAGCCACCAATACTTATTCCTATTCACACCATACAATCATAATCCCATAAAAAATGGTGTAGGTCCAGTTCCAGATTTTCTCCAAATGAGTAAATGTCTTATCTGGCTGCAAAGAAAGTGCATCTCAAAGGTAAGAAAACTGTTCCACATGTTGTTGGTTTACTAGATGCTCTCCACTACAAAAGTTTGTTCTTAAATATTTTTGCACTGACACAGCATTTGATTGTAAATGTGAACATCTGATTTAATCCCACAGCTTGTAGTCTATAGGTCCATGAGCCAGAATTGACATCTGGCTTTGATCATCTACTTGTGTTGTGGATGATGGTTTATCTACTGTAGATGTCTGAACAAACAAATTATTGCTTCAAAAGTAGTTCCACATTATGTTAACAATTGTGGATGATGTTGTCCAACCAATCAAGTCATTGATTTGACATACTTTCCATATTCTGTTTACAGTTGTGTATGATGATTCCCACACATCTAAAACATCAACTTGAAAACAATTTAACATTCTGCTGACTACACTTTGAATCATGAAATAACAGAGATGAATGAGCTTATTTTATAAAAGTGGCTTTTGTTTTATCATGGCTATAACAGTACATATTCTAATTATTATATAATAGTTTCAGTCAGTATAAAAAAACAAAACATTATTGGTATAAATGTGCTTTATAACCAAACAGTTCACAGTGATCAAAGTGTAGGTTGAACTGAACTTCTCTTAAACTTGTACTTTGAAATTAAAAACATTTTAGATCACAAAGTTTATTTATTTTTTACAACATAAATGAAACTAGAAATAAAATAAATCATGATAAGAAGTAGTCTAAAAGTCAGTTGCAGAAAAAAACACTTAAATTTGTACTTTTTTATTTATGGAAAGCTACTATGGGCATCTGCCACTACCCCTTACTTCACACTACTGACCAGAGAGAAGGCAGCATATTAAAATACTGATTGTCAATAGTGTAGTGCACCAACAACTTAAAGTGCAAGAAATATTTCCGTCACATCAGATTGCATTTGAAATCAGCACCATAATCCATAGCATTACCTCGATACAACAATTAAAGCTTATTGTGACAATATGTAAGACTCCTGGGTTGTTACTGGTTTGAATTCAATATATTTATAGAAAATTTCACCATTCATACTATATGATCTCTTTCAAAAGACATTTGATATATCTCAGTAAAAATATGTTTAAGATATGGAGAAGAATTAGCCAATTGTTAAAACTGGAAATAATTCTTAGGAAAATAAATAAGACAAAAACTATACATAAAATGTAAAATGAAGATAAATGTTCAAAAAATATATTTTAAGTGAGGAACTAATATTATTTTCTATATCACAACAAGAGTCATAGATAGAAAAAAACCCAAAGAAAGATCATGTGATGTGAATTTGATGAACTGAGTAAGAAAAAACAAAACTATATGACATTACTGAGCAACAAATTGATGTAAAAATGATTTTTAGAACCTATTCTTGGAATGAAAGTCAATAAGATGTGATACAGCAATGCTCAATTCACTAAGTAAGATTGAAAAATGATGTGAGGAAAACATAACATTTTAAATTATTATTGCTGAAAAAATCAAAATCAAAATCTTTACCCTATATACATAAATTAATAAAATAACTTACAGCAGGGAAATTAAATCTTAGAATATTTTCTATTCCAAGAGCTTTGAGTTGTAATATAACAGATGCAAGGCTGCTACGCTGAATCTCAGGACAGGTTTGTGCTGGTAGTTTCAGGTAATCTTCTTCTGATTGTTGGAGAAAAAAAAAGACATAGTACAACACTTTATGATTCTAATAACACTATAGTAGTCTTATTTTTCCAAATTTAGTAACTTCTTTTAAACAGAAAATGAACAGTATTTAATCATTTTTTATGCATTTGAAATGACATGCAGATAAAAACAAGTTTGTGAGACTACATACTTGTAGTATTTAGTTATTACAACAGTGATAGACAGTAAAATATAGTATCTCATACTGTCACCTAAGTACAATCTCATACACAACAATGCATTGTACTACAGGAAAGACAACATTTTAAATAATTCATCATTTTGTGATGTACATTTTAAAGCTATTTCCTCAAGCTGATGTCCATCATGAAAAGCTTTAAGAAAATATATGAACCCATTTAACATTGTGCACAGGTGGAGAGAATCAAAGTATGTGTGCTATTTAACATGACATTATGTATTTAATGTCATATTTATCAACTATTCATTTTAAGCTACACTGCTGATTTAAGAACAATCTGTAGAGGAAAAACCAGATAGTGGCAGAAACTACAGATATGAATTTCAAAGAGTCTGGAAATGATTCAAGTGCAGCATGTACGATGGAGAAAAAATATTTCAATCTTCAAAGTAAATATCACCTTATATTATGACTTGCTTCAAGTCACAATCATATTAACATTTTCCTTACCAGAAAATATATTTCCAATACACAACTATGCACACCATTAACCCTTTCGCTAAGGATCATGGGTCAAAGGCCATGTCATCACATTTGTTGACTTGCATTCAAAATTTTATTGATGAATTTACTGTCAATAAATTTTGAATCAAATTGTAGACTATAATTCAAACTTTAATATTATATGAGAGTTAATTTCTTAATCTAAAAGTAAATATTAAAAGAACACATCTAGTGAATCACGTGGTATGTTGAATGTAGCACTGTTTAAAATTAGAATATAAAATAAGAGCATTGTATCTTTTTATTTTGCTAAGATATGGCTTATAAACTGAAACGAACACGAATGCCCCATTCAAGTATTTCAATTGTTTAAAAGTCCTTAAAATATTCTGATGATAGTGTATAATATTTGTTTTAAATCTAAATACAATTTAGTTACTATGCTTAAGAAATTATAGTGAGATTCTATGGTATCAACAGTTATTTATGGTTCTTTTGGTTATTAAACTGTATATATAAAACCTAAAAAAATTTTGTTTGCTATCCTCCATGTGCAAAATTTTAAAAGGCTTAGTTAACCTATATCCAGCAGCAAATGAGGACAAAGGCAGTAATGAAAAGAGCCAATTGTTTGTCTTACTTCTTGGTTTATTGTTTTGTATTTTAAGGTAAATAAGTCAATAAAATAAAAATTAATAAATATATATAATTATATAGCATCATGAGACATAGACTAAACATTTTTATTTTCTTTTTATAATATGTAGTCATTCTAGCTTAACTTATATTTCCTAATTCTGTATGATGGTTACAAGGTTGGTCAAGTGTCAGACCCCACATAAATAAAGCATAGAAAATAACATCAAGTATAGTCTTACTAAAAACAAATATTTGAAACATATTTAGGAGGTTTTAGTGATTATGCAAATAATACGAGATTTTTGGAACAAAGAATAGGTTTTTAATCATAACATGAAATTACTTTGCACTCAGACTAGTAACAAAAAAGACTATTTTCACAAACAAATCTTTAGAAAAAATATTTCTTTAAAAAAATCTGATTTTTTGCATACAAAATACTTGTATTCTTTACTAAATGTCTACCAAATTTTGTGAAGATACAAATGCTGTATCAAAACTTATAGTGCAAATACTTAATGTGTGTGAATGTAGAAGAACTTATGTGTAATTATAACAAGCCCACAGTGAAATGACATGATTATGGAGCAAAAGTACCCCACCAATTAGTGTATGCTCACCTCTACTAAACATACATGACTGTAGAAGCAAAGAATAGTTTGTTAATGCATTTTACCTCAACTCTACTGAACAGAGAGAAAGCACATGTAATATGTTATTAATTATAGTTATATGAGGACTGAACCTGGTCTCTACTGACAATGTCACCAATACACCCCTTGCTCTAAATCCGGTTAGTTAGTTCCCCATCGATGAGGATTCTCCATGCCCCACCATCCTTGACTAAGGTTTCTCATGCTCTGCTCAAAGAGAAAAGGAAAGAAATCCACCATGGAGAAGGCCTAGAGAAAGTGCCCAGATCCTCACTTCTTGTTTCAGTTAGAAAGGTCTTTTACTGAAGCCAATACAGCTTGTGATCACATATCCCTATTTTCAAAAGCTTGCAACTGAGAACTATAAAAAGAGGTAGAGCACCTTCTAGTGCTGGATTTTTCCATCTGTGTTCATGGAATAGGTATGGTCTGGACTGTACAGTAAACAGATACATAAACACACAAAAGTATTGGATGTGGTCTTGCTAAACACACCATCTCAACAGTGTGAAATATATGAAGCCAAAGCAGATGGCACAAGTACTTTTCAAGTGTCTTGGTACCACCTTCCACCCATAAGACTAGCTCTTCCCATTTGATATGTTTTTTTTAATGATGCATGCCTCAAGCCTTCCACACCCCACCTACTGGAATCAGACTCCAACATGAGTCTCATGCAAATCAACATGCCTCATCTCTCCATCAATTGGACAGCCCAACCATCAGATAATTCCCTTTACATGACACAACCAAATAATCACTTCAAAGCAGAAAACATAAGTAATGGAAGATTGTGGGAGGAGGGTGAGAAGTGTGAGGGAAGGGAAGCAAATATCAGAAATACATTTCCAGTTTAGGAATATTATAGCTTCTGATACAGTACTTCCCTTCTCTCATGGCAGAAAAGGAAGGGAGTACATCTTGGTGGATGATAAGTTAGTAAAGTGGTCCCAATCAGATCAATAAATAAAACAACACCACAGACAGAAAGTGGGAAAAAAAGAGGTTGAATCCCATGGTGTAGTATGGCTATGGTCCAGCAAACCATGCTTGGTATGTCAACCTCGGGACTTTTGACTAACATCTGCAAGAAGAAAGCATGTGAATCATACTTTCTTCACCTTAAGCCATAAAATCATGAATGTAAGGAAATGACCAACTCTAGGGCATGACACAGAAGTGGCACTGAACCAAGGATTCAGGAATGTGACATCCAGTATCTGAGGGAAGTCAACTGCATGAAATCAACTCCTGTGACCACGAATTTGCTTTAAAATGTCCAAAAGTCAATACTTTCAATGTCACAAGAGAAAATAAAGGAATGTTAAAGACAGGGAGAAAAATAACCCATTTACACCCTCCACGACTCATAACACAGAGAAAGAATCATGGAAAGAAGACTTACGTCAGTTGGTTCACTTGATATCTAAAACCACTGGCAGAATGTCACTACCTTATTCTAAATTGAATGGTTATAGCCATCTGTGAGGAACCCACACAACAGCATGCCTACAGGGTCAACTATCTCAGCAACCTGGTAAGTGGTAAGGACTCCCATACTTCTCTGAAACAAGGGGGAAGGAAGAGCATTTGAAAATACAGAGGGATTGATACACCTGAATCCATGCAAGGGAAATCATGAAACCTTATTTTGAGAAGCAAACCAGACCAATTTATTCATTTTAGACATGGCAGGCATGGGCAGTTATCCGCTTCTGCTTCATCAATACCATCCATGATTGTTGCATTCCAGTTCAGACATGTTTATAAAGCAAAATATCTTGACCTAAAAGCAATCTTGTGAAACACCCCATCTCAAAGGTGAGCACTTGGAGTTTTGAATCAAGCTTGTGAATCAACAAAGCTTGCAATGCAAATTTGTAGAGAAGAATACCATGTCAGGCATCACTCACCAGAGTGGGATCTAAGAAATAAAAGTCAAAACAAGGGCACCTACAAGAAAAGAAAGTACTAATAAAGAATAACTAGTATCATAGCCACATCAAAGCCTGAAGTATAGACAAAGGTGGTAGGTAATACCTCAAAAATGCAGAAACCACAACAAGATGAAGAGATTAGGAGATTAACAATTTCCTCCAAATGCCAACTGAGATTAGAAGCATGGAAAAAGGTGAAGTGGCAAATCTGATAAGAAGTAACTTGGAATAACATGCATTGAAAAGGGGACAAAGAATAACAATCTAACTGGAATAAATGACAAGTCTAACTGGTAATATATCTAACTGATACAATCTCCAGGGTATAAGAAAAAGAAAGTATGCCTGAAGGTACTAATTAAACAGAGAACATGAAACAATGGGTTCAAATGGAGGGAATGGAATACAACATTAAGCCTTTCGTTGTTGTTTTGATGTTTTTGAATTAAGCACAAAGCTACACAATGGGCTATCTGTGCTCTGCCCACCACGGGTATCGAAACCCGGATTTTAGCGTGTAAGTCTGCAGACATACCGCTGAGCCACTGGGAGGCTAAACCTTTCGTAATGGGCTCAGTATAATATAAGAGTTCATCTACAATCTACCTTCCTTAAATCCTGGTTTGAAAGAAATTAGTAGCCTTTTCACAGTTTTAAATGCCTGAGAAAATCACCAGAGGCACATACTAAGCTGTCGATTGGTTATTCACATCATAAATTGAAGTAAATGTGTATAAAGTACAGTTTTCAAAAATGAAAAGAAGAGAATCTGAGGCTCTTGCTTTATGTTTTAGCTTGTCAATATTGGTAATTTGAATTCCTAATTTGTACAAAACTGTAGACTTAGTATTTTGACATCACAAATGTCTAATGTCTAAACAGTGCTGCATTTAACATACAATGACTCACTAAAATATATATTTAGGTGTTTTTAATATTTACTTTTAAATTAAGAAATTAACTCATATATAATATTAATTTTTGAATTATAATCTACAGTTTGATTCCTAATTTACTGACATAAATTCATAAAATAATTGTTCAATAAACTTTTAATGCAAGTAAACAATTGTGATAACATGGCCTTTGACTCATTACTTGTCACAAAATGGTTAAAGACCCAATCTGGAAGTACCGGTCATTGAGGCAGTTAATGTATCCATAAAGAACAGGTCAAAAGGGTAAGGGCAGGGTAAAGAAAAATGCTGCAGTATAAGAAAGCAACTATATAAAGTCTTAGTATAAGATAGTTACTTTCAAATTAACTGGGAAAAGATAAATAATACTAGCAAAGAAGATAACTTTGTAGTGTTAAGAAAAGGCGTAATTGTTTCAGATGAAGGTGCCCAATAACCAACAACAATAGAGGCAGTAGATTCATTACTGAACAGCCAAGTAAAAAGAAGAAAAGCTGACAACTGAATGGTCAGAAAAAAGGTGACAATGGAAGAACCAATGTCATAAGAAATACCACTTAGGTAGATGGAAAAGGTAAAAGGACAAGAATGGGAAGAAAAGAAAGCTATGAGATTGGAAAGTCTGTTTCAATGGGTAATGGACTGGGCAAATCCCAAACATTTAGGTGGAATCCTGATATCCCCGCAAGGAAATAGGAACATATAAGAGTAAACCAAACAAGAGAGTGTAGTTGGTGGGAGAAGAGGAGGTTGGGTTGCCAGGTGATACAGATGAAGAACTAAGTTTGAGCCAGCTATAGGGGTACAACCAAGAGAACACAATGAGAAGTGTATCAAATGAAGGCCAAGACTTGATGTAAAAAATGAAGAAGTGGGTAGGAATGATGAAAAGAATATGATCAGTCCTGACTGAATGCATCAATGGCTAGGATGGAGGGATGAGAAACATGTGATGAGGAGAGAGAAAGTTTGGAAATCAGAGGGCTGGCAAGGCATCAATGGAGTTTCCAAGAGAGATCATTCATTGGGTAGAACACAGTACAGGTGAGAGAGACTGTCTACAATGAGGCTAAAAGCACTAATTACATGGCTGGTGTTAAAATAAAACTATTGAAAATTGGCCCAATAAGGCAGCTCAAGAATTTGAGAGCAAGAGGTCCTAAATCAGGTTCTCCTTTGACAGTTGATGTAAGAAAAACCAACACATGGAAGTATTTTAAAAAATGTACAGTTCACAATATAAACATATCAAGGCCATACTATAATTGAAATATGAAATGTAAAAAAAAAAAACTTATCCAACAGAATCCTATAGTGACATTTAAAAAGTGTGCACTTTATAACACAATCATTTGTTAAATATATTCTGTGTCAAACTTTATATTTAAGAGTTACTTTGTTTCAAGTGGAGAGATACTTTGGAGTAGAAACTTTTGAATAAACTATTTTTGCTGGTGATGGTAAGATACTGTGCTGGCTGAGGAAAATTAAAAAATGAAGAAAGCATACTGATCCTTGTTCTAAGATCTGCTTTAAATTGATAAGACTGGGAAATGTTTCTGCTTCACAACTTTCAGGTCTTTTCATCTTCAGAAAAGGCATTGCCCTCAACATGAATACTGTTGCATCATTCCAGGTCCTTCCAAATCAGAGTGTTGTCCACAGATTTACATTACAAATATCCAAAAAACTTTTATACATCATTCAACAAACATTCATGCTTAAAATTTTTTTCAGTTTCCTGTAAGTTTTACAACACCACAGAGACAAAATCTCCTAGTAAAAAATAGGTAATGAAAGCATCATACCACCATTGGCACTAGCATTTAGAGTATCCAATTTTCATAGCCTCTTCTGTTCCTAGTGAATCACTTGTGAATGTGTACTCAATAATATGCAATTTTTTTAAAAACAGGACTCAAGCAGGAATGTTAACAACGTGTAGTGGTATACATGTTTCAACAACCTACACATTAAAACATTTACAGCAAGCATGTAATTCACTGTAATAGTTATCCTCATAAAAACAAGTATATGCAAAAAACTGCAAAAATCATTTCTGTAACTGATTCGTACATAATAAAATTTATGAGAAATAATATTGTTTCTTTCTTTGATGTTAAACACAAAGCTACACAATGGATGACAACCTGTAGCATGCAGACCACAGTTATGAAAACCCAGTTTTAACATTGCAACTCTTCAGATTTAATATTGAGCCACAGGGGCATGGCCATTTAAATAGATGCAGCAACAATGAATGTAAAAATTAATCTATATAATAACAATAATGTATATAAAATAGTTATATAATATCAACATACTATAACGTGTATAAAATAGAGATGTAACACCAACATACTATAACGTGTATAAAATAGAGATGTAACACCAACATACTATAACGTGTATAAAATAGACATGTAACACCAACATACTATAACGTGTATAAAATAGACATGTAACACCAACATACTATAACGTGTATAAAATAGACATGTAACACCAACATACTATAACGTGTATAAAATAGACATGTTACACCAACATACTATAACGTGTATAAAATAGACATGTAACACCAACATACTATAACGTGTATAAAATAGACATGTAACACCAACATACTATAACGTGTATAAAATAGAGATGTAACACCAACATACTATAACGTGTATAAAATAGACATGTAACACCAACATACTATAACGTGTATAAAATAGACATGTAACACCAACATACTATAACGTGTATAAAATAGACATGTAACACCAACATACTATAACGTGTATAAAATAGACATGTAACACCAACATACTATAACGTGTATAAAATAGACATGTTACACCAACATACTATAACGTGTATAAAATAGACATGTAACACCAACATACTATAACGTATATAAAATAGACATGTAACACCAACATACTATAACGTATATAAAATAGACATGTAACACCAACATACTATAACGTATATAAAATAGACATGTAACACCAACATACTATAACGTATATAAAATAGACATGTAACACCAACATACTATAACGTATATAAAATAGACATGTAACACCAACATACTATAACGTATATAAAATAGACATGTAACACCAACATACTATAACGTATATAAAATAGACATGTAACACCAACATACTATAACGTATATAAAATAGACATGTAACACCAACATACTATAACGTATATAAAATAGACATGTAACACCAACATACTATAACGTATATAAAATAGACATGTAACACCAACATACTATAACGTATATAAAATAGACATGTAACACCAACATACTATAACGTATATAAAATAGACATGTAACACCAACATACTATAACGTATATAAAATAGACATGTAACACCAACATACTATAACGTATATAAAATAGACATGTAACACCAACATACTATAACGTATATAAAATAGACATGTAACACCAACATACTATAACGTATATAAAATAGACATGTAACACCAACATACTATAACGTATATAAAATAGACATGTAACACCAACATACTATAACGTATATAAAATAGACATGTAACACCAACATACTATAACGTATATAAAATAGACATGTAACACCAACATACTATAACGTATATAAAATAGACATGTAACACCAACATACTATAACGTATATAAAATAGACATGTAACACCAACATACTATAACGTATATAAAATAGACATGTAACACCAACATACTATAACGTATATAAAATAGACATGTAACACCAACATACTATAACGTATATAAAATAGACATGTAACACCAACATACTATAACGTATATAAAATAGACATGTAACACCAACATACTATAACGTATATAAAATAGACATGTAACACCAACATACTATAACGTATATAAAATAGACATGTAACACCAACATACTATAACGTATATAAAATAGACATGTAACACCAACATACTATAACGTATATAAAATAGACATGTAACACCAACATACTATAACGTATATAAAATAGACATGTAACACCAACATACTATAACGTATATAAAATAGACATGTAACACCAACATACTATAACGTATATAAAATAGGCATGTAACACCAACATACTATAACGTATATAAAATAGACATGTAACACCAACATACTATAACGTATATAAAATAGACATGTAACACCAACATACTATAACGTATATAAAATAGACATGTAACATCAACATAATATATATGAAATAGCTATATAACATCAGTGCAGAATAATGTGTATAAAACATACAAAAAGCACAGAGTAATCATTACAAGTTTAATCATCTTACAATTTGATGTCATTAAAATGGAAAAACATAACACATTGCTAGTCTAATGCATGGATAATCAAGAACACTCTCTTGCAATATTAACCAAATAACAAACTGTCAAAATTCATTCTTTCAGTGAATATTGTAACCTCAAAACTAACGTGTAAATCCAATACAATTACACTTCTTACTGGCTTCACATTAGTAAGGTTTCACCAGATAATGCAAAACTATTCAAAAGTTGGGGAGTGATAAACTGGAGAAGAATTTTTTTAAAAATTATAATATTAAAAAAAACAAACCTAATGTAATTGGATGCACAAAGGTGTAATCAGAATCTAATTATTTTCATATAAACATTTCAATAATCAAAACAGCCTTACATGGTTTAAAACACAGCATTTCCTGTTCATGGCATTCTATTACTTAAGTGATTAAAATGCATCTGCTTATAAACTTTTCAACTATAGTCTAATTATATATAACTGTGTGTCAAAGACAATGGTCATTATTAAAAAAGAAACAAGATTACATACCTGTATATAACCTGTAAGTTTTTCCTGAACGTACTCTCCCAGCACGTCCTGCTCGTTGGTCAGCTGATGCTTGTGACACAGGAACAACAACCAAGCAGTCGGTACAAGAGTTCGAGTTGTACCATCGTAATTTTACAAACCCACAATCAACAACTGAGATTACAAATTTCAAAAATGAAGTCTTATAAAATTCTGGACCACAGATAAAAATTATTACAGTTCTTAAATTGTCATTAATGTCTGCTTAGTTTTTTTTATTTTTTAAAGGATATGATGATTCCATTTATTTTTCATTTTGTAATAATTAATATAATTTTCTTCACATTTCATCAAAACATAATGATACTGCTGTTTAAATAAAATGCAAACATATCATCAATTGCAGGTAACTTAAAAAGTACCAACAGAAACTAAGTCACTGAAAATTTATATTTTTATGTGAACTTACAACTACCACCAATGACACTCATATAATGAATACTTAAGTAGAAATCCCTCAACTCGAAGTAATAGTAAAAGTGAAGTCATATAAAGCAGTAAAGTTGATCATTATGTACTCTCAGAAAACACATAAGCAACAGTGGCCCAGAAAATTATTGCTTTATCTCTCTACTGATAGTTACGGAGTATAGTGGTCCAATAGATTACACTACCACTATTAACAAAGAGATAAAGCAGTACAGTTGTCCAGTAGATTACACTACAACTATCAATACACAGATAAAGAAGTACAGTGGTCCAGTAAACTATACTACAACTTTCAATACAGAGGTAAAGCAGTACAGTGGTCCAGTAGATTACACTACAACTATCAGTTGATAGATGAAACAGTACAGTGGCCCAATAGATTACAATATAATTATTAGTTGATAGGTAAAGCAGTACAGTGATCCAGTGGACAAACTTGAAACTGTTCGAAGCCAGCTGAAGTAATGTGGTTTACTTTACAATTCCTGAATTTCATTTGCTATTTCTCTAAATTTAAAGATAGGTATAAAATGTCTGTCCTTGTACATGAACACGGAAGGTCTGTACTAAACACATTTAATGATTTGAAACTACAAAAATTGATTCAATTTATTTTTATGGAATGTATTACACTTAATGTAAAACTTACCATATGATATGCCATCGATGGTAAGAGATGCTTCAGCAATGTTGGTAGCAACAATAACTTTTCTTACACATCTAGAAACTGATTTAAAAACTTTCATCTAGAAAACAAAAATGTTTTTATTCAATTAGCAGCTGTATTATTTAAGAACTTCACTTCCATGAAAAAAAAAGTTACACATGATTTGAAAAAATAAACATGCTCTCTTTTAAAATTATGTCATTGACAAATAAAACTGTTACTGTTATGAACAAACAAACAAATAAATCCTAGGATAATAATCTTAGAAACATTCTTCTTTAATTTATTTATAAACAGCATTAACATGGTGCAATATTTTGTTTGAATAGCAGATTCTCAAAGGAAGCACACAAATCAAAGCTGAAGAAATATATTCTCATTCTTAAATAGGTGTTTCCAATAATAGATGCTGAAACACTTAACTATAAAAAAAATTTACCATACAATGTATTAGTAGTGCTTCTGTAAATACCTGACAGATAACACTTGTGACACAAATTTTGTTCCTAAATAGTATGTTATTTCTTAATTGCTTATGTTGTAAAAGTACAGAAAATGGCCATTATTCCCTTCAAACTTTGCTTTTGTGACCTGGATGATGAAATTTAGAAAATAACCTATTTTCTATGTAAAAACAGGCAAATTTGAACATTTTCATTTACATAAGGTCTGAATAAAACAACATAAATCAAAATTTACCTGTATTTATACTAAAGTTACACAAAAATATATAGAAGTGATAAGTGTTTCGAGATTTGGGACTGTAACGTAAATAATTTTCACGTATCAGCCCCCAAATATAGTCTCCCATCAGGTTTTTGTTATACGCTCCTTGGTAGAAGCGCTCAGAGTCCAGTATATCTTGATGGAAGTGCTTGCCCTGCTCCTCTGAGTACCCTCGCATGTTCTCCTTGAATTTATCAAAATGAGCAACAAAGATATGGACTTTCATGGACATCCTGCAGTCCATTTTGCCATAGTTCTTTACCAGAACCTCAACCAGTTTCAGATAATTTTAAGCTTTGTGATTGCCCAAGGAGCCCTGAACCACTGCAACAAAGCTGCCCCAAGTTTTTTTTTTTTTCCTTCCTACTGAGTTTCTTGGGGAATTCTGTGCACTCCAGGATCTTTATTTGTGGTCCAATGAAGACACCAGCTTTCACCTTTGCCTCGGACAGCTTAGGTAAGAAGTCTCGAAGGTACTTGAAGGCTGCAGACTCATTACCAAGAGCTGTGACAAATTGTTTCATAAGACCCAATTTTATGTGTTATGGTGGGAAACACACCTTCTGAAGGTCCACTAGTGGCTAACACTTGACATTGTGCCTCCCAACAGAGAACTTGATCCGTTGTGGCCAGTGCTTTCTGTTGTAGTGCGCTTCAATGTCCCTACTTTCCAAAAGGCAAAGATAACAGGGAAACTAAGTAAAACCTCCTTGGAAACCCATCAGGAATGTCACCATTTTGGAGTCTACAATAACCTTCCAGCCACACTCATCATACTTCAAGGCTTCTGACAAGGTCTTAAGACTGCTGTATTTCTCTTTGAGGTGCACCAAAAGATATTTAAATTTTAAAAGGTGTAAAATCTGTATAATAGTATAAGGTATCAATAGTCAGATGCTGAAAACGAGATACCAGGGACCAAAAGAGGGGTAAATTGTGATTATCTGCTGTGAGAATGTAAACAGCCACAATGTAACATGCAATGAGAAGTGTCGATGTGGGCCCAGTTCAGTCCAGCCAACATACTAAAACAGAAAGACCTCAACCAGGTGCCCCCTAAGTGACTGATGTGTTCTACCTCCACACAACTGTTGGAATGAATCATCAACAGATAATGTCTTCTGCTGATTGACCCATGCATGCAAGCCCTTTAGAAATGCATCTGTGAAAAGATGTAAATCTGGACAAGAAGAAAGTGAGTTAGATACCCATCAACATATGGGCCTTACCAAACCATCACTGCACAATCTGCATCAGGGAAGGAGGGATGGTAATGGGAGCAGACAAAGGATCAAAAGAAAGGTTCTGTTGATCATGAATAACCCACTGAAGAGATTTCATATACACACGGCCAAGGAGGACCAGTGATGTAAATGAAGACCACAATCCCAAATGTGATTTGGGAAGATGTGGGAAAATGTGGCAAACTAAAAATTCCATGGAACAAAGTTGTAGAGAAGATTGGGCCTGACTGAGATAAGTGCCAAAAAGGACACCAAAGTGGATGAGATATTGAGTAGATCAGAGAAAGCATTTCTACAATTTGATTAACCAGCCAACCTGAGCAGCTACTAGAAGATATGGTAGGAAAAAAAAATATAGACAAGACTTTGGTGACATAGGAATCTGGAGATATGTATTGGTGACTTCCATCTTGGTCCTCCATAAGTCAAGAGAAAATGAGAAACGACTCCATGACAAGACGAGGCAGTTGAACAAGGCGACTGAGGCAGAACAAATCTATAATAAACCTAAAGTCTCCAGTTTTCTTGAAAGAACAAAGAATCTGGGGTAAAAACTTGGGAAAGGATGTCACATAGATTTCTGAACCCCATCTGATAGATGCTAGCTGTTCATGAGATCCTGAAGAGAAGAAAAGAAAATGGGTATGTAAGACACAACAAAGGGGAAAATATACAGGATTATAAATCTTTCCAAAAAACTGAAAGAGCTCTCAAAATTGCTACTTAATGATGAAGGAATGCCAGTGATGAAGAAAATTGGCAAATCAAGTTCACATCAGGTCAGAACCCACTGGACAGTCACTGTTACTGCTGGTTAAGTGATGTGTGTCATTTACGAAAATGGCAAGAGACCAGTAACAGCTGGAAATGGAAGAAATGGGAACAAATTCATACTGAGCTCCAACTAAAGCAAATGAACAAAAATGGTGGAAAGAGTTGACTGATGCTGTACTTAAGTAACTCGGGTATTGTATCATTGCAGAAATAGGGCCATACAAAAATTATAAATATAAGTGGATGGTAAATAGAAAAATAAAAGCAAGATATGGTTGCAAGACAACCAAGAAGGTCCCAACCACAAATAAACCATATATAGAGAGAGAGCCAGAGCCAAAGATGACAAATGAGCCAAAGTGAAAGACAGAAGGAAGAGGATGTCCACAGAAAGCTTCTCATGATTTCAGTGGAGAGTGTCAGCGAGAAGTTAGATGATGAGATATTATAAAAAAGAGTTTTGAGAGTAAGACAAAGGCAAGTAAATTGGGCATGAGTCAGAGTTAAAGAAGATTCAAAGACTGTATCCCAAACAATAAAATGGAACTTAATAACTGTTGGTCCAGAAAAGGAGAGCCTGCAAGATGACATACAAGAGGCAAACTGATCCATATGTAACAATAAACTGAGGTTTAGCTGGAGAGGGGAGGAAATCAAATGAATAGAAGATTGGTTACGTCACAAGGAAGTACGTGGTTCACAGGAAATAGGGAAGAGGAATTAAACATCAAATACTTGAGAAATGGACTCCAATAAAGATCATATCAGGCCTAACTGACTCCTCAGGTGGGGAATGGAAAGGCACAGCAAAATCAGAAGGTGGAAACAGGCGATCCAAGTCCTCATGAACCTGAACAGGTTCACCTCATTTGGGAAGAAGCAAGCCAAGTCATGGCGACAAAATTTAACCAATGTGGCATTCAATCTCCTGGCAAACAAAAGCAGATAAATGACCACTGGGATGATTGCACTTGAGGCTTAAGATATCGCGCTAGTCACAGATGTAATCCTCAAAGTGGTAACATAAATTTTGGGATTCATAACAAAGCAGAATCAACCAATAACTGAAAGTATTAATAACAATGCACATGTAATAAACTGAGATTAAAGTGAAGTTCAGAAACAGTCTTAATATAAACTAGAAGTGGAATAATGGAAGTCCACACCTTGAGTATACTAAAGATAAACAAAAACTGAACACGTTTAAGCACATGCAATGCCAAATGAGAAGTAACAGTCTAGTAAAGGCATATATAGAGAGTAATGTTTCATATGAGTATCTTGCACTCCTATTGGTGGAGAAGTGGCACATGAAGGTTTGCATGAAACATGTTGGAATCATTCAGTCCAGTGAGGGGAATGGAAGGCTTGTTGAATGAGTAAAAGAAATGTTTGCATATAGAGGGCAGCAGTGAATTAGAACAGTTAATATTGTAAGAGGAGGGAAGTATTGTATTAGAAATATTATAAAACTCATTTCCTTGTAGAAGTTTATGAAGTATTGTGAGTTAGATTCTTTCTGTATGTAATGTCGTTTTTTTGAGATAGGACAAGATTAAATGCATATTTCTTGGCTAAATGAAGTTATTCTCGAAGTCACACAAGTCATATGGGATAACTTGATAGTATTAAGTGTAAGCCTGTTCATTTCTTTACTAGTTTTTGTTTTATTTATTTTAGAAGCCCTAATTATCTTAGAGGTGTCAGAGGAGCACATAAGGTATATGATGTTTTAAAAGTTCAGAAAAGGGAAAAGTGCTACCAAAGCTATGCAAGCATTCAAAAGGTTGTGGCAATGATATTCTGAATGTGAGGAAGTGTCAAAGATGGTTCAAGTAAGTTTAAAAGTGATGACTGCAGTTTGAAAGATGCAGCTTGTATTTGCACACTGTTGAGTTTGATAATGACATGCTTCAAGCAACACTTGAGAAGGATTGTGCTGTTACTGTTGAAGAATTAGCCCAGAAAGTCAATTCATCTTCTTCCACTGTCTATCAACATTTGCAACATCTTGGGAGAGTTTCAAAGTTGGGAAAATGGGTATTATATGAGTTGTCAGCTGATAATTTGAAAAAACAAGTAACATCTGCACATCTCTTCACTCTTATGAACTTCAAGCTTTGCTTGTGAACAGCCTAATGACTGGAAATGAGAAATGGGTACTCTGTCAAAATGTTAAACACCACCAACAATAAGTTAATGCAGGAAAACCTCTACTGTATGAAGATTTTGCTCAGTGTTTGGTGGGATAAATGTGGTATAAAACATTTGGAATTGTCACAACCAAACCAGAAAATTATTGCTGAGAGATACTGTCAACAACTGGATTGACTGAATGCTGCACTCAAAAAAAAGGAAACCAGCTTTGGTGAATCAGAAAGGAGTTGTTTTCCATCATGACAATGGACATCCTCACACTGCTAGGATCACTTCCAGAAAAATTGAAGAGCTTGGCTAGAAGAAACTTCCTTTATTCTTCTGATCTGGCTCCTTTGGATTACCATATTTTCAGAAGCTTGTAATATCATCTGAATGAAATGAAAAATAGTTTACTTCTATGGATGAGTTAAAAAACAGACTTCATACCTTTGTCTCAAAACCACCTGATGTTTAAAAGCGTGGTATTGAAATCTTTCAAAATATTGGCAGACTGTTATTGAAAGTGATAAAAATACATGAATCATGAAAGTTGAGTTCTTTTTTCTCCTTTTAAATCTTAGTGTTACAAAGACACTACTTATGTGATGACCTGATACATACTAACAATCGAAATGTGATTTTTATATGATGTTTGTCATATAGTTAGTTTGATAACCATGGAAATGCTAACTATATATCTACTATAGTATTTTCTGGTTTATATCAAATTGAGAATTGTTCAAAATATTCAAAAGGTTTATAATTACTGATAACAAAAAAGCATTGTTTCAACTTTTTTTCATTTTGATAGAAAGAAAAATGTCCTGTTCCTTGTGGTAAAATAATTCTACATCCTTATTGCATGCTTTTACTTGTACATCATCTCTTACATACTGAGAGTTGCACATAATTTTGTGCCTGGTTTTTGAATAAATTTGGTATTAACTGGCACAAAACTAAGGTCTATACTGTAAAAAAACTACACTGACAAACACCACACCAACATCATTTATAAAATACAATGTGATAACTGCCACGACTTCTATATTGCAGAAACAAGTAGAAAAATGGAAACCAGATTCAAAGATCACAAAAAGTCACCTTCACACATTTTAGAACACTCCAAATCAAATAAACACAACATAACCATAGAAAACACTCAAACACTAAATAAAGAAACAAACATAAATGCAAAATTAAAGAAGCCTCATGTATACAACAACTCAAGCCCAAAATAAACCAATACAAAAGAACACCTTTATACCTATATTAATAAATATAATCAAACATCTAAGCACACACTCTAGATTCCTACACTCAGTTACACAACCCCCTTCAAACATGTGGTCAGCTATCAGTCAGTTATCTCTTTCTTTGTGGACCTGATGATGATCGAAGTAGATCGAAACGTTGTTCGCTCCTGTACATAAAAATTTTCTCAACCCAAACCAGCCGTTTTTACATATACAATTTACCCTACTTTTTTTTATACTACTACTATTAGTGCACAAAATAATATTTATTTAATTAAATAAGGCACCAAAAATTACAAATATTAATAAGTTAAAAGCAGACAATGTCCTACGACTATTAATTTTCTGGTTTTCAACCTATGCAACAAAAGCCATTAAACCTAAGCTTGTAAATGTTTCTTGTGAGATAACAAATTTGTTAAACCAGGTTCCAAGCAACAATGTCAAGACCTCATCAACTTGTGAGTCTCAAAAACAAGGTGGAGAGAACTCAGCTGGGTGAAGTGGACCTGTTCTTGAAAAATAAAATACTTACGTGTAAACATAATAAGCAACAAAGTAACTCAAACAAGTCCCAGTACTAGACTACTATGTTAAAAAATAGGTCACAGTTCTAGAATATTAGTATTGCCTTAAAAAATAAGTTCCAGTACTCAGTTCTGGTGAGTACCAGCAGAATTTCACTCCTGCATCTACTTGTTTAATGGGCATGTTTATAACCAATAGAAAGAGTATATAATAATGTACAGGAATATGAAGACCATTTATTTTATTTTGGAGTTAAAGATCACAGCTATCAAGAGCACCTTAACATATGTAAAGAACACTGGAATAGAATTGTTTTTACATACTTATAGCTTAGTTAGAAAAACAGCTAAATTATAGTAGTTTGGGGGCATTCTATTCTAATGCCTTATACATTTTTTGTGCTTTAAAACTCATACTTTACATTTATACAAATTATATTTAGACAACAGTGAGAAAAGGATAGGATTAACAAAACACAATATCCAAGGGCAAAGAGACCACAACACCAAAAGTAAAAGTTAAATTTATTGATGCTTATGAGTATTTTTTATTCATTGTTATGTGTCTTAAAAAAGTAATAAAAATGTGAAAGTTCTTATGTTAGGTAACAAAAATAAAATTCAAAACTTTATAAGCTTAAAATCCCAAGCTCAAACAGTGTGTAACTGGATTGAGTAATTAACTTTATCTGTGTGCAGACAGAAGGGGTAAGAGACATTGGCTCTCACACTGTGTCTAATTATTTTTCACAGGGTAATAACCTCTCCACAACAATGTCCAGCAACAAAACAATTCAAAGAAACAAATGTGAAAAAGTTAACAGCTTAAGTGGTGAAGATAAGCAGTTTGAAGACCTGGTAATAAATGATGTATTCAAAGACGAAAAAAGTATTGCTCATTTTATTGAATATATCTTAATATTTCATTGCACGTCGATGATTTTTCTACAGTTAGTCACATACAAAATAACAAAATTTAAACTTTTACTGAAAACAGCTTTTAATATTCATGTAGAAGGTTCTAAAAGTTATATAAATATGAAAACTAAGATAAAAAGAAATATTTTTATCCTCAGTCATATAAAAACATTTTTCACCCTAATTAACATATATTGCCAAATCCTGTAAAGATACACTTAGTGACTTCAGTTGTAGTACAGTTTCACATTTCTAAGGTGGGTTTAATTAGCCCACTTTGCACTGAAAATATTAACCTGAGAAGAAAAACTACTGCAGCTTATCAAAGTTTATTTGCATTAGAAAACATACTACCTGATCTGTGGTGGGTAGAGCAGCATACAGTGGAAGTATCAGAAGCTTTCTTTCTGTTGACTGGTTCTTTAAAGTTCTGGCATAATCACTGAAATGTTTAGGACATTTAAGAAAACAATCATAGTTCATCAGTAATACAAATACAATCACTGTCTCTGTCTAGAACCATAACTAACTTTAATACATAATAACTGCAGTTGAAAACACTCATCTTAAGTTTTATCTGCACTAAAAATCCTGTTGTATTTTTTGTTTTCCGAGTGAAAAAACAAATTTATATCTTTATAATGGTTATATAAACACCATCTTATATGAAATCAACTAAACATTTGTATGTTATTTTATGCTAAACTTTCCACGACACTAAACTTTAAAATTTCTGAGTTAAGATATTAATGCATTTTAACTAATGTCTCAGAATAACCATGAAAATTCTAAACCTCAAAACAAATTTTATAAAAAAATTTCATCACACATTTTAATAATTTTAATACTGATCTACTAAATGTACATCTCTCTCAACCTTCCAAAAAGTTTTAAATTGTTCGTAAAAACTAATAATTTCATCATACATAATCATTAAACACTATTATTTAGACAGAAGTTCAAAGTTTTGTTGTCTTTTTTAAAGAATGAGAAAAATTCTTGATGTTGTTGCCAATACATATGGATGAATTCTAAACAACTATTAATATTTTATTTACATGCATATAGAAATGAACAAGAAAAATAAAAGATCTTAATGATAAGTGAACTTACATTAGCAATCGCACAACATGTTCCACTTCTTCTTGCCCTGTAAGAAAAACCAAAATTCCCCCACCTGGCTCAAATCTGTGAATTTTAATAACAGTGTCCACACAAGCTTGAACATAATTAGGAACTGGTTCACAGACATAATGAATATCCACAGGAAAGTTACGACCTTCTATACTAATTATGGTTGCTGTGTCCTTTGAACTACAACAAATAACAACATATACATTATTCTTAGAATACTAAAGTTTTTCAGAATAGTAAGCATTTGAAGCACTACTGTACATGGAATAAATCCTTGATCAAATTTAATTTTACAATCAATACAAAGTATTTTGGTGATATAGTACAAAACTAGTCTTGGTTTAGGGACATTTAAAGTTTTTCTGATTTTACCTTGAACAAATATTTTAATATAGAAGGTAAGGTTTAAAAAATGTCCAGAACAGAATCTAATGTAAATAATTAATGTATTTATAGCTTTCTGCTAGTATTTATCTGTAAACATAAATGGATCTATGGTATTCATGCAATATAAGGTCTCAGAAAGAAACAGAAAAAGATTACCATTAAATTCATCTGTAATTCCATATTGTTTTTATTTTACTGATGTGTATATTTGAAAAACAAAATAAAGGGTATCAAAAAAACTATCAGTTAATGCTTTTAGTACAAGCAGACTTTCATTAAAGTTTTTTATTCATCATTAACTATAGTAAAGAGAATTAACCAAAAACATTCTTGGATAAAATGTATATTGTGATGCCCTATATGCTGAGTGTGTGTTCACATTCTATTTCTGGAGATTTAGAGAAACTAGTACTGTTACTACTAGACTAAGTTATATTTGAACATACATTCAAACATTTCTACAATTCTTTAGGTAAAATCACCTTCAGTAGTTTGAGTTGTTAAAGACTGCTACATTAGCAAGCACTAGGTGTTAGCCCTTTAGCTCAATAAGTAAAGAGCTTGACTAATGTGTGAGGCCTAAGGTTCAATCCTAGGACAAGAAATATAATAAAAATTAAATGAATAAAATAAACCTGCTGCTGCTTTGGCTATTCCTTAGAAAACTTCCATTAATATTAAATACATAAGATATTCACTGTTACATTTTTATTGAAAATACTTTAAACTCAAATGCAGTTTAAATAATAAAAGATCAGACTTACTGTTTTTCATTTTTATTTTTTCTTCTTCATTACTTGTGTTTTGTTTTTCAAAGTTGTATCCATAATTAGATAACTCTGGATGTTTATTATGAAAGTTTGTCACCTGAAGTTAGTAATGTTCTTATAAACCTTAAACTTACAAAGTAATAAGTTTATTTTTGGAATTTTTGACAAAGCCACACAAGGGTTATTTCTCAAAATGTCTCTAAGTTAGACATGATATACTGGAGTGATGGTAGCTAGTGAACACCACTCATTTTTAACCTTGGGGTTACTATTTTCCCAACAACAAGTGGGACTGATCACTACATTAAAGCATACCCACAACTGAAAGAGCAAGCATGTTTGGTGATGGGATTCAAACTTGTGGCCCGCAGGTTGCAAGTTGAACATTCTAACCACAAGGCAATGCCATGCATATATGTATCAATAATGAAAATTAAAACCCAATGCAACATTTTAAGTTCAATTTAACGTAATTAGTAGTTTTTGAATAGAATAAGGGGTACTAAGACTTCAACTTCAACACCTAATACAACAGGTTTTGCCAGTATAAGTGACTTATGTTTACAATCACAAGTTTGTTTTTTAACATGTGAACATGATTTAAGTTTTTATTTACTGTCATACTGCCACAATCACTTCACTTCTATTACCTTCACACAGTATATTCACACACACACACACACACTGCTGGCCAAAATCTTAAGGCCAATGAACGTAAAGACAAAATATGCATTTTGCATTGTTAGACTCAACCACTTATTTGAGTAGAGCTTCGAAAGATGAAAATAAGAAAAGGGAAAATAAAAATAAAAAACTTTTTAGTATTTAATAGGGAAAATATGAACGCTATGAAATTAGCCTAAATACTAGCTGGTCAAAAATTTAAGACCATACTGAAACAAAGAATTAATTGGTAAACACGTAACAAAATTTAGTCATTTGTAATCAAGCATTAGCATTGTCAACATTTCCCATTGACATCTCCTGTATTGTACTGGGTAAAAACATGGCAAAAGCTAAAACATTGACAGAGTTTGAACGTGGCAAAATTGTCGAGCTGCAAGGTCTCTCTCAACGTGCCATCGCTGGTAAGATTGGGCATAGTAAAACTGCTGTTGAAACTTTCTTAAAAGATCCTGAGATACGGAAAAAGAATTTCAAGTAGTTGGCCTAAGAATATCTTGCTGGCATTGAGCAGGAGAATTCGATGGGTTGTCCGGCAGGACTCCAGCCTTTCGTCAAACCAGATTAAGGCCCTAATGGATGCAGAATGCAGCTCAAGAACAATACAATGGCATCTATGAGAGAAAGACTTTAAAAACTGCAAATGTCTTCAAAGGCCACACCTCCTTCCACACCACGAAATAGCTCAGTTAAACTTTGATGAAAAGCACCAAACATGGGACATAGAAAAGTGGAAAAAGGTTTTCTTCTCTGATGAGAAAAAATTTAACCTTAATGGTCCAGATGGCTTCCAACATTACCGTTGCAATAAGAATATTCCACTGGAGACATTTTCTACATAACACAGTGGAGGAGGTTCCATCATGATCTGGGGTGCTTTCTCCTTCTATGGAACAATGGAGCTTCATGTTATACAGGGGCATCAAACAGCAGCTGGCTACACTGGCATGTTGGAGAGAGCATCCTTACTGACTGAAGGTCCTCGCTTGTGTGAAAATGACTGGAACTTTCAGCAGGACAATGCTGCAATCCTCAATGCCTGCAGGACAAAGGACTTTTTCATGGTGAATAATGCGATTCTTTTGGACCATCAAGCGTGTTCGCCCAAACTGAACACCACAGAAAATGTTTAGGGGCCCGATGGCAAGGGAAGTTTATAGAAATGAATGTCAATTCCAAACAGTGCATTATTTTCATGAAGCCATCTTCACCAATTGAAATAACATTTCAGCCAGCCTTCTACAAACACTAATATCGACCATGCCAAAGCAAATGTTTGAAGTTATTTGCAATGACAGCCGTGTAACTCACTACTGAGATCTCTTGTGCATTTCCTATCTTGTTTAATACTTCTTTTTGGTATAATCTTAACTTTTTTGGCATTTAATAAGGAAACTGTGAACACTATGAAATTAACCTAAATACTAGCTGGTCAAAAGTTTCTTTATTTTTATTTTCTTATTTGCATTTTTCGAAGCTGTACTCTAATAAGTGGTTGGATCAAACAATTCAAAATGCATATTTTTTCTTTATGTTCATTGGCCTTAAGATTTTGACCAGCAGTGTATAGAGTATGATATCAAATTAATTCCCATAAAACCAATTTTTGTTTCATATAACTATTGACCATTTTCTTTAAAACATAATACAAATGTAAAAAAAAAAGTATCTTGATGGAAAATATGTTTCAAATGCTACCAACAACCTCCTATGACCTGCATTTTTCATGTGATTTAATAGACTAATTTTGTTTGATGTTTTGGTTTTCATTTATTCAGTTGGTAAGAATGGTACTGCTGTGGATGAAGAATGCTGTTTGTTACAAACCATATTGTAGAGAATAGTTAATTTTATTCTGACAACAAGACATAAATGGTATCATTACAGCAAGCAAGCTGAGAAGAAATAAACACTTTCTTTCAATACCAATCACTACCTGAAGGTTCACATAGTGTCTAATTTATACAAAAAAAGGAGTAAATCAAAGTGATGGCCTAACAACAAAATCCTCCCAGTCATGTTCTTCACTCAAGAGTTGTCAGTGTCCAATTTTAAGTGAGATGAATACCAGGAATAAGGTCACACCCATCAGAATACTAATGTTTCCTACAAGCATATTAACAGTTTGTGATGACAGGAGTAATTTGTGGTTATCTAGTGATTGTTCAGGCAAGAGTACTCTCTGCCACAGACCTATCTTTGGTCAATTTGGGAAAAGAGGTCCTGTGTTCTTGAGATGCCTGGATACAAACAGCAGTTGTCCAAACAAACATAATATGGTTGTCTTATTGTCAAAATACTTTTGTTTTAGTGTACAAGGGTCCACAAATTCAGGATGATGAACTAGCTAATATACACAAACAAGCACAAAGAAAGAGACTATTTCCCCTCACATGCTGAACCAAAAGCTCAAAGAGACAGAGAGGCCATCTCCTCTGATAATCTTATCCCTGAAGTGTCATTCATTTCAAAGAGAAACTACACAAATACACCAATTTTAACATATGAAAGGAGAATGATTATAGCTTTGTCAGTAGATACAGATAGAAATGGAATCTCAATTTGTTTTGAGTTCAAAGTGTGAACCACCTGCTCAATTTCATAAGGAACTTGAATCATGGGGAAACCTGAAAAAACTTTTCTAGTCACAACAGTGAATGCTATGAGTATAACTAATATTACATTTATACATTGGAAACTATATTCTTGATGGTGGTCCCTGGGTTAAAAACAGGTATTAAAGTGTTTCATGATGTGAAAACCAACCTGTAGAGAAAATTATATGTAAAAACGGCAGGTATAGGTAGAGAAAAAACTTTGTAAACATAAACATCTATTTTTGTGAGTCATACAGTATGATGAAGGCAGCACTGGTTCAAATTATATGTTTGTCGTGTCAAAATACAAAGTTCAGTTTTGTACAAATTAGGAACTCAAAGTACCAATATTAAAAAGCTGGTATTTAAATAAAAACTTTTTATTTTTTCTATTTGCTGAGCTGTCATTATGTTTAGTGAACCAAACATGGTGGACTCCCCCTGCTCACCTCTTCCAATTTTTGGAAATGATCCTTTATATACATCAACTTCTATGCAAGACATGTGAATAACCACTCAACAGCTCAAAATGCCCCCTTACTGATTTCCTCATCCATTTTCAAATATAAGTCCTCTCTGTCTTTTGAAACAAACCTTTGTACTGGCAAAAGTCAGTTTTATATTTCTCATTAAAGTAACAGGAATTTACATGTTCCACATCATTGTAACTTCTATACTATTAGCTAGGCATGGCTGAAGGTCAATACAACAAAAATAATAAACATATACAAATATCTAATGTTATGAAATTTAAGCTATTTAGACTAAACATTTGTGTTTTAAATTGTAGTCATTCTAGAATGAAAAAAACTAATTTATATTTTTTTCCCAAGTTTTTACAGTGATTTTGTTGTTATAAGGTCTATTTGAAGGAAAACATGGTTTGATACTGATTAATATTTAGACTCATGTATTAGCTACTTTCTGAAAACATGATAATGGCTGTGTGTCATCATCCTGAATACAAACTATATATACAGGTGTGAATCTCACTTTATCTGTGAATTAATGTAATGTTAATTTCTAAAACTTGCCAAATCTTAACCACATCAAGTGTATGTTTCTTAACAATTTCACCAAAACAAAAGCCTTAAAGTAAACATTTGAATACCTATTTTTTGATTCATTAGTGTTGAAAAAATTTCTCAGTATTTCAGCTTCTAGAGTGGCAGATGAAATTATGATCCGCAAGTCAGGTCTTTTTCGAATAATCTTCCTGAGAAGCCCCAGCAATATATCAGTGTAAACACTTCGTTCGTGAGCTTCGTCAACCATAATCACAGAATAAGAATTCAACAAAGGATCAGCCATCATTTCTCTCACTAATATTCCTTCTGTCATGTACTGTTAAATAATAAACACTAAAGTTCTTAATATAGAAAAACACATACCATCATTCACCCTACAAAAATAATTTATATACTATCTGAACATTATCACAAGCATTCAGAAAATATTAACATACTTTATTTCACACATATTTAAATGTCTTCACACCTACATAATCTTTGATTAATTTTCACACTCTAACCTACTCAATATACTTTCTAAACACCATAATTCACTGTTTTACAAAAGAAGTATTATAAATTCTTTTTTACTGAGACTGAACTCCAAACATGTGCCAAGTTTCACATGAGAAACTGGAACAAAAAATTGTCTCAAGTTCAAAACTTCCAGCAAAACATTTCAACTTCTGAATGATCAACTCAAGATTTCAAGATTAAAATTAAATTTTGCAAAACATTAATTACATTACCTTAATTTTTGTGACTTTAGGATCACAGCATTCACTGAATCGGATACTGAATCCAACATATTGGCCACAAATAACTCCTTTTTCTTCAGCCACTCTGTCAGAAAGCTTTAAAAATACAAATATATTATACTATATCTTGAAATCCTAGCTTCTGGCAACCTATTCAGCATCATATCATTAACACATATGTAATAACACATACATTAAAATAATTATTAATCCCAACTTTTATTTTGTAATTTTACTTTTTCAAATTTCAAAGAATGCTAAGATACAAAGAAAAAGATAATACTACATCTACTGAACAACTTCTACTGATCAGTCTTCTCTAACAGGATGAATGAAAACATTTTTTTTTTTACTTACTAGAAATTAATAAATTGTTTTATTTCTCACTTTCAAGTAGAATTTATTAACCTACCACTTCTATAATATTACTATCAGTCTTAAAACTTTTTGGTTTTTCTTCAAAACTGAAGACACGCCACACCTATTATATGGATTTTTTATCACGAAAAACATATTGATAATATTAATAACAACAAGTGTAACTGTCAGTAAACATTTTGATTACTTAATGACATGCCACCATCAACCATTTCTGATTTAATTTTCTGTTTAGAATTCTCTAAAAAAGGTTTAGGTTGTCAACTAGAGGTTTGTTTATTAGTTCAGATGGTCTTAGATACTTAAATCTGCATCCCAAACATAATGACAAGTGGTTACATGTAATTTTCCTTGATTTGAGGTGTGAATATAATGATATTTTTCACCACAAAAATGGGCAAATCTGATATTTATAATAACATAATATAATCTCTCTCGCAGCTTTTCTGCAGAAAACAATTGTGATACAAAATATCTTTCATAAATATAGTGTCTGTCAAGGATTCCTTTCATAAAACTGGGAAAATCAAGCTACAAAAATGTAGCTATAAAAATTATGAATATAGTATCTTTAGAGGCTTTTCTGCATGAAAGCCTATGAAACAAACTACATCATTGGTGAATATAGTGCCTTACAGGGATTTCCTACATAAAACAATTACAAGAAATAAACCATATCCTTTATGAATATAGTGTCTTTCAAAAATTTTCAGCATAAAACTATGTGAATCAAATTACATCCCTAGTGAATTCAGTATCTTCATGGCCTCTTCCTGCATAAAATAAGTATATAAAAGAGTATAAATCATCAGTATTCTTTTTTAACTTTACTCCTAAAGGTTGCTGACAATAGTTCTAAAGTTGTTAAATTACTTGTTGTTGTTACAAGTCACTGACAGTTACTATTTGTGGTATTTTCAGGAGGGTAGCAAAATATGAATTACTTCAATCATTCAGTTAACTCGTACTGAAAAAAAAAATGCCTTAAAGTGCATACAATATACTTTTCATGATCATTTTAATCTTAACATACGCATTTTTCCAAGGGCTAAAAATTCACAAATTGTATGATCTCTAGAGTTGTTGCTGTGTATGTCTAGTTTACACACAATTCCAAGATATGTATCTGTGGTACATATTACTCTATATGACCTTGAGACTAAATGGAATGGTGTGATAATGCAAGTTTTTCAGGTTGCACTATAATTCATGAGGAGTGACCAGCACAGATCTACGACATTAATACATTTATTAGGTTTTATCTATAGCAATTCATAAATTAAAGTCTTCTCAATCTTCTTAAGTGTAATTTCTTCACTGTTTGTATGATATCAATCATTTTAAGTCCACACATCAAGCAAGTCCTTTCAAACCTGTTTTCCAACCAATCATTACTTACTAACCAGGTGGTTTTGTGAACACATAATTAATATGCAAAATACGAAAAATTTGAGAAATCTACTATGGTAATCATCTACTGTTAGAAACCTCATGAAATAGTCAACAAAACCATGTAAAGGCAAAGTATAACAGTAAACTTGAGAAACAATGAAGAACAATGATAAATTTTCAATGTAGTAGTTTCTAATTAATGCATGATAAGTTTTACAAATTAATTTCCAATTAATTAAGATTGGAAAAGGACCATATTTTTTCAATGGTGGGAAGTGAAAGACTCAGAAAAATTCTTCAGAGCAAAAAACAAAGGCACTGAAATAATTTTAAAACAACTACCTCAAAACATACTCAATACTGCATTCATTACTACTGTCCAGATATAAGTAAAATATTCAAAGCTGTTTCTTCTACAGTTGCTTGTCAAACCATAATCAGTAATAATAAAGATGGAGACACTGTCATAAATATACACATTACTAACTCTAATAAAACAAAACATTTTAAACTAATATAACAATGCATAAATGGCTCCTTCATTTCTGTGATGCTTGAATGACTTTGAAGAGCCTATGTTGGTGGCAAAGATGAACTTAAAAATTTTAGATGATGGAAATCTCAACTTTCAAGAATCAACTTAAAAACAGCCTTACAACCTTTACACAAGTTTTTTTGGTAACTGTGTATAAACTTTGACACAATATACCTAATTGCTTGAATGGCTTTGAAGAGAAACTTTGCTAATAGCAATGAAAAAGTGACAATGTCTCTCTTTCAAGCATCAACATAAAAAAGTCCTATGACCTACACAAGTTTTTTTAGTTTGTCCAGATTTAAATAAAATACTTATAACCATTCCTTCTGCAGGCTTGTGAAACAAGAACAATATGAAGGACAAATGGATGAATTTTCAATTTTTTCAATCAAACAGAAAACCATAGATTTTGCTATTATCAGCATTTTAGTAACCTTAAATGAGATGTATTGAATATTGTTTCAAGAACATGTCAGCTTTTAAAGACAGTTTTGAATCGTATGTTTCAGTTGAAATTTTGCTGAAAAACATGAGGACGTAGAAAGAAATTTGTGAAATTGTTGTAATGAAAAAGATGAAAATAATGAACATTTCAGGTAAATGACCTATTTATAGAAGCCTTGACACAGAAATCTTTCTTTCTTACAACTAGTTCAACCTATATTTTCTTCTTTACACAGAGCTACATTTGATTTTTTGTGTTTTCTTATGGTAAAGTCACAGGAGGCTACCTGTATATATCCTTTACTGTTAACTGTAATGTTATGCCCTTGCAAATTACTTACGTGCTTTCTAATATTTACAACAATGGTCATCACTTTTAGTATTGCTATTTTTAGCTATCTGTAAATAGAATTTACAACATTTATTGAAGAGTGTTAGCAATAATATCATTATTGTATGGTTCTTAGTTTCTCTGAAAGAATTTAGTTTTGCAAGAAACTTTGAAAAATATTACATGTGTCAATGATATACCAGTTTTTTAAATTTAAATATGGTTAATATCATGTCAACAGTTTATGACACCTGATTTTACTTAGAATATTTTGTTTTTAATTTATCTGTGACATTAGTTTATAGCACTCATTTCTATTTACTCAGTTTCTAAAGAATCTGAGAGTAAAATAGTAAAAATATGAGCATTATATATAATTACTTTTACATTACAAACACCAATGTATTTTCTTAAGAAACTTGATTGGTGCTCAATCAAAATTTAGGAAAAGGAAAATAATTACAGTGTTCCCTCGTCGCTTCGTGGATCCTCTTTCATGGCTTCACCACTTCGCGGGCTCGGCCGACCCCCACATATATATATACACGTATATATAAAATAATAAAGATTAAACCTAAAATATAGCATTAAATACCATTAAAATATTAAAAATAAATATAATTAATAGTGTAAAGAAAAAAAACAGGTATATTTTGAGATATAAACATATATTTGAGTTTATAACAGCGTAAAAATGGAAACAGAACCAACTGGAAAGGCTATAGATGTATGCATTATGCATCTGCGAAGGCTATGTGAGATCAACTTCATGGCGTAGCGATGTGCAAGACGGGCTATGATTGGTGCAGAAATGAAAGACGGCCAATGACAGCTACCCATTTTTATTGTTTTCACCATTGCTACATGTCTTCAAAATGTTCATAAGGCATTGCAAGAGATGAAGCCCTGCACTG
Organism: Carcinoscorpius rotundicauda; assembly: GCA_011833715.1. Taxonomy (NCBI): domain Eukaryota; kingdom Metazoa; phylum Arthropoda; class Merostomata; order Xiphosura; family Limulidae; genus Carcinoscorpius; species Carcinoscorpius rotundicauda. The sequence continues at coordinate 61,588,458 of CM022400.1, read as the reverse complement.
TTAATGCAAGCTGGAAGAAGTTGTGGCCTGAGGTTGTGCACGACGACAAGGTATTCACGCCTGAAGAAATCCAACACTCGGCTGTTGAAAAGGCTGTGCAATTAGCTTCGTTAATCAAAGGTGAAGGATTTGCCGATATGACGAAGGAAGACGTAAATGAACTGATTGACTTAGAATCCGAACCACTTGCCGACCAAGACTTAGAAGCACTGACGAAGTCTGCTGCCGAGGAAGACGAAGAAGAGGAAACACCGAAAGAAGCCGAGGAAACAATCGAGCAAAGTGGATGGTCGTTAGAGCGGTTAGGTAAACTAATGAAATTAATTAACAAAGTGAAGGAGTGCTCACAGGAATGGGACAACGATATGGTTCGATCAGTACAATTTTGCAATAAAATAGAAGAACTGATCATTCCTTATCAAATGATTCTCGATAGGCTAAAGAGGCAGAGAAAACAACTGCCAATAACAATGTTTTTCCAGCCAAGCAGGAAAGAAAGGGTACTGGTGGCAAGTACTGTTCCTGAAGTTGTAACGACCGACGAAGAAATTGCCGATTCACCTTCCACAGAAGAGGAAGTGGTGTCCCCCAAAGAGACACCTCCTGCTGAAGATGTGTAATTTTTAATTTTAAGGCTTAATATCTTAATAATTGTTCTTATTATTTCAGCAATAATGAACAGTATTGTAATGGGAGGGTTAAATAGTTGTACAGGGAGGGTTTTAAAAGTCTAAATGCACATAAATATATACGTAAAAATCGGCGATCCCACTTCGCGGAAAATCTCCTTTCGCGGGGAACACTGTAAACTTATTTTTATAACAGTTGTTAGAATATCTGGAATAAATGTTATTTTACAATCTTATCACACTACTAATATCATGAAATAATATTCCTTTAAACTGTTATGAACAATGTAGATACATTCTTACTTTAAGTATGTTAATAAACCCAAGTGTTATTCAAAATATGAACCTCTCTGAAAGTCAGTATCACATAAAGGATGAAAACCAAGTAGTAGCCACAAATTTTCCACCATCCAGGAAGGAGTAGACTCAGAGGCTTGTTTGTTTGTTTGTTTGTTTTGGAATTTCGCACAAAGCTACTCGAGGGCTATCTGTACTAGCCGTCCCTAATTTAGTAGTGTAAGACTAGAGGGAAGGCAGCTAGTCATCACCACCCACCGCCAACTCTTGGGCTACTCTTTTACCAACGAAAAGTGGGATTGACTATCACATAAAAACGCCCCCACGGCTGGGAGGGCGAGCATGTTTGGCACGACTCGGGTGCGAACCCGCAACCCTCAGATTACAAAGCGCACACCTTAACGCACTAGACCATGCCAGGCCAGACTCAAAGGCAACCATGAAAAGCTCCAAAAGAGACCCATGCAGGGCCATATATATTTCTCTATCTCAATGTATAACAGAAAATGAATATGAGAACCCTGATTAACATCTGAGCTGACAACAGTAACACAGGAATTAATGCTCCAAAATAGCACCTTTATGTGTCTTTTTTTATGAAACTAACTGTACAGAAATTCACAAAGCAAGGCCAAAAGTTACAGTCTGCAGTGTAATGAGGGGCTGCACTATATCAGAGAAAACTATGTCTAAATGCTTTTTCAAGAAAATATGGTTACATTATCTAAGTGAGGTGTTATATATATAGTACCAGGATAGAGGGCACATTGACACAGGTGGAGAGTCATAAAGCCAAAAACTGCTACAGACATTTAAGTGAGGTGATGAAACTTTGCAGAATGGACAGCAACTGGCAGTTGGGGAGACAAGTGTAGAGTACAACTTTTTGAAAGTCTTACACCTTTCGTCTTCAAGTCAGTGTGTGTGCAAATGCTGACAGTCTTTTGTAGTGTCCTGGTGGATTGTGGATAGCGGGTTGTGATTTACTGGCTTATAACTGTTTCTGATTAGATGAGAGATTTCCTGTAGATCCCACCAATGGCAGCCACAGGTAACTAACCTCTAATCTGAAATCTCTGTTAAGTGAAGGTTTAATAGTGTTAATACAAAATGATTATTTTATATTTCTCCATCAGGACACTATAAAAGACCGTAAGTGCCTACACACACACTGACTTAATGAAAGGCGGAAGATTTACAAAACATCATCCTCTACACTCATGTCTCCACAACAGGCAGCTGCCAAAAATTTTACAAAGTTTCATCACAAATTCTCGGCCTAAAGAATCTACCAAAGCATTTAAGTGAGATATTAAAGACTGGAGCAAGCGAGACAATACTTAGATGGAAAAATTGAAAATCAAGGAATAGTTACATGTCAGCAGATGGTATGTATATTTCAGTAATAAAACTGACTTGGCTGAAGATGACTCCTAATTATCTGCCAATTTATATTTGTCTCATAATTCTACTATTCTTGATGTTAAGTAGGAAAAAAGATACATAAGCACTATAAATTCCCTTAATAATCTTAAAAACCTCAATCGGATCCCCTCCAACTTTTCTTTCTTTAAGATTTCACAGATCTTAATCTCTCCTCATATTACAAACCCATCATCCCAGGCACCATTCTATCAGCCCTTCTCTGAACTCTTTCCAACACTTTAATGTCCTCTCCCAAGATAAAGAGCCTAGGACTGAACATAACACAAAAAAAAACCCTTAGGAACTTCAAAATCCTGTAGAAAACAACAGGAAGAGCCAAACTCACACAGACTTGGAATTACTTGTTCTCTGAAATGTTATGGATAAAAATGGGTAAATGACTCACAACCCATAGAAGTGGAGATTCAGCAAAATTATGCATTTTCATATCTTCACTTGGACCTTCTCAAGGTCAAAGAACAAGATGACAAGATAAAAATTTCTTAACAGGAGAGGTCTTCCTCAAGAGGAAATAAGTTGAATAAGGTGGTCCATTGTGGATTGCTGTTGACAAAACCCACACCAGATGACAGAGAGAAGGCAGTTTGACTAGAGGAACCAAATAAAATGAATAATTAACCATCCTATCTAAGACCTTACAGAGACAGTTGCTCAAAGCAATTGTATAATGCTTACAATGAATCTTGGGATGATAATAGCCTGGTGCCAAGCACCAGGAAAAACATTCTCCTGCTAGACCTAGTTATAAACAACCAGGAGAACAGCAAGAGTGGCAGAAAAAAGTTGGTGCAGCATCTTATAGTGAACATCATCAGGTCCAACCAATGTAGTGCCAAACTGATGAAGAGCAAGTTTGAGTTCTTCAAGTGTAAATAAGTGATTATAATTGAAGAGAGATCAACCCAAAAAGAAAGAGGCAATCATTCTGCCTGAGACTTGATGGCCAAGAAGGCAAGGGAAGAAACACAAGTGCTAGAAGTAGTCATTTTTACTTAGGTGTAAGAGAACTGGGTAGAGAACCCTTTGATTTACAACCGTGCTGCTTTTCTTTATTAGAAAGAGGTCTGTCAACTTCTATAGATGCTGCCCTAAGTTTGGTGAGCAGGTCTCTGTTAGTAGATGGATATTCCAGCAACAGAGGACATGAACAAATAATCATTCTACAGATGCCCAAAGCCAGGGATGAAGGAAGTAGACCCATGCAGTCACTGGAAGAAATGGTGAGGACAGAGACAGGAGTAAACACTGACTTGAGAATTCATTTATTGATAAATGGCAAAAGACTCTTCACATAATTGGAGAATAATTCTGTTGGAGGCATGGAAAGATCTGTTGGTACTCCCACTGCAGCATTGAAATGTAGTGCAGCAACACATGTTCATGGTGGAGTAAAGGACAACTTTGAAGCTGCTGGATGAGAAATGTTATTAAATGCTTTTAGATGCTGTACCTCTTTCTCCTCCACCCATGTATGGTAAGACCAAAAGTAAGAGAGGTTGGAACTACAACAGTTAACACAGTGAAGCTCCAGTTCACACTTGTAAACATCATGGTCTTTGCCATCTCAATGAGCATACATCAAAGAGCCACAAAATGATGCCTTCAATTGACTGAACTGCTGACCCTGAAAACATTGGAGAGGATTAGGAATTTATGGCCATACCTTAGAGTTCAGATAACCTGCCTTGGCACAGGCAGGTGGACATGGCAATGTAAATTTCAAAATTAAGACACTGGGTGGCAACATAATTCCATTCTTGTGAGTGGAGATATGGCACAAAGCAGAAACACCCTGGCTGAATAAACCAGCAAAGATCTTCAACTTGGGGTTGCTTTTCAAATCCCTATCAATGATCACTCCTCGGAAGGAATTCACAGTTATACGAGGAGTGATCCCAATGGGTATATCCCCATTGTCTTTCAAACTCAAGAGGAGTTTCGTACGTTGCAGGGTAGATGTTACCACCAAGATGTCCTCAGAATATAGCTTTTTGACTGATTTAATAGGACCCACAAGCACCTCTAATCCATTCTGAATGAAAAAGGAGTTATTTGACCTAAGGATTTGTCAGATAAATAATGAAGGATTAAAACATGGTACAAGATATGACAGTGCAGAACACTCTGTAACAGAGTCATTTATAAATGGTCACTTACCTGTAAGCTGTTTTTTATTATTTTACTTTTATGTAGATTTGGGGTATTTATAATACAAACGGAAAGATTCAGTGCCCACTGACCCCACCCACCATGGAATCCTGTGAGGGTACACACTAGAATGCCAAGCAAGGACACTAAAGCAATGCCAGAGTTTCATGAGCACAATAACCAAATACTAGCTTCGGACATAATGTTCACAACACTTACTGAAAATGCTCAACACTGGTATTTAGTTGACCCTAATTTAACAGGACCAGCCAAATGACCTCACTCCAAGGCCATCAATCTAAGTACTGTGTTCGGGTTGGAGACTCTCAACCACCAGGATCCTCTCATACCCTTCACAGGTCACCATCCAAGGTAAGCAAGTAGATGGGTGGTTCAGATTCCAGAGGAGGTCAACTGAAAACACAGAACCTTCCCTAGGAAGTCCCCTCATGATGTACAGACATCCACAATGAAGGATTTGCCACCAAGTTGTTCCTTGAAAGTAGTTTTTTGAATGACTTAAGAAAACCAGCAAGCGACTCTAATCCATTCTGAATGAAAAAGGAGACATTTGGCTAAATAATGAAGAACTATAACAAGGAAATGATGAATACAGTTACATTAGCATGTTTCATCCCCAGCATATACAGAAATAGATTCACATGTATAAAAAGCCTAATTTTTCTTTCTTACTAACAATCATATCAATTTACTTGGTAAAAATCACTCAATTAAACAGACGTAATATTGATGACACTTCCTCTTTTCTTAATTTAGACCGATATACAACAAGAAATTTGAATAATAAAAAATACTATATAAATGTCTACAGCTTACTAACAATGCTGTTATATGTTTTGATCTACTTAAATACACTGTGGCTAAAGCCACTAGCTGTTTCCAACAACTGCTGACAACTTAAAAGACCAAAACAAAAAGTTACACTAACATACTGTACTTTGACAAGTACTTGGACTATCATGTTTCTTTGTTGCAATATTCGTACTTTTTGATCCTGGAAAATTTAATGTCATAAACATACTCTTTATTATTCTACTTTGTTTTTCTCAAAATCAGCTCTTCTTCATAAAACATTTTTATATAATCTAGCACTTACTGTTGTTGCTGATAAACGACGGGGTTCTGTTACACCAATCTGTTTTCCATTACTGGACCACCCTGCTTCCAACAGGTACTATTAAGTATATCCAAAAATTATTACTTAACAATTTTGTAAAATATAGTTAAATTAAAAATAAATAAATACACTGTTGTAGAAATTACTTAAAATCTCCTTTAGGTTGTGTAGCTGGAAACAAATGTAATAACTGTAAATGATTCATTCTATGTAATAATGAAAATATCTTGTAGTAAACAGTCACACTGCAAGAAAACCCTTAATGTACATATAATATTTGTTACACATAAATACTTTATACAACATGATGTCATTTGATTAAAAACAACAAAACAAAGTAAATCAATTTTGCATATTAGTTGTTTGGTAGGTAACTGGAGCAAAGCAATTAGGCTATCTGTGCCAAACAACCTCAAAATTTGTAAAAGCAAAATTATTATAAAATTTAAAAATCAATTGAATTAAAACAAGACAACATCCAAAACTAGATAAAAGACCAAATAAATTAAAAAGGTCAATGGCTTGTAAATAGTTAAAAACACAAAGAAGTTGGACAGTGACCCCCATCATCAATGACACTGTCCAATGTCAAAGGTAAACCCACAGAAATGACATGTCTAAAATTATGCCATTGCTCACAGTTATAACAATTGTATGACTGTAAAAGCTGGACTATTGTAATTTAAGTGTCACAAAGCTCACACATGGGTGAATCAGTCACAGATAAAAGAAAATGACGACTTATAAACTGTGATGGATACCTCCTTTTTTAAACTAATAACGCAACTGCAATAAGTTTTTTATTTAAGTAAATAACACACCAAAGCACACAGAATAATAGCAAATAAAAATCAGACAACGCCTATAACTATCATAATTTTTCTGGTTTTATAACTATGTGACAAGAGTTGTAACAAATTCAACAAAGTACATCAATGTGTTTACTGTGACAATAAAGTTTGAGTTGGAAGACATATAGGCAAAAAAATGTGCAGAAAAGAATTTGATTTAATATACTATTTGAAAAATTAAAACTATGACTTTCTATCAGTTATAAATAATATAGTACTAAGCATAATAAAGAATTATTAGCAATTTGTGAAACAGAAGATGTGACAGGTGGGTGTGGTTAGCAGAGCCTGATTTTATAGTTTATTGCTCTGTAACCACATATGATTGGAAGCTATACAAATATTCTTTGCTTGGATAATAACATTATTGGAACGAATAATTTATGTTAAATTTTATAGTTCTTGGAGAAGTGATAAATAAATTAAAAAAGAAAGGATGCTTAGAGAGCAATGGCCACAATTCTCATACTGGGGAATTTTATTTTTGAATTATACCTTATAACTGTAAGAATTTAAAACTTGTATCCTATTAACATTTGGATTACTAGTTATATTTTGATACCAAAGTTGTCTGTCATGATAAAAATACATTAATGAAATTTTGAATGTACTCAGTAAAACCTCATGACACATACAGAAAATTATATTTGTATGACAACAGTTAAATAATTTCCAAAGATGATAGATATGTCACAACATATATCAGGATATATACTATTTCTTAAAAAAAAAACATGAAAATATTCCACACATATCAAATCAAAACAAATCATCTGAAGAGGATAAAGTTTATCTGAGGCCGAACGTTAACATAATATTTAATTGGGACAACAAGGGACCTATCAGTTCATCTTGGCCATCTCATCCACTAAAATAAACTAAAACTATCAAATAAATAAGTTAAATATAAAATATAAATCACAATTCCAGTGGTTATCATTCATATATAGTTACGAAGCTTTTCTTAAACTCACTTATATTTACTGCCTCTGCAACACCTGAATCCTACCAATTCCAGATGCCAACCAACCTGTCAGGAAAATAAAACTACTTATTCCTACTGTTGTTGCTGTTAAGTATTAAAACAGAAAATGCATCAATACTATCCATTCCCTTTACAATCTTAAATTCCTCAATTATATCCCAATTCTTCTTTTTCCTAGAAAAAACAATTTCAAAGATCTTAATCTTTCCTCATGCAACAGCTCCTACATCCCAAACACCATTCTAGTAACCTTTCTCTGAACCCTTCACAACAATTCAATGTCCTTAAGGTACAGAGCCCAAGACTGAACACAATACCCTAAATATGACCTAACTAGTGACTTAACAATTAAATTATGACCCCTTTAGAAATGTATTTGATATTTCTGTAGATAAAATCTACAATCTGCATGCCCTACAACTAACAATAGCACACTGCTTGAATGACAAGAGACTGATCAACTATTACACCAAGATCCCTTACTTTCATGACACTGTTAAAGTTCATACCATACAAATTATACTTATAATTCCAATTATGGTAATTCAGGTGCATTACCTTGCATTTATCATAATTAAAGCCCATCTGCCATTTATTCATGCAACTCACAAAATGATCTAAATCCTTTTGTAAAGTAGAAGCATCTACTTCACAGCTAGCAACAACCATCAGCAGATTTAAGTAAATTACTAACCATTCTTTCATCTATAACATAGATGAAAATCAAAAAGTGGAAAGGTCCTAAGATTGAACCCCAAGGTAATCCACGTGTGACATTAAACCAGTTTGACTGAACTCTTTGCTTTCTTCTACCTAGCCACTCTTCTATCCAATTATCGAACTTATCCTATAAACCTAAAAATATGATTTTTTTCAAGTCTTTTATGTGGCATGTTGATAAATGCTTTATGAAAATCTGGATACACCCTCATATTCATCTACATAAGCAGTAATCTCATCAAAAATGCCAAAAGACTGGTAACACAAGATTTTCCCTCAGTGAAACCATTCTGACTAGCCAATAAAATTCTAAGCTTTATTAAACTACTTTGCAATGCATATTGTGTTAGACTTTCCAAAACTTTTTCCAGAACTGATGCAACAAAAATAGGCCTATAATTAGTGAGACAATTTTTATTACCTCCCTCAAAACAATTGACATTAGCTATCTTCTAATCCTTTGGCACCTGCCCACAATACCAGAACGTACAACAAAAACTACTAAGTGAATCACATATACAATCATTAGCCTCCTAAAAAAACCCTTGGGGAAACATTATCTGGTCCAGAAACCTTATCATTTTTTATATTTTCTAATTTTTTCTCAACAAACCCAAAATTAATACAATAATATTGTTCAACCATGTTTCCATTCATTAACTATTCAAGATGTAGAACACTGCTTAAAACTTTGTAAGTAAAAACTGAAGAAAATGCAAAATGTAATAACCCAGCCATCTCATAATCATGAGATACAAGCCTTTCTTTATCATCCTTCAAAGTTCTTACCCCAGTTATTATTTTGTTTACCTTTAATGCAATTAAAGAAATCCTCATTGTTAATTTTTACAATTTCAGCCAAACCTTTTTCATACATCCTTTTTGATATTCTAACTTTCAATGTGACCAACTTCTTGATTATTTTTAATCTTCTGAATCTCATACCATACTATTAAATTTAAATTTTTATCCTACAGACTTTACGAGTTGACGTGGTTTTTTACTTGCAGACACTCCTTTTCTTTCTAGAAGGAATATGTTCAACTGTAATATTCAAAAATTTATTTTTAAAACATTTTTACATTGTTTTCAAATACCTCAGCTGCCCTATTCACAACAGATAATTCAGGTTGCATCCCTTCAAAACTTGTAACCAAAGTATAATTAGTTCTAAACTCGATGTGTACACAGCAAAATATCAAACTTAATACAACACTGATCTATTGCACTCAGATGTTCTCCAGTTTCCAACCTCTCAACAATTTCTAAATTAGAGGTTAACAATAATTTAAAAAATATCATTGTTTCTAGTACATGAAGAAAGCCATCCTGAAAATTTTCCAAAAACCTCATGACTCACGGATTAACTCCAGTATTTTACAATCTACATGCCTTAAGTTAAAATCACCCATAATCATGACCTCATTAACAATCAAAATCTTAAACACACTGTTAAGTTTCTTACTAATTTCATTAGTATTATTTGGTGGCCTGAAACAAATTCCAACTAAATCAGAAACCTAAATCCCTTTCCTATATTATCCTTAACTTCAACAAGATGTAACTAACATTTTACATATAGAGTTACTCCTTCCCCTCTTTAGTACTCTAAGCCCAATTAAATAACCCTGTTATCAAAATCATCTACATTTATTCCAATTATAAAGATTCTTCATTTCTACCAGCACCCTAAGTCATCTGTTTTAATTTCTTATACTTCTAGCACTATGGTATTAGCAATTAAGCCTATCCTTAAAATTACTTCTAAACTTATCTTGTATGCTAAACTTCTTTTTCTGTTTTATTTCTCTTTGTATTTAGTTTATTCTGGTCTTTCATACTGTCTAATCCTAGATTTTACCCTAGTTAAATGTAAACCACCCATTTGATAAAAACTCTCTTCTCCTATTGAACTAATTCCATAAGTCCAATCAGCCTATCAGCTCATTCTTAAACATATAAAGGAATCCACCTTGAGATGTGTTTACAAAAAGTGCTCCCTGTAAAGATCAATACAGGTCATCTTTTAAGATTCAAATCTGTAAATGGTTTGAATCATAATGAACCACAGATAATTCAGTCACACAGAAACTATAAATCTTCACTAAATTCTCAAATAAATCTCTAAGACAAGCTCCAGCTGCAGCTTAACATTCTACACCTTGAACTAAAGTGATCAAATAGTCAACAAGTCAGAAAACAACCATACCATCTAGTACTAGCTATGGCTATTATCATTAAAATGTGCAAAGTTAGCTACCATATTAAATAACCATTTTTTTTCAACATAAAAAAAGCCAGCAAACAAGATCAACAGAAACTTGGGAAATTAAAACAAATAGGAATCATATATAAACAAAGATGGAGATATGGTAGACATAATTTATTCAAACTATAAAACTTATTCTGATTCCATAAAATGCAATTCCAAGTAACAGCATGGAGGAAAAATAAGGATTTATATAATAAAGCTTAAGTGAATAATGTCTAAACAATCAACATCCTTATTTCTTTACTTTTTTATCGTGTCTATTTGCAGGTTTTTAAATTCCTAATTTTATATTCATCTTGCATATATATATATAATATCAAAAAATAACTTTTATAAGATGTAGGAAAAAAGAAACATGTGACAACATTCTGTTTTTCTTGGAACATAGTTTAGGAATGTGCTTGACAAGCAAACTTTACCTTTCTTAAAGATCCTTCTTACCTTCTAGTTTAATGTTTATGCTACAATGTCAGATCCATTGAGAGTCAGCAAATATTCATTATTTTGTGACAAAATAACCAGCAACTTACAAACCTATTACGTTTTAAAAATACTTGCTTACACTCAACAGTTTATAAGGTACAGTACCTGTGGTACTTGTGTGCTCTTTCCACAGCTTGTTTCTCCAACAATAACCAGTGTTTGGAAGCATTCCAACAAATAGAGTATGTGGTTTCTGTACTATAAAGAGAAAAAAAGTGTTTGTCTTATCTTTACAGATCATAAAAATCATTAACTTTTATCTTGTATTAAAATGAGCAGAGAAACTGTGCTAGACATATCTTATTTAGGCTTACATCTGACATCATGTTATCTTAAGTAATATAAAATCTTATGTTTTCATAAAAATAAATTATTGAATATTTATACAAAATACTGAATAAAATGAAAACACTTCTCTGAGTATTATGAATACAGTAAGCTAAAATCCTGCAAATATTTGAAAATATTAGTTAGTACATGCTTTATATTTTGCACAGAGCAAATTTTATCATACCAGACAAAAATGTATCTAAAATTTAAAAAGTTTTTATTAAGTTTTAAACTGTCAATGTTCTAAACATAATTAAACTTAAAAACAGAAACAAAAGACAAGAGATTTTGAAAACCAAAAACACAGAAATAAGTAGGTTGGTTGGTTGATTTAGTGTTTTATGGCACAAAGCAGCTACACTATTTGCAAACATCCAGTAAAAATAAAGTAAATTTAGTAAAATTCATAAAAGGAAATGAAGGTAAAACAGCATTGAAAAACATCAATAGCACAAAACCAATGTTGACATCTAGTCTACAATGTTAAGAGAGTTGTAAAAGACTTTCTGTAACATAATGATAATGATCATAATCCACCAGGAATACTAACAGGTAAGTACAAGAACCACCTTCAGTCACCTGAAGTTAGCCTTTCCAGTCCTGGTTCTGGGTAATGTGTCATTATGGCTATTTTCAAAAAGTAAAGTAATAAAAGGTGTAAAAGACATGTAGTAAAATTGTAATAAGAATTTCCCAAACATCCAGTAAAAAGGTAAAAGTATATGTAGTAAAATTCATAAATGAAATTGAAGGTAAAACAGAACAGCATTTAAAAATATGAATAGCATAAAATCAATGTTGACAGCCATTCTGCAATGTTAAGAGAGAAACTACAGTAGAAGTCAGAAAGGACTTTCTGTAGTATAATGGTAATTATCATAACTTGCCAGGAAGACAAACAAGAAAGTACAAGAACCACCATCAATCATCTGAAAAACAAGTAGGTTATCTATTCAATTACTTCATAACTCGTAATATGACAATAAAATGAAAATATAAACAAAAAATAAGTATAGGTAGCACAATAAATCTTAGAATTGAAATTTAGTTAGTCCTCAAATGTGTTTATGTTAGTGGTGAATGTTAAAACATTTACCTACCTGGATTTAATGGTTAAAAATGCAATTTCTCAAAATTTTAGAAGATACACATTACATTTCTACACTACAGTTTGTAGGTAACTAGTAAACCATATTACTCCTTCATGGCTGATAACTATTGTCAGTTATTAAATAGAATACACAAAATAGAGTAAACAAATAGAAAAATTAACATGGATTCTGTACTACAGAAAAGTGCAATTAAAAGAAAACATTATTAAAGTAAAATACTAAAAGCAAAATCATGATGAAACATTTGGAAGCATAATAATAATGTCATTATTATTGGCTAATATGTATACATGAAGGATTATTCTTATCATAATAGAAATGTTTCAATGCATTTAGGTTTAATACATTTTATAAAATATAAATATTTCATACATTTCACAACAAAAAGGATAATTTAGATTTATCTCAATTTATGTTCTGTGGATATGAGGATGGTCAAATTGACCAACCTTGTATAGAGCTAGAGAAAAAAATATAAACTTTTACTCAAAACAAACATTTGAAATATATTTAGTAGGTTTTAGAGATTTAAAAAAATGAAATTTAAAACTTTTAATATGAAGAAAAGTATTTTTAATTTTTACATGAAAATCACTTTACATCTGAACTAATAAAAAGATACGACTTGATACATTTATGGACACATCTATTCTAGATTATTACAAACATCTGTTTTTTTTAAATGTGAAAAAGACGTAATATTTACTGAAAACCTGTGCAATTTTGTAAAGATACAGAAACTATATTAAAAGTTAGTAATATCAACACTATAATGACTTTAAATAAGTAAAAAGCCAATTCAACTGAGCCTGTAGAGAAAAAGTTAAGAAAAAAATGTGAGGCAATGAAAATATTACACAAACACCATTTTCTAGACTGATTTTTGACTATTTATGTTACATATAAATTTGTGTAATGTGCTTATTTGTAAATGGAAAATAACTATGAAAAAACTGTTTGGTATCTTGACTTGTACATTAAATACAATACTGTAGTGCTACAGAAGCTACTGGTATTCCCACTGTGTTTTAGTAGGAGATTATTAAAAATACAGCTTTAATCTTGCAAGTTAAATGTTACAGCCGATGAACATACAACAAAGTTATTTACAAAATAGTTTATATATTGGTATGAATACATACAAGTTACCAATGTGCATGAAATAAAGACTGTAAAGACATATTCTTCACTTTTTTTTGCATATAAAATTCTCAACAAGTGGGTTTCTCGACATCACTGATATACTTCACTGGTTAAAATAATTTCAACCTTTAACGTGTAGTTGAAAAAAAAAAACATTTATGCCGTAACTTTAAATTTGATCTTTTGCTTTACTAAGAGTTAAATCTGGTTTGGTTTGTTTTCAATTTTGCACAAAGCTAAATGAGGGCTATTTGCACTAGCTGTCCCCTAATTTTGCAGTGTAAGACAAGAGGGAAGGCAGGTAGTTATCACCTCCCACTGCCAACTCTTGGGCTGCTCTTTTACCAATGAATAATGAGGTTGACCATCACATTATATCACCGTGATGGCTGAAAGGGCAAGCATGTTTGGTGTAACAGGGATTTGAAACAAATATCACTCAGATTATGAGTCAAGTCCCTTAACCACCTGGCCAAGCCAGGCCATTAAATCTGGTATTGTTCTTTCCACTGTCTTCTTCCTATTTATTTCTTTGTTTTTTTTGTGTAATTTTATTATTGCATGTTTCCAGTCTTTACCTTACAGAAAATAACATGATTATTGCACATTTCAGGTTCTTACCTAACAGAATCTTTAACTCCATCATACCACTTCAATTTAATTTGAACAAGTTCTTGACAAAAGTCACTAACATTTTATCTCATGATTCACCAGTGTGAGTTGGGTTTTTGAACATTTTATCACACAAACCATTAATATGTGGGATACACATTCTAAAAATTTGATTTCGTGATCCATCAGCGTGAAGAGCAGAAAAATATTTTAGAAGTTTTATCCCACAGTCCATCAAAGTGAACTATACAGTAAGATTAATAACATTTTGAATACAAGTGATTCAAAAAATGCAATAACAATTACAGTTTTAATGTTTCTGTTAATAACCTCTTTTTTTTTTTTGAAAGTGCCAGAATAAATTTACCTGAAAAATGGGAAGTTGCTGTCTTTGTTGTTCAATAGAGAGGGAAGAATAGGGGTTAAAAATTACTTTAGAGTAATCTAAGTCTGCAACAGAACTTCTCTCTTCTTCAAATGCTAAAAGTTCTTCCCCTTCAATGAACATTAGAAAAAAAAAAACTATATATAAGACAAATTCAGCATAAGTTAACTTTGCTGTTGCTTAATACAAATTAAAAATATTAATATATTTTGAAACAACCTATGAAACTACTATTGTTATCATCCTGCTTAAAATGTACAAGTATTTCTTTTAAATATATTTAATGCTTCTTTTTCAAAACTAAAATGTTAAAAAACATTAAATATGTGAATATCCAGCTATGGATATGTATAAACAGTATATTTAATGGGTTTGGTTTTTATGTTTTGATTTACACTAGCTTGCATTGATCAGAAGTTAATGCCGGTTATGAAGAAGATGATTTTTATCCATAGATAAAAACTAAATGCATGAAAAAAGGTTTACAGCATCTAAGGAACAAGCAGATCTTATTCTAATTGAAGCTTACATCAAATTCTACCAAACAAAATACAGACCAGAAAGCCTAAAAATGAAATCATATGACAGATCTTTAACATGTAAAAAATAAACATGGAATTAACTATTGATCAAATACGTAAGTATGAGAAAAGATCACAGCTAATTAGTTTTGACCGCATATAGGATGGACAGCTTGTGACAAACAAACTTTGATACAGTAACCAGAAAAGTACATATTCTTACAGATACTTTAATAAGTTGATGCAGTAACCAGAAAAATACACGTATTTACAAATACATTGTTTAGTAGTCAAGAAACTACATGTATTTAGGGATGCTTTTAAGATAATTACATAACTTCATACAGTAACCAGAAAAGTCATGAATTTACAGGTACTATAATTGGTAATTTAATACAGTAACTGCAGAATTACATATATTTAGAGGTATTTTAAGGATAAGTTGAGACATAACCAGGAAACTCAATGAAGATTTTATTACATCAGAACAGACAGTTGGTGAAGTTGCACTGTATTTTTCACTAACAGAACCTGTGCAGTAAAGAACTTGGTTTTCAGGCACTAATGGCATTAATGATGAAAACCATTAATTTCATCAAATCACGAGGGCTCAATCACCATCAGTTTCGAAGTCTTCTTGAAGAAATTGATTCACACTGTGATGACCTTGTGTATCACTGTGAAGTACTCTGAGTCAAGGAAAGATGCTCAGAAGATTCTGGGAGTTGATGATTGATGAGGTGATAGAATTCCTCAGAAGCAAGAACAAAGACACTGAAATGATTTTCATGACTAATCCAGCATGGCAAGTTGATTTGACCTTTCTGGTCAACATGACACAATATTTGAATAATCTGAATTTGAAGTTGCAAGTCAAAAATCAACTTGTCTGTCAGATTGCAAATCACATTGAGGTTCAGGACAAAATTGCAGTTGTTCTGGCAGCAAGCAGCATCAGGAAACTTCGTGCACTTTCCCAATTTTCAGTCACAGATACAGAAGAATCAGGACATTGATGCACATGTTTATGTTGAGAAGGTAGATACCTTGATTCAATCCTTCAACTCACAGTTTCATGACTTTGAACAATGCTGATTGTTGATAAAACTTTCTGCTAATCTGTCAGTGTGTCAGTAGATGACTTGTCAGCAGAATATCAGCTTGAACTTACTGATCTCTAGGCATCTAATGAACTGCGTGCTATTTACTAAGAAAACAGTTTGCTTGACTTCTACAAAATATTGCCTGATACATTTGCTAATCTGAAAGGAAAAGACTTGTCCATACAAGCATGTTTGGCAGCACGTACTGCTGCAAACAGGCTTTTTCACATATGAAACTGAAGAAAAACAACACTCGCAATCAACTGACTGATGATCATCTGGAAGCAGTCTTGCGTCTTTCAACGTCAAACGTCAAGCTGGACATTTCTAAGCTCGTAGATGACATGCAGCACCATCCATCACACTTACTTTGTGAAAGTTGACAATCATAACATTTCTTAGAATAGTGTGCAAACTTGTTATTTGTGTGTTCTTAAATGTGATGTCCATCTTGTATGAAAGAACTGAGAGACGATTTTAATCTTCACTATTTTGTGGCCCCTAACAGTTACGAGAAGTCTGTTTGTGGCCCCTGACTCAAAAAGTTTGTGCACCACTGATGCTGAGTAATAACTGCCAATTTATACAAATTTACATTAACACAGAAAACAATATAAACCAAGCTCATTGTTGGAATGTAAATTTGCATACATAGAATCCATTAGTAACACGTTATAAAGTTATTTAACACAATTAACAAAACATTATATGTTATGTTGTTAAAACTGCAGCATTAACAAGTTCCTCAGGTGGCAAGAGGTGTCTTTCCACTACAAAATGTTACATATTAACCCCTTTCAGGGTGAGGGGTCAAAGGCAATGTAACTGCATTTGTTGACTTGCATTCAAAATTTTATTGAACTGTAGAGGAGATTCTGTGTGCAACCACCAAATCACAACAAACCATGGCAGATCCTACACAGTCACCTGATTTCAAACCATCTATATAAATACGAATGGAAGAATGGTTCAAAAGATGTTCAGCAAATAACAGACAGTATTTCCAATCAGGAGTGTCTGCTCTTTTCAGATGACTTAAAAACAGGTTACATTTGAAGACTCTAAGAAGCCATGGTGGAAAGGGCTGATCATTGGATACTTCAATGTTATCCAAGGACAGATCCAATTCATGCAACTGCACCTGGATTCGAAGGCCAAAAGGTGCAATGGCAAATCTTCTGTTCTGAAAAAGTATGATCCACCAAGAAAAGAAAACACAATCCCAGGTGGGGTGCTTTGGTAAGGAATGAGTTTCGAAGCAAACAGTAGGAGGTGCAAAGAAGGTTCATGAGACTGTGTAGAAGCTCTGAACAGGGAAAATTCAGTGCAGAGCCAAATTCCTTGATCATGAATGGGGTCCAGAATCTTTAAGACCAAGGTCCTGGCAGAGCCATAAACCAGTGATCCATGGTCTAGTTTTGTTTAAATAAAAGCACAATTTACCTTTAGCATAGAACACTGATCCACCCCCCAAGTGGTGGAAGAGAGGACACAGAGTATGTTCAGTGCTCTTGTACATTTGACCTGTAGCTGCTTGATGTATGGTATAAAGGTCAGCTTTTGGTCAAAGATAAGCCCCAAGAACTTTGTCTCAGGGACCACAGACAGCAGAACTTCACCATTACAGAGTTCAGGATAAGGGTGAATACCCCATTGGCAGCAAAAGTGCATGTAAATGGTTTTAGAGAGAGAGAAGTTAAAGCTGTTTACTGTGGTTCACTTCAGTAAATGACTGAGAGTAGTCTGTAGCTGCCCCTCAAAATACTTCATGTTCAACGACTGACATCAGTTGTGAAATCATCCACATAGAGCCTGTTTGCAACAGTAAGGAGTTGTTCTTGTTCAGTGATGGCATTAATTTTTATACTTAAAAGTGTGACACTCAAAACACAGTCCTGAGGAACTCCAAGTTTCTTTAGAAAAGAATAGGAAAGTGTCAAACCCAAATGAATTCAGAATCTCCTGTCCATCAAAACAATTTTCATAAAATGAGCAAATGGCCATGTAACCTAAATGTATGGAGGTCTCACAAAATGCTGTACCTCCATGTTGTATCATAAACCTTCTTAATGTCAAAGAATACTGATACAAGATGTAATTTGAGAAAGGCTTCTCTGATTGACATTTCAAGTCGATTCAGGTGGTCCATTGTAGAGAGTTGTTGTAGGAACCCACACTTGGTGGACAAGAAGAGGTTGTTTAATTCAAGGAACTAAACAAGTTGAGTATTAACCACCCTCTCTTAAGTCTTACAGAGATAGCTCATCAAAGCAATTGAATGGTAGTTTGAAGGAATCTTGAGATCCTTCCCAGCCTTAGAAAAAGGTAGGACAATAGCTTAGCACCAGGCATCAGAAAAAACATTCTCCTGTCAGATCCAGTTAAAAACAATCAGAAGAATAGTAACAGAAGCAAAAGATAGATAGCACAGCACTTCATACTGTACATCATCAGGTCCAACTGATGCACTGTCAGTTCGAGTTCCACCAGTGTAAAGGGATTATTATAGTCATGGAGACAATCAGCTCGAAAGAAAAGAAATGATCACTCTGCTTGCATCTTGACGTCTAAGAAGGTGAAGGGAGAAGAAGTGCTAGATACCCGGCAAAAGCTTTCACCTAGGGCATTGGCAATGCTCTGGGTATCAGCTACTTCCTGGCCATCAGAGAACAAGATCGAAAGGGGGACAGAATTATATTGCCCACTGACCTTTTGATTTGCTGGAATGTATGTTAGGGACAGAGATGGTTGTTGAAGTTGATTCATCAACTTTCTCAACCATGGAGTTCAAAAGACTCTTCGTTCGGTTTGAGAATGATCCTTTTGGAGGAACAGAGAATGCAATCTGCACTCCCACAGTAGTAGTGGAAAGAACTGCAGCAGCATACATTTAAGATTAAGTGGTGGACAGCAACTTTCAAGCCTCAAGGTAAGTAATGTTTTGAATCGTTTTAAAATGGTGCACCTCATTTTATTCTAACCATTTAGGGCAAGAATGAAAGTAAAATGGGTGAGAGCCTTTGCAATTGATGCAATGAGGGTCATTTCACACTCGCAAGAATCATGGTCCTTGCCACCTACAATGAGCACACGTCAAGGAACCACATGACATCTTCAAGTGATCGAATTGCTGACACTGGAAACATCTGAGAGGATATGGAATGTATAGCTGTACCCTGCCATTAAGATAACCTGCCTTGATGGTGGCAGGTGGAAGTAGTGATGTAAATCTCAGAAAGAGAACACTGGTTGGCATCGCATCGTAATTCCATTTTTGCAAGTAGAGATACACCTCACTGCAGAAACTCCTTGGGTGGAGAAACCAACAAGAATCTTTGACTCTGGGATGCTCTTTAAATCCCTCTCAACAATAACTCCTTGTGATGAATTTAAAGTAGCACAAGGTGTAACCTCAACAGCTATATCCCCAATCACATTTGAATACAAGAGGTGTTTACTGTGTTGAGATATGAATGTTTCTACCAATATATCACCAAAGCAAAGCTTCTTGACTGACTTTGGAGAGCCAGTGCATCCCTCTAGTACCTTCTGTATGAAAAATGGAGAAATCTAATGTAAAGGTTTGTCTAAAAGAGAATGTAGTATAAGAAAATGAGGTACAACAGGTATATCAGATCTTCAAGACATGGTCATTTACCTATGGACTGTAAAAGGATCCATAGAAAAGATACATTTCAGTGCCCACTGACCCCACCCAGGATGGAGCCCTACAAGAGGATGCACTAAAATGCCAAACCAGGACACTGCAGCAACACCATGGTTTAGAGAGCACTATACCCAAACACCAGCATCAGATACAACATCCAAAACACCTATTGAGAACATTCAACTGATACTTGGCTAACTCTAGCCCAAGCAAATAAGCTGACTGAACCAAGGGGAGCAACCCCAAGGCTGCCAGTCTACAGGAATTCAAGGCCAAAGTAGTGTGTTAGATTTGGACACTTCAACCACCAGGATCCTCTCATCCCTTCACAGGTCATCGCTCACAGCAGACATGTGGGTGAATTTTTAGATCCCAGAGGAGGTAAACTGAAAGAACAGAACCTTCCCTGAAAGATTCCCTCACCATGTACAGGAATCCACACCAAAGGGAATATCATATGCGAGTCAATTTCTTAATTTGTAAGTAAATATTAAACGAACACACCTGAACATAGATTTTAGTGAGTCATGTAGTACTGTGTAAAATTAAATGTTTGTGATGTCAAAATACTAACTCCATAGTTTTGCACAATTAGAAACTCACTTCAGCTAGAATATAAAATAAGAACCTCTCGTCTTTTTATGTTGCCGAGATATGGCTAATATATTGAATCAAACACAATGGTCCCACTCGCCTCCTGTTTTTAGAAATAGTCCGTTGTATAAACTTCAATAACATGATGTGAATAAGCATTCAACAGCTTAGAATGTCCTCCAAGACATGTTATCAGCCATTTTAATCTGATAAAAGGCAACCACATTCTTTTGAACCAAGATTTCAAGAAGGTAGCCTGTGTCTTTAGTCTGCTTGACGTTTCATATTTTTGTAAACCTAGCCACATCTTAATTACTAAGCTTAATAGATTATAACTGAATTTTATGGTATCAGTATGGTTATTTATGATTTTTTGGTTATTGTGTGTGTGTGTGTGTGTGTGTGTGTGTGTGTGTGTGTGTGTGTGTGTGTGTGTGTGTGTGTGTGTGTGTGTGTGTGTGTAAAAACTAAAAACAAACTTTTGTTTAATATCCTCCACATGTGAAATCTTAAAAGGCTTAGCAACTTTTGCCCAGCAACAACCAAGTTCAAAGGTTGTTGTCAGAAGAGATAATTGTTTGTTTTACTTATTCCAAAATAGTAATAGTCTATATAACTATATAATTTATAATAATTGAAATGTTCCTGCATATTACAAAATACTACAACACTAAAACACAGTCAAAACAGGAAAAACTCAAGATCAGTTTTATATTATTGAACACGTAACATGTGTGCATGTGCACCCCATCAATACATATTATGTTATGTTAGCTAGGCATGACTGGAAAGTCAATACCATAACAAACATAAGGTGTTATGAGATTTAAGCTACTTACACTAAACATTTGCATTTTAATGTCACAATATGTAGCCATTTTCACACAAAAAGAACATAATTTATAATTATTTCCTAATTTTTTTTTTTTATAAAATGAGATTGATCAACTGACAGACCCCACAGAGTTGGGGTATAGAAAATAACAAATTATAAAGTTTTACTCAAAACAAACATTTGAAATGTATTTATATAGTTTTAGAGATTACATAAATAATATAAGACTTCTTGAACGAAGAATAATATTTTTAATCATAATATGAAATCACTTTGCACTCAGACTAGTAATGAAACAGACTCAATCTTTTCACAA
Source organism: Carcinoscorpius rotundicauda (assembly GCA_011833715.1). Taxonomy (NCBI): domain Eukaryota; kingdom Metazoa; phylum Arthropoda; class Merostomata; order Xiphosura; family Limulidae; genus Carcinoscorpius; species Carcinoscorpius rotundicauda. Next base: position 61,566,871 of record CM022400.1, on the reverse strand, counting down.
ACAAATCTGCAGTAAAATATTTCATTAAAAAACCTGATTTTCTGTGTACAAAAAAAATTGTAATCTATATTAAAAGTCTACCAAATTTTGTGAAGATACACATGTTGTATCAACGGTTTTTATGCAAATACTTAACATGTGGAAATGTAAAAATAAATTCATGTATATTATACTAAGCCTGTTGCAAAAGGGATAAAAATATGCTCTAAACAGGAACATTGAAAGGGGTGATTTTTGACATTTTTTGGAACAATTTCAAGACAAATTTTTCACTGTTAATTGGTACTTTTTATAATGAAATACAGCATTGTCTCCATATTAACTTGTTCTAATAAGTCTACCCACTGGAAGAAAATTCAATACACATCAATAAAGCAACATTCTTAACATCATTAATTAAGCAACTGACATCATTTTAAGCTTCTGATATTGCTTTTTTAAATTTAGCTTTCAACTGAGATACTAAAACCAAGGATTTCATCTGTAATTTAGCAGGGAAGGTCAAAGTATTATAATAGTCAGCAGTAGGATGAACAGACAAAAACTTTGAAAGCATCTACAAGCATATTACTTTGTTCAGTTTGCTGCACAATATCTATCAAGGTGGTTCTGAACAGTTCCTGTTCACCCCTGCATGTCAGTTGAAGACTTCCATGTTTCTTACACTTAGCCATTAAGTTCCTGATTTGCTGACAGATTTCAGTCACCTTACCTTTTTCAAATCACTTTCTCAGAGCCTCAATGCTAAAATAATGTGAAAAATGCCTTCTTTTGGTAATTTATTTTTTACAACAAAAATGTTCCTCACTGGTTCATGAGAAACTTAAGATCAAACCAAAAATCCTTCTCTATAGGCTTACTAAATTTCAAAATAACATGGAAATAAAAACAGATGAGTGTGGTGTATAAGCTTCATAATCAAAAACAAATATACAGTACACAATTTTAATGTTCTTCTACGAAGCAATTTTTCCCCTCTTATTTTACTACAGAAATCCACAATTTTCTACAAAATATAAATCTAATAGACTGAGTTCAAAGCTTACATCTATGAGCATATATATGTCTGATCTGATCTACAATATGGACAGAAAACGTGCTTTATTTCAGACTAAGTTCAGGTGTGGACAAGTCAAGCTTTGAATATAATTCATGAAATACATGCCTCTAATTGTTCAATACATTCTTATCAACACAATTAAAGCTTAGTCATTTGTTTTCCTTCTGAAAAGATACACTGCTGGCCAAATTCTTAAGGCCAATGAACATAAAAAAAATATGCTTATTGCATCGTTAGACTCAACCATTTACTTGAGTAGAGCTTCAAAAGATGAAAATACGAAAAGGTAAAAATAAAAAACTTTTTAGCATTTTACATGGAAAAGGTGAACACAATGAAATTAGCCTAAATACTGGCTGGTCAAAAGTTTAAGACCATACTGAAATTAAGAAATAATGTGTTAACAAGTAACAATATTTGTCATTTGTGTTCAAGCATTAGCATTGTTAACATCTCCTGTGTTACATTGGGTAAAAACATTGCAAAGGCTAAAACATTGACAGAGTTTGAACATGGCAGAATTGTTGAGCTGCAAGGTCTCTCTCAATGTGCCAATGCTGGTGAGATTAAGCATAATAAAACTGCTGTTGCAAATTTCTTGAAAGACTCTGAGGGATACAGAATGAGAATTTCAAGTGTTCGGCCCAAAAACATTTCGCTGGCGTTCAGCAGGAGGATTTGACGGAATGTCCGGCAAGACACCAGCGGGTCATTGAACCAGATTAAAGCCCTAACGGACACAGAATGCAGCTCAAGAACAATAAGATAGTATATAGGAGAGAAAGACTTTAAATACTGTAAACATCTTCAAAGACCACGCCTCCTTCCATGAAACAGCTCGGTTAAACTTTCCTGAAAAGCACCAAACATGGGACAAAGAAAAGTGGAAAAAAGTTTTGTTCTCTGATGAGAAAAAAATTTAACTTGGATAGTCCAGATGGCTTCCAACATTAATGGAACGAAAAGATACCCCACCAAAGACATTTTCTACATAGACACAGTGGAGGAGTGTTTATCATGATCTGGGGTGCTTTCTCCTTCTATGGAACAATGGAGCTTCAGGTTATACAAGGGCATCAAACAGCAGCTGGGTACATTGGCATACTGGATAGAGCATCCTTACTGAATGAAGGTCCTCGCTTGTGTGAAAATGACTGGAACTTTCAGCAGGACAGTGCTACAATCCTCAATACCTGCAGGACAAAAAACTTTTTCAAGGCGAATAATGTGATTCTTTTGGACCATCCAGCGTGTTCGCCCAAACTGATCCCTGTTGAAAATGTTTGGAAGCCGATGGCAAGGGAAGATAATTGAAATGAACGTCAATTCCAAACAGTGCACAATCTTCGTGAAACCATCTTCACCAACTGAAATAACATTTCAGCCAGCCTTCTACAAACACTAATATCGACCATGCCAAAGCAAATGTTCGAAGGTATTTGCAATGACAGCCGTGTAACTCACTACTGAGACTTCTTGTTGTGCATTTCCTATCCTGTTTAGGACTTCTTTTTGGTATAATCTTAAACTGTTGACCAGTTAGTATTTAGGTTAATTTCATAGTGTTCACAGTTTCCTTATTAAATGCCAAAAAAGTTCTTTATTTTTATTTTATTTGCATTTTTCAAAGCTCTACTCAAATAAGTTGTTGGGTCTAACAATACAAAATGCAATTTTTTCTTTATGTTCATTGGCCTTAAGATTTTGACCAGCAGTGTATAGAGTATGATATCAAATTAATTCCCATAAAACCAATTTTTGTTTCACATAACTAATGACCATTTTCTTTAAAACATAATACAAATATAAAAAATGTATCTTGATGGAAAATATGTTTCAAATGCTACCAACAACCTCCTATGACCTGCATTTTTCATGTGATTTAATAGACTAATTTTGTTTGACATTTTGGTTTTCATTTATTCAGTTGGTAAGAATGGTACTGCTGTGGATGAAGAATGCTGTTTGTTACAAACCATATTGTAGAGAATAGTTAATTTTATTCTGACAACAAGACATAAATGGTATCATTACAGCAAGCAAGCTGAGAAGAAATAAACACTTTCTTTCAATACCAATCACTACCTGAAGGTTCACATAGTGTCTAATTTATACAAAAAAAGGAGTAAATCAAAGTGATGGCCTAACAACAAAATCCTCCCAGTCATGTTCTTCACTCAAGAGTTGTCAGTGTCCAATTTTAAGCGAGATGAATACCAGGAATAAGGTCACACCCATCAGAATACTAATGTTTCCTACAAGCATATTAACAGTTTGTGATGACAGGAGTAATTTGTGGTTATCTAGTGATTGTTCAGGCAAGAGTACTCTCTGCCACAGACCTATCTTTGGTCAATTTGGGAAAAGAGGTCCTGTGTTCTTGAGATGCCTGGATACAAACAGCAGTTGTCCAAACAAACATAATATGGTTGTCTTATTGTCAAAATACTTTTGTTTTAGTGTACAAGGGTCCACAAATTCAGGATGATGAACTAGCTAATATACACAAACAAGCACAAAGAAAGAGACTATTTCCCCTCACATGCTGAACCAAAAGCTCAAAGAGACAGAGAGGCCATCTCCTCTGATAATCTTATCCCTGAAGTGTCATTCATTTCAAAGAGAAACTACACAAATACACCAATTTTAACATATGAAAGGAGAATGATTATAGCTTTGTCAGTAGATACAGATAGAAATGGAATCTCAATTTGTTTTGAGTTCAAAGTGTGAACCACCTGCTCAATTTCATAAGCAACTTGAATCATGGGGAAACCTGAAAAAACTTTTCTAGGTCACAATAGTGAATGCTATTAGTATAACTAATATTGCATTTATACATTGGAAACTATATTCTTGATGGTGGTCCCTGGGTTAAAAACAGGTATTAAAAAGTTTCATGATGAGAAAACCAACCTGTAGAGAAAATTATATGTAAAACGGCAGGTATAGGTAGAGAAAGCACTACATAGAGGAGCAAACAATGTTTCAACTTTCTTCGGTCATAGTCAGGTTCACAAAGAAAGAAAGGGTTACAATCTCCTTCAAACATATGGTCTACATTGTGCTTTCTCTACCTATACTAGCCATTTTTTACATATACAAGGTATTAAAGTGTCTGCGACTTTGAGTAATAGCAAAATAAGAAAATATAGAACAAATTTATCCTGTGATATTCAAATTAAACAGTAAAAGGAATTAGGTGTCTCAGTTAGAAACAGTTAAATTAAAATAGATATAAGACAGTGATTGCTCTGTACATGTTTCTATTCTGCACTCTTAGGTGCATTATTTAAACCTTTTCATGGGTGAAAGGCCATGTAATCATGTTCGTAAATGCACAATCAAAATATCATTGAACTACTATTTTATAAATTTGCATCATGAAATTTGGTATTAAATGGCAGATTACAAATCATTTTTTTTGAGATAAAAATAGATTGTTTGATTTCTTACCTTAAAAGTTAATACACACCTGAACATCAATTTTTGCAAGTCATACAGTATGATGAAGGCAGCACTGGCTCAAATTATATGTTTATTATGTCAAAATACAAAGTTCAGTTTTGTACAAATTAGGAACTCAAAGTACCAATATTAAAAAGCTGGTATTTAAATAAAAACCTTTTATCTTTTCTATCTGCTGAGCTGTCATTATGTTTAGTGAACCAAACATGGTGGACTCCCCCTGCTCACCTCTCCCAATTTTTGGAAATGATCTCACATACATTAACTTTTATATATGACATGTGAATAACCACTTGTTTGGCATTTCCTACCCTATTTAGGGCTTCTTTTTGGTATGGTCTTAAACTTCTGACCAGCTGGTATTTAGACTAATTTCATAGTGTTCACATTTTCCCTATTAAATGCTAAAAAGGTTTTTTATTTTTATTTTCCCTTTTCTTATTTTCATCTTTCAAAGCTCTACTCAAATGAGTGGTTGAGTCTAACATTGCAAAATGCATATTTTTTCTTTATGTTCATTGGCCTTAAGATTTTAGCCAGCAGTGTACATTATGTTATACATCTGTAGGCTTAGTTGCTAACCTCAACTGCTTATATGTACTTTCAATGATCTGAAAAAAATCCAATTTAAACTGCGCTGACAGACTTACAGTGCTTGAAAAACAATGTTCTCCTTTTGGATTTATGAACTAACTTGTGTCATAAAATATCACTGAAATCACAATAACCATACCCAGCTTATGAAACAATATATTTTAATTTTTATAAGAAATTAAGAACAGTAACTGTATGTTTTATAAGTTACATTCATGAATAAATTGAATTTCGCTTTCGATTTATGCAAGTAACTTCACAAAACAGAAGTTAATATTTTATATATTCTGTTTTCTCAAATCTAAACATGTAGAAATAAAGTATCCGGTGATACAAACACATATGTAATTTTATATCAAGTATAAAAAGCTTCAATTATTAGAATATAATGAAATTTTCATTAGTCACTAAAAGCATGACAAAATCTAATATTATTTCTCTTCCTGTTATATTACATTCAGAAAACAAATGTTGTGCAACAAAAACAGTGACTGATCACAATTTATATTTCTAGAATTAAAATTAATTTCTATTACTACAGGCCTTTCTCTGTTGAGTTATATCAACAGATATCACTTTAAAGTCCAAGTACCATTTACACATTTCATTTTTCCCTTCATAATTCAAAATTATTCAAAAACTTAATGAGAAATTGTTCCAAGGGTAAATTGCTGCTTCTAATTCATTTTATTTCTCAAAATATAAAATTGAAATCTGGTATTCTTGCCTCTAAATTATTGTAGGCCAGAATGCCTACAATGAAAAATGACTAAAAATTAGTGAAAGTGAAAATAAGGAAATAGTTTTATATCTATGCTTTATAGGGCACAAAAATAGTATGAGACTACAATAAATAAGTAATCCAGCAAAATTCAGAACCAGAAAAATTTGAAGAACTGGAATTAAAGTAGAAAGGGTGGATTGAACTTAAGAACACTCAAACACAAGGGATTTTTCTCAGCAGGGCACCTCCTTTCACCCTTAAAGCCTTTCAATTCGTATAAAATTCTGAATGAATACAATAAAATCATAAAGTAAACAAAAGAAACAAAAGTGGTGATGTGACATAAGCATGTGGGAGGAACAGTTCTTGAAACATAGATGTGCTAAAAATATCTTAATACTTAAGACAGAAATTTTGAGGTAAATGAGTGAATATATAGTAGGGTCTGAAGTTTCAAAACAGTAAACTTTTACATAATTAAAAATGTTGATGTAGATCTGTCAAGATATTAACTGTTTGTAAAAAAGAGCAAAAAATATCAAAAGAACACATTCACACTGATATTCACAAACACTGAAATATATGTACCTGGTTTCAAAAACTTTGGTTTGAAGGACATTTTCTCCAATATACAAGTCCACAGGATAAAATACTATTGACTTTTCTTTTCTAGACAGCTCTCTCTCTAATCACTGATTTCTTCAAACTTGAAAATTAACTTCATACTGTAAAATAATAAGGTAAAAAAATATCTTGAAAAAAAAAAAAGAAGAGCTAAACAGAATTTTACTGCATTAAAAATGTAAACTTCACCATTATAAAAATTACTCCAAGTTATCTGGAAAAGTACTTTACTCATAACTTAACATTTCATCAGTTTTAGGTTCTTATTGTAAATTATTCATGTACAGTTTTATATTTCAAAACATATATAATCCAGTGCTGTCCTATACAAGTAAACCTTTTTCTTTATGCATGCCTCCAAACTTTTGTTCTTCCCCTACTGAAATCAAATGATTCCAACATGTCTCTCATGCAAATCATCATGCATCACTTCTCCACCATTAAAAACATGACATGTGGTGCATCTCCCTCTATACACCTCTATCAAACTATTGCTTTGAAGACTGGCAGAAGTAACACCAGAGGAAAATGGTGAGGAAGGGTAGGAAGTGTGAGTGGATAAAAGTTCCTATTGGAAATACATTTTCAGTATTGGAAAATTGTAACTTCTAATACAGTACTTACTTCTTCTAAAAAGATTAGCTAGAATTACACATTGAATAGGAGACAGGACCAGTGCAAGGAAATGACAGAAGTAACCCATAAAGGTGTCTTGAGAATACCCCTAGAAATGAGAGAATCAGATCAAAAACAAAAACTCTGATGATGAAATTGCAACATTTCTGAACTAGGTATACTCTTTGTCTATCCAGAAAATGGGTAGGAGGTAAGGGCAGAAAAGAGTAAAGCACATTCAAATTGGAGAGAACTGTAGCAGGATAGTGATGTCAACCAAGAAATGTATAAAGAAGTCAAACCCATACAGTGATAAAAGTGTGTAAATTAACGGATATGTCCCGAGATATATAGTGGCTACAACATGATGATCCGTACTCAGCAAGTTAATTACATCCAAATTCCACTGTGAACTGTCATTCATGCAGAGTAGGATGAGAATTATACTAGAACCACTTTTACTCCTCTGTATGACATGTAATATCTCAAATCTATCAATCTGGGGACTTGATAGCCAGTATCAAAATGTCGTCTCTATTCTAAAAATCAAATCCACCAACTGCAAAACTTGCTGAAATCATCCAAAAAACAATAACATCATTGGCAGAACATAAAATGAGGTACAGCAAATGACTGATCCAATACAATCTCCTTTAATTTCACCGTGGCCCACACCACAGAGTAAGTTCAATGAAGGGAGGCATACATGCAACCACAAACATATGTGAGGACTTATGTTGACTGGATCTGCTCTAAATCCGACACCCAGCAGTGGGGTAACAACATCCACATGAGGTTAGGATGAAAGCTCCCAACTGAGGGGTAAACCACAATTTGACATCTCACTCCTTTGTGTATATTATATATTAGAAAAATTCACATCATCTACACCAACGGCACATCACCACTTACGCTGCAATAAACTGTTGTAGCCATCTGTATGTTGAGCCCATTCAGGAAGGTGGCTCCATGGTCAACAACCCCAGCAGCTTGGAATCAGAAAGCTGTAAGGACACCTACCACAGTCTAGTTGAAGAAAAGGAGAGTGAGAATATGTTGGAAAATCCAGAGGATCCTCATTACCTGAGCCAGTGCAACTAGTGACTACAAAACCCTATTTGTAAAAGTAGATTATATCAATTTATTCAATATAAGGTGTGACAGGGATGAAGAGTCATCTCCTTCTGTTTTACCAATGCAGTCCATGAGTGATATGATCCAGAAAAAGTAAGTTTTTAAACAAGTACATTGAAAGAATAATTGCCTACAACCACTCTTGTGAAACACTCCATCTCAACAATGAGCACTGCAAAGCCATGGAAGTTAAAACTTGAGTCAACATGGCTGTACTATGCAGATTTGTAATTGACGAATGCCTGGTCAGGCACTAATCACTGAAGAACAGGATTCACAAGTAAATATTGAATGAAGCAAAGGCCCCTGAAAGAAAAAAAAAAGTATGAATATAAGCTTACTAAGTCTTAGTACTTGAAGAACTGCCATAGATTAGGTGTGGTCCACAAACCCAACAATAAGATTCCCTCCAGTAATTGACAAGACCTCAGTAACTTGACAGAGTAATGATCCAGAAAAAGGAGAAGATAGGTAGGGTTGTAAACTGTATGTGAAATCTCAACAACAAATAGGTCAGACCTTCAAAGTCCACAGGCTAAGAGGAAAAGCAATCATGTTTTAAGAGTTAGGTGAAACATGGAGCGCTCACAAGGACAAAGTTTCAAGTGGAGGTAAAATAAAGGAATGGAGAATGACCTAAAGATTCCATTCTGGAAGACTGAATCATTTGCAGTGATGATGAATCAAAAAGAAATGCAATAGCATGGTAAGAACAGAGGAATCAAAATATTTAAGATATTGGGAAAAATAAAAGGTGTGGGATAACACAGCCAGATAAGCCATGTGCAATATTCAACCACACAAACCATAGTAGGTCAGTCAGTAGAGAATCCTAGTGTTACAGGCCAAATGTGAAACACCTTCCCTTTGAAATGATACATCTAGATTGAAGAAGGATGTATGGAAAAAGCCAAATGGAAAGCTACTCTATAGAACAAACCTGATTTCCTTTCCAAGGATGAAACAAATGTCAGACACGAAAACAAAAGATGTTGATGGCTGGAAGAAAACTTGGTAAACGAGGTTGAGAAAAAAGGAAGGGAGTCAAGGGTAGGAAAAATGGAGGGAAATTTGATGTAAATGTGGAAACTATGGATGAGCTGGCCAATAAAGAGTAATAAAAAGGGCTCAACACAGAATGGTGTGAAAGAGAGAGATCACTCAATAAAGTAATCAGGGAGGAGAATAGGCATAAAGGAAATTGTAGGACCAATCCTGGCTGAAGACAAAAACAGCCAGTGCCCAAGGATGAGGTACAGAGGACCAAAAGAGAAGTAATTTGTGATTGAAGAATGTGGCAAATACATCTTCTTGTGTAAAATCCCACAGAAAGCTGAGCCCCCAAAATATGATGTAATCTAAAGACAACTTCACCAGATAATTGTTGTCGGTGTAGGAAAGAGATGGTCCTCTACCAGACTGAAAGCACCAGGAAACACAATACATAAAGAGATGAATGTGCTCCAATTGTTTGATTGGTTTGGTTTCTGTACCAAAAATTCAGTAAAACATTGAAATTAAAGTAAAATTAGTAAAATTCATAAAAGTAAATTATGGTACAACAAAAACAAAGTTTTAGAAAAACATAAATAGCATTAAAACCAATTTTTACATTTAGTCTTCAGTGGTAAGAGAGAAACTAAGTGAAACAAGTTGTAAAAAAATATATATGCAAAAATGGCTCGTTTGGGTTGATAAAATATTTTACATAGAAGAGCAAACAACGTTTTGACCTTCTTTGGTCATTGTCAGGTTCACCAAGGAAGGAAAACACATCCTCAGATAGGATGCTTTGGCAAGGAACATACAGTTTGGCAAAGCATACAGTAAGGACAACTACAAATGGCGGAGATGCAAAGAAGATTCACAAGTCTGTGTATAAGCTCTGAACTGGGGAAGTGCAGAAAGCCCTTACAGAAAGAGAGGACACAGAAAATGTTTGATGCTCTTGTACATTTGAACTGCAGCTGTATGATGTGTGGTATAAATGTCAGCTGATGGCCAAAGATAAGCCCCAAGATCTTTGTCTCGGGAATCACAGGAAGCACAACTTCACGGTTACGGAGTTCAGGATCACAATAAATACCCCATTGGCTGCAACTGTGCATGCAAACAGTTTTAGAGAGAGAGAGAGAGAGAGAAGTTAAAGCTGTTTGCTGAGGGCCACTATTTCTGACCCATCCAAATCATGTCGCAGACAGGATTTTCCACCACAGATGAGGATATTGTAGAAAAAGGTATACACTGAGCAGCTACCTGTACAACACAGTCTGTTACAACTGCCCCACAATCGTCTATTGATGGCTTACAGACAATGGCAGGATCATGTTCTGCAAGAGAAGTCAATGAGAGCCAGTTTCCTTGATCCAACTTCCAACAGAGTATGTGGGTTGGGTGGCATCAACCACAGCCAGTTTCTTTCAAAATTATAGGAAAATTATCACTGCCTCGTGGATTATTGTCAACCCTCCACGAAAAGTGGGTAAATAGAAAAGGAGAGAAAATTGAGAGATCAACAACAGTAAAGGACTGACTAGGTGCATGAAAATAAGCATAAGAACTGCTACTAAAAAGAGAAAATATGTGATCAGAGAGCATACACTCTACGGAGCAACCCCTCCCATCAATATCAGCACTTCCCGAGAGGGGATGATGTCCATTAAAGTCCCCCAGGATTAAAAAGAGAGACAGCAACTGTTTAATGACAGCATCAAGGTCACTTCAGGCAACAGGTAGAGAGAACAAATAGTGATGGTAGGTCTCAAGGAAACACGGATTGCTACAGCCTCCAAAGATGTGTCATGTGGCAATGAAAGGTTGGGGCATGCTGATCAACCAACAGTGAAACCCCTCAATGTGCTCTCCCATCACACAGCCTGTCATTTCTGTACAAAGAAAATTGTCAAAAGGTGACTGTATCTGCAGGTTTCAGAAATGTTTCCTGTAAGGAAAGACATACAGGATGGCAGAAAGTAATCAGTGTTTTGATGTCATCCAGATTAGAATGTAATCCTTAAGAGTTTCATTGTATCAGGGTAGCCATTTTTATTTATGTGCAGGTAAATCTGGTGAGGAACCCCTCTGTTTAAGACCGCATCTTTTTTCTTTACTGTCTTTATTCTAGGGAGGTCTATCAACCTCCATGGATCCTGCCCTTGGTCAACTGGAAAGGTCTTTGCTGTCGGAAGAGGACTCCAGCAACTGAGGACGTGAGCAAATTATCACTTTGCATTTTGGGGTGGGAGAAGATGTATCCAAGGAAATGGCTGTACCCCAAACCAAAGGAAGTAAGTCTTTGGATTTGTTGGAATGTACATTAGGGACATACATGAGTGTTGAAGTTGATTCATCAACTTTTTTAACCATGAAGGTCAAAAGACTTTTCATTTGGTTTAAGAATGATTATTTTGGAGGCACAGAGAGATCCATCTGCATTCTTACTGTATTGGTGGAATGAAGTGCAGCAGTGTAAATCTGAGATGAAAGGTAGACAGCAACTTTCAGACCTCAGGGTAAGTAATATTTTGAATCGTTTTAAAATGCTGCACCTCTTTTTCTTCCAACCATTTAGGGCAAGAACAAAAGTGTGATGGGTGAGAGCAATTGCAGTTGATGCAATGGTCTGTTTCACACTCATAGGCATCATGGTCCTTGCCGCAACAATGAGAACATGTCAAGGAACCACGACATGATGTCTTCAAGTGACTGAACTGCTGACAACACTGGAAACCTCAATAGATATATCCCAATTGTCTTTGAATGCAAGAGGAGTTTACTGTGTTGAGATGTGGATGTTTCTATCAGTATGTCAAAGCAAGGCTTTATTACTGACTTTGGAGAGCCAGCAAGTCCCTCTAGTCCACTCTGAATGGAAAAGGGAAAAATTTGCCCTAAAGGTTTGTCTGAAAGAGAACATAGTATAAGAAAATGAGGTTCAGATGTTACAGATGTTGAAGATTGCTGCTCAGAAACTTCAAGACATGGTTGTTTACCTATGGACAGTTTTTCACTATTTTATTTGAAGGATCCATAAGAAAAAAAGGAATATTTTAGTGCCCACTGACCCCACCCACCATGGAGCCCAATGAGGGGATGCACTACAAAGCCAAACAAAGACACTGCAGCAATGTCAGGGTTTCATGAGCACTATACCCAAACACCAACATCTGACACAATGTCCACAACACCTGTTGAAAACATCCAACACTGGTACTTGGTTGACCCTAGTCCAAGCAAACCAGCCAAATGACCCAAGGGAGGCCACCCATCTTCAGGAATTCTAGGCCAAAGTGGTGTGTTGGAGTTGGACACCTCAACAACCAGGATCATCTTCTCCCTTTCAACGGTAACCATAAACAGCAAATGTGGGTAGATGTTTAGAACCCAGTGGAAGAAAACTGAAAGAACAGAGCCTTCCCTGGGAGGGTCCCCTCACTGAATGTGGTGTGAGTGGGCCCAATATAGTAAGTACAATGTTCAAAAATAGACTTTGAATGCTACCTAGATGATTGATTTGTGCTACCACTGTAGAATTTTTAAAATAAACATCACCAAACAGTATCTGGTAAGAGAAAGAAAGCGATTCAAAGCCCAAATGACTGCAAGGATCGTGAGGATGTTGATATGCAAGAACTTCTTGGTGATTGATCCACGCACCCCAGTTCTTAAAGGATACATCCAAAAAGACATAAATCTGAATGAGAAGGTGTTACGTTTTTTATTGCAGACTGAACGCAACAGAAAGACACAGATAGCAGCTTGTTTAATTTATTATAATTATCTACTTATGTGATAGACACAAAATATATTATCTAATGGCAATAACAGATATCCAATTTCAACCATCAAAACAACTTACAATACAAAAAGGTACTGGCCTGTGCTTAATAATATGATCCAAGATAAGTGTCCAAATCCGAAATTCTAATCTAGGCGTTGAATTCAGTCCCACAGAGAAATTTTCGAAGTTTGAATGGGTAATTTCAAACAAAAGTTCACAGTCCAATTCCTATTGACTTTCAATATAATCTGTAATCCGACTGAATTGTAAAGTTTGACGGAACAAAATTTTTCACCGCTTTAGTCGCTCTAGCTCTATTCACAAATTCAGTTTAAACTTTCTCAAACAAGACAAAGTTCTTGACCCGAGTAAAAGTGGATGATTTCCTCTCTCGCATCGCCATCTGTTTATATACTATATCGCGTAACCTCCCAGAATTCCACAGCACAAACACCAGGCCAATACAAGTGATCAATCTATTTAGTTTTAAAAATTTCTAAATGAATTTTAATTAATTCTAAAATGTTACTTTAAATTTCACCGATTTAAACCTCGAAACAATAATATAAATATAGAATTATAAATAATAAATATGGGAATTCAAATACGACATTACATTATATTTACATAACATATGCATGACATTTACATAACACTCGACATGGTTGTCGTTTACATAACATTTACATAACATATGCATGATATTTACATAACAGAAGGTGAAAGCTGGAAGCCTGTCAATGTATGGACCTTGTCCAAACCACCAAAGCAGATTATCAATCAGGGTTTGAGGAGGGATAATGGGAGCTGCCAAGGGATCCCAAGTAAAGTTACACTGATCATAAACAGCCCACTGAAGGGATCACCCATGTACATGATCTAGAGAAATCAGTGACATCACTGAAAACCATATCAGCAAAGGCAATATAATATTGCAAGAAGAAAGTGAGGGAACTGAAAGTTCCATGGATCAAAGTCACTGGGAAAGAGGTTGAGCCCAATTGAGATGACTTATCCAATTTGATAAACCAGCTCATCTGAGCAGCCATTTGAAAAAGCTGATTGCTATGGCTGACCAACTCTAGTTTAAAATGAACCAGAAGAAGCTAATCATTCTTATTATTGTGGAATATCAGCCTGAAGAGCATGAAAATGATGAGCAAAAGTTCTGAACACCCAACAGAAAATATAAAAGGTAAAAAACAAGCCCAAAGTATAGTGTGAGAAAATGGTAAACAATACCATGCTGGACAAACCAAAGATACAAATGAGACAATGTGGAGACAGTTATGTGTAGATAAAACATTGACAACATCCATCTTTGTAACCGATAAGCCCACAAAAAATGCCCAGCATAGTGTGAGAAATAATTTCATGGTAACAAAGGGCAGTTGAACAAACTGATTGAGGTAGGATGAATTAGTGACAGACTTCTAGTCTCCAGGTTTCTTGGAAACAACAAAGAAACTGGAACAGAAACCCAGCAAAACATGTAGAATAGATCTGATGGCCTGCTGAGACAATAGGTCCTAAACTGCCTGCAACAGATGCTGTCCTAACATGGGATCCTAAGACAGATAGAAGAAAACAGGTATAGGAGAGATGGGAGACAGGGAAAAAAAACATGATCAAAAAGTATTTCAATGAACATGATGAACCCAATAACCATTGACAAAAAAAAAGCCACTAATGAAGAAAGTCAGCAAGTCAAGTTCCAAACCAGAACTCGCTAGTTAATCACCAATACTGTTAATGAAGTGACATGGGTCATCAGAGAAAATGACAAAATGAGGCACCCTGGAAAGGATTGGGAAGTAGAAGAACAAAAACTGGAACAGGTACCAATTTGGGCTCTGACTAAAAGAAACAGGCAAAAAGATTGGAAACAATACACTGTCACTGTGTTGATACAACTTAAAACTCAAAGAATTCAGGGATTGTGTTACATACATAACACTGCAAAAATGGAGAGGCACACATAAATCCTGAAGAAAAAATGCCAGTAAACGGATGCAAGTAAAGGTTACATATCAACCTAGAAGGTTCCAACAACAGAGAAACAATATATCAAAGTCAGAACAGTTGAAGTTGACAAACAAGCCAATGTGGGACAGAATGTTACTAGAAAACCTCTCAGATGGAAAGCCTCAGAGAGGAGATGGATGGTATTGTGCAAAAGAGTTGTGAGTTTAAGATGAAGGCTGGAACACTGGGCATGAGTCATAGCTATAAAATATTTGAGGATCAACCCTTAAATAGGTACAACAGAATCTAACAATTGTTGGGTCTAGAAAAGGACAGTCTGCATGATAATATATAAGAGCAAACTGGTCCAAAGCCCACTCAGATGAGACAGATATGCTAATCTCATCACTTAATTGTAAAGCAAACTGGTCAGAATGTATCCAAATATTGAAGGGGGAGGCCAAATGTTGGTGTGAAGGTAGGTAATGGATAAGAAATTCAACTGTACAATATAGGACTTGCTTGCCCTAAATACACGATTGTAAAGCACTTCAGTTAGGAGTTATAAGCAACCAGAGAAACACACATTAACTAGCTTTTTTTTTTTTTTAATCTCAAATTAAATCACATAACCTTTCTTCAGTGCCTGTTTAAAACAATCAGAACATTAAAATGGCTAACTGAAGAAACAAAACCAAGTTAACTACTTTACATGATCATCTCATAGCTCTTGAAGATATGAAAAATTATGCTGGAAACAAAACAAGAAGACTTAAATAGTTAACACTAATATAGATGGGTATGAATTTTAAAGTCCTATTATGTTTTATAAACAAGCAAGGAAAGTGAACAAGTAACTATCTGCAAAAAGATAAATGCAAAATGATTAATCAAGTATTTCAATAGACCACTTCTCCAAACTACAAAAATCATCAAATGAATTTCACCCAGAAGATTCAAAATCAAAAAATAAGTTGTAAAACACAGGACCCGAAACATAATTTTACAAAGAAAACAGTACACAGACAACATGTACACATAAGGCTACATACAATTTAAGTGAAGTTAAAGGAAAAGCTGTCGTAATAAGTCAGAAAAATCTCTAACCTTTAAAAATCCTCTTACCTTAGTGCCATACTATCATACAAACTACATCCATACAAAACCCTACCAACATTGTCCATGGTAGAATTCATATTAATGAACCCTGTAAATCTTTTAGCATCACCTTGCAACTCCAAAAACATATTTATTCATTAAATAAACTTAACTACCCTGTCAGTTCTATTGCACCAAACTGTCACATCTTTACCAAACCTGGTTCATGCTTTAATTCTATACTGTTAACATTTTTCAACTTCTTATACTAAACACAATATTCATGCTCAAAAGACTTCTTCCAATCACTCTTGACCAATACTCAGAAACGATTATCTGATTAAACATGGACATCAAATCCTTGTACAGTGTACCTTAAAGGTTTGACAGCTATAAAGTAAAACATTATTTTAATAAGATTCCAGCACCTGAACCCTCTGTCTTGCTGTAGCAGTACTATAATGTAGCATAATCAATCCTATGAACACCATTTTGCTAACCTCTTTGTTGAATAGGGTATATTACATAAATGGTTGAAAACACAAATAATATAACTGATGCATCACTTTCCTTCCTTAACACACCTCTATCTGTTAAATCAAGGAAATTATAAACCCAATGATTTATGCAACAATTCACATAAGTGGAAAACTTAATATTGAAAAAAAAGACTGCATAGCAAAGAGAGTAAAACAATGCATCTATAAATATTAGTTTTCTAAAAAGCAACAAAAAAGTGCCTCATTTGTTTGAGTAACTATTATTGTACCCTATGCCAATATCTTTTCTTCAGTCACATTATTAAGCAGGTTCTATTTTATATTAAAAGTGGGATAACAATTAAGATAACCAAAACACATTATATTGCAATTCCAACATTAAAGAAAATTGGCCAAATATTTATCTAGTCAGACAGCTGATCCTAGTAATTCTACAGTGTCTCAACACCCTCAAAGTAACTTGAAATAGTTAAATGTTCATGTTAGAAATCTTTAATAATTTACTAAGTTTGCCCCTATAAATGTGATTTATAGCAGACAGAAGCACCTACTCCTGCACTCCACTGGCAACAAGGGTCTAGTTTTACTTGACTTCATCAATAACATTTTATCTTATCCAAGCACCATGCAATTCAAGTTTTACTCTAATCTCAACAAACAGGATTTTTTTACCTAATCTTTTGTGTGGTATCTTATTAAAACCTTTTTCAAAATATATGTATACCAAGTCCATACTCTTTCTACCATCCAGTTAATGTGAATCATCATCTAAAAATTAAAAATAGCAAATTCCTATTAGTAAGGTAAAATTTCCTTTTGGTGAATTCATTTTGGTTTTCATTCATGATATTATATTGCACTGAATAAGCTTGCAGGGATTCATTTATCACTCAAGATTTTCTCCTAAGTCAGGCTTATTTTTAAGATGGAGTGTGTTAAGTACGAGTTTAGATATTTTCAAAGTAAATTCAATTATCTGAAATGTCTAATAATTTTTTTAATGAGAAAATATCATTACTTTTAAGTTTAATAGATTCCACCTTGATAAAAATTGGTACACAACCAAAATCTTGCAAAAAAGGTTTTCATTATTCCATCGTGACTATCACAGAGGCAAAATGGTAAATATGCAAATCTATAAACACTAGAAACGGGCTTCTGATACCCACTGGGGCAAAGTACAGATAGCGAGATAACCCATTGTCCAGCTTTAACTAGACACAGATAAAATGCCTACTGCTGACAACAACAACAAAGTAATAATAATGGGTAAAAAGAAATCTCTATCTTTCCAACATTAAAATTAGAGCAAAGTTAATCAAAGAGTTAACTTACTTTTGGATCAGCTACATTTCAAAATGTAAATTACTTGACACATTAAATGTGATGCTCAACCAACCAGACGAGGTTAGTGCTCAGGTAACACACATACACAAAACTCTGTGTAAATTGTTTTATATTCAACTTTGTAATATGTCTAATTCTCCATGTCTACCAACATTATTTTAATTTACATAAAAACTTCCAAGTTCGAAGCCCTCTTTCCTATCTTTAATCTTTGAAATTAATCTCCTTTCAAACCCTTGTGCATTATATATTTGTCAAAACAACATCTCAGTACATGTTCTAATATCCATTAATTTAGCATTATTTTTTAAAGTTGTACAATTTTTTTCATCATTTATTTTATTACTGTTAAACTAGACTAGGTATCTCTATTATGTTGGCCAAGTAATTCATTTAACAACGCTATAGACGAGTAACGTAAATTGGCAATAAAATAAAAACGTCTATTAACTTCTAATGTAAATATAACTGCAATGTCTTTTGTTTTGTTAATTATAATAGAGTAAAATAAAACATATATCGTACTTTGTTATCGAAATACTTTACCTCAATAAATTACTACATTTCACACGCCTAACTACGAACAAAGCCTGAAAGAACTAAATATTTAATCATGGCAACATTCGTCGGTAACTGTGATATTTAAAAGGATACCTACCCGACTGATAATCTCGAACACTTATCATAGATCTTTTTAGCAGTTTGTCTAGTACATAATAAAATTACTTGTTATTAATTTTAATTATTTCTCTAAAAACTTGAGAACTCTTCAGTCATTACACAATGGCATGAAAAATACGTACTTAGTTTGTAAAGCAACATTTTATATTTCTATTTTTAGTTAATATTCTGTTTGTGAATAGTTTCTTTCTATCGTTTAGGGTGTGTATGTTTTCTTACAGCAAAGCCAAATCGGGCTATCTGCTGAGCCCACTGAGCGGAGTCGAACCCCTGTTTTAGCGTTATAAATCCGTAGCTTACTGTGGTACCAGCGGGGAACCGATTGTTTAGTTCAATGCTTTTTATCAAAATATTGCTTATGTAGAATGTGTTCCGATAACTGTTATGTTAGTTGTATTCAAAATGGCCTGAAGTGTGGTTGGTATACTATTATTATAATACATTCTTCTAATTTAAAAAAAAAAAAAATGCTAAAAGATAAAATTGAGAATGTAATATATAAACATCTAATTGGCCAATACTAATAATGGCTTGAAGAAAGACTTAAACTGTGTGTTTTCTTTTAGCAAAGCCACGTCGGGCTATCTGTTAAGCTCGCCGAGGGTAATCTAACCCCTGATTTTAGCGTTCTAAATCCGGAGGCATACCACTGTACTAGCAGAGGGCAAGACATAAACATCATAGCAATACTATCTAGCCACACTATACTTATTTTTCCCGTTGTTGACGATACGTTTCACCTTTTTGGTTTGTTTTCGTTTCCTGTTTCGTCGTCGACTACTCGAGCTGATCAGACGTTCTTCTCTATTGTTCCATAGACGTCGTTTTTATTTAGAATATTTGATTCTTCTTCAATACCAGTCCTTATCAGAACTATGACTTGTTCGTGAATGAAGCGCCAAAAACGTCCTCATGTTACCGGTACAGCGGTTCCTTCATTCACAGCTCTAGATAGTAAGAACGCGTAGTCGAGCTTCCAGAAAATCCGCTAATAATTCAGGCCACTTTTCAGAATCTGTCCTGAATTCCTCGCTCTCTTCCGCGGAAGATATTGGCCCTTCTGGTACTACCAAGTCTCTGGCTTCTCCTATGTCTACTCCCCTTCCAGCCTCAACTCCCATCACCCCTACCAAGTCTACACCATCCAATATTAGTGAACTCGAATCCAATGTAAAGCCTGATAAGACTACTCTTATCCGCCTCCACCACTTCTACTAATACTAAAAATCCCTCAGCAATCATTATTAAAGGCGTTCCAGCCACTTATCGGCTGCCTGATATCGCACGAGAGACACTTAAAACCTTCCCGGATATTGAATTATCTGAAATAACAAGAATCCCAAAAGGAGGAATAATAGTTAAGCGCTTTCATCCGAGGCACTATGCTAACTTACTCTCTTCATGGCCTGGTTCCCCCTTCAAGGGATCCGAGATTTCCATGCATGTTCATGGAGACTCTCAGAACAAATTTCAAGTGGTTATTGGAGCAATTACTCTCGACATCACCCTAGATGAAGTCAAACTCAACTTGTTGCTATCAACACCTGCTCCCTCAGTATTGACAGAATCAAATCCTTTAAGATTAGACAACCGACCCACTCGTGAACCTTGCCCTTCAGAACCAAACCATAGCTAACAACCTCGTTGCCAATGGAATAACCCTCTGGTTTGCCAAATAATCCATTAATTCTGCTAAAACTTCGCCAGTGATGCTGTTCTTCAGTGTTTTAACTGTCAATGCTTTGACCATAGCAGTACTACCTGTAAAGCCTTTCCACGATGTGTTCGTTGTGGAGGCTTACAGCTTGCAACAACTGGCAGAGGCCCTGTCAGGAAACCACGTGTAGCAACTGCAACGGTAAAAATGCAGCCTCCTACCATGGTTGTCCAAAATATCAACAAGGCTCGGACTTAAAAATTTGAAACTTGGCAAACCTGGGTCCTCTATTGGACATCTCAATAATTTCCTCAACCTCCCCACTGTTAAAAATAACTCCGTCAACTATGCCAAAGCCCTGAAATTTCAGAACACGACCTAAAACCAAACAGGAGCTCAGCAACCTTCGAAGTCCACTCCCAGGAAACCCAAAGGTTTCGATGCAGCTTTTCTCGAGAGAATTGCAGCCTTATCGCTCATGTTGCTTTGATGGAAAACAACTTTTAGTCCATCCACCAATTTTACTACTGGATATGCCTCTCAACCATGTTCTTTCTAGATCTCGGCAACCGTGAACCTAGTGCCTTGCATCACTATATTCGAGGAAGAAGGGTTCAAACTTCCGACAGATAAGTGGTATGGTTTCCTTTTTAGATAAAAATAGCCAAGGTGGCATCCACTATAAGAAATTCGAGCTTATGCAATAACTTAAACTCTGACATCTCCATCAACGAAACACTACTAAATAGTAACTATATTTTCACCGTTCCTGGCTATAGAGCTTTCTTTGTCCCTAATTCTGTCCCCGACAGAGGACACCTATGCTATAACTTAAACTCTGACATTATCTCCATCAACGAAACACTACTGGCCCGGCATAGCTAAGCGTGTTAAGGTATGCGACTCATAATCTGAGGGTCGCGGCTTAGTATCCCCGTCGCGACAAATCATGCTCGCCCTTTCAGCTGTGGAGACGTTAAAATATGACAGTTATTCCCACTATTCGTTGGTAAAAGAGTAGCCAAAGAGTTAGCGGTGGGTGGTGATGACTAGCTGCCTTTTCTCTAGACTTACACTACTAAATCAGGGACGACTAACACAGATAACCCTTGAGTAGCTTTGTGCTGCTTAAACAAATGAAACACGACTAAATAGTAAATATTTTTCCACCGTTCCTGGCTATAAATTTTTTCTGTCCCCAACAGAGGGATTGCCACATTATATAAATTTCTCTCTATCTCTCTGGTATTTGGATATATTTATTTGTATACCCCGGATGGTCAGGTACACTAAACCTCTTCCTCCATTTTACAAATTTAACATGAACATTGAAATTTTGAACTCTCCCGCTCAGCCATGTAATGAAGCCACACAAGCAGAACCAACTCTCAACAACTTTCTCCTATCACCCTAGTCTTAATACGTACATGTTAACCCCATGCAACCCACTAACGTTTCTTTATTACAAGAAGCCCTTTCTATACATAAACACACTATAATCTTCGGCAATTTAAATTCATAGCATAAAGAGTTCATGTCGTTCCAACAATCGTAATGGACTTATCATCCGTAATTTTTTACGTTCTAACAACCTAACATGCATCAACAACGACCACCCAACACACACACATGTTAGCGGTTCTCAAGACATTCTCGATCTGGTCCCAGTTACCCCGAACATCATACTTTCAACCTCCAAGTTCACGATCAAATCGGTGGTGACCACTTTCCTTTGTCTTTTCGTTTATTCGATAGCTCTACCCTTGATCCCCCCCCACACAACTCCCACCTTTAAGTTTTGTAATTCCAATTGGGAAATCTACAAATATATCTTATCTAACACTCATTTCAATGTTCCTCCCTAATCTGTTGTTCCCAAACCCTTGACGACCTCGTTCACAAATTTACCAAATCTATTATTGAAGTCTTCGAATTCATTTCCCCCATGAAAACAGCCACAGGCTATGCACACAAAAAATCACAAATCCAACAGATCCGATCAACAGCAAGGCTTGAGAAGACTGTGGGCATTTTAAGGTTACAAACAAGATGGCCTACACATTTCGAGATCTGGTTGCTAAAGTCTTTAACACTTGTATTATAGACTTTCACCATGAAACTTTATATTTTAAATTATTTACATTATTAGCATTCTTACATATATTATTTTAATACACTGTATATCATATAGCAATATTTCACAATTATTCTTCATTTCACGTTTTTTTTTTAAAATTACAATGAATTTTATGAGCACAAAGACGGACGTGGTTTATCAGTTTTGTTTAAGTATACCTCGGCAATGCTGTTTGTATCAAATATATTTTGTGCGATAATGTTTATTTATATATTAAAAATAGAGCTAATATCATTTAGAACGATACCACTATTAGGTAAATCAATCGTCGTCTTTTATTGACAAAATTACAAACCAATTTTGAAACAAATAAACATTAGTTTAAAAAATATTACATTTACAAACAATAAGTTAACATTGTCTTTCTCATAAGATGAAACATTAGGAGCTTAAGAATAAATCGATAAATGTAATAGACACGCTTTATCCTCTTACTAATACAGACAAGAAATATTTGTTTTATCTAATGAATTTAACAACTGCTCATTACTTGACAAATTGAACTCCTTATGTTAAGATTTTTACACCACTGGATCTCGACTCCTAAAATTCATAACCACATTTATGAAAGATGTCGTTTACGTAGACGTTTCGTCACTACGTAATCAACACTTTAAAACACTAACCAACCAATCAAACAACATCATTATATGTCTAAGAAAACAACAGCAAGTAACTTATTGGGAAAACGTTTGTCACTATCACTGTCACCCCTAAAAGCTCATCTAATCTGCGTGATCCTTCAAACTATAGACCCATTGCCTCATCAACACCCTGGTTAAACTACTGGAGAAAATTATCACTAACAGAGTTACTTTCTTTGCTGAATCCAATAACTTTCTATCAAACATTCAGAATACCTCCCGGCACAAACATCAAACCGCTGATCACCTTGTTAGACTCACAGAACCCTCATTTCAGGCTTTTAATCGGAAATAAGTTGTCGTTGGCGTATCTCCATGTCAGGCGCACCTTCGACTCTGTCTGGCATAACACTCGTCTTGATAAGCTGTTCTCTATCAACATCCCGAATACCTTTATCCGATGGATCGCTAGCTTCTTAAACAACCGCTTCGCCAGAGTTAAAATCAATAATGAACTTTCCCACACGTTCTCCCTACAAGCTGGAGTCCCCAAGACTCGTGCTCAGACCACTTCTATACATCCTATTCGAGAATGAAATAATTTTCCCTAAAATAACTCATGCTTCTCAATATGCTGACAATATCGCGTCCAAACTACCGTCCACGCCATCACACACTGGTGTGACGAATGGCAGGTAGCACTGAATCCCCCAAAATCTCAAACCATCTTATTTTATATATACTTTAAACAAAAAGAGAAAAGAATGCCTAAGGAACTAATCAAAATTCACGACACAACGCTCTCCCTTCTTCAAGTCTCTTAAAATTATCGGTATTTACTTTAATTCCATAGGCCTGGCATGGCCGAGCGCGTTAAGGCGTGCTCTCGTAATCTGAGGGTTGTGGGTTCGCGCCCGCGTCGCGCTAAACATGCTCGCCCTCCCAGCCGTGGGGGTGTATAATGTGACGGTCATTCCCACTATTCGTTGGTAAAAGAGTAGCCCAAGAGTTGGCGGTGGGTGGTGATGACTAGCTGCCTTCCCTCTAGTCTTACACTGCTAAATTAGGGACGGCTAGCACAGATAGCCCTCGAGTAGCTTTGTGCGAAATTCCAAAACAAACAAACAAACAAAAACAAAACTTTAATTCCAAATTATCCTGGACGACCAACATTAACGAAATTGCATCTCTCATTAGCCACTGCATCTTCTTCCTTCGAAGGATCAGTGGCATGAATATAGGTTGTACCTCTCACACCATTATGTTCATCTATAAAACACATATTAGACTCCTGATTGAGTATGACTGCATTCTACTTTGTAACATGCCCGATTCTCTAAATAAAAAAAAACAACAAGTCTTACAATTTACGGCAATCAGGACTGCCCTTACACACCTCCCACTGTCACCTGGACAACATTTACGACATACCATTTATAAGAACACCACTTCAACTAACTACTAAATTTTATTAAAAAAAAAAAAAAGTAAACGGTAGCCCGCTGACAACCCAGTTCACTGATTTATCAGCCACCCTCTCCTCTTGGCAAATGCATATTTTACCGTTCAATACAATTAACCCAATTTATTAATGTTGTTTTAACTGATTTTAGTAATGTTTTTTATGTTTAATTATCCTTTCTGTTTATATCTCAGGCACTAACCAATTATACCATTCGGCATCTGATTAGTGAAAGTGGGTTTTTCTCGGGGTACTTTTGTTTTCCCACATCTAAATTACCGGATATTAGGATTTTCAGGTCCCTTCCCTTTATTTTTTATTAGCTCAGTATTTAACCTCTCGCAGACCTTTGTCACCAACCAACGGTGCAAATTCGTATGTTTAACCTTTTTTTAGGTTTCGCTGATAACCACCTGCCCACCATGAATTATAACTTCTAGAGTAGGGCGAAGAAAAGGACTCTTCTGAGCGTCCTCAATTGCTTTGCGTTTCTCCTTGAGGCGCAGTGTCAAACCGGAATTCCTGCCACTCTTTTTAGTTTTTTAGATACGTTTAGCCGTTTTTAGGAGCTCAACCCAGATTTCGAGTTAACAAGACATGTGATTTTTGTTCTCCAAACACGATGTTCCCGCAGCCAAGACACGCCACACCAGTCATACTCGTGATCCTAGATGGACAACCCCTGACATTTTCTTTGCGACTAATAATTCTCTTCGTCACAAAATACAAGCCAGGCATTAAGATCAACCACACCAAGACCAGAATCCTTAGCTGTGATGGTGTTTTTCTTCAGCCCTCTACTACAGTTGATCTATCCTATATGTGCGAACCATGGAATGCTGAGATTAAAGTCAGTTGTTCCACCACTAAAAGTTCCAATAACCTCTTCTCTGTGTTTCTTAAGGACGTTGACCCTTCCATCTAACCAGAATAAATTGAACATATTGTGGAAGATCTAACCAAAACCAAACTACTACTTGCTGTCCACAGAATACACTCAAGAACTGCAGGCCACTCATTTCATCAAAGTCGTGACTTCTTCAAAAGCCATCGCCGACTACATTCTCAGTAATGGTTGTTCCTTTCATTTATTTCATTTTAAAGCAAAACATCCATATATCCAACCAACCAAGACTCTATCACAAGAAACAATAAAAAAATTCAAACCTTTTGTTCCAAGCCGACATCCCGTCTGCAACTGTCAACAATCCACCTCCTAACCTCCAAGTATCCTCACTCGAATCCAACAAAACCACACAGATAACCACAGTAAATAAAATATCCTAAGAAAGCCAAACTTCATCCACGCCGCTTACTAGATATGACGCCTTTATCTCGACTGACAGCCTTCACCTAACATCCCAGGAAACCCAAACAAAAATCCCCAAGAAAAACGGTGCAATCTAGATAGACGACGACACCAAAAGACTTACCAGATCTACCCTAATAGTTCAACTAATCGAAGCCAAGCCAGCCAAACCTGAACGACCACGAATTCACGGGAAGTTATTACCTTTCAAAAGAAGTTATTTATTCGCCAGGTCAGACTAAAACCGTCAACAGCCATACTCGACACTGTTTCTGATTCACCTGGTTTTAAAGCTGCCCTGATTCCGTCAAGCTTCTTTTAAGTCAAATTTCACGTATCTATTTAATCTTATATGCTAATCATTGTTTTTTTTTCTTGCCCTGTAGTTGATTCTGGGCACGGTCAGGATAATTTTATTCTGCGCCCTGTATATTTTCTCGGGATACCTCTGTTTCCTCCCACAGCAAAATTTCCTTGATTGGATTCAAAGATCCCACCCTTTAAAAGGTCTATCTCTGGTAAATATAAATTTAAATTTAAACTCAAATAAATATGATCTTAACATTTAAGCTTAAACAGCAATCTTTTTTCATTCATTTTTCTTAAATATATCCTCTACTTTTTTGTGACTAAACAGAAGGGTTCCTACACGGCCTGAATTTCTTGCTCACGTCGTCACCCCAATTTATCTGCTCTTCGTCAGTCTAACTTCAGACTCAACCCATCAAAGGGTCCCTTCAACTTCACTTCTCAACTCTCCCCCGATTATCTTCTTGCAGGTCATGAACGTCAACCAAGAAAAGGAATATTATCGCCTAATCTCGACGAATCAAGTAAACCCAAAATTTGTGTGCCTTATAATCATTAGTTACGAGTGAGGTAAAGAGAAACGGCCGTTTCTGACTGCCTCTGGTTATTTTTAATTTCCCGAATGGAAATGAAAAAATAATTTAACCTAAATTACTATCAAAGATCAAGATACATTTCGTCGATAGGGTCTGGTTTGAAAAAAAAAGCTACCCAGACGATTGAATCCTCAACGCCCACCCCCACCAACTTAAAAATCTATCATGCCCTTATATGGGTCTCTGGTATATGGCTTTTCGGGATCAAGCCTTGAAGTTGTTGGATCCTGTTCACCATCAGAGCTTCAGCTCTGCATAGAGGTATTCTGAACTTTTCCATTCCTTAGTTTATTAGCTGAGTCTCATGAACCTTTTCTACATCTCCGCCGTTTGCAACTGTGTTCATTGTATGCTATAAAACTTCAGTCCTTACCACAGTATCTCACATGTGGTTGTGTTTTCCTTCCTCAGTGGGCCATTCTTTTTCTGCCACTGTATCTTTTGGCCTTCGTATCCAGGCACAGTTGGCTGAATTAGGTTTGTCCTTAGATGACTTTGGTGTCTCCAGTCGTCAACCTATCTCACTATGACTTATTTTTTAAGTCATATGTAGAAGATGGATAATCCCGAATTGAAGTTCTGTCTTCTATTTGCCGAACATCTTTCGAACAATCCTTCCATTCCCAGTTATACGGATAGTTCAAAATTAGGTGACTATTTAAAATCTGTCATGATTTGCTAAAATTTGATGGTTGTTCACAAGATTCCCTCTACAGTTTCTGTGTTTATTGCCGAATTGTATGTCATTTCTCTGGCCCTGGATCATATAAAAACTATGCAGTACGCGAACTTAGCTTTCTGATGGCCCTGGAATTGCTTCACTATAGTTCTCACCTTCTTCTCTTCTATATTTAGAACTGACTGGTCCATTTCTCTTTGTCATCAATTTCTCTTCATTTTTTAAATACCAGGCCACATTGGTATTTGCGGGAGCAAGCTCATTGATATCGCAGTTAAATCTGTCTGCTCTGGCGCTATCAAGGCCTTGCATGTCCAATACATGGGCTACAGCCCTTTATTCAAGAATCGGATGTGCACCAGTCTGCAATCGACCTGGAGTGAGCAGTGATAACTAGCTTTTCCAGATCAAACATTCTATTGAACTTTGGCTACACATTTGTCACAGATGTTTAGCTCATCATTTTATTTTATCTGGAACTGATGCACCAATGTGTGATCTGTGTGACACCCAAGTCGTTACGACCGTGAGTGACGACGCCATTTTACATATCTTTACCATGTTTTCACCCTTGATGTTTGATAGTATCACCATCGTCAATTTTAACTTTCCATTTTATATTTCAACCTTGATCTTAGATATGATTGAAAATCTTATTTCAAAAGTCAGTCATAAATTATCCAGTGCAATAGAAACCAAGGATTTAAAGGAACACACTGTTGAGAATAAAAATATAGTTTCATTTGTTAGCACGTTATTTATTTCTTCGGTTCTTTTCATACTCTTGACACAGCATGGCCAGATGGGTTAAGGAGTTTGGCTCGTAATCTGAGGGTTCCTCGTTCGAATTCCTGTCAACCAAACATGCTCGCCCTTTCAGTCGTGGGTACGTTATAATGTAACACTCATTCCCACTATTCGTTAGTAAAAAAGTATTCTAAGAGTTTGCAGGGGTGGTGATGACTAGCTACTTTCCCTTTTGTCTTACACGGCAAAATTAGGGACAGCAAGCGCAGATAGCCCTCATGTAGCTTTGTGCGAAATTCAAAAACAAACAAAACAATAAAATAAACTTGTATTTTGAACTCTACTTTGGAATATATAAAGAAGAACTATCTCTTACTAGCGGCATCAACTGTAGATGGTTTTGCGAATGTTTAGAGAGATCCTTTATTTTTCTCCCTTTTTGTTCTTTTAAAAGTGACTGATGTAATAGTTTCACTCAGAGAAGATTGGTCTTATTGTACAAGGATGTAATGATTAGTTATTTCAGTCATGTATTCGCTAGATTAAATTTCATGTTTTGAGCAAATAAATCCTGGAGAGCAACACGATATTTGTGTTTTGTATATTAGTGTGTGAATTATTACATATCAGGTAATAAAGATCGATTTTCACTCAAGATTACGTTGTATCGAATCCCTCCTGTCATTCTATAAAATTAGTACACTTGCATATGTTTAAAAACATAGATGTCGTAAAAGTGGAATCATAGCTCGTGATTTCTTTGGCCGTAGTTCAAGGTACATTTTGTGAATGTCTTGTGAGTTTTAATTTTTTTAAAGAATGAGTCGTCCTGGGTTTGCAGCAATCCTCCATAAAATTGAAACAGAAAAAGAAAAGTTTGATGCAATAAGTAAAGAAGTGTGGAGAAATCCTGAGCTACGTTTTGAGGAAAGACATGCTCATAATTTGTTAGCAGATGCTCTGGAGCAAGAAGGCTTCAAAGTTCAACGTAATTATATCCTTCCTACGGCATTTAGGGCTGAATATCCACCAGATAAAAGTTCGGGTGAGTAAAAGTAAAACTAAATTTTAGTAAATATATCGACTGTACCAGCAGTGAATATATTGTATTAAAATTAAAGTTCGAGATTTCAAAAGATGTGTTGGAAATCTGTTTTATTTTGCATGAGATTGAGAAGACTGTGAACATAATTTGATTAAATTTTGATTAATCAGAATTTTGTCTGGTCTTGTATAACTTTAAATGTAGGTTTAACTATTTAAATTAGGTATGCTTATTTATTGGTTTTTTTTCAGTTTTTGATTTGCAGTTTAAGTGTCTGATTTTTGTATTGTATAGTTTCTCATATTTAATTTCTGACACTGCTGTTGACAGAGTATTTGACGTTTTTTTTTATTCAGCATTGATTTTTAACCACTAAATTTGTGACAGAGGTTTGCAATTAGATTTACATTGAATTTTGTACTGTCCATTTCATGACATTAGAAGGAAGTTTTTTCTGTACTTATTTGTTGTGTATATTACTGCTGGGCATTTTGCTTTGAGTTATTATCGTACAATTTGGATCCATGGCCAATTACATGGGTGTTGAAATACTGATTCTTCTTCATATTAAGTCCCCTGCTGGTACAGTAGTAAATATATGGATTGACAAAGCTAAAATAAGGGGTCTGATTTCCCTCAGTGGACTCGGCAGTTAACCCGATGTGGCTTTGCTATAAGAAAACGCATACACTCTTTATATCATCATCATAAAACAGGTAATTAAGTCCTCTCCATTATTAAAGACACTCCACTCCTTTCATTTTTATATAAATGCATTAGTTCTGGCTGCTTTAGTAGAACTGTGGGTGAATGGGCCACTAAGAATTTGCAAGTCTGGTAAATGTTAATCTGTAGTTTGCATTATAGCATCAAAATTTAACTCATCTACTTTTAAAGTTGTAAAATTGTTCCATTTCTGAATATTACAAAAACTTGGTATGATATATTATGTTCACTCTGTCTATATATATGAAATTATTTTGGTTTAATGTGCAGTTATGTCATGCTTACAACAAGGATGTAAGAACTGTAAACATAATTTTGGGAGGATGCGAGTGTATATATGTTATGTATTTCAGACTTTTTTTTTTTTTTTTACAAGTAAGAAGGGGATTTGAGGGTGTGCTGGAAGCTCGCACAGTTATGTTTGGGGTAAAGCTCTTAAATTATTCTGATTATATCAATGTACAACAAGGTTGCATTAGAAAATATATCATTCAAACTTTTTATATAAATTAAAAGAAGAAAATATAAGTAAAAAACATTTTAAAGCAGTTTTTCTCATGTGGTAGATTCACAAAATTCAACACTTATGAAGCCCAGGTTACATAATTTAAAACCTAAAAATATTATTTCACTGAGTGTGAAGCTTTACATTAAGAATAAGTTTGAACATGCATATTCGAAAGTCTTGGTCATGTAGATTTCAAATATCAAACACTTTTAACTATTCTGCAAAAAAAAATGAAATTTACCTTAAGTGTCATGCTTGGGATAATAATATATGTTATATACACAATTAGGAATACCAAATTTTTAAGCCTTTGTGGACAACATTAATGAACCAACGTGTTAGTAGAATGTCCAAAATATTTGGGACACACTCCAAACCTGTTGGAAATATGAAGAACTGCAATTTCAATCTTGTACTTCTGTAAAGTGTTGACCAACTGTAATTACCAGTGGCAGCTTGTTCCAGAATTAGGATGTGCTTGAGTGTTACAAGTGTCAATGATGTGAAATGAATATATCCAGTAGGTACAAAAATAGTGAAACAAAGGTATAGTATGCTGCTTATTGTAATGATTGACTAAATGAGGTCATAGCTTGCTCTTATGATCATTGTATATATGATTAAAGCATAGTTGCCTCAGGGATTTTCATCTATTTCATTTTATATTGACCAGAAGAAAATTCTGGGCATAAAATATTTTGATACATGCGCAAACAGAAACATTAAAGAGTTATTAATAAATTCTGTAGTGTTAAATAACTTATAACCAGGAATTTCAGAGTAATTTGTATTATTAGTGTTTTCCAAATGTAACTTCATTTTAGAAATTCCAATTACATTTGGTTTCCATTTCAGTTAGTCCTAAACTTATCCATTTTTCTTCCTAATATAACATGTTTGTCTAGAAATCTGACTGGCTTTAAATTAAACTAGAAGATTGGTGAATGAGGGCACTGGCTAGACTGGAATATTGAAACAACTAGGGTAACAAGAAGTTTAGATCTTTTCACAGCTTTTTTGAAACAACCTGCCTAAATGAAGCCTATATGTAGCGCACATTTTATCCATATACTCTGAAAACTATCCCACTTGTCCATCCAGTACATCTGTTACTGTGAATGTATCTGATAATCTTTTAATTCAAATTTATTGACTCATCTTTGAAATATTAAGGCCCTTTTTTGTTCTTATGCTGTGAACAGCTATATAACAAGGTTCTGAAGCATACATAAGTTTATCTGGAATTCTTTACTTTTCCATGTGATTTGCATGTTGAGGGAACATTTATAAGTCATAAACCAGATAGTTTTTTTGATGTTAACTTCTCAAGGTATTTTGATACTAATGCTTATACAAATATTGTCAGTTTAATTACTGTACCTCTAGCTTACAAGAAAATCCAGTAGTTGCATCATCAGCCCTCTTTGATCAGTAATGTGTGTGGACTGTTAACATTGATTTGCCTGCTGGAAGCTCTAATATCATGGTTTCATGGTCATGTGAATGCTCACGTTATAGTATGTCAACTATTGCGTTTTGCAGTAATGTATAAGAGAATCATTTTGCATGGGGCTATTCATTTTCAGGCCTATATATTGACATACATTGATTTGTCACCTAGCTCTAATTTTGGGGAAGCTTTTGCTAGTTTTATTTTTATTTTTTCTTTGGTATGTCATTTTAAATCTTCAATCATTCAATCAGTTTGTTACACTGGATAGTTTTAATGTTAGTGTTACATAACTCCTACTGCTGGTCCTCTCTCAAGTTCTTGGCCACCAAAGTTTATGCTGTAGTTGATTTCACCACTTTACCATTGGTCTGTAGCATTTTAAACTTTTTAATGGTGAAACAAACTGTGTTAAAAGAAACTTCTACTGCACATGATGTACAGACAAGGTTAAATCCAACTTGTGTTTTTGGAACAAAAGAAAAAATACTTTTATGCCATATCTAGTATCATCAACCTGCACAATATACAACAAAGGTATAATTTAAAAATACTAAATTAATGTAAAAATTAATATTGATGTAAGCTTCAGTCTGAATAAGCTCAGGTTCCAAATATGACTGCCTGTCATAGAATAGTGCAAATAATAAAAGCATTGCTGAGAGAATAGATATAAACTGAGTCTGTGAGAATATAAAGCAATTCAAATTTTACCCTAGGTATTTTATTAAGTCATCCATTTAAAGAAACATTTTTCAAAGAGTAACAGGATCAAACACTGAAACATTATTATAGAGAAAACACTAATGCAACCAATGTTTAAGTCAAATTTGGTTTAAGATAAAGGTAATAGAAGTTGACGCATGCACGCACACACACACACACACACACACAGTTTACAGCAGGTACAACTTGTTCCAAGATTCTTCCATTGATGTTTCAGAAATGAAAGACATTTATCTGGTAATTTGAAATTAAAGTCTGATCAATTAGTATTGTGGAAAGTAAACCAACATATTTCCAATACAAAGCTCAAAGTTAGACAAAATCCTTGGAAGCATTTCTCTTAGATTTTGTAATTTCATATTCAAATAAAAAATTTAAGCACCAACTGAAATGTTCTTAGTTTTATAGCTTTAATTATTCAATAATGTGCTTCATTGATATTAAAACAAGTACAGTTAATTTGCTGCCTTCAAGTACTAATTAAGATGGAAGTTTAAAAGAACATTTGAACAACCCTCTTTTCCTGTAAGCAAAAACGTTCCAAGTACCAACTACAGGAAGCAAGAGATATACATAGAGCTCAGCTTTAATAAGTGAAACATGACATTTAATGCCAAAAACATAAAATCTTAAAAATAAACTAATAGAATAATGACTTTTATAAGATAGTACTAAATAAGTATGTCCGGTTTACATGCTATCTTTTCTCAAGGTATTTATAGAATATGCAGAACAAGGTCATAGATTTTTTAGCTTTATTGAGCCATCTGTATAGTTGAATCCAGTGGTTATGGTTTTCTTAGGCTGTTTTAATTTTATTTGCTCTGTTTTTTGGATTTAAAATTTAATTGGGTTGTTTTCTTTGCCATTTTATCATCCTTTTCATATTTCATATGTAACATGTGGTATAGTTTATCATTCAGACACTCTCAAGTTTAAAGAACTTTAAAAAACAACAAATTCAATAAAAGTTCAATTTATTTTACAGAAAAGCAAGTTCAGGTGGCTTTAATGTGTGAATATGATGCACTTCCCTCCATTGGACATGCCTGTGGTCACAATTTGATAGCTGAGTCTAGCTTAGCAGCAGGATTTGGAATTAAAGCTGCATTGGAAACGGATCCTAGCATTATAGGCAAGGTAGGGCTCAATTCCTCAATTATATAATTTTTATTAGTGATTCAAAAAGTTATTCATTTTAAGACAGAAAAACATTACTTTGGTAAGCATAAAACTTGTTTTTTATATTTAATAAGTTATGAAGTGTACTTGTTAATTTGTTTTAAAAAGGTGTAATTGAAGTTTTGATTGGGCTTGGCCTGGTGGTTAGGGTGTGTGACTCACAAGTTGAAGGTGCCAGGAAGCTTACTTTTTTATATTATATATACGTAGTTAGAATGTGTGTGTGTGTGTGGTTGCTGGGCTGAAGATTCTTCTGCAACTTTTTGGCAGTAAATTTGAAAAAATAAATGAACAGCACTCTAATTGTTTTTAAAATAATGTATACATATTTGTAACAAGTTAAATATGTATAAAGCAAATCTTTTACACTATAGATGATTGTTGGCATGTCAAACACTGTATAGTTCTCTTTGAAACAGTCCATTTAGGCCTATTCAATTTCTTTAGTTTCAATTGACAAGCTAAAATATTTTTTTCTGTTGGGAAACTCTCTGAGCCTGGTTCATTTACAATTCTTTGAGTTGCCATGGTTGTATCATATGCTTCTGAAATTGTCTTCTCCTTTTTTGAATTTAGCCCTGCTTTTTGACAAAGTTGATACAGAAAGATTAAATTATCTTAGAACTCTCTTTGAAGAAATAAACTATTTTTCTTATCTGTTTCAAGAAGATTAGTCTCACTGATTTATCTACTGTTGGGCCTGTATTAATCATTAGACCTTCTTTCCAAATCATCATTGACTAATATTTCAACAATGCACTTTTTAGCTTATTTTTTGTCATGGATTTTTTTAACCTCCAGTTTTAAAATTTTGGCAATTTCAAGTAATTCACTTTTGGTTTGTTTTTGTAGTTGATTGAGGGAGGGTGATTCTAAAAAACCTTGATAATCAGACATGATCAGATCTTGTTGGCTTTATATATAAATTGAATTATTATTTGAATTTGTTGAATTTTCTCTCTGACTCGGATATCAAAAACAAGTCCTCAATTTATTGTGTTATGTTTTATAATTAATCTCGTGAATATTTTTAACCTATTATGATTTCAAATTAATTTCAAGTTAATTAAATCTTTATGTATCAAATTTACAATATTTGCGAACAAGATTGATACACAAAACTTTATTTCTTAACACATATATTTTAATGTACAAAAAACAAAATTTATTATAAAGATTACAAAGTTAATATAAATAATTACTTGCACACAAGTTTTACAAACACACAAACAATGTTCAGTCTTCTCTCTCATCTGGAACTGAATATTTTATCAATGGTCTAAATCCACAAGACACAAATTACTTTTGTGTTTATACACTGATACCCTTCACTTGATGGGAGGCCTCGCTAGCTCTATTCTTATTTGGCCTAATCCAGTTTATAAGCTCACTTTTTATTGAGGAAATGTCTAATGTTCTTGTAGAAATACTGATATCTGAAGTTGACTTTTTGATCATTATGAACCATTGAACTTCACAATGTTCCTGGTCAAATTCTGCAGTTTTCTGATTACTAAGTATTTATCTGAAGTATAGTTTCCAAGGATTATAGTATACTAACTGTAGCATAATAGTAATATTCTTTACTGTCTCTTGGCATCTTGTGATGGCTTGCTTTTATATCCCAATCGCACAATATTCTTAAATGTTCAACAATAATTGAAGATGTGCAATTTTTTTAGTGATTCAAATATTGCAGATTCTTACTCTCAGGAATCTTTTACAGATTTAAAGAACAGGTGGAACATGCACAATACACATCATATGCACTAAGCTGAAACAGAAGTAGGTATTAAAATAAATGTACAACAGTAAATTAGGTATGTATTATACAGATATGATATATTTGCAAACATATGACCAATAATTTAAAAGAATTTCATCTGGTTTTCAACATACTCAGTCAGAACATACTTTAAAGCTGACTTTCTTTCCTAGCAAAGGAAGCAATAATTTTATAGACAATCTATAAAACAACTACATTCTATACACCATCATAGTTTTAGCATTCAAACTAAGTTAAACAATGAATAATTAAGGAAAAGCTAAAAAAAATGTGAAATTATCATCATAGCAGACCATTCTAAGATCAAAATCTTCCTTAAAAAATAGTTGTACTCTTTCATGTAAACAACAGGGTTGTAATTGAGACCTGTTTGAGACTGAGGCTTTATATATATATATATATATATTGCATAATGAAATTAAAGCAAGATTAAAAAACACGTGCATAAAATGCATAATTAACTTGTTAATAACATTTATCTTTTACATCTTAACCCCATGGTGTTTTGTCTCCTCCTATGAAAAAATAAATAAATGAGAAAAAAATAAAATAAAAACAAATCAGCAAATGAAACTTAAACCTGTATTGGGTTCTGTAAATACTTTGATATTTGAAGCCAAACATGATAACATTAGATTTAGTAGACATGTTAAATATCAGACATAGTAGCTAACATGTGATGTTATAAGTATGTTATAAGTACACAAACCAGATGGAGTTCATATGAATTTGTAATAAGCCTATGTATAATGCAATGTATAGTAGCAGTTAAATATTAATACTGCATATTATAACTGTGGATTGAGGTACAACAATGTGGTTGTTGGTGACTTAAACAGAAATAAACGTTATTACAAAGATGTAGTTCCAAGGGGGATTTTAGTTATAAAACATCTTTAATGTTACATTGGACTTAATAATCTTGGATAGGCAATTGGATTAATACTGTTAAAACTTTTAAATTTAGTTGGTCTCATTTTCAAAATTGAAAAGCATCAGGATTTAGACTCGGAGGTTCAAGACCCGAAGGGGGGTCTTGACCTACAACACAAACAAATAAACTTGTTTATACCTCTCCCCATATCAGAAGTATAATCACGTATAAATAAATCCTATTTGCCTGTACTATTACAGTATTTGGAAGTCCAAGTTAAAAATAGTAATTGCAGCTAATTCTCATCTATGATTTTGGAGTTCAATTAAACAGGATACTTTAAAACATTTGTCCATCTATCCAGTTAATTTAACTTTAGTAAAAATATTCTTGAATTGTGGGGGGTTGCTGGACACAGAATATTAGTGCTGGTATGCTGTATCTGAGATTGATCTGAGTGCTTTGATATTTACATTAATTTGAATTCTGTATAGATGTGAGGCTCACATGAACTGGATAATTGACAGACAGCAGATCAATAGCAAAATACCTTTTGAACCTGAAGGTTTAGTCTGTGAACACCTCATAAATACACAGTACTTCTTAAAGCATGGTTAGGGTCAATTGAAAAGGTTTAGCAAAGAGATAGTATTTGATTTCTTTCTCATCCACCTTAACAGTGTGTATTTTTCCCTTGGTTATTTGAACTACATGGAATATACATTTTACTTTCATCAGGTAATATTTTTGTTCTCATTCTAGCAAATATATACAGGGTGTTTGGAAAGTCACTGTGCAGTTTAGTCTGTTAAAAAATATACAAGTGCGTAGTGACTTTCCAAACACACTGTAGATGTAGGGTTTTCAAATTTGTGGAATATCAAAATTTTGATGTAACATTTTAATTTAACGTAGGCAAAGAAACAGGCTTTTTGTTACATATGTAATTTTCCAGATATTCAAAGATCTAACCCAGCTTGTTAAAGAAACACAGAATCCCTTTTCAGTCAGTGTGTAATAGTGCCAGGGAAGAAATTTTAATGATAGGTGATGCAAAGAACCTGTTTTCAAGTTGTAAATTTTCATTTTAATATTAATTGGATTTTGTTTGAGTGTTAATTTGACAAAGAAAAGTGGTCTAGGCTTACAATTTCAACGTGAACTTGTGTCGTAAATATTTGTTTCATCCAAGTAGTACTATTGTTTTTTTATTCATTACATACAATTAGTAAACAAACTAAACTTCTCAAATTTTTTCTCAATTTACTTATCTGTTGAGCTAGTTTAGGATGTTGTTATAGAGATGTTATTATTACAACAATATTTTTTCAAAACTGCAGATTTCAGAAATTAACTAACATAATGATCTTGTGACATATCCTTTTTAATTTTTTTTTATTCAAGTTAGATCTTTGTATATCAAAATGGCTGGTATGGGTATTAACACTTTTATTAATAAGGTATAGAACAACATTTTGACCTAGGAAGGTTGAAACATTGTTCTCTGCTTTATTAGTAAAAGTGTTAATACCCATACCAGCCATTCAGATATACATTTTTATTTCAAGTAGGTTTCTTGTTGTCAAGAAGATAAATCTTTGCTGAAATAAAGCTAAACTGGTTCTAGGAAGCTAATTATGTTTTCATTTGAATAATGCCTTTCACATAATAGCTCATTTGTGGCTAATTTTTTCTTTACAAATGAAAAATATAAATCTTTAAAGTAAACCATTTAGGATGAAAGTAAACTTGGTGAAGTTAATGTATAGTAAATAAATCTGTTTTGTAATGTGCAGATGCCTTAATTAATTACATGTGTATTACTTTAAAATTATTTTATTTAAGCATGTTTATTTCAAGCATCTGTTAGTATGGTTGCTTGGTGATATCAAGAAATTAGGACTTGTCATTTATAACACACACAAAGGTATTTTTGTTTTAATGTTATACAGTATGATAAGATAGGTATTTACATTTATATATGTATATGCTTAAGATTGAATAGTTATCACCCTGATAATTAATCTGAGCAGAGGTACTTATTTTGTTAAGCACTGTTTCATGTTTATTCTTCAAAACATGGTTGTTTTCATGCTGTACAGGTGATGTAATAGGCTCTTGAAGAAGGGGGTAGTGGAAAAATTTACCAGATTGGAGGAGGTGTTTTCAATGACATTGATGACACACCCTAGTCCAAAAGATTTAGTTCCACCCTTCTTTGTCAATAAGAGAGTGAGTGGAGTGTTTGTCATCCTGAAGTTAAGTTTATGTACCTTTATATACAGGTTATTGTGATAGGCACTCCTGCAGAAGAAGGTGGAGGAGGGAAGAACATACTTCAAGAAGGAGGTGCTTTCATTGGCATTGACGTTGCTCTGATGGCACACCCAAGTCCAACAGACCACTTATTTCCACCTTTCATTGCCAATAAGAGAGTGAGTGGGGTGTTTATTTTATCCTGAAGTTAAGTTTGTGTACCTTTATATACAGGTTATTGTGATAGGCACTCCTGCAGAAGAAGGTGGAGGAGGGAAGAACATACTCCTAGAAGGAGGTGCTTTCATTGGCATTGATGTTGCTCTGATGGCACACCCAAGTCCAACAGACCACTTGTTTCCACCTTTTATTGCTTACAAATGTGTGAGTGCTATTTTAAAATTAAATCTAAGTTTATTTTTAAAACAGTGCTGTTGTATTTTGAGACTGTAAGCTACTAATACATGGAAATTTAGCTACATGTAAGGTGCATGTGCAATATTTCAATAATTGATTACTTGATCTTTTCAAAACTGAAGATTTATGTACCTGTATGTGGAAGAGCAGATTTAGTAAAGAAGTGCAAGTGGATGGAAATTCACAAAAAGTTTAAAAATCAGTTATTAGTCAAAAATAAACTAAAGAATATCTGATCAGTAGGTACGGTTGTTGCATTGTTGTATGGTGTAAAGATTACAAAACATTTAAATACATCAGTTATCAGTCAAAACAGAGAAGAATGACAGATTAGTAAGTACGGTTCTTGCATTGTTGTATGGTGTTAAGATTACAAAATGTTTAAATAAATTAGTTAAGTGAAAAACAAACAGAATAATGTATCAGGATGGTTGGTATGGGTATTAATACTTTTACCAAAATAAAGCAGAAAACGTTTCATTTCTCGTCATTACGAAACAGAAAAAAGACTGAGTAGTAAGTTTGGCTGTTTCATTGTTTTGTGGTGTTAAGATTACAAAACAAGTATAGAAATCAATTAATAGTCAAAAACAAACAGAAGAAAATTTGAAAATTTCAAATATATTTAATATTCATTGCTCTGTAGCTGATCAATCGGAAAACTGGGGACACATTAAAATGGACATTTTCTGTGAATTAGCACAATAATTTATGTGATGGGGATCTGCTATAGAAAATAACTTTGAATTAGCACATGACCTCTTAAACATTATTTTTTTATCTTATAACTTACAAAAATTTTAACGTACAACTCAAGAGATCAAGTTTTATATTAATTACTAGAAATTGAAAGATGCACTATAGAGTCTGTTTTCTTTAATGGTCAAACATTAAGTGGTATCAGTGGTTAAAATAATTTTGACGTATTTGTATTTTTAACTGCAAGTAAATAACTCCATTTGTTGTTTTTTATGCAAGCATTGCTTTAGTGGTTTGTATAATTGATATTTTAGTTTCAGCTGAAGAGTTTAGAACTGTGGTGCACAAATTTTTTGAGTCAGGGGCCACAAATAGACTTCTTGTAACTGTTGGGGGCCACAAAAAAGTGAAGATTAAAATCGTCCCACAGTTGTTTCATACAAGATGGACATCACATTTAAAAACACAAATAACGATTACATCAAAGAGTTTGCACATTATTCTAAGAAATGTTATGATATGTCAACTGCTTCCAGATGATCATCAGTCAACTAATTGCGAGTGTTGTTTTTGTTCAGTTTTGTATGCGAGTAAGCCTGTTCACAGCAGTATGTGCTGCCAAACATGTGAGTGTGGACAAGTCTTTCAGATTAGCAAATGTATCAGGCAATATTTTGTAGAAGTCGAGCAAACTGTTTTCTCGGTAAATAGCACGCAGCTCATCAGTATGTTCAAGCTGATATTCTGGTGACAAGTCATCCATTGACACACTGAACGGATCAGCAAAAAGTTTCATCAACAATCTGCATTGGTCAAAGTCATGATACCGTGAGTTGAAGGATTGAATCAAGGTATCTACCTTTCCAACATAAAGAGGTGCATTAAAGTCCTGATTCTTCTG
This sequence comes from Carcinoscorpius rotundicauda, assembly GCA_011833715.1. NCBI lineage: Eukaryota > Metazoa > Arthropoda > Merostomata > Xiphosura > Limulidae > Carcinoscorpius > Carcinoscorpius rotundicauda. Next base: position 61,526,231 of record CM022400.1, on the reverse strand, counting down.
TATCTGTGACTGAAAATTGGGAAAGTGCATGAAGTTTCCTGATGCTGCTTGCTGCCAGAACAACTGCAATTTTGTCCTGAACGTCAATGTGATTTGCAAGCTGACAGACAAGTTGATTTTTTCCTTGCAACTTCAAATTCAGATCGTTCAAATATTGTCATGTTGACCAGAAAGGTCAAATCAACTTGCCATGCTGGATTAGTCATGAAAATCATTTCTGTGTCTTTGTTCTTGCTTCTGAGGAATTCTATCACCTCAGCAATCAACTCCCAGAATCTTCTGATCATCTTTCCTTGACTCATCAGCCAGTGTACTTCAAAGTGACACACAAGATCACCATAGTGTGAATCCATTTCTCCAAGAAGACTTCGAAACTGATGGTGATTGAGCCCTTGTGATTTGATGAAATTAATGGTTTTTGTCACTGATGCCATCAGTGCCTCAAAACCAAGTTCTTTACTGTACAGGTTCTGTTGATGAATAATATGGTGCAACGCTACCAACTGTCTGCTCTGCTTTCCTCTATGCTTCGTCAACAGTGCTACCAGCCTGCTACTTTCTCTGGTCATGGCTGGTGCTCCATCAGTTGTCACACGAGTTTTGTGAAATCATATGAAACACTACTAGACAATCGTACTGTCTCCTCAAATAGAGCAGACCCAGTTGTCGAATGACACAGTAGACAAATCATGTTATGTTGTTGAACAAAACAGTATTACACAGTCCAATCATCATGAAACTGTCAGTTTTCGTCGTCAACTTTTCTTTTATGATTAGCTGCCATTTTTGTTACAATATAATGTCAAAATAGGGCTCATAAGTAAATCTTGAAGAACAATTGGAACACGTGAGATTTTGTAATTACGGAAATATTACATCATTGCACCCATGATTAAATGCCTATGCATTAACGATATTTGCTTATTAAATTTTCTTTATTGCTCCACACAAATATGGAACCATCCAGTATCTAATCTAATGCATGTTCTTCTATGGCACTTAATCTTCTTGCATGCGAGAACTCTAAGCGAGTGAACTCTTTATGTTTGACTTTCTTGTTGGACATCACAGGCCACTTGGCGATTCGTCAAGGGCTGGACTTTATGCACCACTGGTTTAGATGTTTCCAATTTATTGTATTTTGAAACAATTTTTGATCATGTACACTGGTAAATAAAACAACTAATATATGTATTAATAGTAATAGACATTTTCATCAAAGTCACTTGTATATATATTTATCTGTCTTTTAATTGCTATTAATTATCATTAATAGATAACTGTGGACTACAAAGGGAAAGCAGCACATGCAAGTGGCTTCCCTTGGGAAGGAATTAATGCACTAGATGCAGCTGTCGCCTGTTATAATAGTTTTGCTTTCTTGAGGCAGCAAATCAAGCCGACCAATAGAATACATGGTATGTATGGAAAATATATTTTGATATTTTCTTGCATCTGAGTGATATGGTATCTTTTATTGTGTTTGTTGTTTTTATTTTCTCATATGTTGTGCAGAATGTTCTTTCAGCAGAATTTGATCATTTCTTGCATCTGAGTAACATGGTATCTTTTATTGTGTTTGTTGTTTTTATTTTCTCATATGTTGTGCAGAATGTTCTTTCAACAGAATTTGGCCAGAGCATGTCCTGATGGTTAGTGTATTGGACTTGGGGATCTGGGTTAAACTTAGACATGATTTTACTAAATACCTCATTTTAACAGAAAATTACAAAACCCTATAACTTAAGTGCTTTTGAAAGGTGGATCTTTCTTCATCAGAGGCAAATTGGGAATGTTTTTATAAATTAGGAAAGATTATTAGGTTTGTTTATTTGGGTAAGTAATAAAATATACCTGTACAACTCTGGATGCCAAGTAGTAGATTTGGTTGGTCCACTTGGGCTAGGGTCAACTGAGTATAAGTGTCAGACATTCTCAACAGGTGTTGTGGACATTGTGTATGATGCTTGTGTTCAGGTATAGTGCTTACAAAACCCTCGTGTTGCTGCAATATTTTTGTTTGGCACGGTAAAGCATCCTCTTGTATCGTAAAATGACCATCCATGGACGACTCTGTTGTACAATTACTATCACAGTCAGATTCTGTACCTTGATTACTAATTATGCATTCCTTACCTTAGAAATTCTTATGGCAAATGTCTCCCTTTTTTATTCAAAAGGGATAAGATGGGCTTACTAGCTTGCCCAAGTCTGCAAAGAAGTTATGCTTTAGAGACATTTTGAAGGAAACATCTTCACCACAATATACCAAATTCCTGTTGAAGTCAAAGGTCATTGGAGGTATACCCACTGAGATTACTCCTTATGCAACTTTGAATTTTTTCCCTTGGTGTGGATTCCTGTACATGGTGAAGGGATCTCCCAGGGGAAGTATTGTTCTTTCTGTTTGCCTCCTCTGGGATCTAAACACCCACCCATGTGTTTGCCATGTGTGGCAACCTGTGAAGGGGAGGAGAGGATCTTGGTGGTTGAGGGGTCCAAATCTAACACACCACTTTGGCCTTGAATTCCTGTAGACTGGCAACCTTTGGGATGCTCTCCTTGGTTCAGTCAGCTGGTTTGCTTGGGCTAGAGTTTACAAAGTAACAGTGTTAGATGTTCTCTACAGGTGTTGTGGACGTATCTGATGCTGGTGTTTGGGTATAGTGCTCACGAAACTCTGGCATTACTGCAGTGTCCTTGTTTGACACTGTAGTGAGTCCCCTTGTAGGACTCTTTTGTGGGTGGAGTCAGTGGGCATTGATATATTCATTTTCTTTTTATGGATCCTCTAAATAAACTTAAAAGTAGTGAAAAACAGTCCATAGGTAAATGACCATGTCCTGAAGATTCTGAGAAGCAATCTTGAACATGTGTAACACCTGTTGTACCTCATTTTCTTATACTACATTCTCTTTCAGACAAACCTTTAAGTCAAATGTCTCTCTTTCATTTAGAAGGGACTAGAGGTACTTGCTGGCTCTCCAAAGTTAGAAAAGAAGCTTCGATCTGGTGACATCTTGGTGGAAACATCCACATCTCAACACAGTGAACTCCTCTTGTATTTTAAAGCGATTGGGGATATACCTGTTGAGGTTACACATCATGCTACTTTGAATTCTTTACAAAGAGCTATTGATAAGCAGGATTTGAAGAACATCCCCATGTCGGAGATTCTCGCTGGTCTCTCCACCCAAGGAGTTTGTGCAGTGAGGCATATTTCTGCTTACAAAGATGGAATTATGATGATAAGTGTCCTCATTCTGACATTTACATCACCATGTCTACCTGCCACCATCAAGACAGGTTATCTTATTTGCATGGTATGGACATACATTCCAAACTCTCTCAGATGTTTCCGGTGTCAGTGGTTCAGTCAGTGTTGTGGTTCCTTGACATTTGCTGGTTGCTGTGGCAAGGAGCAGTATGCCTATGAGTATGAAACGGTCCCTCATTGCATTAACTGTATTTGAAAACAATTCATAACATTACAGACACTGAGGCTCAAAAGTTGCTGTCCACCACTTCATCTCGGAAATATGCTGCTGCACTTCATTTCACTACTCTGGGGAAGTGCTGATATTGATAGGAGGGATTGCTCTGTAGAGTGTATGCTCTCTGATAACAACCTTTCTATTTTCAGTTGTAGTTTTTATAATTATTTTCATGCACCTAGGCTGTCATTTACTGCTATTGATCTCTCAGTTTCCTCCCCTTCATTATTTTCTCACTTTATATGGAGGGCTGATAATAATCCACAAGGCAGTGATCATTTTCCTATAATTCTGAAAGATACTGGCTGTGGTTGATGCCACCCAACTCGGGTGCCCCAATGGAAGCTGGATCAAGCAAACTGGCTCTTTTTTTACTGCTCTTGCAGAACATGATTTTGCCATTGTCTGTAAGCCATCAGTAGATGACTGTGTGGCAGCAGTAACTGACTGTATTATGCAAGCAGCTGCTCAGTGCATTCCTGAAACCTCAACATGTTTTCCAAGATATCCTCATCCGTGGTGGAATCTTGCCTATCACACAGCATGGAAGGCTCAAAAATGAGTCTGGGATACTTTTTGTAGGTATTCCACACTCTTGTACTGCATCATTTTCCAGTGAGTCCGTGCACATGCTCGGTGGGTAAGATGTCAAAGCCAGAAGGAATCTTGGATTATGTTCACAATCATAATATCTTCTACCACTAGTTCCAAAGTCGTATGGGACAAAATTCGAAAAGTAAGTTGGCAATATAATTCTGTCCCCCTCTCGATCTTGCTCTCTGATGGCCAGGAAGTAGCAGATACTCCAGGTGAAAGCTTTTGCCAAATATCTAGCACTTCATAGCCATTAAAACTTAGGCAGAGTGATCACATCTTTCCTCTCAAGCTGATTGTCCCTATGACTATAACTGTTTCTTTGCACTGGTGGAACTCAAACTGGCCCTTCATTGGTCTGATAGTACATTGATTATACCTGATTATGTACACTATGAAATGCTGCACTATCTATCTCCTGCTTCTCTTGTATATTCTTCTGATTGTTTTTAATTGGATCTGGCAGGAGAATGTTTTTCTTTATCTGGTGCCAGGCTATTATTCTACCTTCCTCCAAGCCTGGGAAGAATTCTCAGATTTCTTCAAACTACCATCCAATTGCTTTGAGATGTCTCTGCAAGTTTTTAAAGAGATGGCCAATGCTCATTTTGTTTGGTCCCACTCAGTGTGGGTTCTTACACTGTCATAGATCTTAATGTTTGGGAATACATTATCCGGAACAAAAGAACAATTCTAAAGTTGTACGTTACTTTTACGATCATCACTGATTATACCAGAATTAGCTCTAAAGATGGTGATTGTTGAAATTTTGAATTATTAATTGTGTTTGGACATTTTCTCAGATTTTTAAACTAAAAAAAATATGTATCAGAGTTTGTGTTCAGTTCTAAATAACTTATTCAGGAACTCGTAATTGTTTTATCTCTTATAATGACAGATTTTTTTTTCTCTTGCTTAGCAATTATTACAAAAGGAGGAGATATTGAAGGTGTAATTCCTGAAGAAGCACAGATGAAAATTGTTTTCCGGGCAGCTAACATGGAGGATATGAAAAGTTTGCAAGAAAAAGTTATTGCTTGCATTTTTGCTGCTGCTACTTCAACGGGTTGTGAAGTGATGTACAACATTCATGAAAGAAGCTACAAACATCTACTGACCAACAAAGAACTTGCAAATACATACAAGAAACATGCAGAAGCAATGGGTATGTTCTGCACACTAACATGATGTATGTCTAAATTAATTTGTGTGTTGGTTTTAATTTTTGTGACTGGGACAAGTACTTGTATTGTGAAAAAATATGAAATGTCAGTGAAAGAATTTATACAAAAAAACAAAGTAGCTGTTGAGAAAAGAGTATGCATTCTTTATCATAAGTAATTTTAATTACCAAATTTAGTTAAAGTTTATAAATAAAAATGTATGTGCATCAGTCGGTGTTTTCATCCAGGTTGGTCACTCAAGTGTCTTTATACATTTCTATTCATCCAATTACCTTATTGGGTTATTTCTCTCATTCACTTCGCTCCTTGTTGGGTCCTCCTGATTGGGCCTTATCAGCTAGCTCAGGCTTGGTTTCCTTGATAATAGCAACTGCTTCTCTCTCCTCCTGACCCTTTGTTACTTTGACCAAGGCAATTATGTTTCATACTTTTCATTTTTCCTGATACTATACAGGTTTAATGTCCCCTGCTCTTACCATACTTGTGTACTCTTTCTAGATATGCTGCCCTCCCAGGCATCCTACCCTTCTGAATTGGGACATTCATGTGGTCCTTCATATCCTTACTTTATCTGCATTTAAACCATCTTCTTCGCATTCCATATTTCATCTCTCTTAAAATGTATTTCTAAGGTCACATTTGTTTACTATTGATGTTTGATACATCCCTTATCAGCTTACTCATCTTCTTTATTCCAAAGACCTCAACAGCTGGGGAGGATGGTTTTTTTATTTTCCTTCCTACCGTTTCCCACATTTACCTTTGACCATGTTCAGATAGGCTTTCGTGCCTAATCAGGACTCTTTGTTGTTGTATTGTTTATACTGCTTCCTTATGGAGTATGTGTTTGCAATTCTTTATTCCCTAACAATCCTCCACCCTTCATGATTTTTCACATTCTACCATTTCCAGTTAGATTTGTATTTTGGTTTGATTAGTCTATTGCTTTCAAGAATTGCTCCAGGTTTCCTCCCATCAAATTTGATGCCTCACTTTTTTCTTTGCTTCTTGTGTTTGTTCTCCAGTGTAGGAGATACTGGAATCTGGCATGTGGACCACACCCAATGCATTCATCTTTCACTATTTTCATCATATCAGTTTTCTCTGTTTATGTTTCATCTACCACCTGCAGCCCTTCAAAGTTTGGTGTAACTCTGACTGTTACATTTTCATTCATACTTTCCTTCTTTTCAGGATCCTTTCACTAGTGTTTTATCTCATGGGTTCCACTCTATGGTTAGTGGTACCTGCCCAGGTGTTCTTTAACTTTGAAATATACACTCTACAGCCATTTTGACTTATACTTTATCTTCCATGGCTTTGCACACTTACCATTTAAATAAAGTATTCCACAGGATCGCTTAGTAGTTCATGATCTTGTGATATTTTGCTTCATAAGCATGCCTGTTCCAGACCCACCCATTAACTGCATGGTTAAACCATTTCTGTCATGCCTCAAGTGAATAACTTGGTATGGTCAGTTTTTCAAAATATGGTTTGAATGACTTCATATGGGAGTCCATACCACTTTTTAGTTCCATATTGCTTAGGTGGTTGACCTTGAAGGTACTCCTCAAGTTAGATTAGGGTGGTGGTTTTCTGTGGGTGTAGATGGTGTGATATCCTCCAATGTGTGAAAACCAGTGACTATGGAGTGACACATCAGAATGTGGTTCATCCTTTCTGTAGGAGTCATCTTTCTACCTTTGCATGGATGTCAGTACCCTGCAGTAAGGTTTTGCATATATGGTGAATCAGTCAGCATAAGTCCTCACACAGATTTGTTGTTGTCTGTCTTTTGTCATCTATGGTTAGGATCACTTTCCTGCCACATTTTTTCTCGCTCGGATGTTCTCCTCTTGTTTTCCACCCTTATATCTTCTACATTCCACAATTGGACAGAAACTACATCTGACTTAGAAGTGGTGTGGTTGCCTTCTTGTGTTTTTTAAATCTGAATCTCATTTCTAGAGGTATCTTTTGGATGCTTTTTGGGGGGTACTTCTGTCACTCTCTTGCACTGGTCCTTCCTTATCAATGTGGTATTCTGGCTAATCTTGTGAATAAAGGTAATTATTGTATCAGAAATAATAGTTTTCCGATACTGAAATTGTATTTCCTAGAGGTAATTACCTCCATTTTTTCCACCCTTCCTTCCCATGTTTCTCCAGTCCTCACATCTGCCAAACTTCAAACAGTAGAGGAAATCATATATGAGCATGTCGTGTTTCTATTGGTGAAGAAATGACATGCAATTTGAATGAGAGATGTTGAAATCTTTCAGTAATGGGGAGAGCAGAAGGCTTGTAACATGTGGAAAATAATAATTTGCTTATAGAGGGCAGCACAGAATGAAAAAGCTAATGTTGTAAAAGTACCTCTCGGAAATACATTTTTAGAACAGAAAAATTATAATTTCTACAACTACTACACAATACTACATGTAATCAACTGTTTGAATATGAAATTTCCACAGTACTGTATACAATAATATTTGGAATGTTGGGAAAATGGTCAGGTTTAAGTAATTTTGAAGTACTAAACTTTCCATTCCAACATACAAATGATAGAAATAAGCTACATCAGTGTTTACTGCTCACAGCTTATTAGATATGTTTGTCATAAAAATGTTTTGGGGATAGGGGTAATACATTCACTTAATTTTCACAAACAATGTTTTCTAAACATGCATTTTAAACAAAATTCATTCAGTTCAGTGGGGAGAGGGCCAGACATGACCAGGTAGTTGATAAAAGAGTTGCGTAAGAGTTGGCGTGGGTAATGATGATTAGCTGCCTTCACTCCAGTCATACACTGCTAAATTAGGAACAGCTAGCATGTATATCCCTTGTGTAGCTTTGCACAAAAATCACACAATCAGTGAGAAATACAACAAAATTCTTGCTACAAATTTTGGGTTTAGAAGTTTTAAAGTGTATTGACCTTTTAAATACCTTTGCTCCTATGCTGTAATTCTTTGGAAAGTTTTATTTCTTTTAGTATCAGGTCATCCCTTAAGTAATGTCTGATTTTAAGTTCAAAAAAGAGAAAGTATTTCAAATGCTTTTAATGTTATTTAATCAATATTGTGTGTTCCATTATTATTAATTACTTCCTGCCAATGATTCACAAGCTTCTGAATGCCACTTCTATAAAATTCTTGGTTTGGAGAAAAAGAATGTAGAGTGGGTAGTTTTGACATCTTCATGTGTTTCAAGGTCTTTTTTATCAAGGTAGTTTTGCAAACTTTGGAATAGATAATAATCATATGGGGCAACTTTTGACACCTTTCCAAGCTGTTGCAGATGATTGTGAACTGTTGAGTGGGTTGAATTAAGCCTCTTTGCAAGTTCTTCAACTAGCAGCATAATCTTCATTGAATGCAGCCATCAGCAAGTCATCTTTAAACTCAACAGAATGACCTGAATGTGGCACATCACTTAAGCTGTAGTCACCTAATCTGAACTTCTGAAACTGCCTTCAACATTTTATTTCATTGAAAGACTCCACATCATAAACACCTTGAATGTTTCATGTAGTTTCTGCTACACTGTTGCCTTTTTTAAACTCGTAAAGCATTATATGCCTAATGTGCTCTTCAGACACATCCATCTTTATAAGGGTTTATTTGATTAATGATTTAAAAAATGGAGTTGGGTTAGTTTCTTTTTATTTGTCTGAACATTTTTGTACACATTCTACTGTGTATGTTTGTCGTTAAAGCCTTCTACAAAGAACGTCAGTTTAATTTGTGAAAATGTATAGTTAACACCAGCTGTATGATAGTAGTTCTATAACAAATGTGACATTGTGATTAGTTAGTTAATACTAGCTATATTATAGTTCTATATGAAGTGTGACATTATGTGGTTAGTTAGTTTTTGATAATCATTTTATTTGTCATATTAATGTGTACTGTAACTTACATTTCTAAGTCTTGTTATATTTATTGAATATTCTAAAGACTTACCTTTTTTTCAGCTTTCACAGAAAATTTAACATTTATTGTTATGTGTCGGAGGTTAAAGTAGGGAAATTATTTTAGACAAACTACATATGTTCAAACTGTTTTGTTTGTATTACATTTAACATTGTTGTAGTTTCATGAATTATTGTTATATATATATTCATAAACATTAATTTTAGTTATATTTTAAAACAATTACTGTCACCAGCTCAATACTGTTACATGTGTTATTCTTTAATATTAGACACTAGGAAAGAGGTGTTTTTGCAAAAATGGATGAAATTGGGTTACTCTGCTAAGTTATGTTTTTCGAAACATATTTCTTGAACTGTACTTGGTGCTAACATTTGACGTGTCTGAGTTCCCTGAGTAATTATTTATTTATTGTTACTTTCATTTTGAATATTGGTTATACTATTTAATATATCTAATGTCCTTTTACAATTATTATACTTTTATTTGAGATTGTTTTCCATTGTTACATTAATATTCTTAGTTTCACTAACCCTGTTTCCTGAGCTGACAGAATCCTGTACAGTATCATCAGGATAATGATTTAAAATAACAGCAAGAGAACTCAACTGATAAAACAATTTTAAAATTTATAAGTGGTACAGAAGTAAAACATATACATGTGTGTGTGTGTGTATGTGTGTGTTTATTGCAAAGTTAATTTTTGATTTCTCTCAGAGTACATAGCTTGTACCCAAAAATTATGGGGGAAAAACTACTAACTAGAGTTTTTTGGTCTGACATTTTGAAATATAAAGGATTCTTTGTTTGGATCTGTGTGAAATAAAAATAAAAGATTACATTTCTGGTAGTTTTAAACCTAATAATCTCAGACAAATGGACTATCAGACTTTACAAAATACTTAGCATTGTTTATGAACAATATAAAACTACATTTTGCATGGTAGGCTCCTCTATAACAAAATATCACATAGGTTGTGCAGAATGCTATTAAGTAATGGATCTTTTATCTTTGTCAGTTTAAAATGAACATGTAACTATGATTGGGATTTAACAATAACACATGTCAAAACACAGTAAATAAACAAGTGCCTGTCCAGGAATACACACCACTATTAATATCAGTATTATTTCAAATAATGCAATTGGGAGAAAGAACTATAAAGAAAAAACATCTAATTCCCTCCAAGAAAATACAGCAAGTGCAATATTCCAAAAATACCTTTTAATATCAATAACAACACCAAGTGATAAACATCAATAACTATACTGTTCGACCTTATGACTCTCTTGGTGAGGCTTCTTGAATAGTATTTATTTACTACGTAGGTTACAAGAGTTCAACCTTGTGTGATCATATATTTACATACAATTCTACTATATTGTTAGTATCTGTGTGTCACTGCTAAAGAAGTTGGTGTCAGTTTTATCATACACACATATATTTACTCATAATACAAATAATTATCTGGAAGGTGACTTAGCACATTTTAATGCAACTGGAAATTGAAAGATAAATGAGAGGAGGAGATAATAAATGAATGATAAACATAACCATAATCATGAAAGAAAAATATCTTTCAAACTTTATAATTTTTGTTTGAATAGAATAATATTAATGTTGAATTCTAAGGCTATATTAACAAATATTTTTGGCCAGTTTTAAATATAAGTCATATAGGATAGGCCCATATAAATAAAATAATTCTTTTATTTTCTTTATAAAAAATAAGTTTCCTTATTTGCTTAAAAATTGTGAGATGTCCATAACCAGTATTTCTGCAGGCACTGAAATGAAATCTCTCTCCCTTATCTATGGGTTTTCTTGAGAATACGCAAAAAAAAGTAGCTGTGATTTTTAAAAATTTAGTTAAGAATGTGGAAGTTACTTTATCAAGTTTCAACCATGACAATAATAAATCAACAAAAATAAACCTTCACCATAAAGAACTTTGGTATAAATTATTCTGTTGATTTGCCAGAAATTTTCAGTTTTTCCATACTGTGCCATTCTTTGTGTGATGTACTTTATGAAAGAAATGGTAAAAATTCAAATTTAAAAAAAGATGGAAGTTTATTTCTTTGCTGTGATAGTGTGTTAAAATTACTGTTGTTATAGGTGTTGTATTTCAAGATGGAGATCACAAGGCTATTCCCTTCATGGCCTCTACAGACATGGGTAATGTTTCTCATGTTGTGCCAAGTATCCATCCAACGTTCTCGATCAACACTTCTGCTCCTAACCATTCAAAAGTTTTTACTGAAGCTGCAGGAGCTCCAGCTGCTCAGATTCCCACACTGAATGCTGCCAAAGCTATGGCTTTAACTGGTCTTGAAGTAATGCAGAGTACAGAATTATTGAATGCAATTAAAAGACAATTTGAAGAAGATATCATTGCAGAAAATGCAGGATCTTCCTAAACTATAAGGAAATTCTTTGTGTTTTGTATCTTTCTGCAAAAACAAAGGGAATTTTTTATCTAAACCTTTAACGAATTTCAAGTCCCACCTTTTGAAGTTTCTTAAAATTCTGTAATTTTATTTTAATGTTAATGAACATATAAAAATGGATATGTATACGATTCAAAAGGTTGCTGGGATCCATAATATATATTGTAATATTTTGTTAGTTAATCATTTCATAATGATGATTGATTTTTATATTTACATTTATTGATCTGTATGAAGTGCTTTTTTTTCCAGCAGAGTTGTTCAGAAAGTTTGATATGTCTTTGAAATCATATACTTTTATCTATAGCTGATTTGTACGAAATACTGAATGTGTTTCATTTAAGTAAAATCATGTTAAGAGAACTTGGAGTAAGTGGGTACCAGTGATTTCTTAATTCAGTTTTTCAAAAGTATGAATGTTACAATAAAATTATTTTGTAACTAACATGAGTGGAATGTTCATGCTGTAATTTCTCTAAGTGTGCAATGCTGACCATGTTAGGTATATTCTTACAAGATTATACACAAAGTACTGCTTTCTTTTAATGGGAAATCTGAAATCTACACTTTCCATATTTGTGCACCTTTCTGATTATCAGAACACACATCCAGTGTGTGTACATCTTCCTGATTTTCAAAATATTAAATATGCAAAAACTATTTCATTCAAATGCAATACAAGAGTTATGACTTAGATAGTTATAAAGCACAATGTTGAATTTAGTATTTTTAGAAGTGGTAATTGCAGGCTTGTTAACTTAAGTATATACAAATCATTTCTTGTATAGGTTAGTTAAGAATTAACATCACATTACTTGAACTTTCTGAATTTTATGTATTGCATTGAGTGAGTATTGTTACTTCATAACATCTAGCCTGTAGAAAATTCTAGACCTCATTCAGGCAGTTTTGTGTGTGTGTGTGTGTGTGTATATATATATATAATATAGTGTATATGCATTGGGTGGTTTATAAAGTAATTTTCACAGCTTTTATTGTGATAATAGAAATGTAGAAGAGTAATATTATGTCTTGTCAAAGGGTGTTCTAAAGTGATCGAAACCAGCTAAGTGGACTTTGATAAAAAGGGACAATAATTTCAAGTTCTGGCTACATCTGTGGTAACCAGCAGTTAGAGTGATTATTTTAAAGTATCTCAGCTTTGTATTGTAATAAGAGTAGAGGAGAATAATTTGTTATGTACAAAGGTGTTCTGAAGTAATTGAACTTGAGTGTGTAGACTTATGAAAAGGGGACAATTATTTTAAGCTCTGGATAGAACTATGATAGCCAATAGCCTTAAAGAATTTTTGTACACACATTTGACTTGTTTTCATACATTATTTTAAAATAAGTAGATTGTGTGCTGTTAGATTATTATGCAATTTATTACTAACTAGTCACCCAACAGAAAGATGGACCCAAGAATGACAATGGAGTTGGGGCTAGTTGATATCATTTGCCCAAACTTGATGTACAGAAAGATGACATGGACACTTTCCTGGAGAAATATGAAAGATTTGATCAAAGTAAGAACTGGGCAGTCTGTCTCAGCCCCACTTCTTACAGGAAAAGACTTACAAGTGTATGTGAGCATAACATGAAAAGATACCATGGACTATGACAAGCTAAAGAGTGACATTGCTGAAAAATTATGAATGTACTGAGAAAGGTTTTCATTGGAAGTTTGGAGAAACTGAGTTTGTGGTACATCTACAGCAATACTTATCAAGATGGACTGATCTCGCCAAATTTTGTAATAGTTTAGAAGGACTGGCATATTTTCTCATATGCAATGTTTGTGATCATGTACTTAATTGACATGTCACTGTTCTTAGAAGAAAGGGCACTAAAAGACATTGATGACATAATCAAGCTGGTGGGAGGGAAAGTAACTAGCAAGACTGAGAATAACTATGTAAAGTTGAAACCACAGGTAACTGACCAGAAAAAAAGAATACTAGCAGTGGTGACAAGAATACATTCAACAAAATAGAGAAGCAATTCTTTGTTATAAAATGTAGCACATTGCAAGTGAGTCAATCACCAATAAACAACAGCAGAAATCTTTATTTATTAATTGGCCAGGCCAAATTTCAAAAAAAAGAGAGAGAGAGAGAGAAGTGGTCTACCTTTATGTCTAGCATGGCCAGGTGGTTGAAAGGACTTTACTCATAATCCAAGGGTCGTGGGTTCAAATCCCCGTCACACCAAACATGCTCGCCCTTTTAGCTCTGGGGGCATTTAAAAGAGTAGCCCAAAAGTGATGACTAGCTGCTTTCCCCTCTAATCTCACACTGCTAAATTAGAGACAGCTAGCACATACACCCTTGTGCAAAGTAATTGAAACAAATGGTCATTTTACAGTATTTTCAGCATGGAAGCTAGTATAGGCTTGCTGGACCCACTGATTTCCTTTAATAGTAATTTTTTCACACAGATGGCATCATTAGCTGTGTTTTGCAGTATGATTAATCTATTTTTGAGATATATGACAAAATTTTGACTAATATTATGTCATTCAAAATTGTGTTAGAAGGGCAACAAGACCAGTCAAACAATTTATTTACCCACTCAGTGAAGAAAAAATGGTATCAGTGGGGTCTGAAATACAATAACTGGACCCAAGGACAATGGAGGAAGGTGTTATTCAGTGATGAGACTCGTTTCTTTGTGAAGGGTCAACAAAGTCTGCATGTTTGAAGATTTCCAGGTGAGAAACTTTGAGAATCTCGCATCAATCAGTTCGTAAAACATCCCTTGAAGATGTTTTGGGGCTTTTTCAGCTACTATGGCATTGTTATGTAATTGTCATGTAAACGATAACCATGTCGTGTTGTGTTTGGATTTCCATTTTTATAGTATTGTTTTGAAATTTAAACCAATAAAATATGTTGTTATTCATTTAAAATAACATTTAGAAATTTCTAGAATTAGGTAGATCAATCATGTTTATAAATAGAATGTATGTCGGCCTAGTGTCTAGACGATGAGTTTCGTGCAAAAACAGACATGTGCAGATTACTCTGGAATTCTATGGAAGTTACTCGATTGTTGGAGAACACAGTAAGCCTACTAGTATAAAAACAGATGGTGATGCGAGGAAAAAAGGAATAGTCAGTCATTCGTTTGAGAAATTTTCAACGTTTGCTGTGTGTTTTGTGACTGGAGCTAGATCTATGAAAGCTGTGATTTTATTTCGTCAATTTTTACGATTCATTCAAGTTACTGGTTATACTGAAAGTCAACACATACAAGACTGTTTAGGGGAGACTGTAGCAAGTGGGAGAACGACAAATTTGAGACATTCATCGAAAACATCGTAAAAAGAACATCAAATTTATTGAACTGTGAACTGTTTCTGGACTTCTCCATTCAAACTTCGGAATTTCTTCGTGGGACCAAATTCACCACCTAGATTGGAATTTTGGATTTCTGATCTGGACTTTTGCACTTTCATTTTGAATCATTATATTGGACACAAGCCAGTACCATTTTGTATTGTAATTAATTTTAAACTGAATATCTGTCATTGTTATTATATAATTTATCTGTCACATATATAAGTTTATTGTAATAAAATATATAAGCTGTTATCTGTGTCTTTCTGTTGCATTCAGTCCATAAAAAAAAAAAACGTAATAGGCATCTGAGGCTTGCACATCGTAGAAGATATAATTCGAGGACCACAGTATATCGAAATTTTGCAGAGAAGAGTTGTTCCAGAATTGAAAGAGATTTTCAGATGGATCTGACATTTTTCAGCAGGATTTGTCTGTACCACACCAAAATTTTTGAAGAACTTTATGACTACAATGGGAATGAAGGTGCTGGACTGGCCTGGGAACTCTCTGGACTTAAATCCTATTAAAATAGGATTTTTGGATGATTTGTAAAGAAAGACGTAAGGGAAAAGACCACTATGAAAAATAAGCTAATTGGGGTGTAGCACCGCAATCCAAAAATTAGTAAAAATTGCAGTCAACTCGTGGACTCTGCCAAAGCGGATTAATGATCTTCTGAAAAATAAAGGCGGTTATATCATAATTTGTAATTTTTTTACTCTCAGAAATAAAACACAAAAAATTGAAAAATTGTAATTTTCAGTCTTATTTCAGTTTGCACAAAAGTGTATAGCCATTGTGTAAAATTCGAAACAAACCTTTACTCTTAAGTATAGCTCTAAAAATTTCACATCAACAGCTACTGTGATGTTTTGCATAGGCAAGTGAAAAAAGATTTGGTTAAAACAGGTTTTTTGTTTAACAATTTGCCACGTGGCTTAAATTTAAACCCCATTTGACAACCTAATTATGGGTTGGATAGATCTATCAGTGTCAGATTTGAAGAGAAAAAAAGTTATGAAAACTAAGTATATTTTTTCTATTAAATAAAGTTTCCATACTTTCATTGTGACTATAAACCAGATTTCAATACCCATGATGGGCTCATTGGGTTGCTTTGTTCTTAACCTAAGCACGTACATTTATACAGAGAAAAATAGGATAAAATTCATTAAAAATTCAAGATTTTATATCTCATGTTCATAAGATGGCTGGTTTGGATATTAAAACTTTAATTAAAATAAAGTACAGAACAATGTTTAGACTTTCTTAGGTCATCTTCAGGGTAGGAAGAAAGGTTGAAACGTTTTGTACTTTGTTTTAATTTAAGTGGTAATACCCATACTGGCAGTCTTATGAACACGTTGCTTCAAGTGGGATTTTTGTGAACTTGAACTCGTATATTTTTTTAAAGGATTGTCTTGAAATTTGGTGTGAAGTATAATGGCCTAGTAAAGACATGACTACCATAGTCCAAACTACAAAAATTGGAAAATTGCTAAACTATCTCTACTTGTTAATGAAATAACCATGTGTTCTGATAAGTCTTATGTCATAAGTACACAAGTAAAATGATGCTAGTTGGTGTCAACATCTTATCCTTCAATGGTTCCTACGTATGACTTTATTTCCTCCTCAAAGAAGAATTGCACATCTTAGTTATCTGGTCTTCAGAGTAAGTCAAACCAGATCTGGAAGCAAGAGATTTAAATGAAGATGAAAAAACCTGATTTGTATTTTTCTTGTGGTTAAAATGTAAATTATTCATGCTGTCTTACAAAGAGACAGTTAAGAGATACGAAAATTGGGATATTTTACGTGAAGCATTTTGCCATCTGTTACACCCAAGTCACTAATAAACCATTTTAAGACTGTCATCATTCAATTTAAATGCTTTAACTCAAGCCTGAATATGTGCAAATGAACAAAGGCAGTGATAATAAATGGGGAGTGCCAGACAAAAATTAGTAAATGGGATACTATAAAGATAAGAATACTTGGAAGTATGTTAAAAGACAGCATCACAGCCCCATCTAATGGGTGAGATGGTATATGTAAATAAAATGAATTCAAAATTTAGTTGCATATAAGTGTTTTTCTTTAGGAAGAATATGCTACTTATGCAGTAATTTTTATGGGTTTTTGTTATTCAACCATAACTTGTTTCTGTTGGTTTTGGCATTACCATCCCTATATCATCTTGATTTGTCATATCAATCTAAGTAACTACCTGAATGTGGAAAGAAAACTATTGAAAATGTATATAACAAAACTATGTAAATTAATATAAGATGGATTATATTATTAAATACTTTTAAATGAAACCTAGTCAACAATTAAAAAAATGTTTGTTTCATTATGTGGTATTATAATGAGTTATCTTTTATTATGATCTGCAGTAGTCAACAGTGGTGCTACAAATGAAAATAAGAAAAGTTTGTAAGATAAAAGCTACAATAAGTGTTTATGCTTCATTCATTTATCATGAAGTATTTTCTTTAAATATATCACTTGCATGTGATTTTACTTTCTAAAGATACATAACAGATAGCAAATAACACAACTCTTACAACCACTACAACAGGTGCACTGAATTGATACAGTTCATTATCAAAGGTTTGAATCCAGTGTAAATGTTTCAAACATTAGGTTTGGATGTGTGATTAAGCAATACCTTTTAATTGTGTTAACTTTTTTTTTCTAATTTCATGTATGCTACGACTGTGTTTATGTAAATAAAGTATGTTTGAAGTTGAGCAGAAAACAACATTAGGCTACTAGTGCATTGCCCACAATGGGTAATCAAACTTGACTTTTAGCAATAGCTGCCTTCAGACACACCTGGGAAGGTGCTGTTAGATGCCATATATGAACACATTTGTTTAGAATCTTCACACAAAACTAATGGTACATAGTTAGTTGTCTGTAATTTTGAATTAGCAGACAAAAATGATACCACCATCTCCCAACTGTTTAGCTACTATTATTTATTGTTTGCAATGAGACATGTCAAACTATGCTTGGCTGATAGGTATACATGACACAAAAGAAACGGTACGAGAAATATGCTTATTTGCTTTTTCTAAGTATACCTGAACATATAAATTTTAAAAGTGCAGATATATTTAATTGTCCTTCATAAAAATAAGACAATATTGGACTCGGTGCTGTGACAAGAATAAATGCATTTGAGCAAATTCTGTCAATTTGGTAAGAAGGAATGTCCTTGCAGCAAAGAGATTCCAGTTATCCTTACCTTAAGTGTGTTTGTCTATGCATATTTTATATATATATATACACACACACACACACACACATTTAAATAATTATGATTCCTTTAAGTTGTATATATATATATTTTTCTTTACATACAGTTCTAACATACCCATGCAACAATGGAGAGTGAAATTGATGATTATAATCCCTCTTCCTTGTTGTTGCACACACAATTATTACTATTGCATACAGTGCAACCTTTGTGTTATTATCATGTAGAGAATAACTTCCTTATGTTAGCCATGTACAATGCGACTCTTGTATTCCAGTAATGTGCAGAATAACTTCCTTGTGTTACTGTGGTGTACAAGGCTACTCCTAATAACAAACTATTACATTTTAAGTTCAGATAAACAGATAACACCATCACATAAACTTTAATTGTTCAAAGGCACAACTACAACTAAATATGTAGAAAGTATACATTTACTGTATCATAGAGAAAGTAATTTAACACAACCCTTATTAATTGTAGGCAAGGTGTCAGTTAGGAATTTGCTCAAATTTCATCACATTGATGTAAGTTGCAGAAGTAGTTCCAACATACAAAACAATATTTACTTAGAATTATTCTTCTCAATACAGAATGATCAGGGTCTACTTAGATTTGAAAGTCTGGTATCTCTTTTATCTCAAGAGTATTTCACATCATAAATACATTATGTATTTAATTATATAAAACCATGCATCTAATTTGAAAATATACTGAACCTCAGCTGTAGTTAACACTAATTATTTTTGTTCTGATCAGTTGTAAAGTTTAATTTGTATATTGCTGTACTTCTACTGATAATTTAAGAACTACAGATGTAACAGATCTTTCACGGTAAAGTTACTTAAAATATTATGATATAGAACAAATTTTCTCAGCTCTAATGCTACTGGAAAGTTTAACAATTTTTGTTTTCACTTATGAAGTAGATAATTGCAAACACAATTCCAGTTAAATTTATATGAAGATTATAATCAACAAGTTAAATTCTGCTATTTGACACTAACTCAAAACCCAGTGCTGGATTTCCCAGCCATGAAATTAATAAAATGCACACCTCAGGTCATGGCAACTTGTGAACTTTAAAGTAAATCTTGTATTTCCATTGAAATTTTCAATTACAAAATGTCTCCAGAAATCACAATAAAATAACAATAATAAAACTGGGACATGTTTTTTTAATCAATAGTATTCATAATAATATTGAGAAAATAAATTTAAACATTACTTTTACAGACTGAAAAATATTTTGTTTTGACAGCTTTGTCTTTGTTTAGCTTCTGAACTCAAATTACACTATATCAACTCTTTCACTTAAGAATAAAGCTGAGCTGTTTCATCAAAACAAAATCATTATAAATTTCATGATGATTAAATAAAAGCACTCTTATATAATGTATTCAACAAAACTTTGAAACCATAATCCTCACAAGAACCAGGGACGGGAAGGAGTGGAAAGTTATGTAACTCGGGTCAGTATTTGGAACTATTTATGATAAACTGTGAATATAAAATATTTAATATTCATAATGTAAATCAAAGTAAGACACAACATGAACAATGGAGACAACTAATTTGTATAATAAAAACAACTAGAATTTAAGCTCATAATGTGCACATTTTTATATATTTTTAATCATAGAAATTATTAAAAGATATATGAATATATTTTATAATTTCAAAAAATATTTAAACATACAACAATTCATGTTAGTTACACCAAAATGAATAGTAACTATAGAATATCTAGGATGCATAGAACAAATAATAGGAACTAAGGAGGCAGCAGAGTTATGGAAGTTAACTAAAATTTATTTTTTGAACTTGCAGATTTATTTAAAATATTTGAATGCATTTTGTAACTTCAACAAGTATATAATGTAAATAATATTTGTGACCTCTATATTACCAGATAACAATTAATATTATTGCATCATATTTCAGTCACACAGTAACTCAACAACAAAATTCTATAAGGCAACTTCCTGAAATGGTTCTTTAAGCTTACAATAACTGATAAGAAAACAAAATGAAACCATGTTGTTTGTTAGAGAGAACCACCATAATGAAGAATATAATAATCATGATAATACATGAGGATACACAGTGGCTGACCAATGATAATGGATACCCAAACAGCCATGTTTCCATTACTTTTGTTCAGAAATCTAGACACAAAGAAAGCAAATGGAACCTAAAAAAAAAAGAAAAGGGCTTGTATTGTCTCTATTATACCACATGTTTGGAATGCATTACTTGAAAATACCTTGTTCCTAATAAGCATTATTGTAAAATAGAAATAAGTTTAATTGGAAAAGGTTTAAATGAGAGTTATTCAGCAAGAGGAATAAAACATTACATAATTCTCTATATAACCTTTTTAACAGAACCTGGTAAGCTTTTGTTCAAAAAGAAAAGTGGAAGTATAGAGCACATTAATGTTTCCTGTTAACTCATTGTTCAGTGTTACTTTGTTAGTTTTATGTTTGATAGAATATAGTTTTTATACATGAAATAGAATATTAAAACCAAATAACTGTGTATTAAGATACCTTTCTTATAATAGTCTAGACTCCAAAGTTAGTTAGCTGGATACAGGTTATTAGAGTTTAAAATAATTTATGATGGTGCATTACACAATTACATTATTTTTTATAACTTATTATAAATAAATATTTCCATATTGCTGAAAAATCAAATATATTTTACTACATACACAGCACTTCAGCATTTAGAGTATAGTAACATATATATACTATTTACCTTCAAATAGTGGTTGTTCTGTAAGTGGGAAATAAATGTGTAAAAACATTTCTCGACAAATACTCTTCTATATAAGGAAACTACCACATTTCCTATACAAACACATAAAGATAGATATCTTGGTGTAATGGTTTATTAGTCCATTAAGCCACCCCAAGCAGTGTACTGTTGCTAGCAGTAAAGCAAATAGAATATTAAGTTGGATCTACAGACTAAAGATGGATCAGGCTGAACTCAGGTAAGAAAAACTGGATGCTGGGAAGGTTAATGACACCTAAACTACTTTTTGTAGCTAAGTCAGATAGCATTTTAGTCATGCACTAACATAACAAAATGAAGCACGACTCTAAAAGTGAGTTCGTTGTTTATGGTGCTCAGTACAAAAATGCTTCCATTCATTGGTGTAACAGTGGGAGTATATTATGTCGTAATGATTCTTACTGTAAAAACTAAATTTAACAAAAAATAATACAGTATCATTTGAATTACAGGCAAATATTCCATGTGTGGTAAGTAACAATATCTGGTCTTGATGATCTAACAAATAATGCATCTAAAAGGTATACTAAATATTTTACCACCTAAGCTTTTAGTGATCTAAATCATACCTTGTTTCAAGAAACAAATACACACTCTTAAATATAACATGTATCAATATATACACCTAAAGCATTTCCAGCTTTAAAGAGTTCATATTAAAAAAACAGATATTCTCATGATTAAGCTTAAGAATGTTATAAACTGGGGTTTAAGATAACCAGTGTCATAAGTCAATAAAATTTTGGCCTCAAAAATGAAATGTACCTACCTTTGTTGCAGTACTGCAAAATAAATGAATAGAGAATTAAATATGTTACACATCAATAAAAAGTTGTACATTAACTAAATATCTTGTTTTGAATGCATGCTTTCTAAATAACTGAACAGTTGGAAAATATTTAAAGCAATGTTGATAATGAAATTAAGGTTTAAAATGTCAGCTGTGTATAACATAAGTTATCATGTTTGATTCACAGGAAAGGCTGTTGGTCAGAGAACTTAACTTATGCTGCATTGGGCCATGGTACATAGTTGGAAAATGGAAGCTGTAAAATCACATACAGCAGAACTCCAGAAAGAATAATGAATCTATGTCTGAGAAAACTTTCACTTAACTGTAGTTTGTTTCTTATGTACTGTAATTAGCTGGATACGTCATATCACAGTTTGTCTAGTTTACACCTTGTTTTATTTCACATCTGATAAACTGACCTATAATCAGATTTTCTACTGATTCAAATTGAGCTAAAGGCTACACATTATTCCACATTAGTCTTAACCAAATTATATTAACCAACATTTAATTACTATTAGGTGCTGTCCTCCCCTAATGTAACACTGTTTATTAAACTTTTTTATGGAAAATATTAAATTATTAAAATGTGACATTTTAAGAATACCTAAAATAGATATTTATTACATTATCTGTACTGTATGAATAATATTTCACAGTATTTTATGAAAATCAGAATATCCTAAATTCAACAAATGTAAGTCTCTATAGTACTAAGCAATTCAAATTTGAAGTGTAGGGGTCAGTTTCAGGTTTGTGACACCTGGCAGCTCAATGTGGTACAAGTGGACAAGTCTCTTCATAAATCAAGTGAAAATTTTAGAAGCAGTTTGGATAAACATGATATACAGAAATCCTGTTAAACAAAAATATATATAATAATGATATGTTTTGTAACAAACAGGGGCTTGATTTGTTTCCTTATCCCAAGTTACACTTCTAATTTCAGGGTATTATTGTCACATCCTGTTTAAATATCCTTCAAAATTTTTGCCACTAGAGAAAATCTTGCAACTTTCAAAGTATAATACAGCTGCAAATAACCAAATGTCTAAACATTTTTTTATCATTTTAAGCATTTCTAGATGTTACTTCTTTCATGCTTTAGTGACAAATAACATACTTTACCCAAACTTACAGTTTTGATATTACTGTTACAAATACTAAGAAGGTTAACACTTGTGAAATCTTCTTTACAAACTGGTCAACCACAACCATTTTATTTAAAAAAAACTGTTCTCACTTTCAAATATTTCACTTTTTACACTAATTATTTATCATCAAACTACAGACACATGTTATGAGTTTCTCATGTTGGATATTATTTAAAGGGAAAATTATAAGACTCATAAATTATCACTTGAGGATTTTAAACTCTTCACAATTTTATTATAAATTCAATTATTATATTCATTTTATTATAAATTCCACAGTCTGTTGGTAGTACAACATAACCAGGTTGTCAACTAAGGTTGTATCCACAGTCTACTGATAGTACAACATAACCAGGTTATCAACTAAGGTTGTATCCACAGTCTATTGGTAGTATAACATAACAAAGCTCTGAACTAGGGTTATATCCACAGTCTACTAGTAATATAATGTAATTAGTCTGTCAAGTAATAAGGTTTTGTGGTAATATAAATAAGTTAAAGCAATAAAATGAACAGAAGACAAGCATAAAAACAAACCTGACCCAGCATACCGGAGAATGCCCAGATCCGATACATCTTCAATGGTACACTCACTAAGTACTAGAACAAAAACAATTTTTTTAATTGAAACTCAGGCAATCAAAGTAATCAAAATGTAAAAGGAAACATCAAAAATGGAACTTTTACATTAAGCCTTTTCAAGCTTAATTCCACAGTATATAACATGTTGGATCCAAAGTAACTGCACAAGTTCTTAATAATTTTATTATACAAAAACTAAATACCACAAATATATAAATGTAGTATGCAATAGTTATATTTTCTCTCTCTATATATAATAATGTTAAAAATTAACATAAAAAATTAAGTGTACAAGAATAAGGAAAGTTCTGTTTAGTGCATTATATTTTTTTAAATATTCTAACTGGGTTAAACCAGAACTTCATTTAATTTTAGAAGTATAGGTTATTTCATGGTTATGAATCTAATTTTCTGCATGTTGAATATTAGTACCATGTAGGTTGAAGCATGAATCTTGTATGATTGTAAATCTAATTTTAAGAAATGTTTAATAGTGGTATTTTATGGGTTTCAGCATGAATCCTACATAATATGAATCTAATCATAAAAAGACATTTAACAGGATTCTATGGGTAGCACTACTACTTAAATGCATTACAGAAACCTGTTGTCTTTCTATGATACACCGTTACACCTATAATTACTTTAGATCACAGAAAGGTTGGCTTGAGCACAACTCACTAACTATGGATACTTCTTGTACATTTATTTATTTATAAATTTCAGATTGACAACAAATAACATTTATCTGTGTACTATAGCAGAGGCCATGAAACTTACTATACAAAATACCTTCACAATTCTGAAGCCTTTCATAATTAACTTTATGTTTAATGTCTATATTTACAAATTGTGGTTGAAGTACACAGAAAATTCAAATTAAAATATAAAATCCATTAATAGAATGTTGCAGCACCAAAATATTATTTTATTGTAGTTTTTGAATACATGTTAACTACCATCATAAATTATATTAACTCAAATTATAAACTATTATGCACAACAAAAATTGGAAATGTTACCTCATGGAAAAAGGCAGAAAGAAGAAAAACACATATAGAAGCTTTGGTTTTGCTATATCCCATAGATATCAGAGGCTTGTACAAGTGACGAACAGCCCAGCGATGAACAGGAATGTTCCAATTCTGCCAGAAATACTGCACAGTTTCAGCATTCCTGTAATAATTTTTGATAAATAAACCATTAGCCAAATATCAAACTTTCTTCTACCTGAAATTATTCATAATGACCATGATAAAGCATTAGTATTCTCAACAAATATAGTTTAGAGTATAGCTATCGTAACAAGAACACAACTTTTTAAAACATCTACCTTCAACTCATTAATTCTTCAATGAATACATAAGAGTTGTTTAGCATACACAAATTCAAACAAACTATATGGAAATACCCTCACTTGGAAAATAATTTCCAAACACAGAGTAAAAGTATAAATTGTTCAAAAGCAGCCCAGTAATTCTAAAAGGTATGACATTTTCAAAGTCACTTTAGACATGTTACATTTTCTTGCACTATAAATAATTATGTTTTGTTTTTAGTTTTGTACAAAACTACTCAAGGGTTATCTGTGCTAGTTATTACTCACTTACCATTTAATTTCTGTTGTGTAAATTTGTATACAAAGATACTTCAATACCAGAAATAATTGATAGCAACAAAAACTACCATCTACTTTTAGGTTACTAAATTTTACCAATAAATAGTGGGATTAGCTGTCACGTTATAGCACCCCCACAAGTGAAAGGGTGAGTACATTCAGAGAAAGGGATTCAAACCCATGACTGTATATCAAGCACTCAAACCACCAGACCATGCCAAACTGCATTAGGAATAATACACAAGTGATATAAATGGTGTCATGTACATTTTGACTAGTGTCTGTTGATTGCATGATTATTTCATTTACATGAAATCCTGAATATCAAAATAAAATGCACATATTATTTATCATAATGCTATATGTATAACTAATTACCTTTATGGTTGAGCAAACCAACACTCATAAATATATATTAACCAACAGGATAACGAACTCTAGTTGTAGTTCACTGCTACCTTCTTATTTTTATAATCCTCTATGAAACAAAATCCTCAACTAAGGTTTATAAATACTTTCCAAAATAATTTTATCCAATGAAAAATGTTTAAGCTTCAGGCTTAGAAATCATAAAATTATATACATAGCACTTTTGACTTCTCAAACTCCACACAAACTCTCAAATTCTTAGATCTTTACAGTCATCTGAGTAAGAGTAAAATAGTTTCAAAAGCAGCTACAGACCTTTTCACTACACTGTATATCATCAGAGACTACAAGTGAATCTTTTCATACTCTAGCACAACTAAAAAACGTTTCATTCTCTGATTTCTACCAAAGACCACCTGAATAGTTAATCTCCGCAGAACAACTTTAAAATATTTCATTCTTTTTTTTACCACCAATTCCACCAAAGTAGTAAATTTATGCTTACTGACTTCTGTTTTCCTTACACTGAACTGTTAACAATATTAAAATCTGATAAGAGTAATGTTATATGTTATATGTTGAGTTTAAACATTCTAGTATGAAAATTTAAACAGAAAA
Source organism: Carcinoscorpius rotundicauda (assembly GCA_011833715.1). Lineage (NCBI taxonomy): Eukaryota > Metazoa > Arthropoda > Merostomata > Xiphosura > Limulidae > Carcinoscorpius > Carcinoscorpius rotundicauda. The sequence goes on along the minus strand of CM022400.1, from coordinate 61,500,020 downwards.
TGCATATCATAATTTAGTATTAGATACATTAGTAGTAAAAATAGAAAGTAAAATATTATTATTTACACAAAATGTTACCTGCAACATTGTGTGCCATATAAACATATCAAATATTCTAACTTACATATTTTCATATCAATCCTTCTAAATCTGCAAGAATATCTATGTTAAATTGCTTTAAGTTTTATAAATCTAGCTCCTGCTTGAAAAAATATTTTTTTTTGCAAAATACTGTTCATATTGAGGTGTTCTAGGTTTATAAATGTTGTCACTCTCAATAAAAGCAAAGAAAGGACTATCTAATTTTGTAAGATAATGTCTGCATTCAGATGCTTTAATTTTTAATTTTGCACTACAATATCCAAATTAAAGTGTGCCGGATTTCATAAAAAATGACATTTTCATTTCAGCATGCAACACAATGCTTCTAATAAGATGCTCTATGCTTCATGTGTGCCTGAATGAAAAATAATGTTTTGTTTCACAAAATAAAATCAATTAGAGGGGCTGTGTGCTTCATAAACTTACTCTATAAAAAAATGTTTTTTTAATTTTGTAATATAGCATCCAATGTTAAAATACTCTAGGATTTATAATTTTAATCTACCTCTTAAGTCATTTTGCAAGGTAGTATAACATTGAGGAAATCTATGCTTCATAAACCTAGTTTACTTACTGCTACAAAAGTTAATATCTTCTTAAACTGAAAATGTAATTAGAATAAATACCTCTAGACACAAAAGGCCTTCTTAACTTATGCTGCCTCCTCCACTGGTGCAAACATTCACTCACCACTATGCTTGACATTCCCACTTATTTCTGTGTACCTATATGCAAATTTCTATGTAACAACCCTCCACCAAAAGAAGTGTAACACTAACCTTATCTAATCTTGCAGATGCTAAATATTTCCAGACTGATCAGATCATACCAAACACACAGAAAGAGGATGGGTGAAAAAAGGAAGTATTTCTCAGAGATATATTTTCAATTCAAGAAAATGTTCATTTTTGATACAATATCGTATCTCCATTCACAAGAATCCCATATTATATGAGGGAGCACCTAAAAGAAAACTAAGGGGTGTCAGAAGGAACTAAAAACAACACACACATGGAAGATCACAGCACCTCTGAGCTTAATTTACCCTGCAGCCATTAGTAATGTGTTACTAACAGGGTAGAAACAAAGGAAGCACCCCAAGAAAAGTTACAAATATAATGAGAACCCCAGAGATAGAGTGGCTAGGGCACAACAGACAGTAAAGGTGAGTTTGACCTCAACCAATACCTGGCAGCAACTGGAACTGCACCATTCATCTTAAGAGCAAACACCAGCAGGAAAGAGGAGCTTCTTTACCAAAATCCTCTAACACCAGATACACCAGGAACCAATATCTAGTAGATGATAGAACATTAGAGGACAAAGATGTATACCTAATCTTAGTCCTGAAAGGCAACCATCCACAAATATGAGAATTTACATAACTAGGTTGGCTCTAACTAGCATCTAATACCTGCAAACCCAAATGTGGCAGTAGAAAGGAAGATGCCTCACCCAGAAGGGCAAACTGCAATATACAGTGAAATGCTACATCTAAACCCTGGCAGCATCTAGAATTGTACATCAGGTTTTTAGTATGAATTGCATCATGCCATCTATGCTGGCAGAATGCCACTTATCCTACTTATCCCACAAGTGGTATTGTGCATACTCAGGATGACAGGCCTCCATGGTCTACCACTCCTGCATCTAGAAACTAGTGTGTAAAAAGGACATCCCCACTTCAATAAAAGGAGGAGGGAAAAAGCATATTGGAGAGTCTGAAGGACTGCATTATCAGAGACAGTGCAATGGGTGACTGCCATACCCTATTTTGCAAATCAGATAATCACACTGATGAAGTTGATCAACCAACACTTGGCAATGTCTGGAGTTTTACATCAAGGCTGAAGTAGAAAAAGTCTTAAAGGCCATAGATTATTAGAAATAGGCAGTAATCTCTGTCTGCTTTACTCATGTTAATCCCTGAGCATGCAGGACCACATAGAGGTGCTAATCAGGAAGGAAACAGGATGGGGAGGATGTGTAAAACAGAAGGACCAGAAAAACATAAATAAGTTTGGCAACTGAAAAAGACAAGCAAAGTGGGGAACCAAAATATGGTAGATAAGGTTGCCATATAGCCCACAACAGAGGAAAAGAAAATGTCCCATACAAGGCAAAAAGGACAGAATATGAGGAATTTTAGGATATGAAGGATGATAAGCCCTGAAAACAGACAACAGCAGTACGTGGATCATGTACACTGGTAAACTGCCATACAGGAAGGACTAATGGGACAGGCTACAAAGAAAGCTACATGCTGCAGGAAGTGAGGGAAAGCCTAACAAACAAAAAGAATTTCAAAGAGACCAACATCAAAAGGTACTTTGAAAGAAACCATCATTCCAAATACTCTAGTATCGTGTCACATCTCCACAATCAAAAGAGAAATATCCCCTCATTAGTACTGTTCTGATCTAACCACAAGTCAAAATCAGTCTGTAATGTAGGGGAAGGGTATCAGGGGCATCTGTTGGTCTATCAGAATCCACTGATGATGACACATGAAGGAGCAACCATGAGGAATGAGAAGTCTGAGAGAAGCTCATGTCCCCAAACAAGGAGAATCTCTCTCCCAGTAGGAAAAGGAAAAGATGAGATGCTGCATATGAGACATTCCATAGCTCAAAACCAAAATGGAGCAGGTAGAGCCAGACAGAGCAGAAAGTTGGAAATCATTTTAATATTAAACAAAAATTGTGTGGGTATAAGAAATGGCATCTCCACTCATACAAACCAAACCACGTACTGTCCTGGAGAAGAAACTGAAGATGTAGGACTGAGTCATATTTTGAGGAGGTAAGAAATAGACAAACATCCATGTAAAGGATATTAATGCACCTTACAACTTCACACTTAAATATTCATTCAAACCTAATCCCACCTACAGTTCCTCAGAAGTTTACAACTGTCAGTTTGAAAATCCCTAGTCTAACCTATAATACACAGATAGTATGAACGTTATTACTACATATAGACACAAACCTGTATTTCTAAATCACTGGTGTTTCAATAGTATTAATTTTTTTCATCTTAAATTTGGCCATAGATTTTTGGAATGTTGTTATAGATATTACAGAAATATGTGCAGTTATTACTCTGGCAACTGCAGCAAACAATAGTGCAAAACAAGTTCAGTTACTTGTTTTTTTCTTATGCCAGACTAAAGTGAGACAGGTTTCTGGTCAAAATATAAAATATCACATAAAATTTGGTAAAATAAATGTAAATTTTAGTACATTAATACATCTCTGCTCTTTCATATGTAATCGTATCATGGACAGCTTTTCATTTGTTATGTTATGATCAAACTACTTAGTTGTCTTTTTTATTAGTATATAATATATACACACACATACACACACACATTGCATGGCCAAAAGTATGTGGACACCTGACAATCACATCCATATATGTTTGTTAAACATCTCATTCCAAAACCATGGGCATTAATATGGAGTTGGTCCTTCCTTTGCTGATATAACAGCCTCTACTCTTCTGGAAAGGCTTTTCACTAGATTTTGGAACATGGTTATGGGGATTTACTCCTATTAAGCCACAAGAGCATTAGTGAGGTCAGGCATTGATATTGAATGAGAATGCCTGGCTTGCAGTCAGCATTCCAATTCATCCCAAAGGTCTTTAATTGAGTTGAGAACAGGGGTCTGTGCTAGGCAGTCAAGTTCTTCTACACTAACTTTGGCAAACCATGTCTTTATGGACTTTGCTTTGTGCACAAGGACATCATCATGCTGAAAAAAAAAGAGCCTTCCTCAAACTGTTGCCACAAAGTTGGAAGCACACAATTCTCTAGAATGTCATTTTATGCTGTAGCATTAAGATTTCCCTTCACTGGAAGTGAAGAGCCTAGTCCAAACCATGAGAAACAGCCCCAGACCATTATTCCTCCTCCACAAAATTTTACAGTTAGCACTATGCATTTAAGCTGGTAGCATTCTCCTGGCATCTGCCAAACCCAGATTCATCTGTCAGTCTGCCAGATAGTGAAGCATGATTAATCACTCCAGATAATGCATTTCCACTGCCCCAAAGTCCAATGGTGGTGTTCTTTATACCACTCCAGCCAATGCCTGGCATCATTGCGCATGGTGATTTTAAACTTGTGTGCAGCTACTCAGCCATACAAACCCATTTTATGAAGCTCCTGGCAAACAGTTCTTTTGCTGACATTGCTTCTAGCAGCAGTTTGGAACTCAGTAGTGAGTTTTGGAATCTGTGAGTTTGTGTGGCCCACTGCTTTGTGGCTGAGCTGTTGTTGCTCCTAGACGTTTCCATTTCACAATAACAGCACTTACAGTTGACCAGAGTAGCTCTAGCAGAAATTTGATGAACTGACTTATTGGAAAGGTGGCATCTTATGACAGTGTTATGTTGAAAGTAACTGAGCTATTAGTACAATCCATTCTGCTACCAATGTTTGTCTATAAAGATTGCATGATTGTAAGCTTGATTTTTTGCACTTATTAGCAATGGGTGTGGCTGAAATAGCCAAACCTGCTAATTAGAATGGGTGTTGTCATATTTTTGGCCATGTAGTGTATATACATACCAGACATATTCTGCCCTGTTCCCATACCTTGTTCTTGACGAAGTAATAAAATTGTCATATTATGTACGTTACTTTTGTGAAAAATAATGTACTGAATTATGTTAATATAAATGCTAATCTTACTTTAAATAACAGAACTATAACAACTAACTGCATTTTTAGTTACAGAAAAGCATTCTCTTCAGTGCAAGATATATCATAAATATGAGACATAAATTTATTAATAAACTCGCAGAATAAGATTGAAATGATGTAATTTAATTATATATACAGTTTTTATCCAATTTTTCTGTCTTGATAAAACACTTTATTAAAAAGAAAAAGGGTTCAAACTCTTTTTATGACATCACAATTTTTGTAGAGGTCTCATATGATGTAAAAACAAAATATATATCAAAAATTGCAGTACAAAAACAGAGCAGAAAACAGAACAGAAATTCTATGTAGCACTGTTGTGCATTACAATCCATTACTTAAATGTACTGCTTTAGAATAAACTTAGTTAAATAAATGTTAAGTGGTAACACAAACAAAGATAATATGCTGCATGACATCAGCAATATTGAAAAGATAATCTAATTTTTATTTATTTATTATTGGATCATTCTCTTCTGTGTAAAGAGATTATAGCCCAGAAAGACAGAATTGTAGTTTTAACTGTTAAAGCTCCTGTGCTGCAAGTGCTTGTGGATTAACTCTTGAGCTCAGTTTGTAGACCAGAATAGCAGAAAAATATCTGACAAAACTAAAAAGAAATAACCTTTTTACAATATGCACAATTTCTAGAAAACATGAAAGTTAATATTTTCCTGAATAAAAATGTATTTTGAATAGTACTTACCTAAACTGAGAGATATTCTTGAACTTTCCTTATTTAAGCACTGGTCTTGAATGCTCCAGTCTTTTATACCTTACTTAAATGTCATTGGCAATATGTAATCTGCAAATCCCACTCTTTCTCAATGCACATAAGCACTTCACTTAGACAATGTAATCGCTTTTTGAAGATTTACACCATCACAGTCACTTACACTGACTCTCGATAGAGAGGAAAAGAAGAGGGTAAGTATTATTAGAAATAAATTTTTAGTTTAAGAAAATATTATCTTCCAAAACATACTTACATTACCATTCACTGACACTACAGCTAGAATCCCACATTGAGAAGGTGGAGGGACTAGTGCAGGGATGATCCATATAGGAGAAGTCTGCAGAGAACAGGGGTGTACCAAGATAGGTGGTATACAAGTAGGGAAACTGCATCACATCCAGAACACATATACTCTTCTTTGGTATTTAGTTACTGTATCAAAAGTAGAATTGTACGTAAACAATTATCACTACAGGCTGAACCCAACCGGACAGCTCAGGTTACACAACTACACACTGATAGCGATGAGTAATCGACTGCATTGTTACATACAGATGTACTTTTCATTGTATTCTACCTTATAGCCATAAAATAATGTGTTCTTAATATCCAAAATAACAATGAGAAAAAAACCAGCTCTAAAGTGGACAAACTTTCTTTTTCAACTGAAGAAGTATGAAAGGCAACACCACAGGCTCAGAATGATGGGATTGTATGTGTCTAACACAACCAAAAGAAAAGGAACTCATGAAGTCGTAAATTATGAACATTCATCCTTACTTCCTAACCTATTTGTCAAGTAGCATTCTACTTGCCCCTGGAATTATGGAAAGGACATGGAACACTGTGCTCAACCAAGGACCTAGGATGGGGTTCAGGGTCAAGTGGGCGATAGCTAACTTGGTGACACTCAATTCAATAACAGTATTACTAGTCAACAGACAACTTGGCAACATCCTATTTGCCAACAATATTATCACTTGCCAACAGGCTCATTAACATACCAATATTTCAAATAGTAAGTCAGGTGAGTGTTCATGGCTATCAAAGTAATATAATTATCTCAACCTTTTGGCAAGACTAACTTTTTTACTGTAGAAATCATTATGATGTCATTTTCAGCTTTTGCTGTAAGACATCTACAATACATTAAATTTCAATATTTTTATATTCTTTTCTTATTCAGTTAATTTTTGGAGCATAAATTCAATACTTCATAAACTTGACATACTTTCATTCTCCATTGTTTTATTTCATTTCACAAGATTTAACTTAGTAAAACTTTATTTTCCAAATTTTCATCATGGCTGAGTTTGTACCTTTGCGAACAAATTACTCACATTGTAAACCTGATTCATGTACATGTAAACATGATTGCATTCCCTTACAAAAATGTAAATATAACAACAAATCCATCTCGTGACATAATTGTTGACAAGTTGTATTTCGACCACTTGCCCAGTTGCAATTTGTCTTTCAATATAATTTACTGTCATCCAATCTGCTGTCTCAGAATTGTCCTGTTGCCAAGTTGCCACCACACTCTAAGATAGAACCACTTTATGTTAAAAATTATTCTGATATGGTAGACTTCCTTCACAAACAATATAGAAAACCAACACTGATTAAAGAAAAATGTCATGCACATCCCAAATGAAAAGCATAGTGTCAAACCTGAACCACTACTGAGGCTCTCATGAAGGCTGGTGCCACTCATATCGACATCTGGAAAAAAAAAATCCAGGTACTTGAGTAGGAGGGCTCCCCACTTTGTCCTCTTCACCAAAAGTAGAGGAACACACTAACTCTCTGAATGAAAAGCCTCTGTCCACCACCCAAGTGACTGGAAACTGGGTGTAGTAAGAACTCCCTTGCTTTACTTGTACAATCTAGGGAGTTACGTGCATTGGAGAGTTTTGAGAAACAATGTTCTGAAAACCATGCAATGGGTAAACCAACTACCCTAAATTTTTAAAAGCAAAATTATTCCAATATACTTAATCCAAAGATTGGCAGGAACAAACAGAATTCCTTTTAGTTTTACTCATGAGAATCCATGATAATATGGTAATACCAACTGGTAAGCACCTAGATGATCTATACCCTCCTTCCTTATAATGCAGCAGATGTAGTTAAAATGGCCTTGTGGATAGTGGAAAACTATTGATAGAAAGCTGCTAGATCATGTAAAGAATGAGAGAAAATTATTGGGAGAAGTCCAAATATCACAAATATGCGTATTATATATTCTGGTCATTATTGGGGCGGATGATCTTCTGAGTTAAGTCAAATCAAATTTAGTACATTTATGTCTTTTGCAAATCTATCTGTAAGGAATCAGGGAAAATCCCAGAAAACTGAAGGATCCCAACAAATACAGAGTCAAGACTATCATGAGGTGAAGAAAATCACATAAAATCTCCAGATCTGAAAAGTCAAAACAGATTATTATATTACAACTGATTGCAGATGTGAGAAACAGATGGAAAAGGTTGACAGAGACTTAGGAAAGAATGGAACTATCAGGGTATAGCAGGACTTAAAGAGAAAAAGAAAGAGTCCTACAAACACATCAATGTCCCCAATTTATGACATCCCCATGCCAGCAGCCAAAAATAACAATTAAGGGAAAGGTGATACATGGTACATGAGGCTAAAGACTCAAACAGTTGTTGAGACAAGATAAGTAATATCACCCTAATATTCTTGTTAAATGTTTACAAAGGAGATTCAAAACACAAAAGAATCCTGGTTAAGTAATTGAAAATGTCATATGGGAAGAATGCTAGATAACACTTAAGAGTCCAAAATCTTGAGATATTTAGAATAACAAAGAGTAGTTGTCTGAACTAAATAATGGACAATGCTTAACCCAAATAAAAACATGGTCAAAACAAGATATGATGAACACATTTGGTAAAGTAGGTACAAACTTCTTGTGAGTCACACCTCAGACAACTTTAGACATTAAACCCCAATGAGCTTGGAAAATTCTTCTTAAAGAATGTGGGATTGAGGATGCCTCATGAAAGACTGCAAGAGAGGAAGATGCACAAGTGTACTCACTTGAAGATACTGTAGAAGAAGAAATCATGGTTAGACTATTGAGTCTAGGTCTAACAACAATTCATAAGTAGAGAACTGAATCATAGCCAGAACTTTGAGTAACAAGTGAACTGGGGAAAAGGCATAGAAGATGAATCCCATCCAATCAGGACTGAATATATCAATCATTTAAGCCTGAAGATAAGGAACTGGAGACTCCAGAGCCTGTAGCTAAGAATTAATGAATGGCCAAAAGCAATCACTGTAGGCCAAACTAAGAGGAAGTCTATTAAAAAGTTGCACAATGGAGAATCTATTTGATCAAGAGAAAGCAAGAGCTGACAGTAATAATCTACAAAATTCATCACCTCTACATAATGGCAGACCAGAAGTCTAATTAATATGATTGGGAAATGCTACATAGAAAAAAATAATTGGAAACAGCATTGAAAATGCATTTCTTCATGACGGTAAATCTGAGAATCCACTGCAAAACTGAAGATATTTCTTGTGAGGACATTTCCTTGCAAGAGATCTAGATATAGTATTACTTTCTACTGGATAGCAACAACAAAATCTGAATTACTGTTGTGGAATGAAGATTTGCATACCCTGGATTAGTTAGCACATCCCTAAAGGGAAATATCTGTTATATACAAGACAGAGGAAAAGTAGAAATTTATACACATATACACACATTAATAACAGGGTTGATTCATACAAACCATTACTCAAACACCAAGATGTTGCTTTTGAATAAAGATACTAGAAGATCCAGTGGTCTGAAGTTCTAGATCCATTATCTGCATTGAGACTATTGAAGGGAAAGCATGTGGAGCTAAATAGGAGGTGGATGAGTTGGGCTTAAAACATGATGAAAACTTGTACAACCAAGCAGAAGGCATATGGTACTGATGCTAGACTACTGTAGAAACTGATCCCTATACCTAAAACATTGTAAAAGGCAAAAATGAATTCAATATAAGACTTTGGGTAAATGCTGCAGCAACCTCAAACCTGGACATGCTCTGACCTGGTTATGAATGCCAACAAATGGTGAGAAAGGACAAATATAAAACATAAGGCTACAGCAGGTAGACAATCTCCCTTTACCAAAGTACCTCTACTGAAGAAACAGAAGCAGTCCATCTGACCAAGACAGAAGCCAGAAGAAGACTTCATTCAATTACAATTTGAAGTAGAGCAACCTGGAACCTCACAAGTCCAAAGAATAAAAATGACTTCTTTTTTTCTTTATCAGTGAAAACAACATATGTCTACCTACAGGAGAAAGGCCAAAGCATTCACTGACAAGGGTGGAAATATTTCCATATTAGATATTGCCAAGGGCACTTACGTGGAATATAAAAGACTAGAACATGCAAGATGAATGCTTAAATAGGCAAAGAATAGCTATGGTTTCAGTATGTTTGGAATTTTTTAATTACCAGCATATTCTTGTCTTAAAGAATTAATAATTAATTGGTAATTTTCTGCTCAAAATTGGTTTCTTTACATTTACTCATAATTCTGTTGGTTTCCAGCCTAACATGAAGTATTATCTTTATTTTCTCATTCTTCACTCTTTTCCAATGCTATTCATCTCATTGGAAATAATTTTAAAATATTTATCCAATTTTTATTTTTACTTAATACATACATTACATGAACAATTAGTATAAAGTTAAGATTATATAATTATGCAGTAATATTCATCTTTCAATATTAGTTTTGAACAAGAAGTTATTGTAGAGTTAGTAAGAAGAAACCAACCACCAATCCCGATAAAATTCTCTGTCTGCAAATCTCAAAACTTCAGCAATGGCATTCAGACAAGAATGGAAGAACCAGTAGAAGAAGACCAACCAAATAAAATGATTAGGAACCTGAAAAAAGTTGTCATAAAACCAGAGTCATATATTGGTTACAGAACATTCTGATTTCAAAATCACAAACCAATCTTCCCAGAATTCCATCATAATACACTCAAAACTACTGTATTTAAGGTCATTAAATGAAAAAGATGCTCTCACAGATACTAAAGTTGAAGAAAAATGCTTAAGATGTCTCAGAAACTACATATCATGCTATTCCAAGCACAGACTCAAAAGGTTAAGCACAGTCATTAAAAAAAGTTTTTAATTACAATAAGACCAACATTTTAAGTGTTTAATGAAAGATGAAAATAACACAGAGTAGGAGAAAATTAGAAAGAATTATGTTTGTCTCAATAGTTCTGGACCTATGGAATGAAAACATAGAATGTTATATCCCATTAAGGATAACTTTACTGCTTCTTTAAAAAAACAACAGATGGTGCTACAGGTTAATAAGAGAGACAGAGGTCTCAAATGTGTCAATGTGTTTATATTATTATGTATGTTCATACTAATCACTGATTTCATTGGTGTATTTTTATTCTTAACATATTAAAAATTCTAATAAACAATGCATGTTATCAAATAAAAATCCCTTAAAAACTCTACAAAAGAAAACTTCAGATTATATCATCTTCTATGCTATAAATGAGTATCAGAAGTGCCCAGAGAATGTTTTGATAATTAATGTAATGTTTTTGAAAAAAACTGATTTTAGAAGAAACATTTAAAGAAAAGAAGCAACATACAAAAGAATTACAAGTTAAAAAAATCGTCATACCAGAAAGACATTACTATAACCTGATTTACTCAACAATGCATTGTTCATGTGTTTTCCAAGTAATGAAGAATCAAACTGGAATAATTATGGAATAACTGACACACAGGTAATTTGATGAACAGAAAACAAGTTACAGGGTAGAATCAACTTCAGAACTTACAAATACTTGCAGAAAAGAATAGATTTTCAGTAGTGTCTGAACACCATATTATAAACTGAAGTATATAAAACACTTGAAAAATTTCATTACAATTTAATGTTTCATATCAAAATAATTCAAAAAATATCTTTAATCTCAATATATCATACATGGTAAATAATAAGCCAAATGTAATTTTTAAGATTCACATAAATATTACACATATTTTTACTGGTTTTAAACTTTATAACAATGAATTTGCTATTAAGCCAAAGCTATACACCAGGCTATTACTACTGTGCTGAACCACTGGAGGTACTGTAATTACCTAAATGTAATCACATATGAATTTCTAATAATTTCCTGTATTCAATTATTAAGTTCCAAGTTTGTCAAAATTTACATCTTTTTGTCTTAGATTTTTTACTTTTTTAAATTACTAACATTTAATGAAAATATATTTTTACTCCTTTTGTATTTTGAGGATGAAAAATATAAACAACGTTCAGAAACATTAAACTATATTCAATCAAGCAATAACATCAACAGAACTTACAGACAGTTTGAGCAATCTTTCCAACATCAAGGAATAATTCATTTCCTGTTAAAACATTTCTATCATTACACAGAATGTTACAAAATAACTTCATTATGTTACATTTATAAACATTTTTATTACTTCCAAGTATATATTTTGCAAGATTAGAAAATTTCCAGATTGTTTGAATAAGTAGTTTCTTTGTAATTAAATAAATACAGGAGATATGTTATGCATAGGGATGAATACATTTTATTAAAACAATTCAGAGTACAAAATTCAACAGTCAACCATAGATGACATGAAATCATGGTGAAATGCTATTATGTATAAATCTTTTTTCACAATTGTTGATGTTTTGTAGGTAAGTGATGCCACCAAAACTGACTAATTTTAAAAAGGATATGTAATGGACATTTTAAATACAAGATGTTCATACACTCAGATCATTATAATGTATTTAAATTGGGCATTTAGAATCCTCAAGACAAGGATATCTCTCACTTAATGGACAGACAAAAATAAATATTGATTAACTTGGAGCATCAGAATCATCCATCATTCTTCTTCAAGTACAAATTCGTTATCCTTTCACTCTCTATATTGCTAAAAAGTTAATAAAAACAAACAAAATATAAAAATGATTTGCTAGCCAGTTCAAAAACTTCCATTAATTTCATACAATTTTTATCTTTACTTTGTAATCAGTAAACCAGACACAATGATAGGAAACTGTTGTGAATATTCCTGATAAACTAAAAAAATTCATACCTTAAGAGGTTTAAAAGAATTGTTAATTGTTGGTACCATCCACTGTTGAACAAGGCCCAGTATTAACTGAATCAGGAAAAGCTAATGCAAAGGAAGAAAAAAAATTGTGATAATTTGTAAAACTAGTTGTTAACAAATAAAATTATCTTTATGCAAATTTATTCACTTATTCATGGAAAACAAGAATAATGCTTTATTGCTGGTTGTCACAGCCAGGTTAAAAATTAACAACTTCATGAATTAATTTTTTTCTTCAATCATTGCTTTGTTGTAGAATAATGTTATAAGACCTGGCTGACCAGATTGGCAAAATCTTTAGACAATTATAAAATTTCAGTCTATTGACCAAGAAGAAACATTTTTATGATAAAAACAATTATAAAATATAATTACTCTAATTTTGGCTTGAATCTAATACTTATGTCAATATAGTGATACCAAATTCAATATCTTTATTATAACCTTATTGCCTTATTAACTGGTGTTTGTAGTTCTTCCAACAACCAATTAAAATGCTCATATTTAAAAAGCTGTTGAAGTTTTTTTATCCCTACTAAAGAGGAAACAGATTTGTGTTAAACAGTATTTCTACTTAAAAAACACTGAAAATTTGGACACATTTTAAAATTAAAAACTTGTATATCTGTATTAACATGGATGGTACAGCTGTCCACTGTAAGGAACAGTAAAAAAGTAGCAAACAAAGTTATTATTACCCATTAAAGTTGGAAACTCAAGCAGATGGGATATATAAAATAGTCTGAGAATACATTTTCGGAATGTATTCTTTCAGCCCTAAATGAAAAAAAAAAACATTTGGCACTGGTCCTTGAGGGAAAAAGGTGTACACTGATTAAGGTTATCTGGTGGGATTTCACTTAAACACAGTGCACACCAATTACGACTATCTGGTGGGGTTTCATCTAACCACAGTGTACTATAAGCAGTACACAAGTATCTGAATACCACATAACACATGGATGAAACTGAGTATTTTAAAGTAACATAAACAAAGATAAAAAAACACATTCTCCAAACTTCAACTTATTCAAGTAAAACTTATACAACATATTCATATGATACTAGATATTTTACTGTGTAGCTGTTTCTAATTTTCAAGGTAAATGATGTTGGCAAAAAGTAATGAAAGGGAAGAATCCATTCTACAGTGACAATTAGGAGAATTCCAATCTGTTTGATAGATAATTAAAGTGTCCTTCAAGGATTACAATGATGTCCAAACTTTGTATTATTTCATTGGTGTTGTGCTCATTTCTTTATTCAAATGACTAGCTTACACACATTTTTGTGATTGTGTATTCTGTTTGTAACCATATAACTAAAAAATGAGACCTACTTACATAAACAAATGTAATAACTATGACAACATAGAAGTTAAAACAAACTTGGAAATCATTTTACAATTCTTTAATAATATTCTCCTTGAGTAGTTTTTAAGCAATAATGAAATATTACCATGTGTTTAAAATATAAAACATTTCAATGTACACTACTCTAATATTTTTTTAATTTGCTACTTCTACCCATTAAGACTTGCTTCTATCTGTTGTGTTTTTTACCCAAAAGAACATGTAACCAAAAAGATTGGCAGTGTTTTTTTTCATGTTGAACTTGTTAACTGTTTTTGTTTGTATGAAAATAAATAAAATTCTTCATGGTAGATGCTGCTTCACCATGCTTAATACATACATGGTAGATGTTGCTTCACCATGCTTAATACATACATGGTAGATGTTGCTTCACCGTGCTTGACAGATGCATGGTAGATGTTGCTTCACTGTGCTTAATACATACATGGTAGATGTTACTTCACTGTGCTTAATACATACATGGTAGATGTTGCTTCACTGTGCTTAATACATACATGGTAGATGTTGCTTCACCGTGCTTAATACATACATGGTAGATGTTGCTTCACCGTGCTTAATACATACATGGTAGATGTTGCTTCACTGTGCTTAATACATACATGGTAGATGTTGCTTCACCGTGCTTAATACATACATGGTAGATGTTGCTTCACCGTGCTTAATACATACATGGTAGATTCTGCTTCATTATGCTTAATAGAGGTTTGAACATTTTTTGCACAATGTGAAAATATTCTTTTAATATGCATAATTCTGAGTGACACCCCACACAAATGTTAATATTAATTCAACCCACAGATTTTGCACAAATTGTAATATAAGAATTCTCTTCTGTCTACACCTATTTGATCATGTAGTAACATATAGTAATTTTTTTTAAATAGACACATCATTTACAAATTACCAAAGAGCAATGTACCAATAGAAAGAGCAAGCTGTACTTTGCTCCCCTTAATTTCATAATAACGAATGAAACCACCCATAACAATAATATATCCTAGACTCTGTTACTAACACTTATCACAGATCAGTGTGCATATAATTGGTGAAACAAAATGCAAGTTCTCTAAACCAGCAACTCCAAGTGGAGTGAAACTTTATTATCTGCCTTCTCAGGTTGCATTAAAAAAAATCCAGAATGGTTCAACCAGATTCAGGAAAGAGCTTTTGGTTACCCAAGACAGAATCTGGAGGTTCTTTCTCTCAAACCATTGTAGGTGTAGTGTTTAGAGTTAACATTAAACAGTTCATTATCATGTTGAAAGAGGAGATTATTCTTCAAAGACAACAGTACACAATGTCACAATAATAAATCTTACATGCTATGTTAAAAATCAGTGTCCAAATACCAAATTAAAGTAAGCAAAAACTACAAATATGCCACCATCACTCTCATGTGTCAATATTCTGACATATTCAACTATGGCAAGCAATAAGTAGCACAGTTTATCATTTTGAATGAAGAATTCTCTTATAAGGCTTATGATCCAATGGCTTGATGTTTCTCGTGCAAGGAAGGAGTAGAGTTTTGGATAAGGGACTTAATATCAAATGAATTATGAAACACATTCCAAAGTTTATATGAGCTGAAAGGTGTCCATAATCAACACATTCAGAGTCAACAGACTTCTACCTTTTAAGAAGATGACCCACAGTAAGATTATTTTGGATGAAAGGTTTCAGGTATTCACACCAATTACAGTGTATTCAGCTGACATTATTGTTTCAGGTTTTGTTAGTTTCTTTCTTCATATAATTCTGACTACAAGTGTCTAATGAAACTGTTGACCTTTATAAATATTCAGCAGTAAATCATTAATTTAGCAAGTAAGATGAAACAAAACAGGTTAGAAGCATACTGTCACAAAACTTTTTTTGATAACAAATTATCTTTTTTCTGTTTTCCTTTTGTAAAAAACTAATGGCCCTGTACCACTTCAAAAAATGCAGAAAATATTTACTTTTAATATTTTGAAGATACAGAATTAATTAGTAGGACATTTTCTACAACACAAGAAGTAAAATAAAACCTACCATTTCTATAATTCTCTTCAGCAAAAAGCGCTTCCTAATTCGAGCTGACCGTGGGAAGTTTAACTCATAACAAAGAGTTGGAGCAAAGATGAAATAATACAAATCTGAAAATATAGAGAATTTTTACAAGGTCAAAAGAAAAGAAAATGTAAACTGACCATTCACCTCTCTTTTACTTACTACATATTTCTTTACAAATTAAATGTTTATGTAATAAAAACAAATTTTTTGTACACTCTTATGAAATAATAAGTTCTGTTTTTTTTCTAATTCTCCAAAATGTTTTGCATTTCAAGTAAATTAATAACTGAAACTCAAATTAATTTTCATACATTTAACTTTTAATAGCTATATAAAGTTTAACAAAAGAAAATAATTTTAAATGTTCTTTAAATAACTAAACTGATGTTATATCACTAATGAAAGCTCTAATAATAGACAATAGTTGTAATAAATACTTGCCTTCAGTCTATTTGATTTCATCAATGATAAATAAAAAATAATTTAGAAGCTGGATTATTTACTTTCTAGTTAAACAGTTTACAATAAGTAATTTAATCAATTTGAAATCTCAGGCTAAAATCAAGCTTTTTTCACAGGGCCACTTTTTGCCATGATAATCCAAATGAGCACCACCTTTCATAAAATATATGCTCAAATGATTTTACAAGTTTATACCATTTTCAATTATAAAAACATTCACTCTTTCTTTCAACACAAACCTTCAAGTTGAGAAGTTGAATCTTTAGTCTATTCATGATTTTGTATTTTTCAGATAATGAAATTCTATGATATCAGTGATGTAATTTACGATTTTTTGGTTATTCATATGTATATATAAAATCTAAAAAAGAAAAATTTCATTTCACATCTTCCACATGCAAAATTTCTTAAGGCTTGGTAAGCTAAGACAAACAGGAATGAGTACAAGTCCTAACTAGAAGATATATTCATGTGCTTTATTTCTTTATTTATTGCTCTGGAAACAGGACAGAAAGTAATAATCTACATATACATTCAATTCATAATAATTACAATGAGACTGTATTTTGACAAATGCTAACAAAGAGAGAGTTTGCCACTGAACGTTGTCATGCACATCTTAGGAACAATAGTGTAAATGGATACGAAACTGTATGGGGCATTGCAATATATGTTAGGTTATAAATTAGTATAGGTATAAAGATGTTCCTTTATACTGGTTTAATTTTGGTTTGTGTTGTTGTATAAGTAGGGCTTATTTGATTTTGCATTTGTTTATGTTTGTTTCCCTACTTAGTATCTGGGTGTTTTCTATGGTTATGTTGTGTTTATTTAAGTTGCAGTGTTAAAAAGTGTGTAAAGGTGTTGTTGTTTTATTAATCTGGTTTCTATTTTTCTGCTGGTTTCTCCAATATAGAAGTCATGACAACAGTTACATTGCATTTTATAAATAATGTTGGTGTTGTGTTTGTCAGTGTACTTTGTGGTGTTTACTGATAATCTGCCAAAGTTTGTAAACATGCACTTAATAATTTAAAAGTAACAGTGTGAAAACTATAACAAGCACAAAATGGTTATGAGATCAATCCCAGGGACTGAGTCTACAATGAGAGTTAACACAAAATGACCATTTAGCTAATCCATCAAAGGGCATGTCATTCATACGTTTCTTTTTTCTCCCATACCATTTGGTGATGGCTACACTTATTTTGCAATAGCTTCATAGTTCTTGACCACCTTTGCATGTGCCCAGTGGGGTCTACTGTAGCATATGACAGCTCTACAGAAGTAATTTTCTGCTAAAATACAAATTGCAAATTTGAGTAAAAAAAACCCTATATGTATCTAAACAGAACTTTCACACTCAAAAATGGAAGAGGTAGAAAAGAAGTGAGAAAAAAAAACAAAAAAAAACTGACCATAGAAGGATCTAGTTATGATTGGTTATAAGAATTGTCCAAAGATCTAATTACTTCAGGGGCTGTAATAATCTGTGGACAGTTAATTCATCCAAATAGGAATGATGTACACAGACAAAAGGGCAATCACAATAATCACTTTAGACATTGCAACTAGTAAAATAATGGAATGGGTCACATCCTGAGGAAGAACTTTTACCACATACAAGAGGAATAGGATGATGATACTCTTCAGAATAGTTAAAAGACTCACTGGTAATTTTGAATGTAAAACGCATCTAAAAATACAAAATTTAGTCACATAAGTGGGAATTTCCAGGTATGAACAGTTCTTAAGAAATAGAGTGAACTAAGTTTCTTACAGGCATTACTGTATGAGCAACACTGACAGACTTTAATATATTATATTAAAATGATTTTGAATATGTAAATCAGAAAGTCACATGGCAACCATAGTTGATGAAAATTTGAGACAGGATATATCAGAACCACACTTTGATAATAAATGGCAACTTGCAAGAAGTGTGATGTCACAAAAACACATTTTTGTGGAAGGGTGTGTAACAACCCTTTTCAATGTGAGATAAAGGCTCTGATCATGAATTTAAAATTGTGAAGATTGGATTATTTTTTGTTTTTATCAAAAATGCAAATAGAAACCCTGTAACCCAAGCGCTTTCTTCTCCAGGGACAAATTGTTTTTCATCGGTACTGACTGGAAAACACAGAAATATGGATCAATTTGGTCCATCAGGTCCATCCAGAAAGAGACCTGTAACAAATGATGACCCAGTTGTAGTGAGCAAAATGTGACATCTTGCAACAATGAATATTCATGGAGACAATAAACAGTAGCAAAAGTCATTCATATGTTTTAGACAACAATATAAAAAATGTAATCTAGAAGAAACTCCATCAAAAAAACAGGCCAATAGAATATGAGTGCACCAAGTAAAAGTTTCCAGTCATGCCTCAAATTCAACTATCCCATTCCTCGAGTGACTGTTGAAGGAAATATATTCAAAACATATCAGTCCAGTCTCCAGATGCAGTGCCTAAGGATTTCTGTAGAATTGGACTGTTGAATGGGCACAGATAAGCTGCCTTCTTTGTACATAAGTAGGTTATGAAAAACATCAAGAAGCATCAGTATGCAAATGAATGGATGAGTGAGTAGGTTTAAGTGGTGGACATTTATGTCTTGTAGGTATTCCTACGTGTTCACAGACAATTTTTAAGTGCCGTTTTGTTTTGCCAATGTACATGAACTTATAGTCACTATGTGTACACTTATAAATACATTGGCAAAACAAAAAGTCACCTGAAAAATAGAGTCTGTGAATATTTAGAAGTAACTAACAGAATTGACCATTCACTACTTAAATCTAACCACTTGTAAATTCATTCATATGCTAAAACCACAGGTCAATCACAATATTTCAATTAATGATTTCTCTGTCACTACAACAGGACTTTCAGACCTTGAACTCTATATTATATTACAAAATGTATACTCAAAGTTAAAGACCATCCTACTTAGAACATACAAACCTCTGTAGATCAAACACTATTCTAAATTTATATACTTAAAACTCAACTGTTCCACAATATATATCTATCTTTTTGCTGTTTGTTTGCTTGATTTACCTTTCCATTTACCACTTTACATAATATATAATTTAACTAGTGATTAATGATACAATAGTTTTAGTAAATAAAATATCTTTGTAATACTATTTCCAGATTCCACTGAAGATGGAATAAGTGTATTACAAAATGTTCAATCACAGTAAATAAAATGTTCTGTGTTAGCATTATTAGACTTCATTTTCCCCATCAGTAATCAACTGCTAACACTGGTATACTTTGGATACGACAAGTTTACAATGGAGCCATTTGCAATATAAATTAAGCTGTAGAGTTATTTTCATGATGCACCATTGCTAGTTAAAGTTTTATCTAACATGATAACAAAAACTATAAAGATGTGTTTAGACTCCAAAATTGTTTCAATTTTCTGTACTCAATCTCTATATATATAGTGACTGGACACTTATAAGACCCCACCATGTTTGTATAACATCAATACCTATCTATAAATGAACAATAAACTGAACATACGATACATCTGTTGAATGCATGTCTTATAAATGCAGAGATTTTTGCAGTCATATCATGTTCATGGTTACACTGTGATATGAGTGTAGAGAAAAATCTCTCTCACTTTAAAAAGGGTATGATAGTTACTTTTCATATAATAAAAGCATCATTAACAAAAACATTTTCTTTAATGCTGTCCAAAGATGGCTTCATAAAAATCTACAAACAGTTTCCAAAAAAAGAAAGTGTGGCCATCTTCTCTCAATGACTAAGCAAAGGAAAAGAATGATACTACTTGTACAGTGCACTTAATTTCAGAATGTGGTCCAACTGACTGATTCCTTCAACAATGGTCAGGAATATTTCTCATTTTATTGTATAAAAGATATAACAGAAATAGCTTTGTGCTAATCTCAAATCCACAAAAAGATAGTACAACTTGAATAATTCTTAAAGCACAAGCTGAAAATTGTGTTTCAACCTCTCCTGTATTGGTGATTTAAAAACAAAAGTATAGTCAGAAGTACTTGGTGCTGACAGTGCAACTCAGTGTAGCCAGTGTAACTGTATGGGGATCATTCTCATAGTAAACTATGTGGCATCTTCATTTCCAAAAGATGGTAAAATATGTGGCATCTTTGTTTCCTCTGATTTTGTTAGAAGAATATATAATATTAAGAGTGTACCTGTTGAATATCATGCCCACCCTACAATGTTTCATTCCCATCCTGATACACAGGAGTTTGCAAAGACAATATTCTAATAACCCACCATAGTCATGTTGCTGAAACAGTTATAAAAAGAGTATAGCAGTGACTTTAGACATCTTCCTTGATCAGCACAATCCAGTAACTTAACCCAATTGATTTCACTCAGAGTGCCAACACTGTTCCCATAAGAAAGTTAATAATTAGCTTGGATGAATAGGTAATGACTATTGTCACATAGTTAGAAAGTCAGAACAATTTTGAGAGGAAAGGAAATGTGTCTACTTTATGCAAGTTAATAGTCTATATTGTTTGGCATATTATTTAATTAAATAAAAATTATTAAGTGCATTACTATTATCAGCATAAAAATATTAGGGTTAACTCTCTTCCACAATTGACAACAAGAAAAAAAAACTTGAATAAGTACTTTATTTGTTGTTTTTCATGTTTATTATCATAAAAGAAACTAAAATGTAAACACAGGGATCCTTTTAAGTTAGTTAAGATAAGATTAGGTAAAATAAATGATAATAATATTATAATAAAAATGTTTCACAAGACATACATGCAAGCAGCTAATTGTAGTTCATGGGTAATATAATTTGTTAGTGTAACATGAGGTGCACATTCCCCAAATGATTTACAACTTCTAATGGAACAGATAGTAATTAGACATGTTTCAAAGGCGAATAAAACAATAAAATTTACTTGTAAATAAATGCTTGCTGTTACTAACTTAGAGCTAATTAGTACAAATGAATGTAGTTTCATGCTTAAATCTGAAGTCATTCTAGAAAGTAAAAAGGAGTAATTTAGATTTATTTCTATTTTTTCTGGTGGTAACAAGATTGTTTGTTTTGAAACAAGGAAGAGGAAATAACAGATACACAATGAATTTTTTAGAAATAAAAAATTTTAATGCATTTAAGATGTTTTAGGGATTAATTACACAAAGGAAATTTGAGATGAGGGAAAGTACTTTTAATTTTTAAATGCAAATTACAGACTGTTCAAAACAATTATTTAATACATTCTTGTACAAATATTTTATTTAGTTCATTAAAAATACTTCATTACAAAATACCTGGAGGTAATGTACTCTATAGATATGATTTACAAACCTGGATTTACAGGAGGCTTTGATGTGAAAGACTTGTAATGATAACTGAAAGGCTGCAAAATTTTATAACAACATACACAGTATATTGAAAGTTAGAAGTATTAAATGAATACAAAGAGGTCAGTTGATCAGTCAACTTGACCAACCCAGTGTTGAAATGGTTAAGAGAATTCTAAAGAAAACTGTCAAATGAGAAGTGATAGTTTGGTCAAGTTGTATGCATCATGGAATATATCATGCTCTTTCTGGTGGAGAGATGACAAATGTTGATTTATGTGTAAAAAAAAAGTTTGCAGATAGGGGGCATAAATGAACAACAACAGCTAATCTTGTGGTAAGCAGATGGAAGCACCATATCAGAATTCATTTATTTAGCTACATTTTTGCCATTTCTTTTGTTTGTGCTGCTCCTTTGATAAATAAAATGTTTTATATTTCACTTGTTTGGAGTTATCATTACGTCATGCCTCTTTTACTTCATCTGTCATAAATGGTTGCAGTTTCTTTCAGCAAATTAGTTCCAGAAATCTCCTGCTTTTGCAGAAAAAGGTAAATGTTTTTCCAAATATAAGCTTAAATTACCATAACTTTGTAGAAATGGTTTAAAGTGGTAAACATTCATAATTTATTAGAACAGTTTATTTGTATTACTGCTTTTTTCAGTTCATGTTTTATTGAGATAGTGTTTAACAGGCACAATACAACACTTTCATAAACCCAATTTCTCACTAGTGATCAAAGAAAATAACTGAAATAACTATTAACAGGACACCTGTGTCTCTAAATATGTGAAAGAAAAGCATGGGCTGTCAAATCCACAATCCAACAGGCTTATCACTGGGTCAAGGCTAACCCCAACAAACAGTAATATTGATAACAATAAAACTATATTACAACTGTTATTTAAATACACACACAGTCAGAATGGTACAATTAAAACTATGTCACGACTATTATTTAAATATACAAACAGTCAGAATGGTACTATTGAAACTATGTCACAACCATTATTTACATACACACACAGTGTGAATTATACTATTAAAACTATTTTACAGCTATTATATTTAAACACACACGCAATCATAATGGTACCATTACAACTATGTTACAGTTATTATTTAAACCAATCCACATAACCTACCAGCCAAGTGAAGATTGTCTGGATAATTAACCAACTGAGAAATGTTTTCATCATGACTGGTTTTCTCAAGTTTTTCTGAAAAATGAAAAATTTAAAGATGTTACTTTTGTTTAAAGACATAAAATCGTATTACAAGTTAATATAAAACTGGTTACCATGAATTAATATTATTCATGAATATGTTTCAGTCCCAAGCTTGTGTGAATGATAATAAATAACACAAGTCAGCATTTTATGGTATCACTCTTTCACAAGAATTCCTACTTGCACAAAAATTCTCTTCCTTCAAAAAAATTTTAAAAATACTATAGCAAGAAATAAGATACATTATCACCAGAAACTTTTCAGGAGTGAAAATTAAAATCTTTGTTCAAAAAATTCAGTACTATCAAACTTATGTCAAAGTTTAGACATTAATGTACATCATATACACGATTATTTGTGTTTAACACTTTGTTCAATGTATTACTGTGTGAGCTGTTTTGTAACATAACATTTGTGGACAAGGTCATTCTATTCCACAACACAATATACAATGTTATGAAATAATTTTCCACAAGCCTCCTAATTTTTAGCCCTTTTAATACACAACCAAACTGAAAATCAGAATCACTGTATGTCTCATATCTTTATAAAGCAGTTTGTTTCAAAATCATAATTATTTTGACTGTATTTTTTTATCTCCAGGCAACTAACCTTTACTGAAGATAATTTTTATAAATAGTCTATAATGCAAATAATCTTGTTCTTTGTTTTAACATAATTAACCAACTTTATAAATAATGGCTTAAGTACAATAACGTAGAAGCTAAGACTTAAGAGAAGGATAAGAAAAGGAAATCACTAGAGCTAAACCACACTTCATTATTTTGACATGAAATAAATGGCCAGAACATTTCAATTACATCTACACCCTCACTTCTCCTGCAGTGTACTGCCCATGTCTCTGGTTTCTTACTGAGTTGGCATGACATAATAAATGATATAATTTAATTGCATAGCTAATTAGTTTTATTAAGTCCAAGCAAACCTTTTCAATACAGTGTTGATGTAGATCTTGTGATTTAGTTACAAATAATTTGACAAAAATATAAGAAAGAAGGTTCAAGTCAATAACCAGTTTTCATAATCATGGTAAATATGAAAATAACACAGACTACACTTCTAATAATATAAACAAATAAATACAAATGTAACATAAAAATATAAAATTTCCCCTTAAAGAGCTGATTTAATTAAAAATAATAGCAACATGATCTTGCATACATCCGACATTTAAACATTTTATCAACAAAAAAAGGTTACAATAAGAATTGTATTACAATAATATAAATACTGTGGAAAGAACATTTAACAGATCAAAAGTCATGAAAATTTATTTGTGATAAATACAGAGTTAAGCAAGCTGTACTTGTATTCATACATACACACTGTTTATACAGAAGTAAAGTAAGCTATATATGTACTCATACATACACACTGTTTATACAGAAGTAAAGTAAGCTGTAAATATACTCATACATACACACTGTTTATAGAGGTAAATTAAACTGTATATGTACTCATTCATAAACACTCTTTATACAGAAGTAAAGTAAGCTATACATGTACTCATACATAAACACTCTTTATACAGAAGTAAAGTAAGCTATACATGTACTTATACATAGACACTCTTTGGAAAAAATAAAACAGAAGGTATTAAATGCCCATATACACGTAAAGGAACAAAGTAATTTATTCTTATTGGTTGAAGGTTTCTCAGACTTAATGAGAAGTTTTTTTTTGTACTTTCTGTTCAGAAGACCTAAGTATTTTCATTTATTTCAATACTCACATGGTGACAACATTTAGTCAATCTATATACATTAAAATGTGCTACAACTGCACTCTTATCAACTCAACCTATTATTGCAGCACAGCCATGTTCTCTCACTTTTATCAGCATATTTTCTCTTACAAATGCCACAAAAGATTCTACAAAATACATCCTTCTCCACATAAATTTCTTTAAAAGTCCTACATTACATAAAGTACAGTTGTTTTTAAGAAATTTGAAATTGTCTTAAAACATTTAGTGAAAAGTGGTGATAAAAGTTCATTGCCCCTCACAGAAGTGTAATTTTTTTATTTTTAATTTTCTGTTTTTAATATTCAGGTATAGTGAGCAACGTATAAGCATGCCACACAGGTTAAAAAAAGAAATAAGATTTGTGCTGTAAATTTAATATTAGCCAAATAGATTAAGGAATGAATGTTAAATTTTATGATGCAAATTTAATACTATTCAAACAGATTAAAGAAACGAATAATGCATTTTGTGGCATAAATTAATTTTTACCAACATAGGAAAAATCAAAATGTAGGATAACTAACTTTTAGAGCTCCCTCTAGGTCATTTTCACCTTTGTATAAACGCCTTATATTTATTTGTAGCTACTGATTAAAAGTGCTGATAATGTACTTACTTGAAGAAACAAGAGAGCCCCTTCGACGGTTTCGGTGGTTTAGAGCCTGAAGCTTTTTCTGTCGACACCAGAAATTAACCATGTGATAGGAAACCAATTTCAAAAAAACAATACTTGTAGAACCTAAAGCTAGTGAGGATCCAACTATAAAAAAATTAAGTAACAAATTCAAAACTATTCCACAAGATACACTTAATCCTTTTATGTGAAACTGAGCAAGATAAATCCCTTTATATCATATTCTGCTTTCTTTTAAAAAGGGAACAATTAAGGATATTACCACGTATGTAACAGAAATATGACTTTCTTTACACTTTATAACAACTTCCACCAAACTGGAAGACTCTATGGTTTTATTCAAATTTTCTGTAATATTATTCATGAATAAAATGTTTGAGCACTTGATCTTTGATGAGACACAAGATAAAATTATTACAAGTAACATAGAGTAACATTATAATGAAAAGGGGTAAAAAGCTTTTCTTTCTTGAATTCGGTTTTAAAAGTACATTCTTCTTATTCCATTCCAGTTTTCTTATAACCCTTATAGACTTAGATGTTCCAGCAGGGTGTGAAAAGTTAATTAAAACAAAGGGCATAACTCTTTACAAACAGTAAATATATATATAGATATCTCATGATTTGTTTGAAACAAATGTAGTCAATTGTGGGTGTATAAAGATAAAACAGCTATAAATTAATAACTCGGTATAAACAAAAAGAACTAATCAGCATAGTTCTCTTAACTTTATACATTTGGATTCTAAAAATAGTACAAAATAAAAAAAACTTTGATGTAAGTATTTCACACACTGAAAATAATAAGGTTTTGGAGATGTATCAAATATTTTAATAACCACAAATGGTTGAACCCTGTCCATCATTTCATTGACATTATAGTTGCAATCTAGCATGTTAAACCTTTAATTTTTCTTTAAGGTTTCTATTTCCCAACATGCATGCACAGATTCACTGAAAATAATTATTTCAGTATGACTTGATCATATATAATGACAAGCATAATTTAGATGAGATTTTCACTTCAAAGTAAAACATTTGCAGCTTCCCTTATGCATCGTTTATAGCATGAAAGTACATTCATCTGTTCATAGACATATAAGAACAATAATACTTCATATCATTAACATAGCACTTAAAAAAGTCCAAAAACTGTTTTCATTCTGTGCAATACATCATTTTTGATAACTTTACCTAGCTGTAAAAATCTGGTTACTTGATAAATATCAAAGCATAAGAAAACAGTAACACATACATGAGAAAACAGAATTAACCATACTTTATTTGACTGATTTGTAAAGCATATTACAGAAATGAACTGATGCTAATGCAAATCATTGTGTCAAGCACAACATCTGTGACACAGATCTCAATTGTACAAATGTGCAGTATTACCACTCAAGACTCATGGTTTGAAAGAATAATTATATATACAGTAAGATTGTTAAACGTAGAATCAAAGGAGAAAACATTTTTCTATGGAAGAGCAAAGCCCTCATCCTTAAAGTGAGGGCGATACATATAAAAAGATGATACACTTATAAAGACAACCACCAACAAAAAAATCCTTGTGATGAAGACACATATTCTCTGGTATTATTAACAAGATAATAAACAAATAAAAATAAAATTGCAAAGACTCACAAACCAATAGTTCAGTAGCTTTCAGTTATACCTTAAAATTAACAGTTACTTTAATGAGAAAAATGGCTGAGTAAACAGAAACCACAGTAATTTATATGACCACATAATGTAAAATCTTGTAAACTGTTCAGTTTGCTCTGCATGAACGTGGTCTTGGAAGCCACATCCACGTATAGTGGAGGTCTGAAAAAGTCTAACATTAGTTACGTTAGAATAACTGTATTGTTTTTCATGAAAACGTAATATAACAAAAGAAACTGCAATATCAGGAAAAGTAAGTGTGTAATCAAGGTTATTAGTCTGAGGATGTTACAAATCCATTAGATTGGTAAATGATAATAATTACAAAAGTGATGTCAACATGTGGTCAGCTTCCGGTCAGTTACTTCTTTCTTTGTGAACCTGACGATGACCGAAGAAGGTCGAAACGTTGTTCGCTCTTCTATGTAAAATATTTTCTCAACCCAAAGGAGCCGTTTTTGCATATAAAAGTTATGTCAATTCCATTTCCATAATTCACCTACACAGACTTTGAAAATAGTATTACTTTTTCCTGTCACATATGGATTTTTTACAAATCAGAAAAAAAACTATATTTTAATCAAATATGTTGCTTATTATCCTCAAATTCCAGACAATTCTTGATGTTGAGGAAAAGAATGGAGTTTTTCAAGTGCTTAAGGGGAGTTACTCTGCAAGGAAGTTGTCACATCCTCCTGTTGGTAATCACAAGGCAAAAGATTATAATGGTTTCTAGTGAACTTAGGGGAATAATTACAATGTTTGTTTGTAGAAAAGCACAAAGCTACACAACAGGCTATCTGTGCTGTGCCAATCATGAGTACAGAAACCTGGTTTCCAACGTTACAAGTCCACAGACTTACTACTGTCCCACTATGGGGCTATTTATGATGAATTATATGTAATCATAAAAGATACCAATCGTCATAAAGAAGTAATTACAAATCAGAACTTATAACTACATTACTTAAAAGTGATTACAAAATTAATAACAGGAAATTAAGTTTGTTATCACCTTCATGTATTAACCAAAAGTTTGGGAATTAAAGATTCGTGGACACAAAACAACATCATGGCACTTCATAACCAGGTTTTTAACAGCCAAGGATTTAAGTATACAAAACACCATAATGGAAGAGCATAACAAAATTGCTGAGAGCTAAGAATTTATGTATAAAAAATGTCATAATGGTACTCTGTAACAAAGTGTTTGAGATCTAAGAATTTAAGCATAGAGCACATCATAATTGTACTTTACAAATGTTTGAGAGCTGAGAGTTTAAGAATACAAAACATTATAATGATATTTTATAACCAAACTGATGAGAGCTAAGAATTTATGTAAAGAAAAAATGTTATAATACTGGTATTATGTAAAAAAATGTTTGAGATCTAACAATTTAAGTATACTAAACACCATAATAGTATGATGCTACATAACTCAATAAAAGTTATATACATGAAGCATAATCACATACAGTTTCTAGTTTTTTTAAACCAATCCAGGAATGTCATTCAATAAAATTAGAAAATCTCAAACAGCATTTGGTAAGCCTTAAAAATAAGAACCAGATGGTATTCTAAAACTACTGTTAACACAATATAAAAGTTTTATTTTACATATGCCACATTAACCTGTTCAGTGCCATAAACGAGATAACTCATCCAAGCCGAGTTAATTCCTTCTTAATAATACCTAACTTCAACGCTAGATGTCAGTACCATTCATGCATTTCACCTACTTACAAACTGTTGATCCAAAATGCATCACAAAAAAGTTACAAAATGAAAAATCCGGCATAGGATCTGCCGTAGTGGCTGAAATACTTGGCAGTCAACAGATTAATAAAAACTATCACATACAAAAAATTACGTACATTATTATATGTTATCATAAAGACATTTCTACATTTTAAATTGCAATTATAAAAAAACATTACTAATGTTCCACACAGCAAGCTACCTGTGCTTATCTACTTTGACAGTTATATGCAGGTTTTGTTACAGTGCCTGCAGAAAGTTTCACAGACCTATAATTTAATCACTCAGAGAGAGAGAGAATCAATGGTGGTGTCAATAAAGAATCTGTTTCAGTCAATTTGCATGATTTTAATTTTATGCAAGTAAAAACTAACTTGGATTGCACTCTGTTGAATGAATCACAAAGGGAGGAATCAACACAACCAATGCTAAGTTGATCACTATGAAAAGTCTTCCTTGACTCTCTTCCAATACATTCTGTTATATAAAAAAAAAACAATTATATTCATAAAAATGATTATTGAGTGAATAGGCATAGAAATGCTAAGAAAACATTCATCAGACAAATGACTTCCCAACTTAAAACCTAACCGTAACAATTCTTAAACAAATTTAAACAGTAATAATTCTTAAGCTATGAATATCACAAACATTTCATAAAACTTAAGAACAATTCAGCAAAATAGTTTAAATATAACAAGATCATAATGAAGACAACCAAAAGTTAGCACTACGGAATAACTACATACAGAATAAAAGCTCAAATTTCCAGATCTCAGCATTATCTCAATGTTATAGAATTTCTTTCACTAATCCCAAAGGTAAAGATTTTTTTTTTTAAATCAAAAATGTGTTTCCAACAATAATTACCTATCCTCACACTTACATCTACTACTCTACTGCTAGTGCTTCTTTCTTCTCACATCTACTACTCTACTGCCACTCTTCTCAACCTAAACATTAAGTCTGACCTTTTCACATTTTCTGCAGTCTTTTATACCCCATTTAATTGTTCTTGGTGACATATTTCTTGTAATACTCTCCATCTACATCAATGCACTCTCTATCCTGTTACTGTATATGATATACAGTATTATTATAACTTTTTTGAGACTGACTCAATCAGTCTTTAACACTTGCTCTTAGTCGGAGAGAATGATGGCAGTGTGCAAATGTTATAGGAAATATATTTTTTAAAAAATATTAACTTACAAAACATATTTACTTCCTCTCACATTGAGAAGGTGGAGAGGCCAATGAGGGCATTATCCATACAGAAAGCATCTACATAGATCATGGGGGAATCACACTACATCTAGAATAGGTATACTCTTCACTTACAACTTAATTCATGTACTGGTGGTGGAACTTTTCCTGATTTTTAATAATTACTGCCCATGCCTCAACCAAACAGCTAAGATTCTACTACTTGGGGTTGGAATTATATGGTAATGGTTCCTATATTCAACACTAATCTGTATATATATATATATATAAAGTTATGAGTACATCCAACTTTGTAGCCTAAGAGAGATGCATTTTGAGCTATCAGAATCAAAACAAGAAGATAAGCAACACAGAAGTAGACAAACTTTCATATCAATTTGAAGAAGTCCAAAATGCAACACTCCAAGCTTTACTCAACCTGAGGAAACAGAACTCATCCAGTCTGGAATTATAAACACTCATCATCATTTTGTGTAGGCAACTTAAATTCCTCTAGCCTTCAAAATAATGGGAAAGATGAGGATAGAACAAACTGTGCTCAACCAAGGACCCTAGACGGGACCACTCTGTATTTGGAATTACGAAGAGACAATGAACTCTCTTCCATGAATGATGTATTGAACCAATATTGTTCAAAAAGAAAGGAACAACCCCTTGTTTTGACATTGCCTGCCAGAAAAACACTTTAGCTAATGGTACATGAATGGTGATTTAAAAATGAGTGAAAGACTGGTTAGTGGATTTTACTCATATAAATGCCGCAGACCACATAAGATGAAACCACTTGCGATTAACAAATATAACTGCCCAAAAGCTATAAAAATGTTTCGAATTTGCCTGTTATTTACAAAGCATAAACTAATGCAGGGACTGATAAGTACATTTTCAAAGATAGGTTTCACTAAAACTTTGTATATGAAGTCAGAAATCATTTCAAGAAAACTTGTCATACCACAGGAAAGTTCAGCTGTTCTTTTACTGGACAACTGTTGAGCCTATCTTTATACTTTTGAACTTCTTTCTTGGAATATTTTTATCACCTATCTGCCTGCTAAAGTAACACTTGTAAAATTACAGAACAAAGTTTTTGCTTCTTGAACACTGTTGGGTGTTCCTTATAGATTTTTGGTTGCTGATCATGAAAATCACATCCAAATCTGCCCATCATGTACCATTTCATCAAAATCTCCAGTTTCACCAGGACATTGCTACAATGAAAAAACGATATCGGGGCAAGTGGAATCTGTCTATGCTTGCTGACTACTGTTGGTCACTGCTACATGATGCACCGGACATTGAATACAAACGAAAATCATGAGCAAAACACTTTTTAATTATGTTGAACTAAAAAACATAAGAAACATAAACGCAATTAAATACGTTAACTGTATATTTCTCAGTTCCTATGTGATGAAGCAAAACCAAAACTATATTTGGTACTTGTCACAATCAGCAAAATCTTTTCAGGAAGCAAAGCTTTTCAACTTGATTTTACAAACATTTCTTGGTCCAGAATAGTCTAATTCAGAGCTTTTACCGTATATTTAACACATTTATATATTTGTACTTAAACTATACATCTTAAAGTGACTTAGACTTACTGACAGTGCATACATATAAAAAGACAAACAGGTAAACAGGCTATATATTACATACATATTTATTCCACATAACAATAAAAAAAAATCTTACTTCCATCACTTTTTCCAGTACAAATCCAATCAGAATGAATACATGAAGACCTGTAAAATGAAAAGAATAAACAAGTTACACTTAACTTGATGATGAACAATAATAAAACATAACTTGTAATTTCTTCAACAGCACTAATTATTTAATCTATATTTGGTTTTAAAGATACACTACAGCTTCTGCAGACATAGCACACAAGTTATACTGAACACACTTTGTTAACTGTTGTAAGAGCTAACAATCCTGAGAACCTGTCAAATAAAGCAATTCCTCAGTTGACCCATGTGAGTAACTACTTTTTAAGCAGTAGAGTTAAAATGCAGAACTTTAACCTTTTCCACACAGATCAAAGGCAATGTCACTGAGCTTACTACTCGCATTAAAAATTTTACTGAACAACTATTTTACAAATTTATGTCATTCAGTTTGGTATCAAACTGTAGAAATGATAACATAAAGTATTATTTAAGTTCTTAATTTAAAAGTAAATATATAAAAAAACACTTAAAAATTATGTGTGTGTCACATGGTATGTTGAATGCAACATTGGTTGAAATTAGATGTGATATCAAAATACAGTCTATTGTTTTGTATGAATTAGGAGCTCAAATTACCAATATTTTCTGCTTGCTGAGATATTACTTATGAGCTTAGTAACCTATGACAAGCAACATCCAAGTGCAAAGGTCATACTTAGAAGAGATAATCATTTGATTTACTTTGTTTACTGTTCTATGCTTTAAGATAGATAAGTTTAAAACCTTATTTGTGAATAGTAATAATGCATATACATATATAATGCATAATGATTAAAATATGACTGCATTTTACAAACTCCTTGTCCAATAAAAGATAGGTGACTTTGTAATGGTCAGTGTTACATTCTGCAAAAGTGTGACATTGAGTGTATGTACATTGCATCATTGTATCTTCTGTGATGTTAAGGAAAAATTCCAAAAAATGTATAGATAAATGTACAATATTATGACATTTTAACTATTGAGACTAAACATCTGTATTTGAGTTATAATTTGTAGTCAAGGGCTAAATATGTGCACACCTATATGAGACAGCATCTCATCTTGGCCAGGTATACTTTTCACTTGGAAGGAAACAAAAAGAAAATGAAAAGAGTTTCAAATATCGTGGGATGAATAAAATTTTATCATGACTGAGCAAGCACATGCGCCCAAGTCCTTACTAAGCCAAGGAGAGCCATCATCAATATGACCCAACAAGGAGAGTCAACTACCAAGGAAAAACATATGGGAGGAGAAAAAGATAAGCCTAGTTCTGGCTAACAGCATCAGCTGCTAGGATTGAAGGATAAAAAAAACAGAACCCAAAAAAGAATTTTGGTGTTAAGAGTAGCAAAGGCATTGATGAAAAGTATGCCAAATTGAAACAAAATTTAGGGTGGAGAGACCACTCTGTGGTTAAAATCTGTTCAGCAAAAAACAACAATCAGCTACCTAGTTCATTTCCCAGACACATGACAAATCATGAGATGAACCTAATGGGAATAAATCAAAAATAGTAAGTCCAAGCACAGAAGCAAAGAGCTCTTAGAATGGGTACCATAACAGTTGGCAAAGAAAACAATTGTGAATTTTCAGTGTACCATGACCAACCTGTCCATGAAAACACAAGAAAAAGGAAAAATGCCTAATGGATGGCAAGATGGTCAAGAGTGTTGATGTAGAAAAAACAAACACCCAAAGACATGTAGTCATTCAGATATGCTCCCCAGTTCAACAGAAAAGCTTCAGTGAAAAGACAGTGATTTACAAAAAGGTAGCAGAGGAATGGCCACCGAGTTCTAAGCATCATGAGCTTTTAAAAAATGTTCTCAACAAAAGAAGGGAAGTGTATAACAGATGACAGTGGATTCCAGTAAAGAGTCCACCAGTCCTGCATTCTCCACTGGGAGAGGTACATGTATTACAACTGATATAAATGAGTGATACAAAGAAAGGAACGTTTCACAAAAGCAAAATAACATTGTTTACAGGATTTAGAAGGGGAGCACAATATTTTGGAGGTAGTAACCTTTCATCACACCTACACAATGAGAGCAGAAGAACACACCCAGCTATATCAAATGTAGGGCAAGCAAAATAAAAAACTCTGAATTTGTAACAAGCTAGAATTGATTGATTGATTGATATAGTG
The DNA here is from genome assembly GCA_011833715.1 of Carcinoscorpius rotundicauda. Classification (NCBI taxonomy): domain Eukaryota; kingdom Metazoa; phylum Arthropoda; class Merostomata; order Xiphosura; family Limulidae; genus Carcinoscorpius; species Carcinoscorpius rotundicauda. The sequence goes on along the minus strand of CM022400.1, from coordinate 61,465,920 downwards.
TTTTATGGCACAAAGCAACGAGGCTATCTGCGCCAAACAACCGGTAAAAATGTAGTAAAAGACATAAATGGAAATGAAGGTAAAACAAAAAAAGTATAAAACCAATGTTGACACCTAGTCTACAAGGTTAAGATAGAAGGCAGAGTGTAAAAAGTTGTAAGGTATTTACTCTATCAAAAAGGTATAATCATAACCCGCCAGGAAGACTAATAGGCAGGTACAAGACCAACCGTCAGTCACCTAAAGTTGGTCTTTCCAGTCCTGGTTCTGGGTTATGTGTCACAGCAACCAGTATCAAAATGTAAAATAATAGAAGTATTATAAGACACACAGTAAAATCACAACAACGAGTAGCCAAATGTTCAGCAAAGAGAGAAAAGTCACGTAAATGGAGTAAAATTTGTAAAAGAAAATGAAGGTAATAACAAAACAGCAATTAAAACAGAAAATGGTGTAAAAACCAATGGTGACATTCAGTCTTCAAAGTTATAAACTATTTACTCATAGCATAATAATAATGATCATAACCTGCCAGGAACACTAACGAATAAGTTCAAGAACCACCGTCAGTCACCTGAAGTTGGCCTTTCCAGTACTGGTTCCGGGTTATGTGTCATAGTAGCTATTATCAAAATGTAATGGAATAAAAGTTTTAAAAGACACTCAGCAAAATCGTAATAAAGAGTAGCCAAATGTCCAGTAAAAAGATAAAAGTCAAGTAAATGGAGTAAAATGTGTAAAGGTAATTGAAGATAAAAGCAAAATGGCAATTAAAACAGGAAATGGTGCAAAAACCAATGACGACATCCAGTCAACAAATTTGTAAAGGACAACCTGTAGCAGAATGGGAATGATCATAACCTGCCAGGAAGACTAACAGGTAGTATATAAACCACCGTCAGCCACCTGAAGTTGGTCTTTCCGTCCAGGTTCCGGGTTATGAGTCAATATGGCCAGTACAAAAAGGTTGTAAAAGTGTGAAATGATATGCAGCAAAAGTATAATAGTAACTCGCCAGGAAGACTAACGAGTAGTTCAAACAGAAGCATTAGTCACCTGAAGTTGGCCTTTCCAGTCCTGGTGTTGAGTTATTTAATGTTCTGGCCATTGTTTAATGTCACATTGAATGAGAGAGAATAAAACTGTAAAAAAGGAGACACAATTAAAAAGGTGTAATAAATAAATATACCACACTTAAATGAGATTAAAAAGATTAATGGCCATTAAAAAATTAAAAACGTTATTAAGGTGGACAGAGTCACCATCACCAATAACTCTGTCCAATGTTACAGACTGACCCTGGGAAAAAATATGTTTAAAGTATTGCCGTCGTTGAGAATTGTGACGATGGCAAGAAAGTAAAACGTGGCTGATAGTGATTTGAGTGTTACACAAACTACACATTGGTGCATCAGTTCCAGATAAAAGAAAATGATGAGTTAAAAAACTGTGACCAATGCGTAGCCTAGTGAGAACAACTTCTTCCCTCCGAACTTTAAGGAAGCTAGATGGCCAAACTCCAATTTTGGGTTTGATTTGAAAAAGTTTATTGTCGCATTGTTCACTCCAAGTGGACTGCCAACTGGCACGGAGCCAAGCCTTGAAGACAACACCATAGTCCATGTACGTAATAGGTATAGGGGTGATGGTGCTGAAGCAGACATATTTAGCTGCCATGTCTGCAAGCTCGTTCCCATGAATACCAACATGGCCTGGTATCCAGAAAAACTGGATTGAAGTAGCTTCTAATGAGAAATGGGCCAGTCGGTTTCGAATATCTGCGAGAATAGGATGTGAGCTAATGTGAAGTGATTCCAAGGCAAGTATAGAACTAAGTGAGTCAGTATAAATAGTGCAGTTGGAGTACTGCTCAGCTGCAATATGATCAAGGGCAAGAGATATGGCATTCAGTTCAGCAGTGAACATAGAAGCTAGAGAGGGGATTCTGCATGCAACTACTGATCCATAGCAAACCACAGCAGAGCCTACTGAATTACCTGATTTGGAACTATCTGTATAAATGGGAACTGAATGATTATTTGAAAGATATTCATTGAATAAAAGGCGGTACTTCCAGTCTGGAGTATCCGCCTTTTTTAGGTGATTGAAAGAAAGGTCACACTTGGGGGCTGTAATAAGCCATGGTGGGATGCGTCGACCTGTGGAATCTGCAATGTTATCCAAGGACAGACCCAATTCATCCAATTGCGCCCGGATGCGAAGGCCAAACGGAGCAATGACAGATCGTCTGTTCTGAAAAAGCACTGCCCACCGAGGAAGGAAAACACATTCCCAGGTGGGATGCTTTGGTAAGGAACGATGTTTCGAAGTATATTGTAAAGACAGTTGCAAACGGCGAAGGTGTAGAGGAGGTTCATGAGATTCAATGTATAAGCTTTGAACTGGAGAGGTACGGAAAGCCCCAGTGCAGAGTCGAAGTCCTTGGTGATGAATGGGGTCCAGTATCTTTAAGGCCGAGGGTCTGGCAGAGCCATAGACCATTGATCCATAGTCAAGTTTCGATCTAATAAGTGCACGATATATCTTTAACATTGAACAGCGATCTGCCCCCCAACTGGTAGAAGAGAGGACACGGAGGATGTTCAGTGCTCTTGTGCATTTGACCCGAAGCTGCTTTAAGTGTGGTATAAAGGTCAGTTTATGATCAAAGATAAGCCCCAAGAACTTTGTCTCCGGGACCACTAACAGCAAAACTTCACCGATATGAAGTTCAGGATCAGGGTGAATACCTTGTCAACGGCAAAAGTGCATGCATACAGTTTTGGAAAGAGAGAAATTAAAGCCATTCGCAAGAGTCCACTTCTGTACACGATTGAGGGCAGTTTGTAGTTGCCGCTCAATATATCTCATGTTTGATGACTGACATGAGATGTAAAAGTCGTCAATATATAGCCCATTCGTAATGGTGAGTGGGAGTTGTTCAGTGATGGTATTTATCTTTATACTGAAGAGTGTGACACTCAATATACAGCCTTGAGGGACTCCAAGTTCTTGTACCAAAGAACGTGAAAGTGCCAAACCTACACGAACTTGGAATCTCCTGTCCATTAAAAAATTTTTAATAAACATGGGTAGATGGCCACGTAACCCATATGTATGGAGGTCTCGCAAAATGCCATACCTCCATGTTGTGTCGTAAGCCTTCTCTATGTCAAAGAATATCGATACAAGGTGTTGGCGGTTGAGAAAGGCCTCTCTGATAGATGTTTCAAGACGAATTAGGTGGTCTATGGTGGAGTGCTGTCGACGGAACCCACACTGGGTGGGCGAGAGGAGGTTGTTTGATTCAAGGAACCAAACAAGACGAGCATTAACCATCCTTTCTAAGGTCTTACAGAGACAGCTCGTCAGAGCAATTGGACGATAGTTTGAAGGAATCTTCAGATCTTTCCCTGGCTTAGAGAAAAGTAAAATAATAGCCTGGCACCAGGCATCAGGAAAAACATTCTCCTGCCAAATCCGGTTGAAGATAATCAGAAGGACATCAAGAGAATCAGGAGATAGATGGTGCAGCATGTCATAACGAATATCATCAGGTCCAACAGATGTACTGGCAGACCGATGAAGGGCCATTTTTAGTTTCACCAGGGTAAAGGGACTACTATAGTCAAAGAAACAGTCAGTTTGAAAGGAAAGAGGTGATTGCTCTGCCCGAGTCTTGATGGCCAGGAAGGTGGAGGAACAAGCAGAAGAGCTAGATACCCGGCAAAAGCTTTCACCTAGAGTGTTAGCGATGTTTCAGACATCAGTCACCTCCTGACCATCAGAGAGTAAGATCGAGAGGGGAACAGAATTGTAGTGCCCATTAACCTTTCGAATCTTGTCCCATATGATCTTGGAACTGGTGGTAGAAGATATGCTAGTTGTGAACTTAATCCAAGATTCCTTCTGGCTTTGACGTCTTACCCACCTAGCATGTGCTCGGGCCCGTTGGAAAGCAACCTGATTTGAAAGTGTGGGATATCTACGAAAAGTATCCCAGGCCCGTTTTTGAGCCTTCCGTGCTAAGTTGCAAGCAGAATTCCACCATGGACGAGGATATCGTGGGAAACGTGTCGAGGTTTTAGGAATACACTGAGCAGCTGCATGTATAATACAATCAGTTACCGCTGCAACACAGTCGTCTATTGATGGCTGATTTATGATGGCAGGATCAAGTTCTGCGAGAGCAGTGAAAGTGGACCAGTCTGCCTGATCCAGCTTCCACCGGGGCACGTGGGTAGGGTGGCATCGACCACGGCCAGTCTCTCTCAACACAATCAGAAAATGATCACTGCCTAGTGGATTACTGTCAACCCTCCATGAAAAATGGGAGAATAATGAAGGGGAGCAAACTAAGAGATCAATGGCAGTGAATGACTGACTTGGTGCATGAAAGTAAGTGGAAGAACCAGTATTGAAAAGAGAAAGATTGTGATCAGAGAGCATCTGCTCTACAGATCGACCCCTCCCATCAATAACAGCACTTCCCCAGAGGGGATGGTGTCCATTAAAATCCCCCAGGATTAGAAATGGAGATGGCAACTGTTCAACGAGAGCATTCAGGTCTGATTGATCATATGTCTCTCCAGGGGACAGGTACAGAGAACAAACAGTGATGGTACAACCCAAAGAAATATGGATGGCTACAGCCTCCAAGGGTGTGTTGAGTGACAAAGACAGGGTGGGCACATGTTGATCAACCAAAAGTGCCACCCCTCCATGTATTCGACCATCACACAACTTTTCATTTCTGTACAGAGAAAACTGTTGAATGGAGACTGTATCAGCAGATTTGAGAAATGTTTCTTGTAGAGAAAGACAAACAGGCTGGTAGGAAGCAATCAGCGTTTTGATATCATCCAGATTAGAACGTAAACCTCGACAGTTCCATTGTATCAAGGTGGCCATTTTTAAGGACGGGCAGGTGAAGTGGTTGGAGAACCCTTCGGTTTACGACCTCGTCTTTTTTCTTTACTGTCTTTCTTTGGAGGAGGTCTATCAACCTCCATGGATCCTGCTCTGGGTCGAGTGGGCAGGTTTTTGTTATTGGAAGAGGAATCAAGTGACTGAGGACGCGGACGAATAATTGTTTTGTTTATTGTGGTGGGAGAAAAGGATGTATCACAAGAAATGCTTGTATTTGAAACTGAAGGACATGGATCTTGAGGTTTGTTGGAAGATATGGGAGGAACAGAGATGGGTGTGGAAGTCGATTCATCTACTTCTTTAACCACGGAGGTCAAAAGGCTTTTCATTTGTTTTGAAAACGATTCTCTTGGAGGCATAGAGAGATCTGTCTGCACTTCCACTGTAGTTGTGGAATGGAGTGCAGCAGCACATGTCCGAGATGGGATTATGGACAGCAATTTCCGAGCCTGAGGATAACTAATGTTATGTGTTGTTTTCAAATGCTGCACCTCTTTTTCCTCCAACCATTTTGGACAAGAATGAAAGTAAGAGGGGTGAGAACCATTGCAGTTGACGCAATGTGGGTTTATGTCACAATCATAGGCATCGTGGTCCTTGCCTCCAGAACGAGTACGTCAGGGAACCACGACAAGATGTCTTTGAGTGGCCGAATCTCTGACATTGAAAACATCGAAGAGGGTTTGGAATGTATGGCCGAACCCTGCAAATGAGATAACCTGCTTTGATGGTGGCGGGTGCACATGGTGAAATGAATGTTAAAACGAGGGTATTTGTTGGCAGTGTAACTCCATCTTTGCGAGTGGAGATGCGCCTCACTGCAGAAACTCCTTGAGTGGAGAGACCGGCGAGAATCTCCGATTCAGGAACATTCTTCAAATCCCTTTCAACAATAACTCCTCGTGAAGTATTCAAAGTAGCATGGGGTGTAACCTCAATAGGTATATCGCCAATTGCCTTTGATTTCAAGAGGAGTTCACTGTGTTGGGATGTGGATGTTTCAACCATTATGTCACCAGATCAAAGCTTCTTTACTTTCTTTAGAGAGCCAGCAAGTCCCTTTAGCCCCTTTTGAATAAAAAAAAAGGACATTTGCCCTAAAGGTTTTTCTGAAAGAGAATGCAATATCAGAAAATGAGGTACGTGTGTTGCTGATGTTGGAGATTACTGTTCTGAGTATTCAAGACGTGGTCGCTTACCCATTGACTGATTTTTTTACAATTTTATTTAAATTTTTTTTAGGATCCATAGGAAAGAGAAAAGTTTCGGTACTCACTGACCCCACCCACCATGGAGCCCTACAAGGGGACGCACTACAAAGTCATGCAAGGACAATGCAGCAACGCCGGGGTTTCGTGAGCACTATACCCAAACACCAGCATCAGGCACAATGTCCACAACACCCGTTGAGAACTTCCAACACTGGTACTTGGTTGGCTCTAGCTCAGGTGAACCAGCCGACTGTCCCACAGAAATTCGAGGCCAAAGTGGTGTGTTAGGGTTGGACCCCTCAACCACCAGGATCCTCTCCTCCCCTTCACGGGTCGCCACGCACGGCAAACATGTGGGTGGATGTTTAGATCCCAGAGAAGGTAACCAGGACAGAACAGAACCTTCCCTGGGAGGTCCCCTTACCACGTACAGGAATCCACTCTGAGGGGAACAAGCTAGAACAAAAAAATGCAGAAGTGAGGAAGAAAAGAGAGTCTTTTAAAAAATGGGTAAGGAGAAGCAAATTATCCATGTAAAAATAGAATCCCAGCTCCAATCTATAAAAACGGTAGGTAAATGACCCAAAATTTGACCAAAGATACAAAGAGCCAATGCAATGCCAAAAAGAAAAGTGTAGAACTAGAAACCTGGTCCATGAGTATAAAAAAAAAAAAGTCTGCAGAAATTCATTTGCTCAACCCAAACAAGACGTTTTTACACATATATAACCAAAATATAAGTTTATTTGTAAATAGTAATATTATTTATATACTTACATAATGTAGGGTAGCTGAAATGTAAATGAATTTTACAAGATACTGGAAACTATACATTTTCTGGTTACTTTGTAAGCATGGTACAGGATGTTCATAAGCATTTACACATTTCTACACCTATACCAACACTAAATCTTAATCCATGCAGGTGGATTAACATTCAAATACTGTACAAAGTTTAATGGATTGGATAAAGTTTTGCACACAGCCATATCATAAATATTTTCTCTCACCTATATAAAATACTGTATACAATTATCATTGCAACCACTGTACTGTAAACAAGTTTATAAGTCCTACACTACTCTCTTCCTGGAGCTGATATTCAAAGATAATCTGCAAAAAAAAAGTTCACTTTCTGATGATGTTAAAAGGATAACTAATATTGAAATACCTAACAATTTTATTGGATTTGCACAAAATTTCTACAAAGCCACAGCATAAACATTTTATACTACTTTAGACAAATCTCACTGGAACCATTATAATGCCAACAAGCTGGTAAGTCTGTGTTTTTAAGACAGGAAAAGTTCTGAGAATTATGTAGAAAAATATTATTTGATATTCAGCATGTCAAAAGTACTAAAAGTACAGCAGGGGTGGTCAACCTTTTGTTTCCTATGCACCAATTTTTTTCACTTCTAATTCAGATGTGCCACACAAACTTTAACACCCTTTCAATCCTTTAAGTATGGTAATTTGGAGATATTTGACAGTTATACATATAATCATTTGTTATATATATATATGTGTGTTAATGTGGAGTGTGGACACACGTAAAAGTTATAAAAAGAATTCAACATGAATACAGGGTAAACTTTATTTACTTTATTGACACTTTGCATTTGGATTGATATATTTCATTAGTTATTTATGAAAGAATATCTGATAAAAATTTATCAACACAATTAGCAGTTTTAATGAAAAATAATTTTACATGGAGGAAAAATAAACATAACTAGGTTTAATGAGACTTTTGACTTTGCTTCGCTTTCACCAAATCTGTAACAACAGGAGTTAAATTAGTAACTGACAGCAACAGACAGTTTTTCAGACTTGAATCGGATAGTCGTGACCTCAGTTTGTTCTTGAACATTTTCATGGATGAAAATGCTTGCTCACATCTGTATGTTGTTCTGAAGCGACAGGCATAACTTTGGGCAAATTTTCTCAGTTCTGGAAAATGTTCACATGGTAATGATTGCCAAAAATTAAGCTTTCCAGATTCACTTTGGAGTAAGGGAAGTTCATTAAACTTACTCTTCAGTACTGAATTTGGTTTCAGATCAATAAGTTCCATCTGTATATTAATTAAAGAATGTTTTGTTCAGTAAGTGAAAATGGATTTATAAATGCAAGCATGCAATCTTCTTTAGCAAAATCACTAAAACGACTGTCAAAGACCTCTTGTAGTAGGCATGATTTTTTCAATGTATTCTGTAAATTTGGTATTATCTTGAACATATTTACTTTGTTCCTTTATATGTGGAAATTGGCTCAAATCCTTGTTTTTTAGCTGAGAGATGAACAGTTTTAACTTCATTTTGAATGCACTGATATCATTTACTAAACTAGGAAACAATTTGTCCTTTCCCTGCAGTTTTGAATTTAGGTCATTGAGATGGCTGGTAATATCAACTAAAAAAGCTGAATCAAACATTCACTTCTCATTACACAAAAGGGTCCTTTCCTCGGGCAGCTCTTCTTTTTCTTCCAGAAAATCATGTAAAATATTTTTCAGTTTCCAAAATCTTTTGAGAACTTGTCCTCTAGAAAGCCAATGCACTTCACAATGAAGGATGCAATCACCACATTCCATATCTAACACGTCACAATATTCTCTGAATTGTCTCATATTTAATCCTTTAGCTCTAATTTTATTCACACATTTTACAACTGGTATCATAACATGCTGCAAATTCAAAATTTTTACACACAGAGACTCTCGGTGTGTTATGCAATGATATTTTAGAAGAGGATGACCTAAAAACTTTTCGAGCAAGGCTACAGTTCCAGCAACTCTACCAATCATTGATGGTGCTCCATCAGTACAGACACTTAAGAGTTTACTAAAGTTTAAATGCTGATTTTCTAAACATGACTTTACTTTCTCAAATATGTCTGACCCTCTAGTTTTTCCATGGAGTGATTCAAGGCCAATAAGTTTTTCAAATATGTTAAAATTATCATCAGTACCTCTTATAAAAATACTTAACTGGGCTATATCACAGATTCGTCCAAAGCTAATGAAAATAAAGAGCACACATGGACACGTTCCTTCAGTTGCTCAAATACATCATGAGAAAGTTCCTCAATGTGACTTGTACTTGTCTGCTTTGAAAGAGAGATTTTGTTTACCTTTCTTTCAATACTTTTATCACCAAGACATTTTGCAAATTTTTGGAGGCAAGGTTTAACAATATATTCACCGTCAGAGAAAGGCTTATGCTTTTTAGCCAACACAAAGGCAATTTCGTAGGATACTTTGAGCATTGCCAAACTTTCACAACTTCTCTTTACAAAGAAATTTTGCCTCTTTTTCATATCTTCTTTTTTCTTGACCACATATTCTTTCTCTAACTCAGAGCCAGGCATTAATTTTTGTTTTTCTTCTACTTCATTTGGTGTTTCTTATAGTGTCTGCTAAGATCATGTCTTCTGTTATCTGAGAGGGTGCTTTCACAAACAATACACATTGGTTTTCCTGAAGAACTCGCAATAAATAAGAACTCATTTTCCCACAGTTCATTAAACTGATGTTTGCTATCACTTTCTGCTTTTCTTTTGCTCATGTTCTTTTTCACTGTAATGGGACTATAAAAATAAAAAAAAAATTATTATTATTATTATTACAAGTACATCCCACAGGATCATTCATCCTGTTTCATCCATGAGAGTATTGAAATTTTTTTAGATTTCATTTATATATTCGTAATCAGCTTGAAAAACTGCAACAGATTATAAAACTTTATCATTTTCAAATATTTGAACTTATACAAAATGTTTGAAAAACATATTAAATTAAAAAAACATTATTTATTACTTTTTATCTAGAAAATGTATATAAAAATTATTATAAGCAGTCTTTTTTGTGATACTATTCTCTAACAATGATTCTAGGAAATCTTTCATGTCCTTTCAGCCTTCTATTACACCAAGTCATAATAACTAAAAAAATTGAAAAACTGAAAAAAAAATTATTTTAATTTATATATTTGTAATCAGAGTAAAATTCTGCAAAAAACTGCATAAAATGATGTATAAAACATTGAGATTTTCAGATATTTGAACTTTTACAAAATATTTTATAAAAATTTCAATATTAATACAAAAATTACTATGTAATTTTAAAAGAATTGACTCAATTCAATTTAAAAGAGAGAATAAATACTTGCTTATTATGAATATGTTTTCATTTATGTATGCATGCATATGTGCAAGGAGGAAAACTTTTACTCATGTCAATGTGAAAAATGAAATACTTCTACTGAGCTGTACTTTTTGTTACAATATTTAACATCCAGTTTGTAATGTACAGTTAATCTGACCCTTAAATTTATGTTTGTTTCAATGTATCTATATCTTCTTGTGTATTCACGTATGCGTTTTAGGTTACTGTTTCGGTATCTAAGTTTCTCTTTCTCTTCTTTCTATTATGTCTTGATATAAAGATATATACTGAATTACATAATAAATCATTGCACCAAACATCTTCATACACAAACACACACACATCAACTTCAAACTCCTAATAAATGGACTCGCACTCATATACCCTCAAACGTACATTCTTATCTCTGGGGTATAGTGCGCCACTTGTAATCGTGCAATGCGCCATAGGTTGGCCACCCCTGAAGTACAGTAACACCTAAAGAGAAATGGTCAGTCACTGATTTATATTTGGCAGGTTTCTACTTCAGCTGCTAACATACAAAATAGGTAAAAAATGATGAGAAGAAATTCTCAAGAAATAAACTTTGAAACTTTGTTGTCCATACTGAAAAAAAAGGTACTATTCATTTTGTTTTGTTTAATTTCTAAGTCAGCTCCTATCAATAAAAATATTACAGAAACTAAATGTGAAAGGTGAAAAGCATAAACTCTGATCATAAGTACTTTAAAATATTGTTTTTTTATTTGAATTTTTGGCAAAGCTACACATGGGTTATCTGCAATAGCAGTCCTAATTTAACTGTGTTAAACTAGAAGAAAGGTAGCTAGTCATCACCACCCACTGCCAACTCTTGGGAAATTCTTTTACCAATGAATAGTGAGATTGGCCATCACATTATAATGCCCCCATGACTGAAAGGGCAAGCATGTTTGGTGTGACGGAAATTCAAACCCGTAACCCTTACATTACGAGTTGAGTGCCTTAACCACCTGGCCATGCTGGACCTTTAAATCTATCCTATCAATACTAAAAATTATATACATTTTATTTTGCACTTTTTAAAATTCATTTTGTTATACTTTGGTTACTTTCTGACAGCCTGGAGAATCCAGTATAATGTTATAGTAGAAGGTTAAGAAACTGAAAAAACAAATGTTTAATATTTAATTGCAATGTTTTTTTTATCTTCACTATTTCCTATTGTAAAAGTGACTACAATGTAAAAACAGAAATTTAATATGTAAGATATTGAAAAAAATATTCTTGTTATTTTTAGTCAGATACAGTTAAAAGCTCAATTAAAGATGTATATTATATGAGGTTTAAGCTATTTAAAATAAACATCTGTGGTTTCCAGTTACAATGTGCAGCTATTCTAGAACAAAAAAAAAGAGTAACTTAGATTTATTTCCTACTTTTTATAATGGTTAGGAGGTTGGTCAAATTGACCAACACCATATAGTTACGGTTAAAAAAATAACAGCTGAAATATAATGTTATATCACAAAAAAACATCTGATGATCAACAACTGTTATACAGAGATTACATAAAATAAACTTCATTATTTTCATATAAAAAAGTATTTTTAATCTTAAAATTTTCTGATAGTTGACATTATGAAAGAAAAAATTCATGAGCAAATCCCAATTTAAAAATCTTAATATTTAATTTAAAAGTGTGACGTTTTGTGCATGAGAGCCTTGTAATGTTTATTAATAAAGTCCAGCATTTTTAACAATGTGTGTACATTACCGAAAGTTATTGGTTAATTACTCTCATTGATATATATTGGTGGTAATAAGATGGATGGATTCCACTCAGCTCATATAGTTATGGTATTAAATGACATATCTGTAATTAAGCACAAAGATACACAAGGGATTATCTGTTCTCTATCCACCTTAGATATCGAAACCTGGTTTCTAGAAGTACAAGTCCACAGACATACCACTGTGCCATTAGGAAGTACATGAAGATATTAACATGTACACAGACTCAATATTCAGGTTCATCTAAATATAAGTACTGATTACTTACTCAAAACAATAAAAACAGATGGCCAGATATATGGTTTTCCCATAAAAACTTTAAACCATTGAATAGGGTCCACCAAAATGCCATACCTGTAAGAAAAGCAAGGAAAAAAAAATTACATTTATTCAATCAAAGCTGCTTCTGAAAAAAAAAATCAGGAAAAAACTAATTCAATAAATTAATAAATATTGATAGCAACATTAGACATTAAACTATTGCTCAATATAACTGCTTACTTTTCTAATTAATTTCCATCAGCAGTTTCAAATTATATCAGATTTTATAACAGTATTATAACGTTATAAACCTTAATGCTTAAAATAAACATTATTTTTTATATTTTCACCATTTTGTTCAAGTTCTGTTGTTGAAATATAAACTTTTATTTTCCATTTTATTTTTATTTTGGAGTCATTGTACTTGACTCCACCTTCTAGGTACATGCTTACTGTCAGCTTATTAACTAAGAAAAGCATTAATTTTCAGTGGGGAAGAAGGGTGAGAAGTGAGGGAGAAGATAAGTACCTAAGAGAAATATATTTTCAGTACATGAGAATAACAACTTCTGATACAGTAAACTGCCTTCACTGAAATGTATAGCTATAATCCCACATGGAATAGGCAGAGAAACCAGTAGAAGGATAAAATTAAGTACTCTACTCTACAACACATCTGAAGAACATCCATGAAACATGATTCACTTTGTGAGAGGAACACACATGGTAGACCACACTACTCTTGTACTAGTGATAAACTGCACCCAGTGTGAAAATAGATGTCACATACATGGGGAGGAAGTGGGAAGAGCACAACCTAAAGGTAAGAGAAAAAAACAGGTGGGTTCAATTTTGACCCACAATTTACTGGCATCTGTATTTCAGTAACAATAATGTAGAAGAATGATCTACAGACAGGAATGTGGGAAAACTTACATGGATGTGCCCTTAAATGTAGTGAGTCTAGAGCATAATGAACAATACATGGCCAGTCAACTCCAGTCCAGAACCAAGCAACATCACAATGACTATTTCCAACCTGTGGTAGAAGGAGGAGGGTCCATGGAATTTTATACATCAAACTGTCCCACTAAATGAGGCATATTTGTCGAAATCAACAACCACTTATACATCCAGAAACCTAATATCCAATGAAGTTGCAAAGCAATGTGCCAATGTGACAGTTCACATCAAAACAAATCCAATGTAATTGGAACTCCTCAATGGAACAACAACCTCAGACAAGGGAATATTAGCTAAGGAGAAGAGTCAGAAGGAGAACCTTCACCCCTAGTAACATAATCCTCTGAATAGCACTGTTGGGAAATTGGAGCAGATGTGTGCATAGCATAAGCATCCAGGACACACCATAAGGAGGGGGAAAATATGAGGAAAAACTATAAAATTGGAATAAGAATGATTGATCCAACTCTAATCAACAGCCACCCATTGGGAGCCAACATCTTGGTGATGGCAGGAAGAGGGGTCCCAACTGAAGGGATGAGCTGCAATGTTACAGATCTCCTTCAAAGCAACATCATCTTCTGGATCCCACTGCATGGAAGTGCATTGCTTCTGTAAAATATACACAACCTCATTTACCATATAGAGCTGAACAGAAAGAAGCTGGATGCAACATCCTCTTTGATACAAAGAGGTGGAACACACGATTGGAGAATTCATGCCATCTATACCAGCAGAACACCACCATTCTACCTTCTACTAAGTAGAAGTGATCAAATTCAGGAGGATATCTCCATTTTATACCACCCTAGAGGTATGGAACTGGAATGTGATAAAGAATTTTATACTCCACTGAAAGAAAAAGGGGATAGGGAATAAAATATGGCACATACTCTGGAGAAATGCCAACACAGGAGGCAGAGCAATGGGTGATCACAAAAACCCTGCACAGAAAAGCAGGCTGCCCCTAACTTATTCAGTTGAATAGGAAGCAATCACTTTGTGCTTTTTCCATCTAAGTCCATGGATTAAAACAGTACAGAAAGGGCATACTAATGAAGCAAATATATAATGAGGAAAAACCTATAAGCAATCTTGTGCAACATTTCATCTCAACAGTGTGCAATACTAGCCACATGTGTGCTGCTTTTTATTATTTAATATTGGATGTACAATACATTTAAGATATAGAATACATACCTGGACAGGTAACATTCATCACTGAACAGGATCCAATTCCTAAATAAGCAAAGACACCTGGAAGAGAATTTAGAAAGAAATAGCCAAAATGAAGTAGTTGATGATCCACAATCATAAAGGTAGAAAACATAGGTTACAGACAGATAAAAAGTGCCACGGAACGAAAAGGTAGAAATATGAATCACTAAAAGAGGCCATGCAGGCAGTGGAAAAATAAAAAAGCACATATTAGACACAGAAGCCTATTTGGAGGAGATTCAGAATAAAGGTGAAAAATGGACACAAGAAGAAGCAGTGAGAAAAAAGGATGACCACCATGAACCAAAGCAGTTTTGAGCAGGAAAAACTGATCTGGAAGAATCACACAAAAAGAAATCAACAAAACTGGAAAGTTGTAAATGGAACCATATGGCTCCGTTATGACTAAGAAAGTCCTCTTCTAGGGTTTCAGAATGATGAATCATAGATCACAAAAGAGATAACTTGGTGCTGGAGTAAAGTAACAAAATCATCTATATGAAGACTATCTCATTGACTGTATAACCACCTGAAAAACTGAGGGTCAAGAAACTGTTCCATGGGATAAACCTTGTCTGGTCCTGAAAAATGATCTGTCACTAGGTGAAAAGCACTAGGAATGTAACACACAAGGAGATTTATCCACAGCATATGGGCCTAATAAACAAGATCCAATATTCAGCCACAAAGAAGACAGGAATAGATGCTCTGATAGTGATAGAAATATGCCACAACAATGGAATTGTTGATATGAAGCATGATATGTTGGTACAGTACCACTGGAAGAAAATAAGCCAAAGCACATCATAACATCCAAGACATTGTTATGTTAAGACATAACAGTCTGAGACCATTGCCCAAATGTCTCTTGCTGATGGTCCAATACTTTGCAACTTAAGAGAGAAGCAACTTTATTAAATGAAAATCCAGATGAAGTGGAGGAAGCAGTACTCCCTTTGTTGTGCTGTCCTTGTTCAACCACCAATACAGATAGTTTGAAGAGAATAAAGACTTCCATAAAAGCCCAAGTCCTCAAAAGTAACAAAATATTTGGCAGTTAACTTTATAATAAAGGTTACTATTACACAAATCATTTAAAACAATATATAATAGGAAACTAATACTGGCTAATACATTTTCATGAACAGAAAAAAGTAAAATTAAAAGTAATATTTATTAACAAAAATAGAAACACTTCAATAATTCAATAAACAAAAGCACATTTGCTACTTTTGAAGATATTTAGTGAATTAATGATTACCAAATAAATCTAAACAACTGCTTGATAGTAGATAGTGTCATTTTATGTCGCCTTAAAAAAAACAAACCTATTTTAGCTTTTCTCTATTTCATTAGATGTAACAATGTAACCTGGAGTATTTATGTTTCTAGCTTCTTATAAAATTTTATTCAAACAATTCATCCCTATTGTATGTAAATCCTCATATTAGTCTGAATGATAAAAATTCATTCTTTATTGTATCTATAGCTTTATATTATATTTTTCAAACAGTACACTCACTGTTGTACGTACAGCCTCTAGTACTGATAAATATTAACTATAAAAACACAATACAAATACTAACACTTTTTTCTTAGTATATGCTCTATGTAAAAAGCTAAAAGAGTATAACAACATTAAGTTCTGACAAATAAAAGCCCAATTTACAACAGCGATTGTTCCAAGAAACATTTTACTGAATAAATAATACTACTGAAAAATAATGCATTATCTAATTACCAGACAATGTGGAGTAAATTGTATACCTTGAGGGAAACGTTCTAAAATTATACTTAAAACATGTGCACATAGAAATAACTTACTTGATAATATTTTCCAAAGCGACCCTTGCATTAGACAATACCTAAATGTAAGAAATAAAACAAGAGGTTAGTCATAAATTGTAACTGAGTATTTATTACTTATGGCAACCACTGGCTCTACCAAGTGTGTGCAATATATGACAGATAATTTGTATATATGTGGAACTTACAGTAATTGAGTATCTCTTGATGACGAGAAACCCACTTGAAATAAAAATGTATCTCAGAATGGCTGGTTTTGGTACTAACACTTTTATTGATAGGGAGAGAACAACATTTTGACCTTCCTATATCATCTTCTTGTTAAGAAAGAGAGAGCTTGTAAGTGATTCTACAATCCCGTACCCATTTAAACTATTGTCCATAAGACGAGTCCGGCAAAGGTCACTTGCAAGCTCTCTCTTTCTTAACCTGAAGATGGCCTAGGAAAGTCAAAACATTGTTCTTTCCTTATCGATAAAGGTGCTAATACCCATACAAGCTGAAATGAGCATATGTTACCTGAGGCAACCATTAACTTGACCAAGTGTGTGAAATGTATAGCAGATAACTTGTTTGTACACATAACTTACAGTAATTACCTGTCATCTACAGCAACCACTGACTCTACAAATTGTGTGCAATGTATAGCAGATATCTCATATATATACATAACTTATGAAAACTGTTTATTACTTCTGGCTTTCTGCACAATGGCTTTCAGCTTTATGCAATGTGTGGCAGATAACTTGTGTCTCCATGTAACTTCTAAAACCTGTTTATTATTTCTGGCCATCTGCACACAGATTGTACCAAATATGTGGAATGTGAGGCAGAAAACTTGTATATACATATTACTTACAGTACCAGTTTATTATTTCTGGCTACCTGCACATTAGGATGTGGAATGTGTGGCATGTAACTTACAATAGCCTAATGTCTTACTTTTGGTTGCCTATACATTAATAAGGTAGAGTACCTGTTTATATGTGCAACTTACAGTAACCTGATGTCTTACTTCTGGTTGCCTGTACATTAATGTGGTAGAGTACCTGTATAAACATGTAACTCACAGTAACCTGATGTCTTACTTATGGTTGCCATTTCATTCATGTGGCAGATTACCTCTTTATACTTAACTTACAGTAACCTGATGTCTTACTTCTGGTCGCCTGTACGCTAATGTGGTAGATTACCTGTATAAACATGTAACTCACAGTAACCTGATGTCTTACTTATGGTTGCCAATACATTAATGTGGCAAATACCTGTTTATACTTGTAGCTTACAGTAACCTGATGTCTTACTTCTGGTCGCCTATACATTAATGTGGTAGATTACCTGTATAAACATGTAACTTACAGTAACCTGATGTCTTAATTATGATTTCCATTACATTATTGTGGTAGATTACTTCTAAAGTATAGATCTTGATATGTTTTGTAAGTAATCATCTTTCTATATTTCATCTTATATAGCTTCCATTAAATCTTATACATTTTAAGGCCTGAATTAATTTTTGAGTCAAATTTACTTTGCATGAATAACACATGTCAATACACTTTCCTTACTGTGTGATTACTTCTTTTAGTACAATGATGTTTTTATGAACATTTTATGTCAGAGAAAACACATTACTCCCTAATCCATAGGTTCTCAAAACAAATTAAAAGTTAATTAAAATAATATCTGATAGAAAGATGTTGAAAGACTATATATACTACAGTACTACATGCACTTCCACAGGGTCCCTAAGAGTGTTGTGTTTCAAGAGTAACAACTATTTTTCTTTTAATCATTTGAAGTTCATATGTTCTGTTGTGTGAACTGCAGAAAGCTACAAGAATGTATTCATTAATTACCTTATTACCATTATAATGGAACAAGCTGTATTCATTTTTCCATGCCATTGAAACAAATTCTCAGTATTATTTGAAGACTATGAGTGGTTGATTTTTGTTTGGAAATTATGGAGGTATGTCCCTCATCTAGAGCAATAATAATAAATAGTCCTGCAGAAGACCTCATTTCAGCAGCAAGAAATGAGCACAGACAGATGAACTTGATATTTTCTGAAATGAGAAAAATCATAAAGGAAACAGATGGCAAAAGATGATTTATGTGAGTTCTGAAAAACTAAATAGAGGTTTTAACATAAAGATAGAATCAGGTGAGTATGGCCACTCTTTAGGAAGGCCTTGAAGAAATTTAAAATATCCAAAAAAAGAGAGTGATCCAGGAAATAGATAGGCTGCTATCAAAAAGCCAAGTGAGAAAAGAAGTCAAATGAAAAACAGTCAGCAAACTTGGAGGAAGGAAATGGAAGATTGACCAGCACTGATCAATTGCAAAAGTTGATGACTTAGAAGAGAGAACAAGAAAATGGGATATCCTACATGAAAATCCTGCCTGTATAAATGAAAACTAGACACAAGCGACTCATGTGCAAAAATGAAAGCAAGGAATATCACAATGGATAATAGGGCAGAAACTACACCTGAGTGAACTAAATTGGATTCAATGAGAAAAGTAGGCATAAAAAAGTTGGATTAATTCTAATTCAGAGCATCAACCACTAGAGCAGCAAAGTCTTTGAATAATGATTAAAAGGAAAGTCATGATGAGAAAAAGAAAAGGACTTCCAGGGTATAGGCAAGGCTGCTGAAATAACAAAATATGTAAGGACAACTCTGTTGGAAATATCCACTGTAGGCAATACACCTTATCTGTCATTAACTTCAAAATACCTATGATGCGGCAGGTTAATGACTGACTCTTGATATCAGGGATCCAAGAGGAACACTACAGCTAGAAAGTAGAGGTCCCAAAAGCAGGTAAGTAATGGAACAAACATTAGTTGAGTTATATGAAAGCATCATGAAAAGATATCTGTCCAGACAAACATGAAGATGATAGTGGAAACCATTGAAATATAAAACATTGATCTGGAGAGACTACTTCTATGAAGATCAGACATCAGTGAAGAAGTGTCTAGAACTGCACTCCAGTCATATATATATATATAAAGATGTCTATGAATAGATGCAAGCCCAAGAAAGGCAAAAAAATAGTGATGCCCAGGCCATATGAAACTGATAAAGCCACAACCACAAGGAGAGAAATTAGAATAATAAGTAAATTTCTGGTCATATTCCACAAATCTGCCAGGATCTACTGAAATGAATGGAAATCTGCATATTGTAAAAGAATAAGGAGCTTTAAAGAGGTTTGAGCCATCCAGGTAAAAAGAGAAAAAGAGATGAAAGTTTTTTAAATCTAAATCTCTATGGCTCAGTGACATAAAGAAGAAGGTTGAGCATAAACAACATGGGCATTTAGATAGACTCAAGATAAATTATATACCAAGTTAGAATCAGTAATGACTTTGACAGCCTCACCAGCTAACTCAAATGAGCAGACTCTTGAAACAACTGCATCCTTGGTGTGAAAGCCCTCAGGTCCTTGATGAAAACATAAGAATTTGGTGCTGAAAGACTGAAAAATTTCACAAGAGAGAAACTGTGCACCTTAAAGGTCTTCTGCAAACAGAATACCCAGGTGTAAATAATGTAAAAAATGAATTAATCTTTTTTTTCACGCTTCTTACTTTTTAAAAAATTAACTCCACAAAGATGACACTTCTAATTATAAACTGTAACTAAAATTACTTTTTTTTCATTTTGAAATTCAGGGGCAGTGGAAAAGATTTGTGGTTTGAGAAAATATCAAACATAAGATAATAACATATGTAAAGAGTGTAGTGCCACGGAAAATAGTGAATTTATGTTTTACATAAAGTGTTAAAGTGAAATAATACTTTAGGAGGTTGTGTCACCCTCTTCCTAGTGGAAGAATATAGTGTTGCCTGAAACAAATATTAACACGGTATATATTATTACATACACGAGTGAAAATTCTTTTGATTGTCTGGTGCATAAGCAAACGTTTTCCATTAACAACCATTACAGAGGCAAGAACCATAGTTTGGAACTAATAACAACTATGTACCTACATACAAACTATTCAGCTCCATATTTATAACATTAGCATACCAGCAAAATTCATAAATTGTGATTCAAAGTACATAAAACAAATTTGAGAGCTTGCTGAAATGCTTTTGTTTTATAGTAAAAAGAAAACCCATCTGAAATACAAAACTAAAATAAGACAATATTTACTACAAAGTGCAGTCTGAAAAATTGAATTTTAATGTTATAAACTTACAAGAAGAACAATACACAAATTAAGTAGTCCACGATAGTTTGTATATCCACTGGATGAACTCAATAGTGAATCTTGAGGTCTGTGTATCCTATGGAACAAAACAAGGGAAACATTATAACATTTTTATGTGTACACACTTGAAAATGAAATGTAAGTATACATGTTGAAAAACTTACATAGAGGAGAAAGTCCAACATGTGTATTATTGCAAAATAATTTTCTAGTAAAGATATAACAGTTTATTAAAGTATTATTGTTAAAACCATACAGCTTGCAAAATATTGATTTACACTGTATTTATACAATGTTCATAAATAAACACAAAAATATGATTACACTGAAAGAAACTGTATACCATTCAACCAAAACTTCGTATATGCATGTAATGTAGTAGCTATATCAAGTGTTTATATTCACCAGTAATTAACAGAGCTTTACTTCAGTGCTTTGGTAATAGTGATGAGCTTATGATAATCTAAGTACCAACATAAATTGTTTACTTGTCACCAACTACTGGTTAGTGGTAGAATACCCCTCTTATTACTAATAGTTTAACCAAACAGCAAGTTATGAAAAATTCAAACTACTAATTAATAGGCTTAAAATATAGCAGAAATAAACCACAAAATCCTGCAACATCAGAACATATTTATCAAAAGGTGTACAATTACAGTAGATGTCTAATATTTATTAGTGTTCCCATTACAATGTACAAATAAATACTGATTACAGTGCACTCACTCTATTACTGTGTATGTGTGAATATTTTTACATAATTCTCATTACAGTGTACAAATGAATGTTTATTACAAGATAGCCATTTACATGGTATGTTTGAATATTTATTACGATTCCCATTACAATGTACAAATAAATACTTATTACAGTACACCCTATTACTGCATATGTATTATATCATTGCCTCATTATAATGTATGTTTGAATATTTATCATGGGGTACTTCTAATACAGTGTATGTCTAAATATTTATTACAGGATGCTTAAATTATATTGAGTACCTGTGATTATAGTAATGGTTAGCTGGTTTGGTGTTTTATGGAGCAAAGCAACTAGGCTATCTGCACCAAACATCTGGTAAAAAGTTAAAATTAAAGTAAAATTATTAAAATTCATAAAAGGAAATTAAGGTAAACAAAACAAAGTTAAATTTTTGAATTAAAAACATAAATAGCATAAAACCAATTTTTTTTAATCTAATCTACAGTAGAAAGACAGAAACTACAGTAATACAAGTTGTAAAGGACTTTCTGTAGCATAACTGTAATTATTATAACTCACCAGGAAGACTAACACGTAAGTTCAAAAACTACCATCAGTCACCTGAAGTTAGCCTTTCCAGTCCTGGTTCTGAGTTATTTGATGTGATGGCCATTTTCAGAAAGTAAAGTAATAAAAGTTTTAAAAGACTTGTAGCAAAATTTTAATAATAACTCACCAGGATGACTAACAGGAAGTTCAAACAGCAGCGTCAGTTTCCTGAAGTTGGTTTTCGAGTTATGGCCATTTTCTAATTTAAAATCAAACTAGATGTACTTTGATTCTTAAAAGGAAATTACATGAAAAAATGTCTAATGTACAAATTAAAAAACTTAAATAGTATTAAAAGGATAAATGGCCTTTAGAAAACTAAAAACATTTTCAAGGTGGACAGTGTCACAATCCCCCAAACACTGTCTAACGTTGCTGATAAACCTTGGAGCAGAAAATGTTCAAAATGATGCCATCATCAAAAGTCATAAGGACAGCAAGACAGTAAAATGTGACTTATCATGATGTGAGTGTTACACAGACAACACATTTGTGCATCAGTCCCAGATAAAAAAAAAAAGATGAGTTAAAAAAACTGTGACCAATTCACAGTCTAGTTAGAACAACTTCCTCTTTCTGATCCTTACAACAGCAAGATGACCAAAGTCCAATAGAGGGTTTTATTTGGAAAAGCTTGTTTTCACATTGCTCACTCCAAGTCGACTGCCAACTGGCACAGAGCCCAGACTTAAATACAGGACCATAGTCTATGTATGGAACAGGCACAGCAGTGATAGAGTCGGAGAACATAGATTTAGCTGCAGTGTCTACAAGTTCATTCCCGTGAATAACAATGTGGTCCAGTATCCAGAAAAACTAGATAGAAGTAGATGTTAATGAGAAATGGGCCAGTCAGTTTTGAATATCGGCAAAAACAGGGTATGAACTAACATGAAGTGATTCCAGGGCAAGTAGAGAACTAAGCAAATCAGTATAAATAAAGCAATTTGGGTATTAGTTAACTTCTACGTGATCCAAGGAAAGAGAAATGGCATACAGTACAGCATTGAACACAAAAACTGAAGTGGGGATTCCAAACGCAACCACCAAACCATAACAAATCTTCTATTCCTATTTATACAGATGGTTCAAAAGATGTTCAACAAATAACAGACAGTATTTCCAATGGGAAGTGTCTGCTTTTCTCAGATGACTTAAAAATACATCACATTTGGAGACTGTAAGAAGCCATGGTGGGATGGTGTTACGTTTTTTTTTATGCGGACTGAAAGCAACAGAAAGACACAGATAGCAGCTTGTATAATTTATTATAATGATCTACTTATGTGATAGACACAAAATAAATTATCCAATATCAATAACAGATATCCAGTTTCAACCATCAAAACAACTTACAATACAAAAAGGTACTGGCCTGTGCTTAATAATATGATCCAGAATGAGTGTCCAAATCCAAAATCCAAATCTAGGCGGTGAATTTAGTCCCACGGAGAAATTTTCGAAGTTTGAATGGGTAATTTCAAACAAAAATTCACAGTCCAATTCGTATTGACTTTCGGTATAATCCGTAATCCAACTGAATTGTAAAGATTGACGGAATAAAAATTTCACCGCTTTAGTCGATCTAGCTCTATTCACAAATTCAGTGTAAACTTTCTCAAACGAGACAAACTTCTTGATCCGAGTAAAAATGGATGATGACTTCCCTTGCATCGCTGTCTGTTTATATACTAATCGTGTAACTTCCCAGAATTCCACAGTACAAACACCAGGCCAATACAAGTGATCAATCTACCTAGTTTTAAAAATTTCTACACGAATAATTCTAAATGAATTTTAATTAATTCTAAAATGTTATTTTAAATTTCACTGGTTTAAACCTCGAAAATATAAATATAAATAATAGATATGGGAATTCAAACACGACATGACATGGTTGCCGTTTACATAACATTTACATAACACTCTCGACATGGTTGTCGTTTACATAGCATTTACATGATATTTACATAACAGATGGCCTGACCAATGAATACAGCAATGCTTTCCAAGGACAGTGTGTTTTTGTGTTTTTTCTTGTAGCAAAGCCACATCGAGGTATCTGTTGAGCCAACAGAGGGGAATCAAACCCCTTATTTTAGCATTGTAATTCTGGAGACATCCCGCTGTACTTGTCGGGGACATCCAAGGACAGACCCAATTCATCCAACTACACTTGGATACGAAGACCAAAAGGAGCAATGGCAGATCCTCTGTTCTGACAAAGTATGGTCCACTGGGGAAGGAAAACACAACCCCAACTAGGATGTTTTGGTAAGGAACAAAGTTTCAAAGCATATAGCAATGACAGTTAGAGATGGCAGAGGTGTAAATAAAGTTCATAAGACTCTGTGTATAAGCTATGAACTGAAGAAGTGCAGAAAGCCCCAGTGTAGAGCCAAAGTCCTTGATGATGATGATGAACGGGGTCCAGCATCTTTAAGGCTGAGGTCCTAGCAGAGCCATAGACCAGTGATCCATAGCAGAGTTTTGAATGAATAAGAGTATGATATAGCTGTAGCATAGAACACTGATCTGCTCCTCAATGGTGGAAGAGAGGACATGGAGGATGTTCAATGCTCTTGTACATTTAGATGCTTGATGTGTGGTGTAAAGGCCAGCTTATGGTTAAAGATAAGCCACAAGAACTTTGTCCCAGGGGCCAGAGTGAATATCCCGTTGGCAGCAATAGTGCATGCAAACGGTTTTAGAGGGAGAAAAGTTAAAGCTGTTTGCTGTGGTCCACTTCAGTAAATGATTGAGATGTGAAAGTTGTCAACAAAAAGCCCATTTGCAACAGTAAGAGGGAGTTGTTCAGTGACGGCATTTTTCTTTAAACTGAAAAGTATGGCACTCAAAACACAGCCCTGAAGTACTTCATGTTCCTGTACAAAAGAACAGAAATTTATCAAACCCACACATAGTTGGAATCACCTGTACATTAAAACATTTTTAATAAAAATGGGCAAATGGTCACATAACCCATACAGGGTGGTAGGAAGCAATCAGTGTTTTGATGTCATCCAGATTAGAATGTAAACCTCAACAGTTCCATTGTATCAAGGTGGCCATTTTTATTTATGTGAAGGCAAACTGGGTGGAAAACCCTTCTGTTTATGACCATGTCTTTTTTTCTTTATTGTCTATCAACCTCCATGGATCCTGCCCTGTGTCAACTTGGCAGGTCTTTGCTGTTGGAAGAGAATTCCAGCGACTGAGGACAAAAACGAATGTTCGTTTTGTATCTTGGGGTGGGAGAAGAAAACGTACCCAAGGAAATGCCCATACCCAGAATAAAAAGAAGTAGATGTTGAGGTTTGCTGGAAGGTATGTTAGGGACAGAGATGAGTGTTGAAGTTGATTCATCAATGTTTTTAACCATGGAGTTCAAAAGACTTTTCATTTGATTTCAAAACTGTAGTAGTGGAACAAAGTGCAGTAATATATGTCCAAGATGAATTGGTGGACAGCAACTTTTGAGCAGCCTCAGGGAAAGTGACATTTTGAATCATTTTCAAATGCTGCACTAATTTTTCTTCCAAACATTTAGGGCAAGAACAAAAGTAGGGCAGGTGAGAGCCATTGCAATTGAAGCAAGGAGGGGCCGTTTCACACTCATAGGCATCGTGGTCCTTGCCACCGCAACAAACACACATTAAGGAACTATGACACAATGTTTTTGAGTGACCAAACTGCTGACACTGGAAACATCTGAAAGGGTTTGGAATGTATGGCCACACCTTGCAATTAAGATATCCTGCCTTGATGGTGGCAGGTGGACGTGGTGATGCAAATGTCAGAATGAGGACATTGGTCACCATCATAATTTCATCTTTGCAAGTGGAGTATGCTTCACTGCAGAAACTTTCAGTAGAGAAACTAGAGTGAATCTCTGACTCGAGGATGTTCTTCAAATCCCTCTCAACAATAACTCCTCATGATTAATTCAACGTAGCAAGAAGCGTAACCTCAATAGATATATCTCTAATTACCTTTGAATGCAAGAGGAGTTCACTGTGTTAAGATGTGGATGTTTCCACCCATATATTACCAGAGTGAAGCTTCTTTATGTACTTTGAAGACCAGCAAGTCCTTCTTGTCCCTTCTAAATGAAAAAGGGAGATATTTGCCCTAAAGATTTGTCTAAAAGAGAATGTACTGTAAGAAAATGAGGTACAGGTGTTACAGATATTGAAGATTGCTGCTCAGAATCTTCAAGACATAGTTGTTTACCTATGAACTGTTTTTTCAATATTTTATTTAATTTTTCATTTGGAGGATCCATAATAAAAAAAAATATTACACTGCCCACTGACCCCACCCATCATGGAGCCCTACAAGGTGATGCACTACAGTGCCAAACAAGAACACTGCAGCAATGCCAGAGTTTCATGAGCACTATACCCAAACACCAGTATCAGATACAATGTCCACAACACCTGTTGAGAACATCCAACACTGGTATTTAGTTGACCATAATCCAAGTGGACCAGCCGACCAAAGAGGGCCACCCCATCTACATCAAGGCCAAAGTGGTGCGTTAGGGTTGGATCCCTCAACCACCAGGATCCTCTCCTCCCCTTCACGGGTCACCACACATAGCATGTTCTTGGGTGAATGTTTAGATCTGAGGTAAACTGAAAGAGCAGAACCTTCCTCTGGGAGGTACCCTCACCAGGTACAGGAATCCACATGGAGGGGTACAGTAACAGATAACAAATGTGTTGTCAATAAACAAGACTGGGTTTCTTGTTGGTACAGAAGTCTTGGTTGAAACTTTTCCAGGAAAAGTGTGAAGGTGACTTTTTATGTTCTTTGAATCTGGTTTCCATTTTTCTACTTGTTTCTCCAATATAGAAGTCGTGGCAGTTATCACATTGTATTTTATAAATAATGTTGGTGTTTGTCTATATTGGAAAAACAAGTAGAAAAATGGAAACCAGATTCAAAGAACATAAAAAGTCACCTTCACAGGTTTTCGAACACTCCAAGTCAAATGGACACAACATAACCATAGAAAACACTAAAATACTAAATAAAGAAATAAACATAAACAAACGCAAAATTAAAGAAGCCTTACTTATACAACAACTTAAACCAATATAAAGGAATGCCATTATACCTATATTAATATTATGATAACATTATATATTCAAACATTTAACCCCGCCCTCTACATTGCAACACTCAGTTACACAACCCCTTCCAAACATGTGGTCAGCTTCCGGTCAGTTACCTCTTTCTTTGTGAACCTGACGATGACCGAAGAAGGTCGAAACGTTGTTCGCTCTTCTATTTAAAATATTTTCTGAACCCATACAAGCTGTTTTTGCATATAAAAAACATTAGTACCATACGTTCAGAGAAACACAGAGCTGCACCTTACTATAAATGAGATTTACATAAATATTTGTTTGAAATAATATCAAATAAAATCCAAATTAAGCCACACTTAGATCAATAATTTTGCAAAACACAAAAATTAAAATTTTCTTAACTTGAAAATATATTTCTCATATATACTCACCTCTTAACACAAAAATGCTATTCTTCACACATTTGCCCATAAGATTTGAATGCCTCTTGCCTTAAGCTAATTCCCATCTATATTCCCAGGTGAAATGATGACATTATAATTCAACAATAGCCACTGGGCCAATATAACCTTAAATCTGCCTCTATTAGCAGATAATTTTTGTGGGCCCTACATCCCATGTAATTTTACATAGAATAAAATTACCAATGGGCCCCATTAAGACTATGACCCATATGGCTTAACCCCCTTTAACCCCTACCCAAATTTGCAACTGAATAGCCATCCACCAGCAAGAGGGAAATACAACCTCCATACATATCAGCTACCACTATGCACATGCATTCATGATAACTTCACTCTTAGATGACGCAAAAAGAAGATGCATCAGAAATACAAATGGGAATATATGTGGAAGTGAGTATCTATCAGAAATGCATTTTAAAACGAGGGAAATGTTAGCTTCTGAGATAATATCTCACTATTTCACACAGATTGCTGGAATCTCATAGTGAAGTGTTGAAGTCAATGAAAATTTGAAACCTAGATGAACTTTCTTCAGAAAGCACCCAAAGAGAAAATACATGGAGTGTGCCACTCAATGACAGAGGCTCCATAAAAGCACAATCCTGGAAAACTGCATCTTGTTTCAATCATCTTCAGATGGTTGAAGAGGGAAGTGAAAAACAAAGCCTGCAATAAGATCAGGATCAACCAAGCACCAGCACACAAGGAGTTGAGAAGCAAATACATACAGTGTGATTATGACAACAACAGACTGTACAGTGTGTGCTCACCTGGTCTCTGACAAACATACAACACTGATAGTTTCACTACTGTCCTACTTCTTCTTTTATTGTGTTAAGCCCAACCAATGAGAATTTCCCTCACTTCAACCCTCCAGTGGCTGGTACGTGGTAAGGGTATTTATTCCATACTATACTTAAGACAAAAGGTGAAAATTTGCATTATGGAGGTTCAAAGCAGTGCCTATATCTCCATCAGACCAATAGTAAAAACTATTTTCTAGAAACAGTGCAGTGTGTGAACTCAAAATTCTATTTTAAAAAGCAGGCAAGCAAGACCCCCCCCCCAAAAAAAAAGGGCAGCCACTTCCCTTGTGCTTAATTTTCCAATAATAGTCTATGGAATTTACTACATTTATGAGAACACTCCATGTCACAATGGACATTGGTAGAATTAGGGGGAATGGTTTGAATGCTTTCTGTTACCCCTTGTCCATGATTATGTATGTTGGGAAATAAGCATACCCTAGAAGGCAACATCAGTCACTTGGTAAGATCCTGCACAATGGAAGAGAGAAAAAAAGAATAAGAATCCATACATAATTAGTTATCTCAACAATGGTAGATGTTTAAAGAAAGTCAACAAGAAAAAATTGCACAGGAGGTGAAACAGACAGATGGTCAAGATAACAAGTAAGAAACATGTGGAGAGCCATCCACATATCTGCCTGGAAAAATCTTGTATAAAGGACTGGCAAAAATGGAAAGCAAGAGGATAATAGAGATGATGAATCTGATAAAAAAAATTTAAAATATATTTAAAATATTCATATCTAGTGAAGAATATACCAACCAGTAAGGGCAAGTCCCTCAAAGAAGTCTCAGGATGAAAACAGATAATGTTGAGAACCATAAAAGGGAGAAGTTTGACAAGTAACACCAAACAGCATGAACAGAGCACAGGCGTTAGTCTGGGTCTGAATGATCAGAGGTAAGAGACTGAAGAAGATAGGAGAGAAAGTATGGTTACCTTCCAAATCTTAAAAAGGAAAGACTGATACAGGTATAGGAGTAGGCAGTGGAAAAAGATATAAAAATCAACAACAGCATAGATATCTGAACAACAGTGACCACTGGCAAAAAGAAAGATGTAAATCTTGAGAAAAAGGCAGTAAAAATAACAACAAACCAACAGCTTGAACAAATCACATGCGAGAGCATGAAAGAACCAAAATAAGGTCCTGATCAGGTTAGGGAGTCAGATGAGGAAATTAAAACAAAAGTACAAAGCAGAACCCCATCATATAATTTCAGATCTAATTTTGTAAAAACTACCACTGTTGTATATCTCTTAGCATTAGATGAACTATGTTTATTATATTTTATGAAAAAAGAACAGAATCACAATTTTCTATCCTTTATGACAAGTTTCTATTTCAACTATCCAAGTATTCCAGTTAGTTACTCATAAAAATTTAAATGTAAAATTACCTTGTAAAACATTAGTATTATTGTTGGAAGTCTTTAGTCCAATTTAATGAGATAAGTTAAATACATTAATGATATAAAGTACACATTTAAAATATCCATTTTTTTCCAAGATAAATAAATATACACAGGGTAATGTATTTCTTAAAGACCATATATATATCTGAAAAACACTTATGTTCTGAATATCAAATTGATACCACATTATTACATAACAGTTCAAGGACATAAGAAATCCTCAACAAAACAGCCTTGTGTTTCTATAAATACAATTCTTATCTAAAGATAGAACACATACACAAGGTTAGACCACCAGTGTGTTAGAAAAGCTTAATCTGTGCCCACTTCATATCTACATCACTTAAACCAAATTCCAACACAGAAGAAGTGCATAAAAACTGTGAAACTCAAGTAAAATAATGTGTCATACAAGTTTTGTGCTAAATGTAGTGTAATTTGTTTTTTTATTGTTTAACAAGTAATACATATTTTAACATGGGCATCTGTCATACACTATTTTACTTCACTTCTTAGTGAGCTGATCAAATTGATCCACTAACAATTTAATCATACTGTGGTTAAATTACAATATATATAGTTTAAAATAAACTAACATTTCATGCAAGTGATATTCCACAACTATTTAAATTCCATTATATGTGTCAAAAACAGATTCCAATAATTCACCAACAATTAAACTGCAACTTAAAATGTTCCACATCTGAAGGCTTACAGGATAGAGCAATATAATGTTTTTATCAAATAAGAAAAGAAAAATAAGACATACTAATGATACACTAACTAAACAGCCAAAGATATTGCCTGAAATTTGAAATTTCAAGAGAAAAGCACTGCCCATTTGAAAAATTAACATTCACTGCACAGAGCCACTGTTAAGGACAGAGAAACTGGCTTTATCTTACTGTCAGAAATATCATTAACAGTGAGATTATTCAACTGATGAAACAATGCATTCAAATGTCTATAAATAGAAATGTAAGAATGATGTATATTATTAGGTAAACTCCATCAAGATTCTGGTTAGGAAAGCAGCAAATGTTAACTAACCCCCACTATTTATTTGATAATCTCAACCAAAACAACATTACATGTTACACCTGTAATCTTCATTTACCAAAAATTCTGCTAAAAAATAAATTATTTCAATTTCAGCTATTTACTGCTAATACTAGTATCAGTATGCAAGAGACTACACTGAAATACAGCATTTATCTATTTACCTCCTATCACAACATCTTTTTGTTTTGTTTCTTATACACAGAGCTAAGGTTTTCCAAAGTGAAAGTGTTCTATCCACACACACATAAATCTTTTATTACATCACTCCTATAGCACCTAACCAGTTTAATCATTCTTCTAGACATTCCCAATTTATTTGTTTAATTCTTTCATCTTCCTGATATTCCTGACATATATCTAACATGAGAAAGAAAGGACTCAGGTATTTTACAAACAGCTATTACTTTGAATCACTGCCAAGAAGACTTTTGTACATGTTAAAAGCTTGAGCAAAATCCCTACCCCTACACATCAATACAGTCTGTTGTTACTGTATGGTATGATCATTACTAGACTATAGCCTTCCACCAATAGGAAGGAATCCAATTCTCCATGAACAGCAAATTCCAAAAGCACTTGCATTTCTAAAAGGCCTGTTCTTGATAAAACAAAAGAAACATAGAATGGGTGAGAGGTTCTGAAAAAAAAAGTGAAAATTTATCCAAAATACATTTTCTGGTAAGGAAAGTATTTAAAATATAAACACTATTCTAACAGAAAAAACACCTAGAATCACACTGATATTATGGTGTGTGGCAAAAAAACAAACAAAGAGAGCTCCTTTCTAAAATCACAACATCGAAAAGGGAGAAACTCATGGAGCATGTAAACTACTAAAGGGTAAATGGCCTAGTGAAAAAACTGTCCTATTCATACAGGGAATACTCTTCATTTACTAGAAATGGTAGAAGAAAGGGTATTGTGAAAAATACCTCCTGCACGATATGAAAGTTGAGCAGTATGGGAGAATGTTCAACAATTACATCTCTACAGGTCAGAAGTGTACTAGTGAGATTACACCAACTCAGAAATTTTTGTATCAATCTCCTCAGTAGTTTGGGATTAGAGAAGCAAGGGTTTTTGCATTACTCCACAATAAAACATCCAGAGCAAATAAATAAATATCCATAAAGCAGATGCCATGTCAAATGCTAGAAGAAAACAAATGTATTTGTCTAAATGGATTCTGATGAGAACAATGGACAAATGAATCATAATGATGGCAAACTTGTTGAACAGTAAACATCTCAAGAACATTGATATAAAGAGACTGCTCATCTGGAAGCCAGACTCTTATACATAGAACAATGACTAGAACTGAATAATGACTGTATTTCATAACCTAAAATTATATTGTACCAAACATCATGCAGATTTACCAAAAAGTTTTGATAATATGCTACATAGAATAGTATCTAATAAAATTTAAGGACTGGAGAATAACAGCCAAAACTCAGGTAAGACAGCTTTATTTTTCTAGCAGAATGACTGGCTTATAGAATGAGTTGCCAATGGCAGTAATGGAGATCATATTACAAAAGCTTAAATATGCATTTTTCAATGTCTGAAGGAACAAATGCTCCATTATCTTCCTGTTAGACTGACGTAACGATATCCAAATTTCTACAGATGTGGAAGTTGAATGAGTTGGACACTTCCCTCCCCATACATTTTCACATACATGCATTATATATTTCACTTATGAAGGCAGTTTTAAGCAGTTTCAGTTGATTGAGCTGACAAATAACCCAGTATACCTGAATGAGTAAGTAAGGAAACTCCTTTCGCCCGAAACAAAGATTTGAAACTGTGATAAATGCACCACTGGTTGTACATGAAGCCAATGTTGGTAGTACACAACATGATTAACATAAAAAATTATAAAATTTGTAATAAGCCCTATCTGAGCTTTCCACATACATACACATACTATCCTTCTCACTTACTGACTCACCCTCTACCTATATAGACTTGCCAATATTTTCACGCTTCAAATCAACAAAAATGGTACCACATATTCTTTAACTGTGCTAGAAAAAATAATCACATCCTTCACATTAATGGTTGAGTTTTATAAATATGAAATTCTATTACAGGTTATTTTATCTTTTTTTATATTAGGCATCAGTTTATAATTGTTAAAAATTAAACAAAAAGTGGTACGCGAGCCAAAAACATTTTAGAACCACTGGCCTAAATGTCTAGTTACAGCACTGCTAATGACAATAAGCAAAGTGAGGTTGAGTATTATAAAAATAGGTTGCATTTTTAAAAAGAATACACTAATACCTTGATATGCAAGTACTCAAATTTGAAGATAACAAATTTGAATTTTTTACCATCATGATAAACAGAAAGCAAAAATAAATTTAAATAATTAATAAATATTCTGAAATGAATAAATAAATAATAAACTTATTAATTTAAGTAAAGTATAAATTAGAATAAAACAGTTCACACTTCATTCCTTCTGAAAATATAAAAGTTAGAGCTTCAACCTGGATGGTCATTATCAATAAATCAGCCCTCCCAACAGCCAGCTCCACATCCCTTCTCCAACCAAAGTCAATAAAGTATCTACAGTAACACTACACTATATTTCATTTATTTATGGCAGTTTTTACATTTAACACTGTGTAATAATATTTTCAACAAAACTTTCATTATTTACAATATAAATGGTAATGTTATGAAGTATTTATAGCATGAAGTATTAAGTTATGAAGGCTGAAAATGTATCCTCAAAAGTAATTTTATTTGTTTGAATTTTTCTACAAAGCTATAGGATGGCTATCTACCTTAGTCATCCCTAATTTAGCAGTGAAATACCAGAGAGAAGGCAGCTTGTCATTACTATTCACCACCAATTCTTGAGCTACTCTTCTCCAATGAATAATGTGACTGACAGTCACATTATAACACACACAGTCAAAAGAGCAAGTATTCCTGGTGGAAGAAGGATCTGAATCCATGGCCTAGAGATTGCAAGATGAACACCCTAACCACCTGGCTCTCAATATTCCAAGTTTCAGTATACAAAGAAAGCTTCAAGAATGCATATACTTCATATATTGAGGTATTACTCCATTTATTAAACATTTAAATTGGTTAGATAAATTTACCTTAAAATATTGAGTTAAAAAAGAATTTATCTTCCTGTGTTCACAATCATGAAACCTCAGGCCTTGTTTTCTGTATTCAACTTAGAACTTCCATCATTTCATATCTGCTATCTGAAAAAGTGACTGATTTAAACGTAATGTCAATGAGCATGAATGTCATATAAAAACTGTACATAGTGTGCTAATTCCGAGATTTTTTTCCCAGTCTTAGTCATAGTTTATTTACTTTATATATGGTTTATAATTTATATTGATAGTCAGTCATGCACTCACTATCAGTGTCACAGAATGATAACAATCAGTATCACTAAACCCTCCCTTGTGTTAATCCAAGCCTAAATTATACTGTTTGTGATACTTTCAGAAACTTAAGTACGTGTACGTCAACTACTTGCGAGCATAATCACTCAGGAGGTGAAATTCTCAAAAAGATGTACTAAGCTAGGTTACGTTCCGCTTTAAAAATTAAAATTTGATACTCAGTACTGGTGCGTACCAGCACATTTTAACACTTGAAAATACTCCATAAGCAGTACCAACACATCTGAATACACTTAACCAGCAACAACACTTACACAGCCGAAATACCAGTACTAATCTAACTCTACATACGTATTAAAATATCTAAAATTCACAATTTAAAGGATATAGATTACAAATAAATACGCACGGATTATCTGGCTGTTCTGCCCGTTCCTTCTTCTCCAACTCTGTTATATCCTGCGCTCGAGTGACACTTACGGTTCGCCGTAAGCGAACATTGCTCTTCACATAACCATTATTAGAAACCGCCATTACCCACACACAGGTAAAGCTGCGCCGTCTAGAAGTGAAGAAATGCACTGTTTTTATTGTATGAACGTCTGGGAAAGTATCGTTACAATTAATTATACTTGTTATAATATTCTAGTATTGGGCCTATTACATTGTTAACACTTCATTCTTTATCTACTCCTTTAGGGATTTTCAAGAATTAGAAGAGTATTTGTTTATTTATTAATTTGTTTGTTTGAATTTCGCATAAATCTGCACGAGGGCTATCTGCGCTAGCCGTCCCTAATTTAGTAGTGTAAGACTAAGGGGAAGGCAGCTCGTCATCACCATCCAACACCAACTCTTGGGCTACTGTTTTACCAACGAATAGTGGAATTGCCGTCATATTATAACGCCCCCACAGTTGAAAAGGCGAGCATGTTTGGTGTGACGGGGATTCGAACCCGCGATCCTTAATCACTTCGCCATGCCGGACCAGTCATGAAATATAACCTTGGCTAAACCTAAAGACAACAACACATGCTTGAATTGAGACTGAAAAGTTTATTCGAGTTAATGGACCAGTGGAAAAACAACTAAAATAAAACTTAGAAGAAAGAAGAAAGTGAATTATGCCTGTTTTTTTTTCTAGCGAAGCCACATCGGGCTATCTGCTGAGTCCACCGAGGAGAATCGAGCCTTTGATTTTAGCGTTGTAAATCCGTATACATACCACCGTACTAGCTGGGGGCAAAAGTGAATTATAATGTACTAGAAAATGCAAGAAAAACAAGTAGGAATGACAAGAAATTATAAGAAAGAGATAAAGACTAAAATAAGAACAAAATGACAATAATGTAAAACCATTTAAAAGAAAAGAATGTGGCATTTGAAGATAGCTTAAGGACAAAATTAAGTTTGATTGAAAACATAATCCAATGACTTATTGGAGATGTACCGAGAAAATACTCTTTGCAGTTGGAAGCATACTTAGGAATTACTCTTTTGTGATAACTGCCACGACTTTTATATTGGAGAAACAAGTAAAAAAATGCTCAAAGAACACAAAAAGTCACCTTTACACGTTTTTAAACACTGCAAATCAAATAATCACAGAACATAGGACCATGGAAAACATTCAAATACTAAATAAAGAAACAAACATAAACAAACGCAAAATTAAAGAAGCCTTACTTGTACAACAACTCAAGCCCAAGATAAACCAATACAAAGGAACACCTTTATACCTATATTAATAAATATAATCAAACATTTAAGCACGCCCTCTACATTCCCACACAACTCCCTTCAAACATATGATCAGCTATCGGTCAGTTACCTCATTTTTTCTTTGTGAACCTGACGATCACCAAAGAAGGTCGAAACGTTGTTCGTTTCTCTACATAAAATCTTTTCAATAAATTCCCTCACGTGGCACTAAACCCGGTATGCTTTAAACCTACTCAAAGTGCACAAAACTGAATAACCTCTTGGCCCCATTCTCTCAGCTATAGACTCTCACAATTACAATCTATCAACGTTTATTACTCCTTTCCTTAAACCCCTAACCTTGAGCGAATTTACAATTACCGATTCTTTAACCTTTAACCATTGCTTTTTAAGCCTCTAAAATTCCCTCTGCTTGTCAATATGTTTTGGCCAGTTTGTATATTGAATTTCTCTATATTAATATTTCTCTTGATAACATTTTAAACTTAATCGTGGACCTTCTTTCTCCTAAGTCAATAGGCAGTGTCTGGATTTCACACGTAAAGAGTACTTGAATTTCTTGCCCTTTATGACCAAATAGATGAAATTGGCATGAGATCCCCTCTGCATCCAACGGTAATTAACAGTTTTCTTTGCTCTCATGAACGCAAGTGGCTATAAGACTGCCCATGTGAATTTAAACTTGTACTTTACAAATACTACATTAATCGTCGTCCTCAGTGGTGCATTTATTCAGTTAGTAATATCACACAACCTTTCTTTTCCATGAAAAAAATTGCAGATGTTTGTGTCTGTATTGACGATTCTTTCTTGCTTCCTCAACAGTCGAGTCGCATTTCTATGTTCCTTTCTTACCTAAATTCAAAACATTCCAATATCAAGTTCACATACGAACTCAATAAAAATAATTCTTTACCGTTCCTAGACGTCAGAATTACCAAAGAAAGTAAAGACTTTTCTCCCTTTGTTTATCATAATATAACATTTACTAGTTTTTACACCAATTTTAAGAGTTTAAACCCAACTTCTTTAAATGTATTCCGGTCATATCATTGTTAAACAGAATTTTTAATCTTTGTTGGAATTATTTCATTTTACAAAGGAAAATTACCATCCACTTAAACACATGTTAAATAATGACTATCAGAGTGATTTTATAATGAAGACTATACGCAACTTCCTGAACAACAAATTTCAACTAACAACCACTCTACAGATCATCCACAAATTTATTTTCCTTCCTTTAACAGGTTCACAATCCTTTCAAATTAAAAACAACTCTATTGTCTAACAAATAACTTCTACAAAAATTCAGCTCAGAATAACATGCAGACCAAGCCTCGGCATTAAACACTTATTTCAATACAAACATAAGTACCTAAACTTCCACGTTCGTGGCTCGTGTACAAATAAATATACGTGAGGTGATTTGTAAGGCCCCATAGATTGGGAAAATAAAAACACAACTGAAAACTAGAGTCTGTAAGAATTTAGGAATGTCTAACAGAATCCATTAATTACTCAAATTCAGCCACTCATGCATTAGTTCACAGTCGGAAACCACATACTACTATATCTCATTTAACGATTTCTCTGTCATTACTACAAGACCTTCATACCTTGACCTCTGCCCCCCAGTGGCTCAGCGGTATGTCTGCGGACTTACACGCTAAAATCCGGGTTTCGATACCCGTGGTGGGCAGAGCACAGATAGCCCATTGTGTAGCTTTGTGCTTAATTCTAAAACAACAACAATCCTTAGATGTAAACTTAGTCCAACTTTAAACACTTGAAACTCGAGTGTCTCCGATATATTTACTTTTTTATATTTCATTCTTCCGTTTTCTATTCTATTTAATAGCTACGTAAACTAGTGATTAGAAGCATTATAGTTTTAGTTAATAGATATCTTAACAACACTATTTTCGCTTAAGATAAATGAATGTATCCCGAAACGTTCGAACCTTGTAAATAAAATGTTTTATGTTTTGTCAAACATATTTACCATTACTAGTCCACAAAGACTTTATTAATTACTTTTATACTTTACTGTTAGATGCAAAGTTTTCAAGAACAAGCACGTATTTTGCAAGGTAAATTACAGTTTTGGCCCGGTATGGCCAGATAGTTTAGGCACTCGACCCACAATCTGAGGGTCGCGGGTTCGAATCCCTGTCGCACCAAACATGTTCGACCTTTCAGCCGTGGGGGCATTATAATGTGACGATCAATCACAGTATTCGTTGGTAAAAGAGTAGCCCAAGAGTTGGCAGTGGGTGGTGCCTTCCCTCTAGTCTTACACTGCTAAATTAGGGACGGCTAGCGCAAATAGCCCTCGTGTAGCTTTGTGCGAAATTCAAACCAAACCAAATTGCAGTTGTACACAAGATACGAGAGTCATTTGATAGTGTGAAAACACTCCCGTAGCCACTTTTTGGTGTTCGAAATCTATTGAACCAAATATCTCAAACAAGAAATGATTGAAAGATTGAGAGGAAGACATCTTAATTACAAGTGATTAATAAGTTCTTTAAAGGTTGTTTTACAAGACATCTTAATTACAAGTGATTAATAAGTTCTTTAAAGGTTGTTTTACATGACATCTTAATTACAAGTGATTAATAAGTTCTTTAAAGGTTGTTTTACATGACATCTTAGTATAAGTAGAATACAAGTTTTAAATACGAAACAAAGACCTGACAGAAGAAACAAAGGTAAATCTATTTTTCAAACAATTGATTTGTATAAAACATCTAAAATTTCTATAAAAAAGAGTGAAAGATGTTTTCACTTACAATTGATAAAGTCATATCAACAACGAATAAATGGTTTGAATTTTATAATCTAATAATTAAAACTTTGGGTTTCTTGATAATAGTCTTAATTTTTGTGTATTTCTTCTTGCCTTTAGTTATATAAGAATATTTTTGAAGATTTACCTTATTTCTTTACAATTGTATAACAGACATTTAATTTAAAAACTTTTAAACTTGTCTTTCATTTTAGTTGCTTTTGCGTTGTTGTTCTATTTAGCAGAAAATATCCATTCTCTTTTCCATGGGATTGCAGTAGCTGTACTATATTAGAAAGGTTGAAAAACACAAAAAACTTAGCTTACTGAGATTATATATTACAGCTTACTTATGCTTTGAACGAACAAGATC
This sequence comes from Carcinoscorpius rotundicauda, assembly GCA_011833715.1. Lineage (NCBI taxonomy): Eukaryota > Metazoa > Arthropoda > Merostomata > Xiphosura > Limulidae > Carcinoscorpius > Carcinoscorpius rotundicauda. The sequence goes on along the minus strand of CM022400.1, from coordinate 61,426,925 downwards.
TTAAATGGTCACTACAAACTTGACAAAGAAACTGAGTTTGGCTGTTGAGTTCAAATACACTTTCTAGATTCAGTTCTATGAAGTGATCTTTCAATAAAGACCTTATTTTGAGATCATCGTATTTTAGCCGTGTGAACATTAATTTTGAGAGAGTTAAAGCTAAAAGGGTAAACATCACTTAGTGTATCATAAAATGTAAGAACACTGGCTTTTCATTTGTCTTTGATGTAACAAAGACGGTGATTATTCTCTCAAAATCTTTTCTAGTCTTTTCACTCAATACAATAGAAAACTTTCAAATAAGTTCTCAATCATAGTTATTTCACAAATTTCCTGCTGTTAAAGCATATTATCACATAAAAATAAAGAAAATTGATTTATTTGAGAATATCATAATTAAATAAGAAGGAAACATTTTGGTACCGTGATCACAAAATATATTGTAGTATTTTTTGTTCATAACGTACATACTGCCCTTTCTGAACCTCTTGAATTTAAAGGAACAAATTTACAAGTAGAATGATTTATATAAACGTACTCACAACTAAAATGGGAATTTAGTGGAGAAAGAAAGTTGTATGGAAGAAATATTGGGCTTGAAAGAATTCCTCTTCTGGACATATGATTTTCACAGATGCTGTAAAATTACGGGGCATTTTGAAGCTTGCGAATACAGATCCATAGGAAATTGTTTATGTCTGACGAATCCGCTGCTTTTAAGCAAATGGTATATCTGATCTTGGTAGAAATAATGAGTATCAAAGTGAGGGTAATCAACATGGAATAGCACCAACAGTGTTAGAAATTACATGTAAATTTGTTTTTATCAGACTCCTGGCTAATGAAATACATAAAGCAGATAATGTTTCTGATGTTTGAAGACACAACTACAAAGATTTAGATGGATTTCTAAAGCATTTAAACAGAGCAATTCCTGGAATTGTTGGACTCAGGGAGAGGCTGTGAAATGCTCTGTCTCGATTTGGAATGATTTGGACAAAAGCAACAAAACAACTGGACGATTATCACTTAAAAGCTGTTATGCCAGTTCGATTCAGTGGAGCACATGCCAATTCATTGAGCTAATTTTAAGACACAAAATGTGGATTAAGGCTAATGTATGAGTACAATGTGATATGACTGTAGAAGCCACACGTGAGATAAACTGTTTCTTGTCCAGAGAGAAGGTAGCATTAGCTCAGATGGTGTTTTATTTCTCTAGCTGGACGCTGAAATAGTTGTTCACATGGTAATCAAAGTGGTAGTAGTCAACAGTGATTCTAGGATTTTTGAAAAGGGGGTGCAGTTGCCTGGATGGGCGTCATATAATTTCAGCATACATCATTTATATCGATGCAGCCAGGTGATATTTCATACTCAAACATAATAATATAAATTGCTGACCTGCAGATAGGAGAGGAAATAAATAAATAATGTTTTATAAATATTATATGTTACCATAAATATAAAGTGTGCACTTTAAAGCATAATGGCGTAAAATTATGAAAGGGGTGTCGCCCCCAATAGACACTAGTAGTCGCTTCTGTTGCACCACAGCTGAAAGCAAATAACATGGCTGTCAACACATCTTAGGTCGTCGGCTAAGGATTGCATTAACAATCTTGATCAAATGCAGCAAAAGCAGCTCACTAACTGGTTGGTTGAATATTTCGATGTATTTGAGGAATAATGTAGCTAACTTAATTGCACAGTGGCAAGTAAGATACGAGCGAGACACATCCAATAACGGAACTACCTCAGCAGTTTCCTTGAAGCATTAGCTAGGTTTGATATACAGTTGATGATAAAGAATGGAGTCATGCAACCTTAGGAGAGTACTTAATCATTTTCATTAGTGATTGTTTGAAAGAAGGGAGGTATGCCAACATTATTTGTTGATTTCAGTTAAAAAACACTGTACAATTCATTGGTGTCTCCCGCCTGCCAAAAAACAGATGAATGTCTAGGTGCATTAGAAGGATCCCTTTGGTTCAACACACTATATCTTACACCTGGATGCTGTCAAGTTGAGCTAGATTATTAGAATAGGACCTAAGACTGCTTTAAACAAGAAAGATGAATATGGATTGTATAGGTTTCTAGTCGAGCTGTGCAACACACACAGCTACCATTGAGCTGATAGTGAAGCTTGCACTGAAGGGACACAATAAAAGACATACATAGTCTAAGCCATATATGTTTTGTAGTTTGGCTTGGATTTCGAGTCTGCTTTTGAGAACTTGAAGATTATGGAAATAAATATAATCTGTATTGACCCAGTTAAGGTAATCACAAATCACAGTGAGATAGTGATCTTAACCAGTGACTAGAGGAAGAGTTTGTAGTGTATTTGGTTTCATATCATACTATTGATAGTTTATCTTAAACTTCTTGAAAACACACCATTGCTGCCTCTCGCGAAAGTGGAAGAAAACTAAATCAGCTCTAAAGCATTCTGATTTAATGTTTCAATGAGTTTCAACTGGACATCAATACTAAAGATGAGGACAAGGTTAAGCATATAATAACATACACTTGTCTTGTAATCACGACTCTCAAGCGAGATACTAATCAATACACACTAAAACCAAAAATATTATGTCCTTAAGGTCATTTTCACATCCTACGATGGTTTTATTGTCTTGAAAGTGTTATATGTTCTACAGTAATTTCTGTACACTGAATCTGAAAATGATATTTACGTTTCTTTATCATGTATATAAATATCTTTCACAATACGTCACATGTACTTTTATATGAGTGAATCATTTTTATTGAAATCTGGTCATATTTAGTTATTTTTAAAATGGTGACAACTATTGGTTATAGATTTCTCTAGACCAATTGCGACGTGAGTTTTATCGATCGTTTTAGAATCCTAATATATCACACAATGATAATAATAAGTGTTCATTGAGGTAAACGAAATAATAATTTGATCCAAGTGAGAGTTTTTGTTTTCTTCCTGATTTGTAAAGAATCCTAACGTGATAAAAAAATTAATATTGTTTCCGAAATATTCGTATCTGAAATAAGAAAAATCCGTTATCAAAAATAAAACAACTTTTGTGAAGTTTACATTTAAGGGCTTGTGACTCAAAAATGATCCAGTGGTACAGCGGTATGTCTGCACACCCACACCGTTAGAAACAGAGTTTCAATACCCATGGTGGGCAGGGCACAAATAGCTTATTGTGCAGCTCTATGCTTAATTCCAACCAATCAAACTTTCAACAAAAGATATGCTTATTTTCTGCCCTCAACGGAGAGCGTGTTTTTTATCTACTCTCCAAACTATTATCCATTATAAGTGGGTGGTATGCTCATTAGTCACTCACAACAAAAAAAGTCAATTATCTTGTGTCAGTAGAAATAATGTTCGATATCTATTCTCATCAAAGAGTATGTTTATAATTCAATCGATATCCATTCTCAGTGGAGATTATACTTACTATCCATGCTTAGCAGAGAGAACACTAATTACAGTACTTTAATTATCTGCTCTCAATAGATAACATGTTAATTTCCTGTTTCCTTCAGTAGATTCCTTATCTGCTGTTAACATACATCATGTTTGCTATCCATTCTTAACCTAGAATATATGCATTATCCACTCATGACAGAGAGAGTGGTCGATATGCACTCCTAGCAAAGAGTTTTTGTCTTGAAAGTGTTATATGTTCTACAGTAATTTCTGTACACTGAATCTGAAAATGATATTTACGTTTCTTTATCATGTATATAAATATCTTTCACAATACGTCACATGTACTTTTATATGAGTGAATTTTATATTTTACCAGAGGAATATGCTCATTATCTGCTCTTTACAAAGAATATGTTCATTATTCACTCTCAGTATAGAGTATGTTTAATATTCACTTTCAGTACAGTGTGTTTATAATTCACTCTTAGTGCAGAGTACGTTCACCATCCATCTTCAGTGTAGAGTATGTTCATTATTCATTTTCAGTACAGAGTATGTTCATTATTCACGCTCAGTCTAGAGTATATTCACCATCTATCCTCAGTATAGAGTATGTTCATTGTTCTCTTTCAAGAAAGAGTACGTTTACATCCTTCCTCAGTAGAGAGTATGTTCATTATTCACTCTCAGTATAGAGTGTGTTTGTTATTCATTCTCAATACATAGTATGATCACCATCCATCCTCAGTATAGAGTATTATCACTATTCATCCTCAGTATAGCGTATGTTCACTACCTATTCTCGGCAGAGAGTGTATTTATTTTCCGCTCTTAACAGAGTGAATTACTTTATACATTTTCATCAAAGAATTTGTTTGAAATCTAATCATTATCCATTCTTAGCATAGAACATGTTCGTTATGTACTCCCGGCTGAGAATGTGTCCATTGTAAGCCTCCAGTTATTAATCGTTCTTCGCAGCTCACCTGAAGTGGTAATTATTTTTTTACACATCACAGAACTGAAGAGTACTTAAGGTAAGTAACACCAAAAGTGAAGATTGTGTTAATATTACTAACTATCAGTAATTATTTTATCAAATATTCCTTTATCTTTTAGTTCAAAACCGTGAACGTTTTGTTGTTTATTGAATTTTTAAAACGACGCACACTTACACACATTAGCACCTGTGTGAAGGTGTAAGGGACAGGGTAAAAACCGAATTTAAATTGTATTAAAACGTTTTTACATATTACATTATGTAGTTGATGTTTTTGGAAAATTCTTTTAGGTGCTTTCTGACCGTAGGAATGAGGGAGTAGAAGTAATGAAGGTTCCGTGTTTCCTTTTTCTCTCACTGAGAGTGATTATGCAACAAGGAAGACAAATGTTTGAAAGATAAAGGTGTTAAAAAAATAATAGTACACAAAACTGATATTTTGATCATGAGTGGCTTAAAAGTGTCATCATCTTTTAAAAACTAAAACACACGAAACAATAAAAAATAGAATAATATTATAAAAAATGCGCTTGAAACACTTTATGTATATTGGTTGATTCGCATGAGGAAGTCATCATGAATTGAATTATATTCCATTGTAAAAGGAAGTGTGAAATACATTATACAGGATTGTGCATGGGTGTATTGCGACAAGTTAGCTTGATTTATGTGCATAATCATATTCTATGATAACATAAGGTAAACCAATGATTCTCAACCTGTGTGCCGCGGTGTTTTTGAAACACATTCAACTTTCTTGGGATTTTACAAGCAAGTTGAACACATCAGTTAATAAAAGCTATTATAGAGACACTTTGAAACCTTCTGAAACATTCGATGGTTTTCATTGAACTCGAGCACTGAGAAGTTCATACTTAAATTTTATTCTCGACTGCTAGTATACAAGCGCTTCGTACGTCATAAATGATGCATCAAACAATCAAACTGCTTCTGGAACACGTTCTCATGATGCGGTGAGCTACAGCTACTGATCTGAAGGTAAGAATTTTATATCAACTGTAAAACTTCGTGCTTATCGTGTATGAATTAGCATTATCATTTATCTACGGAAAAATATTTAAGTAAGTCTGGTGCTATAAAGGAGAATGTGTTGAATCAAAAGCAAGAAATCAAACGAAAGTACAAAAACGAATACATCAAATACGGTTTTATCACTTTGGAATCGGAACATTCTCAATTACCATTCTGCCTGCCTCCCAGTGGCAGACATACGTCTGCGGACTTACAATGCTAAAATTCGGCTTTCGATACCCGTGATGGATATAGTACAGATAGCCCAATGTAGATCTTTGTGCTTCACTAAAAAAAAACACACATTCTGCCTACTCTGCAATGCAGCTTTATCGAACGAGGCGCTGATTCCTAGCAAACTGAAGAGACACTTGGAAACAAAACATTCAGCTGTAAAGGATAAGCCAAAAGAATACTTCTGAAATCTCGCAGCTCAACAACAAAAACAATCAAGGAAGCTTATGAACTACATGAAGCTACCTGAAAAAGGACTGATTGCAAGTTATAAGGTTGCTCAGTTGTTGGCAAAACACAAGAAAGAGCATACGGAGGCCGAATTAGTCATTGCGCCAGCGTTAGCAATCATTATTGAAACTATGCTTGGAACGGCTGCCGTCAGAAAGGTTATGCAAGTTCCAAAGTCCAATGACACAATTTCGAGCAAAACACAGTTTGCGAACACTTCGAAGCACTTGAAGATTAATTGTCTCTTCAAGTTGATGAATCTACTGACGTTAGCGTAAAAGCTCAAGTTCTGGTTTTTGTTCGATTCATAAAAGATGGAAAAATCGTAAACAAATACTTACTCTGTAAAGATTTAAAAAGTACGCGAAGGGCCAAAACATTTTCAAGTTGGTAAATGAAAACATTTTGCTCTTCAAATTACATTGGAATAACTGTGTCAGCCTTTGCACCGATGGCTGTCCTTCAATACAAGGGAAAAAGAAGGGATTCGTCACTCTGGTGCGCCAACAAAATCCAAACATTAGGATTATTTACTGCATGATTCACAGAGAGGTGCTCGCCTACAAATTTTTGCCGAAAGATATACTGTTTGTTGTGAATCAAGTTATTCAAGTGGTGAATTTCATCAAGTCTCGACTTTTTTCAATTCTCTCTGAGGCGATGGATTCAGGCTACAAAAAGCTACTGCATCACACTGAAGTTCGATGGCTTTCAAAATGAAAGGTGTTAAAACGTCTTGTCCAACTAAAAACTGAACTAATTTCTTTTTTGGAGATTGAGGAAGCAGGTTTTAAATTTTCTTTTCATGATGAAATCTGATGGCTGAAGGTTCAATTTCTCTCCAACTTGTTTGATAAATTAAATTATCTGAACTTAAGCCTCCAAGGGCCATCTGAAAACATTATTACTGCAACGTCCAAACTTAAGACCTTCGATGAAAAGGTGACGGTGAGGAAGATAAGATCTCGAAAGGAGTCCTTGATTGTTTCCCTTCTGTTAACGAATGTCCGTCAAAGAAGAAAATTGTTTCTCAAATTTTGAACACATTAAGCGACCTACAGACCCCAATAAAACATTATTTCACGTCACTTGCTGTCGACGAATATAACTGGGTGACCTATCCATTCGGAATCAGCGAGACAACAAATCTTACAACTGAGGAGGAAGAACAGCTCATTGATTTACGAAACGACAAATTTTAACAGTCATTATTTCCCGAGAAAAGCTTGGATGAGTTTTGGATCTCCATTAAAAATGCATATCCTGCAATCAATTCAAAAGCAGTTGAAATTCTGCTTTCATTTGCATCTTCTTGGTTTTGCGAAATTGGATTTTCAGCATTGACCGAAATTTAAGCCTGAAGAGAGAGAGGCTTTTTACAGTCGATGATCAAATGCGAGCTTGTTTGTCTACGTTAGAGCCTCGCTTCAATTTGATTTGCTTTCGGAAGCAGGCACAAGCGTCACATTGAAAACATATGTAAAAATATTTTTTTTTATTTTTTACTGCTATACCATAAAATCGTTAAAAAGAACGACACTCACGGCCAAAGCAAGCGGTATTAATGTCATCTGCACATTCACAATACATGTATGTAAACGTTATGCACAATGACATTAATATCGCTTGCTTTGCCGTGATTTTCGTTCTAAAGCTTTTAACGCTGGTCGTATAAAGTGTACCTTAAAAAAATCGTTAAGACTTTTCAGGTGTGTCGCGAAAATTTTCAGATTGTCGTAGTGTGTCGCACGTCAGAAAAGGCTGAGAACCACTGAGATAAACACTAACGCTTACTCTTTTTCACTTGGCCCCCAGTGGCTCAGCGGTATGTCTGCGGACTTACACGCTAAAATTCGGGTTTCGATACCCGTGGTGGGCAGAGCACAGATAGCCCATTGTGTAGCTTTGTGCTTAATTCAAAACAACAACAACAACAACTTTTTCACTTTGTCATAAAACATCGTAAAATTAGTACCCAGTGATGCCTTTGTATGTAAAGTAAGGGTAGATCAGTATTTATTAGGTTGCGTTCATCTTTATTAAAAATGAAAATATTACAATATAATTATTATTATTATTATAAATGCATCATCATATTGATCATTGTCAGCCACAAAATATGACTACGTTAAAAAGCCCATCTTATTAAGTTTTAATTTACAAAACAACGTTCGTGTTTGTATCTAGTACTTTAATATGGAATACCTACAAATACAAAGACAGTTCGAAATAATCCTAAGCCTTTCGTAAAGCTTATTAGGCTTAGATAAAACCTTTAAATAAAAAGTAGTGGATAAACGCAAAGTTAACGTCTTTATTACTTTGTTGATATGAAATGAAATTTCCGTTCTTCCCTCTGTCTAATTTTATATATATATATATACACCTCCATTACGTTCTAGATTACATATCTGATAATTTACGTGTCGTTAATACCATATAAATACTAAAATAAAATTAGTTATCCGTATCGTACAGGTTATTCATTAACTTCATATGGTGTGTTACGAAACTATTAATTTATTATAAAAATACAACAATTTTAAACACTGTTTCCGTATCAAGAGAATGTGTTTTCCTTGTCGTAGCCGCACATCTATAAATTCCCCAATCTTCACGAACGAAATCTCGTACTCGAAGAATCGATTTTCCACCAACACTACGAACTTCGTACCGGTAACCGTCGCTGTTCATTATCTGGACAGTACAAAGCGGACACTGAATATGGGGAGTGTTATCTTCATACAGATAAGGTCCTTTTATCTTCTGCCACACTGTATTCTGAAATAGTGAACTGGTGTTGGTTTCAAACAATAAACAAAAGGAATATTTTTAATGGACCATCTAAGTAAGGCGTTGCTTGTGTAAAACAAATATTGATAAAATAGAATGCAACTATATTTATTGTAAAATTAACTGGTATTCCCCTGAAACATTAGCCCAATGAATGTTATATCTGACCGTTACCGCCAAAAATAAAATGCACTTTCTCGCTTTGGATACTATTTCTAAGGAGGAAAAGGTCAAAAGCACTTGACCCTCGCAGGCCATCAACAACAAACATCCGATAAAAGACAACGAACGAACCTACCTGTAAAAGATGGATACACCACGGTTTCTTGAAAGCAAGCAATTATACTGGCGTTCCATAAAGAATGAAAGCCAGCAAGAAAACCAAACAACTACCACCAGATTTATCTAACCAGCTGTATAGGGAAAATTCTGGAAAACATAATGAGTAACAGTCTCTAAAATTATCTAGGAATCACCTCAAAATTACAAAAAATCTAATATGGATTCAGAAAATTTTGACAAACAACTGACAAACCTAAATCATTATTTAAAGTTTCGACAGAAATCAGTGCACTGTTGCATGTTTTTTCGATCTCACCACTGTCTGGCACAATTGTCCTAGGTTCTGCAGGACTGAAATTGACCTAGCACGTGGAATTATTCGCTGGTTACTTAACTTTTTGGAAAATATAAAAAGTAAAATAACACGTTCAGAGAACCTACTCCGAGTATTTCACTTCAGAGGCGGACGTTCACCAAGAAAAGGTAGCTAGCCCTATTCTATACACCATATATGTAAGCAACATGCTTCTGAAAGACCGAAACTGAATATTTTTAATCACAATTCGTTGACAATGTTGTCACATGGAAAAGTGCTCATCACCCCATCTCATCTATAAATCATCAGTCACAACTAAACAATACAATTAAATACTGTCAAAAGTATCGAACTAAAATAAATGTCCCTAAAAATCAGCTAGTAGTATTTTTATTTAAACAAACAAGACATAAAAATAGCCTTAACAATGAGTTATGAATGAAAAAATTTAAGACAACTTCAGCAAAATTGTTAGGTCTAACCAAAGATTTTAAATTAACGTAGATTAAACATATAAGTAATAAATCAACAAAAGTTTGGAAATCGAATAAATTATGCAAAAAGTCTATTGGGTAAAAACCACGGAACCACACTAGATAATATTATCAAAATATACGACACAAAAATAAGCTCAAGTCATAGTATACGCATATCCAGTATAAATAACCATAGATAAATAAATTACAAACAACATCAAGCTTATTACAAAATCCTACAAAGTACCACATATCAACAATATGCAAATTATGACGAAAGATATTTGCATATTTCCCAAAACGGCTCGTTTGGGTTGAGAAAATATTTTAGATAGAAGAGCGAACATTTGCCAACATTCGGCAAAAACTAGTAACAAAATATGACATTCCAGTTAATAAATTTATTCAAAAACCAGGCACAAAACTAAGGTCTATACTATGTAAGAACTACACTGACAAACACCACACCAACATTATTTATAAAATACAATGTGATAACTGCCACGACTTCTATATTGGAAAAACAAGTAGAAAAATGGAAACCAGATTCAAAGAACATAAAAAGTCACCTTCACACGTTTTCGAACACTGCAAGTCAAATGGACACAACATAACCATAGAAAACACTAAAATACTAAATAAAGAAACAAATATAAACAAACGCAAAATTAAAGACACCTTACTTATACAACAACTTAAACCCAAAATAAACCAATATAAAGGAACGCCATTATACCTATATTAATATTATAGATAAAATTATATATTCAAACATCTAATCCCGCCCTCTACATTACGACACTCAGTTACACAACCCCTTCCAAACATGTGGTCAGCTTCCGGTCAGTTACCTCTTTCTTTGTGAACTTGACGATGACCGAAGAAGGTCGAAACGTTGTTCGCTCTTCTATTTAAAATATTTTCTCAACCCAAAGGAGCCGTTTTTGCATATAAAATTCTCAACAAGTGGGTTTCTCGACATCACTGATCACTAATAATAAACTACTGTGTGTACTCAATCGCTAGTACATACATTATGTAAATAGACCTAAGCACCTCGTGCCAATTAACATATATTTTAGAAATAAAGACTGAGCAATTTACAGTAGTTTAACCTAAGCGGAAAACATTTAAAGAGTGGTTTATTCGTAAAATATTCTCAAATTAGGTTATAACTGGAAAACTTTTCGTGAAGTACAGGACGATGTAACATCGAACATAAGTGACGGTTTGTACAACACCAGAATGTAATTCCGTTATCTAAATGGACATTGGCCTGAAAGGGGTCAGTGTAAGTGATTCACTCTGCCCTTCATATTGTATCTATAATTACATTCAACAGTAGCCATGTAACATAGTATAGGATGGAGGAAGAGGTCAACGAATCTGACCCTCTCAAATATATAAATATCTAAATCCCGACAAAGTGAAAGCCTTGAGTGCCAAGCACTTTAACCAACACCCAAGCAAGATAAAATAACATAAGCACAAACACTAAACACAACAACTAAACAACAACAACCAAAAACTAAAAAACAAAAAACCAGTAAACACATAAAAACAATGATACCATAACAGAGAATAAAAAAAAACATGCTTGTGGACATCAAAAATATTTTCATAGAATATTTGAAACCAACATAAACCAAAGACTGTATAGAACTGATAACAAACATTGGCAAAAACACATCATATCATATGAGCCACAGAATATGTATCCTCTTCTTAAATTCACCGTCCTACATAATAACATTTGTTTCCAAGAGACATGAGCTTGAAGACACAATTAAACAAACTAGTCCAGAAATTAGTGAAAGATTATGGTGTACAAATAGTAGGCATAAAACATACGGTCACACAACTATCATAAAAGCTCAAATAAACAACCAGGAAACAAATAGAGGAATAGTCCTGTTATATAAATTAAATCTATCTATAACATAAATTGCGAGTAATAATGAATGCATAACAACTTAAACAACCAAAGTGTTAGAGTACCAGGGATTTGTTATTCCTCAATAATATAAATAGACACAGATTTACTGAGCAAAATCTTTTCCCATAATCAAATATTCATTTTGGTAGGAGACCTAAACAGTAAACGTGAAAAAACTTCAGATGTAAAATAACAAATGCAGAGAGAGAAGGCCTGGATGCGTCATAAGATGGCGGCCAAAACCTATCATAATGTCTGACAACATTTGGAGGTGGGTGGTATACACAAGGTGTCTTTTCCCTAATTTTATCACTTCAAAATTGGGAATGGTTAACATATAAAATCCCCGTGTAGCTTTGAGCAAAATTCAACAAATATCTGATCCTGGAGAGAAGACCCTTTGACGAACTTCTCATTACTAAAAATCTTAAATACGTAACACAAGTCCTTACAAGTTCATTTCACATGTCTTTTACTTCATAATGCTAGATTAAAGTCATTACACAAGTGTCTAACTTTACAGTAAAATTCTTAAGCTCAATACAGAGATAAGTTTTAATTTCAAACAAAACAGCCCTCAGAATGTCATAGAAATAAGATGAATGTCAAATGTAAGTCTCCTCAGCACATTGAGGAAGAAAACGTAGTTTCAAAAGAGAGTTAATTTGATACCAGATAAACAAGTAGCAGATGTCACCATAGTATGGAAAATTTCAGATAAAGATTCATAGAGTGAAAGTAATCACCGTCTTAAGAATAGGTTCGCACTTTAGCTCTAAGAAAGTCACACAGTTTCACAAGTGATAGACGTTGATGCAAGTACAAATCCAAAGAGATTAAAATTTGACAGCAAAGCTGAAAGTTTATACAAGTGTCCCTAATTCTGAACTGACAGACTGAACGAAATACAACTACTCAATAGCACATACCGCCATCTGTTGGACTACTCTTCTCTGACTGAATAATGGAATTTGATTTGTTTTTAATATAACATTATTTTGTTCTTTAAACTATTTTAACATATTTTTTAAAGAAATGAATAAAACACTAAATGTTCATATTTCTTTCTTCTCATTTTACGTTTTTTTATTGGTTTTTGTTACCAAAGGTTACATGAAGAAAACAACGTGATGTATGTTTGTACCTCAATGTATTAAAAGATAGAAATATTAATTATATCTACAACTACTGAGCCGGACTCCACACAAAAGCGTGGATTGATCACGACCTTATTTGCGGTATTATCCACATTTGTATAAATTGCCGTTACAAATCTATACTCACTGATACGATGTGTATTCTAGGATCATTGAAGTCGCACTCTAAGTAAAGATCCCGAAGGTCACGAGAGAAATACACCCTTCCTTCACCTAAATATTGTCCTGGATACACAGTGATATTCTCAACTTCTTTTTTAGGGCATCTTCTGCACGAGTTTGGGACTTGGGAATGCATAGTGTCCAAAGGAAAAGAGCATGACTTACAAAGATAAACTGGGAGACATGCAGTACAATGTCTAAGTGTGTGACATCTCCAACAAAGGTCATTAGAATATTTCTTGCAAAAGTGAAAGTTAGTGGCGTGACTGTGTTTTCGGTGTGATGTGTACTGTCCTCGAAGTGATGACATCTTTCCGAAATATACACCAAACTTCTTAGCAGAACCCCTCGAATAATGTCCTGGCAATGGTTCTGGATTAGGGTCAGCACAGCTCCTCCAGTGATGTCCTAGCGATTCTTCATGACCAACGTCAGTAAGACTACAAGTCGTGCAATGTGAAGTGTTCCGACTTTGTTCAGACATCTTAAGGGAACTCTGATGAAGGTTTATTTCTCTAGTGAATGTTAGACATATTGTGCAAGGTTCAGAAAGTCTAAGAGGCCTTTTTTCGTCAGGTTCTGTGGTAACAAAATCAAGGAGTTTTCTATTGAAACTTTTTACTGCCAGTGAAAAGAAAAGAAAAATGAACACAGACAACGACCGAAGACAAGCCATGTCTATTACTAGGTATTTGCCTGAAGTGAAAACTGGTTTTTGTTTTTGAGATATCAAAGGATTCAGTCATATTCATTAAATAATATGAGCGATGATTCAGTTTGTAGATCAGTCAAGCAAGAACGTCGTTTGTATTCGTTACAAACGAATAACTGTTTTCCACGTAACCGTGTAGCATGAATTACAAAGGATGTTAGTAAATATCCTTTCCCTAATAATATATATACACCACATTATAAAAATATATTTGTATTTAGGAATTTTTCATTAATTCTCCGAAAAGCATGCATTTTCAAAGCGGTGATGTTTGTGAACGTATTAATATATATATATATATATACACCACATTATAAAAATATATTTGTATTTAGGAATTTTTCATTAATTCTCCGAAAAGCATGCATTTTCAAAGCGGTGATGTTTGTGAACGTATTATGTGTTTAAGAAGATTTTTCAACGAAAACATACGAATCTCAAATCTACAATTGTTAGAGAAGTAAAGACAAAGAAATGGTTCTTTTCTAATAAACATGCGAGTAGAAAAAGTATTCCAAAAGATCTGTTACCGTAATTTCCAAACAGTTGTTGTTGTTGTTTTGAATTAATCACAAAGCTACACACTGGACTATCTGTGCTCTGCCCACCACGGTTATCGAAACCCGGATTTTAGCGTATAAGTCCGCAGACAAACCGCTGAGCCACTGAAGGGCCTTTCCAAAGAGTTCAAATATATCTTCAAGGAGTTTAATATGATTTTATTTTACTTACAAGGTATTGGAAAATGAAAAACTTGTAGAATATTTTTAAAAGGAATATACAAGCGTAAATACAAAGTTACATTGTAATAAAAAACTTAGTATAAGGTGAGTAGATGAAACCTATAAAAATTGTTTCAAAAATTTAAAAGCGTTTAATAACTGTTTGTTTTAAATTAAGCAATGAGCTGCACATTGGACTCTTTATGCTCTGCCCACTACTTATAATCGAAACCAGGATTTTAGCATTTTAAGTCCGCAGACATTCCGCTGTACCATTGGGGGAGGGGTGTAATAACTTTCATAAATCTCATAATTAGCCTAAAATACAATCCTTTAGTTATCATAAAATCTCGTTCGGTTACACTCGTACAAAGTAATTTTTTTAACTCCAATAATCACCTAAAAATGAAAAATATCATTAGCTACGAATTAGTGGTTATTCAACAGTATTTTATTGTAAGTTTTTAAAACGTTTATGACATAAAAAACGCACATAACAAAAAAACTTTCTTGGAAGTTTGACATGATTGTTTGTACACTGTTGTTTGATGAAAACTCAGGAAGTGCTGATCGTCTGATAACTTATCTTTGAACAAAACAAAATAGCTAGTGAAGGCTATAATGACAATGTACTGAACAGAACACGAATGTTATGGAACGTAAGTAGTTGGCTAAATAAGAGAATTTTATTTCGTAAAGGAAATTAGATGACTCACGCCACCATACGTAAATATCTTGACCTAAAACTCATTAGGTTTAGCGTGCATTTATATTGTACATTCGTTCTTATGTTCGCGCCCTCAGTGCACAATAACACATATACATATAGATCACTGTATGCAAAATCCAAGTTCAACCAATTTGTAACAAAAACAAATAATATGCCACAACTCTGCAACATAACACCCCCTAATATCTTTCATCTATCGTGTTATTCAGCTGCGAACATGTGCACTGTAACGTATTTAATTTATTTTAAATTTATTTTAATGTCGATATTTGTTTTCATTAATTGTATATCACTTATATTGTTGAATGTGTACTGCGAAAGTCCCACATATTATCTAAATTTGTAGATTATTCTCTCGTATGTGTGCATGTTTTCTTATAGTAAAACCACATCGTGCTAAGCCCAACGAGGGAAATCGAACCGCTGATTGTAGCGTTGTAAATCCGTAGACTTACTGCTGTACCAGCGGTGGGGTCGCGATTGTAAGAATTAACAATGTACGATGTATGTAAAATACTAGTGATTACCAGTATTGTTTCCGATTGAACTTCTAAGACCTCGCCTTAGAGTTTACACATTGTAACACAAAAAGACAAAACACAATGTTGGTTAGCTACGGTCAGTATACTATAAATTTACCTCGGAAGCTATAATTGTGATTAACACTCATTAATAGCAAAACTGTAGAATTTGACAAGGAACATTTATAGCTTTCAAACATTACAAACTGTTAATTTCAGCGAATTAACTTTGGATGTGAGTATTTCTATGAAGACAGTAGATACCTTTCTCGGTAAAAAGTGAGCTTATAAACCGCGTGAGACCAACCAAGAATAGATCTCGCTAGATTTTTCATCAAAAAAAGTGTAACAATGTTAACTCAAATTTAATTTGCTCGTCGTGGTCCTGGACCTTTCTCTCTGGGATTTGGGTGACATTATGTATCTTGGAGAATCAAGTACGCTTTGACCCTCTCCTGGAGGTTCTGGACCGTCGATTGTGTTTTTGAATTTTGCGAAAACTACACGAGGGCTATCTGCACTAGCCGTCTCTAACTTAAAAGTGTAAGAATAGAGGTGAAGGCAGTTAATCATTACCACCCATCATCAACCCTTGAATTAATCTTTTACTAACGAACTATGGGATTGAACATCACTTTTTAACGCTGGAAGGGCAAACATGTTTAATGTAACTTGGATTCGAATCTGCGACACTCGGATTGCAAACCAAGCGCCCTAACCATGAACCGTCGATAAAATATTCCCTTTCAGATCAAATAGACACTGAATATTATTTTTGAGTTTGTAAACTTTTTATATATAAATCATTGTTTGTGATAATCGTTATTATAAATTATATTATTGTTTGTATATTAAAATACATTTGTGTTGAAAAAGAAAATTTTGTGTATTACTCTTGTTGACATATATCATAAATTTGATATATATCGAATATCAATTAATTTTTAATTCAAATTTCCGGCTATTTGAAATTACAACACCTAACGTACGTAGCATAATAAATCGGAAACTCGCCTGAGATTAAATTATAATACGTAACAGCACCCACAGAAATATTTTCGGGGGGGATGTATGTAGAGGATAAACGTTTACAGTGTAAGTCAACAGAATGTGTGTTATGTGTGTTTAACATGTTAACTACTACATAGTAAATCAATTATAAATATAAATAAAAGATTCAATATATACTGAAGAGCAGTCGTAGTATCCCAAACTGATATTGAAACATAATTGTCTGTGACCCACAGGTATCTCACATGGTCTGTAACTAAAAGTTGGTTGTGACCCACCGGTGGGGTATATGGTAGGCTACGTGTTAAACGCAAACGATTGTTTGATTGTTTGTTTGAATTTCGCGTAAAGCTACACGAGGGCTACCTGCGCTAGCCGTCCCTAATTTAGCAGTGTAAGGCTAAAGGGAAGGTAGCTAGTCATTATTACCCACTGCTAACTCTTGGGCTACTCGTTTACCAATGAATAGTAGGATTGACTGTTACATTATAACGCCCCCACGGCTGAAAGGGCGAGCATGTTTGATACGACCGAGATTCGAACCCGCAACCTTCGGATTAGGAGTCGAACGCCTTAACACACTAACATAAATCGATAAAAATATTTATATGCAACGTTACATTTACACCTTAATAGTAGGATGGCAGTAAGTTTACGGACTTAAAATGTTACAGTGTGGATTTCGACTCCTCCACAGTGGACACAGTAGCTAGTCCTGTGTGGCTTTGCTCTAAAACAAACGTTAATGAAGTCTTTTTGAAAGCATATTCGTGTTCAATGAATGACACCATAAATTAAAGGGATTACGGCTAACTTTCGGATTCTAAATAAGCTTTTATTAACAGTAAATCTTTTGTCTTGGTTGAAACTGTTTCTGTAGTTAACTGTTTTTATAATGTACAATATTATACACACGAGAACAAAGGCAGAGTTTAAGTAGAACACTAGAAAGGAAGTTAATTAGAAGTCGTGTGTGTGTGTTTTGGAAATTCGCACAAAGCTACTCGAGAGCTATCCGTGCTAGCCGTCCCTAATTTTGCAGTGTAAGACTAGAGGGAAGGCAGCTAGTCATCACCACCCACCGCCAACTCTTGGGCTACTCTTTTACCAACGAATAGTGGGATTGACCGTCACATTATACACCCCCACGGCTGGGAGGACGAGCATGTTTAGCGCGACGCGGGCGCGAACCCGCGACCCTCGGATTACGAGTGCACGCCTTAAGGCGCTCGGCCATGCCAGGCCTTAATTAGAAGTCAACGCCCAACAGATAATTCTTCAGAACAATCAGCAATTTGGAAAATTACTCTTTTTCTACAAATTTTCTTGATTTTTAGCTCACATTTTTAATATTTTGATGGCCGATGAAGCGTATTTTTATAGGAGTTGACTTGACTGTGAAATTTACGGTATTTTTTCCAATGCATGACCATCTACAAATATATCAAAATTTACCTAGGCCTAAACTGCTTGTTTGTTTGTTTTTTGAATTAAGCACAAAGCTACACAATGGGCTATTTGTGCTCTGCCCACCACGGGTATCGAAACCTGGATTTTAGCGTGCAAGTCCGCAGACATATCGCTGAGCCACTGGGGGGCGGGCCTAAACTAACGATATCGACAGAAAAATCTTTTTTTTTTCTTCTCACATACAATTCTTTAGTGTTGCCGACAGCAAAAACAAGTAATGTGCTAAAAATAATTAAAATTTCTAAACATTAACATTGATGACAATAAAACGATTTATTTACGAATGGTTTTTAAACAACTGTCATGAAAAAAAACATCAACGTGACTGGTTGTAGGGGAAGTACCATCATTACAAAAAAAACATAATAATTGAAGCAAAATAATATCAAAAATAGACAAATAAATTGAAACCAAACAGTTAAAGATTATATCTAATTAGCGGTCAATAATTTAATCATGACACTGACAGGAATTCAAATTGCTAAGAGCATTTTTGATGAAACATCACGAACAACTTTAATTCTCTTTTTTTCTAGACTAATCGTCTTCCAAACTATCAAAGTAATAACTTACCTTGGAGCCTAATGTGTTGTTTGTGACAAATCCCAAGATTATGATTTGGTATTTTTTAAATTTCGGGCAAAGTTAAATGAGAATACTTGAGCTAGTCGCCACTAATTTTAAACATACAGACTAGAGGTAAGTCGGCTAGACAAGATTTTCCACCATCGGCTCTTAAGCTACTCTTTACCAATGCACTATGGGATTGATTGTTACATTATGATGCTTCCAATCCGTAACCCTCAGACTGATAGTTGAGCGCCCTATCCCAAGACAAAAATTCTTTGTTTTTGTAATAAATACTAAACGAGCTGTTAATATTTGTATCTCTACAACTTATAATAACAAATGATTTTTAAGGTTTCTGAAGGATAATATCCTAAAAAGTTATCATTTGTGGTATTAAATTCCAATACAAAATAAACTTATCAATGGGAGAGAAGCAGCTGTAATAAAAGAGTAAACAAAATTACAATCCCTGGATTCAATTTCTTTCTGTCAAACCGTAATTACAGCTATAAAAATAAGTTTTTAAACTGTGTGTGTTTTTCGTATAGCCAAGCCACAAAGGGCTATCTGCTCAACCCATCGAAGGGAATCGAACCCCTGATTTTAGCGTTGTAAGTCCAGAGACATACCGCTACACTAACGGGGGGCAATTTTTAAATAAAATACAAGTTTATTTTTTCATCGAACTTCTTGCAGCTGCTCCGCAGAACTTTACATAAGATATACTAATACTAATATATAATAAAATAATAATGATTATTATTTTTATTTTATTTATGAACAATTCCACTAACTTATGTGGTTTATGAAAGTACTAGTTCAGAAACTGGACGTCTAGCCTGTTCAGGTAAAAAGCTAAAAAAAACTGGTTGTTGCTTCATTACAGATATTATATAGGCCCGGCATGGCCAAGCGCGTTGAGGCGTGCGACTCGTAATCTGAGGATCACCGGTTCGCATCCGCGTCGCGCCAAACATGCTCGCCCTCCCAGCCCTGAGGGTGTTATAATGTGACGTTCAATCCCACTATTCGTTGGCAAAAGAGTAGCCCAAGAGTTGGTTGTGGGTGGTGATGACTAGCTGCCTTCCCTCTAGTCTTACACTGCTAAATTAGGGACGGCTAGCACAGATAGCTCTCGTGTAGCTTTGTGCGAAATTCCAAAACAAACAGATATTATATGTAGTGTGTCGTTACAAACGATGAGAAATTACTCGTCAACTGCTGGATAATTAATAATTACTCGTGATAAACATTTTTTAAAATTTAAAAAATATAATTTAATTGTTAAACAAGATCAAAACCTGGACCTGACTGTCCTCTCGTTATGTTTAGTCGGTGACATATTTAGTTGACAATTAACGCATATCTCAATGTGTGTTATTCCAACTAGGCTATGCTTGAGATACGTATTTTGATACTATTTGATAAGAGAAGCTGCAATCTCTAGATTATAAAAGTTTAAGCAAAAGATTTGTGGTTTTAAAAGAAAAATAAGAAGAGAACAGCAAGATTTACCAACATAAAATGACTTTTTTTCAATAAAACACTCGGGTCACGTTTCTCATCATGGTGGTCAATATAATACTCATATAGATATAAATATTTTACCAGAAGTTTGTAATAGTTCTGTTTGTAATGCATTATCTATGTTACTAACATTGTTGTATTTACGCTCTTCACACTGTGTGTGTTTTTCATATAGGAAAGCCACAAAGTGTTACCTGCTCAGCCCACCAAGGGGTATCGAACCCCTGATTGTAGCGTTGTAAATTCAGAGACATAACGCTGTACTAACGGGGTACACACACTTTACAGAGATTTTCCATATTGTCAGGTTTGGTCAACCTAAACGGAAGCTGGCAAGAGTGTGTGTGTTTTTTCCTATAGCAAAGCCACATCGGGCTATCTGCTAATTCCTCTGACTTTGCGTTGTAAATTCGTAGACTTACTGCAGTAGACGCTGGCAATAGAAGTAAACAAAAAAGGAAATTTCTATTTATTTTGTTATTGTTAATTTATTATGTTACTTTGCATGTGATGTTTTTTTTAATACAATATGAATACAATATGTAGTACGATAAGATATTCATATTTCTTTATTGAATCTTGAATTTTTAGTAAAAATACTTTATTAGAAGTTCTGTTGTTGTTGTTTTTACAAAATACTTATAATGTTCAATGAAAGATTTTCAAATTTCCTGAAAACACATGAATCATATTGTATCCGACAATGTATCGATACAATCTTATCACGGCTTCGCGACATTCCTATTGTATCACCACATCTTTACTAAATACATACCAGACAAAATGAAAAAAATATGTTTGAATTATCAGAAACTGAATTTGAGAGCTAATATTAAGCTGAATTTTATCAAATAAGACAAACTAAACACCTTTGAAGGTAAACAAACAGACTGTTATCTGATTGATGATTAGATCAGAAGAACAAAAAGATACAGAAGTGTCTTTGTTTTAAATGTTTGACTATTTATTTTAGTTTTCGTTCTTGAGGATAAATTTATATATTTCAGTAAACGGTTACTTTAAATGTACTTTTTTACCTATTTTTAGCGTAAAATTGTAGTTTTGGTTATTTTGTTTCGTTATAAAGAAATTTCTTTATATTTAATGTTAATAATTTATTTTCCTGACATAATTGTACCGATTGTGTGGGCGTGCTGTATTTATACTATGTGGTGTGATATGTTTAATGGTAAATTGTAATGAAAGTTCTGATTTGTGGCTTTATGAGCAAATGGTTTTCCTACAAAATTATTTATTGTTAAATTATGACACCTTTTATGTTTCGTTGTTAAATAATTTTCACTATGGAAATGCATCTTAATTAAAGTGTTTCTATTTGAACGCATCTTTTGTTAACTTTTTCTATAGATTATTTTGTTGTGAAAAGATATTTTAGTGTGACTGTGTATTATTGAATTGCCAAAGGTTTTCGTTTATTATTATTATTTCATTATGCATTGTGTTTATTTGTTTACCTACGACTATACGTGCTTGTTTGTTTTTTGAATTTCGCACAAAGCTACTCGAGGGCTATCTGTGCTAGCCGTCCCTAATTTAGCAGTGTAAGACTAGAGGGAAGGCAACTAGTCATCATCACCCACCGCCAACTTTTGGGCTACTCTTTTATCAATGAATAGTGAGAATAGCTACACGAAAGCTATCTGCGCTAGCCGTCCTTTATTTAGCAGTGTAAGGCTAGAGGGAAGACAGTTAGTCGTCATCACCACTCACCGCAAACTCTTTTACCAACGAATAGTGGGATTGACCGTCACATTATAACGCCCCTACGGCTGAAAGGGCGAGCATATTTTGCGCGACGGGAAAGCGAACCCGCGACCCTTAGATTACGAGTCGCACGCCTTAACACGCTTGGCCATGCCGGGCCACATGTGTTTAAGGTAGAGCTAAATAGAGCATCCGCAGATGGCATATTGCGAAATGGTTTTCACTAAAGGCTGGCTGTGAAATAAAGGCGGGGAAGAAGCCAAATAAGTAGCTATGTTTCAGACAACAGTGGAATGTGAAAGTCTTCAGTGTCGCAGTAAACATACGTCAGAATCTCAACAGCTCTGAAGACAAATGAAGGTTGCATCTAAACAAAACTACCAACCATCTCGATCTTCTTGTCATTGGATCTTACTCACAAAGTAGTATAAATGCACCAATATCGATAAGTTGCCTTACATTTAAACAAAATACGAGTATTTCTGGCAGCTGCCATTGAGCAATCGTCTTAACAATCAATTCTACTCCCCCCCTCCCAAATGGAGAGTGGATTAGAAAACATGCAATAAAATAGTCTGTTTAACCTTTTTCTGATTGGTTAATTGTATTCAGTGGGATCCACTTTACTGTAATCAAATGTAGCAAACTTGCAAAATCAATTTGGGTCTTGGAACCTCAGCACATTCATAAACAATATTAAAGTTAACGCAGAGACTGCCACCTAAAAACTCAGCAAATATGATATTGACACTGTCGTCTTGAGATAGATATGATGAACAAGGGAGAGGTGACCAAAAGAAAAGGGAGAAAATTATATCTTCTTCTGGATGAGTAAACATAATGAAGAATGGCGAATTCGTGTTATCAAAAATGAATTTATAAACCAACTAAAAGAGTTTTATGTTGGAATAAGTGAATATGCATCTCAAACTAGCAGGCAGTCAGTATGCCTCTGTTATTGGTGCATATGCTTTGAATTTTGAAACACAAACCATGAAATCAAAAAGAAATTTGCTCCAACCTTGTATTCCAGTAGGAGAAAGATTAATTCATTTTGACAATTTCAATTCTAGAGTTAGAAGGAACTTAACCATCTGAAATGAAAACAATGCAAAGAAAAGTGAAAAAGATTAATTCTAATTATATTATTTTCTTAGCAAAATGTGCTGAACATGAACAACAATATAGTACACACACACAAACACAAGACATAATGACAACATCCACAACCTAAACTTTGGTATTTCATTAACTACATCATTGTCTTTAGCTGGAATTGCAAATTATTGGAATTATGATTGCAAAGGTGGCCACGTAATTCATGAATATGGCGGAAACTGATAACTGCTAAGCATGTACATAAGATTGATTTCTAAGTAACACTTGAGGTAGAAAAGATTCCAGTGGAAAATAACTGTTGAAGGACTTAAAGATCCAATCAAGTGAGATCTCTTCCATCAGTGTTTGAACAAAATATAATTAATTGTAATCAATAACAGTGCTTGGAAAGCCCTCAAATTCATCACCTCTGAAAAGACACTTCAATTATCTTCCAGGAAATTTTAAGATTGATTTGAGGAGAATGATCAGTAGATTCAAAAGTTGATAAGCTACAAGTAAAAGACCTTTAGCGCTTGGCAGAATGATATGAGCTCTGAGGAAACGAAACTGTATTACCTTGATCCAAGGCAAATATACTAAGAAAGTTCCGTGACATGAAGAAAAGATGGTGGAAAGAGAAAGTTCAACTAGATCCAGTATCTCGCCAATATCCACAATATATGTGGCTTCTTCCTGTCACCCAAAATTGTCTATGATCAAAACATTTAGAGATCAGCCCTTTGAGACCTAAAAAAATGGAGTAAATCTGGTTAATGAAAAGAAGTTGTTGTTGTTGAAGAGATCGCTCTCAATTACTTTCTTCAATAACCAATCAGAATTGAGCATAAAATCATTTTAATCATGTTTTGGACAAACCCAAGTAATCTAAGTGGTCCAAACCTAGTAGTCATAGTCGAACCTTGTAAGGTATTATTGGGCTTATAGCCGACAATATCGTTCACAGTGAGTTCTTTTGTTGTTAAGCGCAAAATTACCCAATGGGATTTCTGTTTTGTGCTCACCCCTGGTAGAGAAACCAATTTTTGTTTTTAATTTATTAACTTCAGACTTTTTACTGAGCCACTTTGAGGGGCAACAGCTAGGGTGCATTGACACACTACATGTTGATTTTTTATTAAAGTAAGTACAATATATTTAGTTCGCGATACTCATTATCGGACTTATTTTGTTATCTAAATAGATAACTTGTTCTAACTCAAAGTTTATATCAATAAAAGGGTTGTTAAAATATTTTGTATTAAGTAATTAGTGTAAAAAATTATTAAATAGATATCAATATATTTTAACCAAGTACAACACTGAAAAATATTTCATTCTTTTTTTTTCTAATTCATTATTCTTTTTACCTTTCATTTTCACTATTTAACATTGCTTGCAGCGCTTCTAACAGTTGCGCTTGGAGTACTGGTATACGAAACTAGAAAGGAGGTAAGCAGAAGAGTACATACTGAATTTGTCATGTTTACTTGAAATGAAAAATTAAGTAATATCTTCGTTAAACAAATTTTTCAGATGTATTCGTTAAAACTATTGTAACTGTTTGTTCAAACAGTGGTAAAGTAGAAATTTATAAGGTAAAAATCCCTGACCTAATTCTATGTGTACCATTAGTACTACTATGTTATTAGTACTAACTTGTAGAAATGGATCCTTTAAATTAATTATCTGTAAGCATGATAACATTTATCAAAAATACATTGCATTAAATTTGTAGGGTGTTATTTACATTAAACATTGCTGTGTTTATAAATCGGCGTTGTTTTCTTATTTTATTCTTGGTGTGATAACCTCCACAAGTAAATGAGTCATACGCTACTAGAATACAGAAAGCGAGAGTAAAGTAGGTCATGTTATCGGTATCACCTAACGTAATCATGTGATATTTTAAAATGTTTAAACACCCTTACAGTATGTTTTATCATTGTTTTGCATTTGTTTCAAAGTACAATTTGTGTAGTTTAATATTTCGGGAGCCGTTAGCTCGACTTAAAAAAGCGGTATGACAACATTCAAGTAGTGCTGTTACTATAAGTATTACTTATAGAACTTCAGAGGCCATTGCTAATAACACGCATGCGTGATTAAAAACATGTTTTACTTCTTGTTCACCGACAGTAATTCTGTATCTCGTTCTTAATCGGATCATTTAATGATGACGTAACGTGAAATTTATAACGCTTGTATGAAACCCAAATAGTTAGGCAGTCGTTAAAAAGTTTGGCTTTCTATCTTTCGTATATCTAGATTTTTGGATGAAAGTCAAACTTAATATAAAGTACGAAACTGCACGTACAATATCAGTCGTTAATATCGAAGCGGTTATTGATGACAATTAAAATTTAAAGCCATGATAACGCTACTGACACAACAGTAAATTAAACTACAGGACTGGAAGTTCCCATACCGATTGCATATGATTTGTATGCTTCTAAAATTCTTCACCTGAGATCTTTTGTTTTCAGGGTAATGTAGAATAGTTCTAAATTTCAAGAAAGAAGAAAAGGCCGTCACAATGCAACTGGAATCGATCGGTTCGATATACAGTAAAACCTGTCTGAGGCGGAATCGTACGGGACCGAATAAAATTTCCTGCTTAAGCAGGTTTTTTGGTTTAAATAGTGAATACGTATTTCCTTAATTATATATAATTTTTGAGTGGAACGTTATAATGCTTAACTGTTTATGCTATATTTATTAAAATAAGAATAATAATAAACATTCAAAATATACATAACTACACACAATCTTAAATTTATTTGAAGAAAGTGTCCAATTTCAACTGTTTCGTTTTTTTAATAGGCTTTCTTATGCGTTTAAAAGAGAATGCCAATTCTACGGCCTTTTCAAGAAATTCATTTTTCCCCTTTATTTTTGCATACAATGTGATTGTGTTTATATAGCTTAACACTTGAGATGTAGTAAGAATTTCTATTTTCTGTCTTTTCCATTTTTTTCTCCATCTTCTGAATCTCACACTGTTACTATCTTGTGATTCTATTATATAGATTTTAAATCAGTTTTACCATTTTCTGTTAAAACATTCATGTCAACGTTCACAAAACTTTCCGCGTTCACAGAATCATCTGCATAAATCTTCTCAATCGGAGTTCGGATTTCACTAGAATCGTCATAACAAATTTTTCTACAATCTCCCCGTTATCAAAAATAAATCCAGTTTCGAAAGCACTTTATTACGCATTCATCTTTTACGCATTTGATTGAGTGACTTAAACATGCAATTGCATCTAGCACGTCAATTTTCATGGTCATTTCAGAAGTTCTCTTACAATCATCCATGTTTGCAATGATATGCTGAAGCTTCAGTTTTTTGTATTTCAATTTTGTACACTGTATAATTTCATTATCTAGTGGCTGTAGAACTGATGTTGTACCTTAAGGTAGAAAGACTAAACGCACATTTGAAAGTTAAACATTTGGGTGACAAGTTGCATTATCTGGGAAATATAGAATATTCCTATTTTCTTGTTCTGTTCTTTTGTTTAATTTGTTCAAAAATTCCAATGTAACACTTGTCATTCACGCTTTATTATTTGCTTTCAATTCTACAAAGGCCCGGCATGGCCAGGTGGTTAAGGCACTCGACTCGTAATCCGAGGGTCGCGGGTTTGAATCCCCGTCACACCAAATATACTTGCCCTTTCACCCGTGGGGACGTTATAATGTCACAGTTAGTCCCACTATTCGTTGTGCAACTGATGTTGTACATGGAGGTAGAAAGACTAAATGAATATTTGGGAGTTTAACTTTTGGGTGACAAGTTGCAATATTTAGGAAAAGTAGAATATTCATATTTTTTTCTTGCTCCATTCTTTTGTTTAATATGTTCAAAAATTCTTGAATATAGCACTTGTTATCCACGCTTTATTATTCGCTTCCCATTTCACAGGAAGTTGGTTCTTCCTTAATTTTTTTAACAACGCGGGTTTTTACTTTTACTTACTTCCCATGGTTTTTGTAGTTTTCCGTCAGCAAAAGTACAGTCAGTCGTTCTTTATAATGACGACATCAAAAAGAACAGAACATATTTAACCAATACTTACTGTAACAAAATGTACAAGAATTTATTAATATTTAAAGAAATTGTTATTTAATCAAAACGTTTTCTCCGCCTTACTCAAGTTCTAATCCTTCTGCTTGTTGATAGATGAGGCAGATAAAAGTTTTCCGTCAACGTGACGCAGGTTTCGCCATATAGAGGGCCTTTTGTAAGAGAAATCTTAGATAATGCTGCAAAATTTTGATATTTTCGGTTTAGGTTTTTCTGAATAATTTTGTGACAGATCGTGTGGAGTAGTGAGAGTTGGTCAGGTGAACTGAGTTAAACTGTTGATACCAGTGTCAAGAGCTTTCCTTGTAGTAAAAACTGCCACCGGTTCAGTTGAAATTGTGTCAGTTACTTTTAATTTTTTGTCATCTTTCTGTCGGTGGTAACAGCTATATATTTTTACTGCAAAATGTAGTATATTGTGCGTACAATCTACAATGTAATACTAATAGTAATACACAATTTAATAATCCGTGATGAAGAGAAAACCCACTTATGGAGAAAATTATTCTCGTAAAAACGGCTGGTATGGATAGAGAAAGCACTCTGTTGAGTGAACAACGTTTCGACCTTCTTCGGTCATCGTTAGGGTCACAAAGAAAAAGGCAACTGACCCATTGCTGAAATTGCTGATCGCATGTTTGAAGGCAGTTGTGTAATTGAGTGTAGGAATGTAGAGGGCGTACTTAGATGTTGGATATATTTAACAATATAGGTATAAAGGTGTTTTTACCTATATAATACACAAGTTAGTATAGCGCAGGGGTCACCAAACTTTTTTCACAGGGGGTCATATTACTTATGTTCAATACTCATAAACTAGAACGATAGCTCTCTGTAAAAGACTGAACACTAAGTTTAGGATACCACATTAACCACGTGGGAGTAGCATGCAATACACACATATAATAAAAAACAAACAGAAATACAACCAACATTTTTATTTACCAAAAGGTTATCAAAGAAGGTGACATTAGCAAAAACAATTGTCATTTATATGCAAAAACGGCTCGTTTGGGTTGAGAAAATATTTTACATAGAAGAGCGAACAACGTTTATACCTTCTTCGGTCATCGTCAGGTTCACAAAAAGAGAAGTAACTGACCGGAAGCTGACCACATGTTTGAAAGGGGTTGTGTAACTGAGTGTCGGAATGTAGAAGGCGGTGTTAGAAAAACACCGTCAAAAACAATTATCACATCGCACATAGTGAATATATATATGATTTTTTTAAGCCACAAAAAGTTAGTGAGATTTATGAAATTGGCGTTTGGCTTTCAAAATATCTTCAATTTTCGGTTCTGAATTGCTGCATCAAATCATTAGAATTGCTTTAAAATGTTCATCAGTCAACCTTGATCGATGTACCGACTTCACTTACTTCATTTTTTAAAAAATGCTTGTTCATAGACATAAGTTATTCCGAACATTGATGCCATACCAGATGCGAACTGCCTCAGCTTTGGAAAATCATCTTCAGGTATGCAGCTGTAAAATGTGCTTCAAACAATGACAGCTTTCTCCGAAATCCTTTAATGATTCTATAGAGATCACAGACAATGTTATTCTTCCTCTGAAGTTTCAAGTTGAATTTACTCATGTGGGAAGTGATGCCAACCAAAAATAACAACTTTGACAAACAGGTTGGATCCAACAGAAGTGGATCGACTCTATATTTCTCTTTTCAGCTTATAAAAACGAGACAAGACTTTACTGCAGCTGAGCCACGTCACCGCTGTGTGACATAAGGCAAGTCACAGAAATCCGAATCAATTTCTTCAAGAAACGCCTTGAACTGGTGATGATTAAGTGCATGACCCCGAATGAAATTCACTGCAGAAATGACTGGTTTCAGTACGCAAGAAATATCTAAGTCTCTTCCACAGAGTGTTTGCTGATGTATGGTGCAGTGTATGAACAGAGTGCTTGGGAGTTGAAGATCTTCCAACTGTTTCCTGATCAGTCCCACCAGACCCTTCTCTACTCCAGCCATGTATTTTCCTCCATCAACTGTTACACCTCTAAGCTGCTTCCACTGAAGGCTATAGTCTTGCAAAGTTTTATGCACTTCCATGAAAATGTCTTCTCCAGTTGTTCCGTGCGTGATGCAAACTGATGCCAACTCATCCGTGATCTGAAAGTCCAAATTAACTACACGAATGAACACTAGAAGTTGTGACATACTCGAGAGATCAGTAGACTCATCCAGTGCCAGAGAACACCTTAGGAAGTTTCTAGCTTTTTGGCGTATCTGTAATGCGATGTTTTCTCCAAGTTCTTCTGCTCTCCGTACAACTGAAGTTGCTGGAAGGCTGATACTTTCAAAGAAATTGTCTTTTTCAGGACACAGTTCATTTGCTGCTTCCATCATACACTCTTTGATGAAGTTGTCGTCAGTAAAAGGTTTACCTCGCTCTGCCATCCTATGCACTATTTTGTAACTTGTACGAGTGACAGATTCATTTTCAGCAAACTTTCTCGTGAAGAGATTCTTTTGAGATTCAAAAACACGTTTCATGGATTCAAATTTCTCAGAACGGAACTTTCTTGAAAATTTCAAATATGTTGATAGATGTTTTGTTTTATAGTGACGCCTGTTATGTATATGTATAAATATTTTGTAAACGACAACATGTCGTATTGTGTTTGAATTTTCATTTGTATTATTCATTTTTCCATATCGATATTATTGTTTAGAGGTTTAAACTGGAATATGTTATTTATTTAGGGTAACATTTTTAGAACTTTCTCGAATTGAGTAGACCAATCACATGTTTGTAAATGAGTGCTGGTGACTTCCTGTCTAGATGTGTAGTCTCGTGCAAGAACGGATATGCGTGTATAGCTCTGGAGTTGTATGGAAATGTCGAGATTGTTCGAGAAATAGGCCTATCGGTATAAAAAAGACGGTGACGTGAGAGATACAGAGTCATCAATCATCAGTTTTATTCGAGGGAGGGAGATTCAGTCATTAGTTTTATTCGAAGACAAAGAGTGAGATTCAAACACCAGTTTCATTTCAAAAGAAGAAAGTTAGTTATTTGAGAAAGATTAAGTGTTTGCTGTGAATATTCAACTTGGATTTGTGATTGAAATTAGATCTACGGAAGCCGTGATTTTATTTCGTCAATCTCTACGATACTTCTGAATTACCGCTTGTGCTGAGAGACGGCGATTTCATTGAACTGTGAACTGCTTCGGAATCTCTTCGTGGGACCAAATTCACACCCTAGACTGGAATTTGAGACTTTCATTTTAATTTATTGTATTAGATACAGGCCAGTACCGTTTTGTGTTGTGATTTATTTTGAAGTTTGAAACTAATATTATTTTGATTTGTAATTAATTTCGAATGTTATAACTTAATATCTGTCACTATTATTATATAGTTTATGTTATATCTGTTATATTTGTTAATAGGTTAGTGTAATAAATTATACAAGCTGTTATCTGCGTTTTTCTGTTGCATTTAATCTACGAAGAACTTAAAACATCAAAAAATACGTAACAACGCCAAAGATTGTACTCTTTCAAAACGACAACACTTTCAGTGCATATCACACAAGTGACTTTCTGGGTTTTTTTTGTTTCCACAAAGAAGTGCTTTTCTCCCCATTCTTCATTGAAAGCACGACACCCAGAGTCCACTTTTTTTTTTCTTTTAAAAGCAGCCATAACGATGGGTGAAAAAAAACAGGATTAAAAATGAAAAACACAGAACGCTGTGAGAAAAGTGTTGTACTGGTCCAAGAACGCACAAACAAAACATACGTACGTTTGCCCTGACACTTACCTGAGAACGAGTTACGAAAAGCGCATAACCCGACTAATAAGAGAAATGAGCTTGCTGAAGCGGAAACCCCAGGCCGCTGAAAACGAGTCGATAAGGCGAAAGTCCAGTCTGTACTTTTTTTATATGCAAAAACGGCTCGTTTGGGTTGAGAAAATATTTCAAATAGTTTGTTTGTTTGTTTGTTTTGGAATTTCGCACAAAGCTACTCGAGGGCTATCTGTGCTAGCCGTCCCTAATTTAGCAGTGTAAGACTAGAGGGAAGGCAGCTAGTCATCACCACCCACCGCCAACTCTTGGGCTACTCTTTTACCAACGAATAGTGGGATTGACCGTAACATTATACGCCCCCACGGCTGGGAGGGCGAGCATGTTTTAGCGCGACTCGGGCGCGAACCCGCGACCCTCGGATTACGAGCGCACGCCTTAACGCGCTCGGCCATGCCAGGCCTATTTCAAATAGAAGAGCGAACAACGTTTCGACCTTCTTCGGTCATCGTCAGGTTCACAAAGAAAGAGGTAACTGACCGGAAGCTGACCACATGTTTGGAAGGGGTTGTGTAACTGAGTGTCGTAATGTAGAGGGCGGGATTAGATGTTTGAATATATAATTTTATCTATAATATTAATATAGGTATAATGGCGTTCCTTTATATTGGTGTATTTTGGGTTTAAGTTGTTGTATAAGTAAGGCTTCTTTAATTTTGCGTTTGTTTATGTTTGTTTCTTTATTTAGTATTTTAGTGTTTTCTATGGTTATGTTGTGTTCATTTGACTTGCAGTGTTCGAAAACGTGTGAAGGTGACTTTTTATGTTCTTTGAATCTGGTTTCCATTTTTCTACTTGTTTCTCCAATATAGAAGTCTGTACTTGTTTTTGAAATCCTAATGCTTTCATTGATACGTGCCTTGCTATGGATAAACGGGTAGCAAGGACGAAAGAAGAATTTTCCTATTGGTTAAAAATGCGCGTGACAGCATTGTTTCTTTTTATCGTAACGTCTAGTATTTGCCAGCTTAAAGCGACCATATGTGTGATTTATTTTGTTATGACAGTCGGACATTTGATGAAATGTCGCTTTTTATTTCCAAGCGGCTAGCTGCTGGCGGGCCAGACTAAATGACCTTGAAGGGCGTAGTTTGGTGATCCCTGGTATAGCGTTATTGAGTTTATAATATGTAAAGAAATGGTGTAATCAGTCTAAGTGGCTCTAAAATTCAAACAAGGCAGATTGAAAGGTAACAATGTACAGGTTTTATGCAATTATTCCATTCATGTTTACAGTTGATTAAAATACTGATGCTAGTGCACCACATTTGCTATTCAAATTTAATTTGCATAAAGTATTTTATTAAGGAAGAATAACTCCCTCTGTATTCTGATTATTCATTTCTAATCTGTTAAGTTTAAACTTTATTGTACTAATGAATCAGTTTGATTTCTGTTACTAATGAAATAAAATACATGTTTAAAACTTGTTACACATTAAATGAAACCTCATGATTAACAAGTTAAAAATCAGTTTGCATATAATTTTGTATGGTATAAAGTTATTGTATACAGTTGATCATAAACATGTGAAACTCCATGTGGTGTTTGGTAATCGTGATTCTTAGCTGGAATAGTACTTCAAGCTGGTCATTTTAAATGAGTACCAAAATGTATGGCTTAAACTGAACCTGGCATGACTTTGTACTTTCTGTTATATTCTACCCATTTCTTAAGTGGCTGATGTTGAACTTACCAGCTAAATGCTGGAATTAGATTATCTAGTGTTATGACTGAAGTAGTCCAAGAAAGTTCTTCAGTAACAGGTAGCACAGCAGTAATGTCATTGTATTCTCAAGACAGCTGGTATGAGTATTAAAACTTATTATATAAAGTACAGACAGTCTTTTGACCTTCTTAGGTTATCTTCAGATTAACAAAAGAGTTTGCAGCTGTAGTGTCACTGATGTCTTTTTATATTTACTTTTGACTTCAGTGTCCTTTTGTACAACCCTTATGGCTTCATTAACATAACATAGTAGTAAACATTAACAACATCTGTTTATTCTGAAATAACATTTCTTTTTATCTTAATTGATTCTCATCTTGCCTCACTCTTAATGTTTTCGTGGAATGTCTTATAATCTATTTCTGTTCTAGAGATTTCTAGGACTAATAAATGTAACAACCTGTTATACCATCAAAAACCCACAGCTCTAACTAATAAATAAATTAAAACATTAATGCATATATATGTAGCTTATATAAGTATATCATGGGGTGATAAGAAGTACATACTTGTATGATGAAAGTTTGTAGAATGGATGGCAACAGTCTATCAAAGAATATATACTTGTATTTTTTGTGTGCTACACTAAAGTTTTAATGATCTGTCTGCATAATTACAGATCTTGGATTTTGTGTTTCAATACTGGGAACTTAATTTTCATATTTTTCATTAACTTTTAGTAATACCGATAAGACATAATGCTTTTTGAGCCAGATGTGAAAACTGAAAAAGCAAGATTTGCCCTGTCATGATTTTGGTTCCCTGAGGCACAATTTGGATGTGCCTCAGGGGTTATAAGGACACGTGTGGGTTACACTGGTGGGCAGAAATCCAACCCAACATACAATAGCTTGTAAGTTAAAACCTCTTTTCTTTATAAATGTTTTTTTATCTGTGTTGATTATTAGTGATGTAATTTATTTAATGGTTAATTGAATACACACACTTTTATTCCAGTGTCATCAACAGTTTACCAAAAGTTGTGATGATTGTTTCTAAATGTAAATAAAATCAGCAGAAGCAACAAATTTCCATAAAATGGCATTTCTTTTACTGAAGTT
Source organism: Carcinoscorpius rotundicauda (assembly GCA_011833715.1). NCBI lineage: Eukaryota > Metazoa > Arthropoda > Merostomata > Xiphosura > Limulidae > Carcinoscorpius > Carcinoscorpius rotundicauda. The sequence goes on along the minus strand of CM022400.1, from coordinate 61,393,075 downwards.
GTGTAATGTAAACCATCTACATACAACTATATAGTCTAAAATCTGCCCTATTATATTTACTAATATTTATTTCAATTGGGCATTTTGTGTAAAGACATCAATTTTAAATGTCAGCACTGTTGAGTTAAAAATCAGACTTCACACCACACTTTTCCACCATTTGGCATCATATTTTGGTTATTACATTTCAAATATTTTGAATAATTATTTCAACTTTCAATTTTGGATCTTGCTACTCAACTTCCTCTGCAATTATATCTTTTTGATACAGTAAAATATTAGAAACTCGTGTAATTTTAAATGTGCCTCAACACTTATATTATTGACAGAGCACTGGTGGTCTATTTTAGATATTTTTGATAAAACAAATATTTTACAGAGTTCTGAGGAAAAAACAAAAAAACATTGCACTAAATAAAACATCCAGATCATAGATAACCTCATTGAATAGAAGTGTATTAACAACCTATTTAATCTTCGTATTTTATCTTAAAGAAAAACCTACCAATGTGGCAAAATGAATACATTACACAAATTTTAAAAATCTAAATAATATTTGAGGATTGTTAGTTCTAATTTACAAATTTAAAGGATGCTACATAAAATATCAATTTTGAGAACACTTTTATTTTCCATTATAAAAAGAAATTTCTTCAGTGTCTGAACTTTTTTTACCCTATTTTTTCAGTGATCACAGATCAGTGATCGGGAACTACTAGTATAGTGAAATATTGAACCAGTTCAGATATTTTTTGTCTCATCTCTGTTTCAATGCTCAGTTTTAAAGGATAAATTATATATGTGTGTGTGTGTATAAAGTTTTAAAATATATATATTATTGTGTAATATTAAATCGACAACATTTAAGAACTTGAGTAAAAATGTATATTGACAAAACAAAAATACGCAGTGTTAGAACTTTAAGAACATTCTTGTAAACAAACTTGCATTTTTCAAAATAAAATGTCATTGATACTAAAGCTGTTAGAAGAAGATATTCAGATCTTATTTTTATTATTTCTGTCATGTCTAGATAGATGCCATCCTCTGCTGGGACAGCAGTAAATCTACAGACTTACAGTGCTTAAATAAGAGGCTCAGTCCCCTTCAGTAAACACAGCAGATAGCCTGATGTAGCTTTGCTGTAAGAAAAACACACACAGATAGTTGATTCTTGCTTAAGGACAAAATTACTGTTGAATTTAAACAAAATAGACTTGTAGTGGCTCTACCATGCACATACACAAAATTTCACTGCTGAAATTTATTCAACACAATACTCTTATTTGATTTTATACATAAACTTTTGAAATTGCAAACTTGTTCTGAATTGATTTCTGAATAATTAAGAGTTTTTAATTTTTTGAAGTACACATGAGTGGCATGTTGTCATATTGTGGCATTGTGTTTACTTAGAGGGAAAGTCATTATTGTTTTCAACAAAATTTAGTGCTAATTTGACCTTGTACTTTTAATACAAATATATTTCTCATTTTTTATAAGTCACTATCTCTCAGCCTTACTTGACACATATTTGTGGCATGTTAGTAATTCTGAAAGCATAACATTTAGAAAGTGAGTTTTGATATCTGTAATGTGAACAACAAAGTTATTATACGCAGTTGATCATAAATGTGGTAACTCTCTGTGGTGTTTGATAATCAAAACAAAATCAGTTTTATAACAACTTTGTAGAAAAGCTTTTCAAAAGAATGGAAGAATACCAAAAATTGAAATATTTTTAAAATTGCAGAGTGGCAAAATTTTACAAATGAAGAATTTTATTTGAAGAAGCTACATAATCTGTATATGGTACTTTTGAAGTTTGAAATTATTTCAGCTATTAGGCTTCCCAAGCAATGAAACAAAATAAACAAAAGATGTGCTAAATCAACACACTCGGGCCTGATGGAGTTAAGAACTCTGACAGACTTTTAATTTTTTTGAGACTTCTTCCCCTCTCCCCAATATTAGATTTGGAAATTTTACCACAAAAATGACTTAAACTCAACATGGCATAGACTTGATCTCAAAAGATGCCCTGTATGGTGTAATGGATCAGAAATTTCATTGGAGAAGTATGATAATAAATGTGGCATCAAGCTTTATTGAAAAGACAATAATTTGGATTGAGAGTAGATGCTGTTAATTTGTTCATGTCAACTTCGCACGAAATGAAGTATTACATCTTTTCCATTGTTACAAAGAAAGTTAGTTGGTAACATCATTCAGATATATTTTTGATGTTGTTTGCTTTTACTATATATATAACCTAAGGTCAAAGGTTAAGTGTTTCATGTGACTTCCTTGATATTTTTAATTTTCTTTTTTGTAAGTTTAGAAAGTGAAACATGACTGTTGTCCTTTTCCTGAGTTTTTCCAACCCATTCCTAAGCAAGAGAAGCAAAAGCAACTGACCATAATTTTAGTTATTACACATATACTAATTTCAAATCTTTTGAAATGACAACTTTGACATTTTAATTTCAAAATCAAAGATTTTTCTTTATCCCCTAGGGAAATGGCCAGTAAAGTTTGATTTGGATCTGTTGTTTAGAACTCTACAATTTTAGAATCTGTATGGAAAGTAGATTTTCACAGATAAACAGAGAATTGGGTTAAAATGTAACATTATTCATCTTGGAATTAAAGACATGAATTAATTCTCCTGGTGTTATAAATTTTGTAGGGGAGACCACACTGAAACTGTTGACTTAGAATATGACCCAGAAGTTACTACATATGAAGAGTTGTTAGAAATATTTTGGTCAAATCATAACCCATTGCAGAACCACTCCAGGCAATATATGTGTGCTGTTTTCTATCACAACAAAGAACAAAAAGAGCTTGCAGAAAAAACTCTCAAGTATATGCAACAAGGTCATTCAAAACCTATTGTTACACAAATCTTGGAAGCCTCAACTTTCTATGAAGCTGAGATGTAAGTAAAATGGTATTAATAGTTTGGAGTTACAGGAACTTCAATGCCCAGATTATGTATTGTAAACCAAATCTATTATTATACATCTTTTGTAACATGTAATAGACGTGTATATAGTTTCAAGGTTATTTCAGTGTATTTTCAGCAAAGGAGAATTTCTTATTCAGGCAATATAATACCAACTATATGCATATCATACAGAACTAATGTGTGTGTGTTTTAGTATTATAAGAGAATGGAGGATTAATGTAACTAGAATAAGTCCAATTTTGTTTTAATTTGACAGTGTATTTCTTTGAAAAAGTATGTTACATTTTGAGTGACTTTGCAGGGTTTTAAAACATTTGACAGTTAAGTACAAAAGTACGCATGCACAAGTAATGTGATTTTGCAATGGCTGATAGGGTAAAAGCAAGACAGAATAAGACAATGTGTTTTGGAACACACACCTTAAATAGTGAAAGAAACAAACAATTAAATGTTGTTTTTTTTAAACATGATAACAGAAAAGTAAACTTCATTTATTTCATTAAGTTGTTTAGTACCAAATTAAAATTTATATTGAAGTACAAATTCTGATGAATGAATTGGTGAAACTGTTCATAAAGCTGAAGTTGAGGTTTCTATTTTCCATTTGTACTTGATGTTTATGGAGTTAATATGCTAGTCTCCATGAAAGTTCACTGGTCTGAAACCCCTTATTTCATCGATAAATTAAGAAATAAATAATGCAGATGGATACATAGAAAACTTCGTGCATTCCTTTGGGCCCACATATAAAAGTTCTAGAATAAGTACATCCACAAATGTTTGTTATGTCTCTTTTTACATTTAGGGTATAATTTCTGGATTTTTTTTAAATCTGTTTTTGAGTGTCTCTCCTACATATATATGAATCTAATTGTTTTCATCACAGATCTTTTGAACAACACATTACATTAAAAGGAAGGATTGCGTGAATTTTAAACAGCATATTCAAACCTCAGATGAAACATAATTTAATTTCATAGAGAAGAAAAATAAATGAAAGTCATATTTGGAAATAATAAATGTAGCCACAAAATAAAATCCAACACTGGAGCAAAAGTCATAGGGTAGTTTATATGATGTGTCCTGGGTTTAGTAGTACCAGGTAGAAGTAAGACCCAATTTGTATTGGTGGTACACATCTATTCAGTTTAACCTCAACTTTGCTGGCATCAAATATTTGCAAGAAAAACATTAAAAAAAATCAGATGTGGATGCTCTAGCCCATAATGTGTGTGTGTAAATTTTTAAATTCAGTGTTACACAAATAAGAATGTTGTATCTACTAAAAGAACAAGTTGAGGTATAGGTATTATATTTCAAGCTAAACTTGCTCTGAGATTAAAGATGAAGTTTTATAGTGAAGTAATAAAAGCCACTGGTGAATATAGTTTAAGTATGACAAGTTCCAATACTAAGTTACAGTACTGGTTTTGCTTGATTTAAACTTGCTTTATCATACATATCAGTTAATATCTTGAATTGCATACTTTTTAAAACATTTTCCTTTTTAATACATACAGCACCAACATCTCTCTCCTAATTTCTATTCCTTTGATTATTTTATTATTTAAATATTCTTCACTGTAGGCTAGCAAATGGGCATTAGGACTGATAAACAGTGTACCCCACTGCAGTGTGGATCCTACTTCTTCATTCACCTCCAAAACCTAGGGTACATTTTATATTCCAAATTGTAACCTTTACCATAGGATCCTTTTAATTAGTGGAGTATTTATTTTTGTTTATAACATATCATACATGCATCTATTACAGGTCATTATTTTCTGTAAGTACAAATGTATTATCACAATAGGTTATAATAGGGTAAAATTAGAGTTAAAATGGTGTTTTGAACTTTTATTTATAGCTATCACCAGAAGTACCTTCTTCAGAAACATCCTGCCTTGTGTGAAAGTCTTGGATTTGAAGGGACAAAGCTTATTCAATCTCATGTTGCTACTCGCCTTAATGGTTATGTTGGAGGTTATGGTAATACAGCTGACTTTGAAAAGGAGTGGCCTCAGTGGGGTATTACTGTTGACATTGCTAAATACATTCGTCCCTTTCTGAGATTGACTATTGCTTGTGATTGTTAATCACAAATTTTATTGTTTGATAAAATTTTACAATTTAAATGATCTATTTTCTTCTTTGACCCATCCATTCAGCCCCTGTGTATGAAATTTTGTGATCTATTCAGCTCAATTGACATCACAAAACAGATGTATTTGTTGGGTCTTGCTGGGCAAGAAGAATGTTGACATTTTTAACCAAAAAATATAACAGCCATGAAAATCTTCTTAATCCTTATTTTTACAAAGTACATGTTAAATGAATAAATTCATTGAAATAGTTTGGCAGTGTAAAATTATTTCCACAGAAGCATGCTAAAAACTAATAACAAAGACTTGATACAATGAAGATAATGCTGTCTTAGACTAAATTTTGAAATTAGTTATAATGCATGTATAATGAAACAATATTGCTTTATAATGTAAAATTGTGCATATTTGTCTATGAAATATTTTTCACATTAAGAATTGTGATTATAAAGAAATAATAAAATAATATTAAAAAATATACTTATATACTTATGTTTTTTATACATTTTTTGCAAAAGGTTTCAGCTACCATCTTATGTCTTGAATTTTATTTAAAGGTTAAATAACCCTCTGTGCTCAGCTGGAGAATCAAAATGCACATACCTCAACCTTCTACAGAACACCATAAAACACAGCATCAGGTGTTTGATATCATTCAATGATTATTGATTTTATTGTCCAATACTGATTTAGTGACAGTTCATGTTGCAGAAAATAGAATATGGACAAAAGTGTAGATTTTGTATGTACCAGAGGATATACAAACTGTACAATGGATAAAAGTATTCTGCATATGAATATCACCTTGCATTCCAAATTGTCAGTTTAATTGAGACTGACAATTGACAGACATGTCTTGAGTACAGATACTTGTGTAACAAATCTGTTTGTTTATTTGTTTGTGTATAAAATACAATATTTAAATTATTAAAATCTTGCTACATTTTGTGCAGATATACATAGTTAATTTAGAACGATGGTTAGTGTTTCTTCTCCAGTACTGGATTGGTTCAGTGGGATGCCTCCATGCATATTTGGATAAGAAGGAAATGGGATTTTCTCAGTATTTTATACATAAACTGTTGAGACCTAGCATGGCCTGGAAGGTTAGGGTGCTTGACTCACAATCCTCAGGTCACAGGTTCAAAACCCTATCACCTAATATACTTGCCCTTGCAGCCATGGGGCATAATAATGTGACACTGAATCCAACTATTTGTTGATAAAAGAGTGACCAAAGAATTGGTGGTGGATGGTGTTGACCAGCTGCCTTCCCTTTAGTCTAACACTGCTTCATGTAGCTGTGCACAAATTTCAAACTAACTACAAACTTTTGAATATACCTGAAACCTTGTGAACATAAACTAAATGTCTTATTTCAATATTGTCCTCATTTAATGAAATTTCAGATATGCTTTATTTGATAAAAACAACAACTTTACATTGTAATGCAAAAATGCCTAAACTTTTTATTATGATAACTATTTGAAAAATATGTTTTGAGTGTACTGGTGATATGTTGAAACTGAACAATCATAAGTAGAATAAAAAGAATCTGATAAAAAACATAAAACAACAAATTTATTTTCTCATTGACTACCATAAATTTTTTAATTAGATATATCTGGTATATATCTAAGAATTTATTACGTAATACTAATTTAACAAAACTCACTTTAACTAAATTCTATTGTTTATTGAGCAAAAACAGTGTAAAACAACTTCATAGAGAATTAACACAGGATGTTGTATAATTAGCCAAACCTTCCATTTTCATGTGAGAGAAGAGTTTCATGTACACAAGTGGCTCAAATCTTACACAAAGAATTAAAGGTTTTGTATTAGTGAGTTTTTATGTTTCTGTTTGAAGTGTGAAAAGTCAGTTTTGTGGTTCTTCCAAAATGAGGCTAGTTATGTTGCTTCATGCATACAGGGGTTGGTCTTAAAGTAAACTTCATGTGTGCATGAGCCATTATGGGGAAGAATATGACTCCTATTATGTGTTTATGGTTTGAACTTTTGCAGAGCAGTATATCTGTGGACTTGCAATGCTAGAAACTTGATGTCAAAATTCCAGATCACAAACAGCCCCTTGTATAGCTTTGTGCTCGACTTCAAACATGCAAATTTGTACTGTTATCAAAAACCATTCCATTCCTACCTGTTTATGAAATTGTGAAGCTTGTCGTCTTCGATTTCTAACCCCTTTGATGTTACCTAATACGATACCAGTCTATACTCTGAATATTTGAAAATTTTATCATTGTTAATTAAAATAATTGATGTTATGATCATTTGAGTTAATATTTAATGAAACTGATTCAGCATATCTACAATATTAGAAATAATTATGGACACATTGAACAAAATAGAAATATTATAGAATTGCTACTTGTCTACTCTGAAAATGTGGAGTACAATCATATGTTGATTGTTATTGGCTGACATTCAGCCAGACTAACACACCAGCATCATGCTATAAAAGCACAGATGTTTGCACTGTTATCAGCAGTAGTGTAGTGAATGTACTCATGGCTCTCGGGCAGAAGTGCCATGTGGTTTGTTGGTGAAGGATACCTCTTTTGATAGACTGAAGTGAAATTTTGTGTTGGTACTGTAAAGAGACTCTGAGAAGGAGCAGTGATATTAGTACAGTTGATAATATTAAGTGGTCAAGGTATAAATCTCAAACTCTTTAAAAGTGATGTTAAGTTTCTTAAAAACTTCACACTGTGATACACGATAATCCAGTAGGGGTCCTTGGTAATAATCTGGTTGTAAGAAAAACTTGCATGTTTACTTGATAAGTCAATATACTAACTGTATAACACTGAATTGAAGCTCATGGAATACCTGATAATTTATCCTTAATTTTTGATTTATTACTCATATTCTTTTCCAATTCATTAATTATATCTATAAACGATGTATCTTTTTCTAGATACTGCCCAATATTACTAGATTCTTAATGTCATCTAAGTGATGAGCTCCCTGTACAAAACATCCAAGTTAAACATTTAAAATATACTCTTCAAAAAAACAAAAAAATGCAAAAGGGATATTTTTGTTATTTTAAAGAGAAATATATGTAATAACATTACAAGCTCAGAGTATGTGATGTTATACGTATTAAGGCACTGATTGTCAGACCAAAATGACAATAAAAGTTGTGCACTTTGAAAATGGAGAAAAACATCAGATTTTTTGCCAAAACGCATTCATGTCCAATAAATTTGTTTGAGAGATCTGCATGTTCTGCAAGCGCAACATGTGCAAAATCCCTATAAAAATGACGGGTTCTCGGTTTCCATAGTTCAGTGTTAAGCCACCGACACGCAATACAGTTACGCCAAGACTGACTAAAGCACAATGCAACAATGCCATTGGTCACTTGGAAGCAGGCAAATCTTGATCAGATGTTGCCAGAGCTGTGAATGTCCACCCAAGCACCATAACAAGGCTATGGAATCGTCACCACCAACATGGATCAACTTGTGACCACGCCCGGACAAGATCACTACATCCGGTTACGTCACCTTCAGGATTGGACCACCACTGCGACGTCTACTACCTCAACCATACCAGGGTTGTGTAGGATTTCCAATCAGACCATACGCAACTGTCAACTAGATTCTTAGGCCCCATGTGCAACCCATCATGGTGAATGTCAACGATGTTTTTCAACATGACAATGCCCGTCCTCACACAGCCTGACTCACCACTGTCTTCTTGAGACACCACAACATCAACGTTCTTCCTTGGTCCTCCAGATCACCAGATTTAAACCCCATTGAACATCTTTGGACCGACCTCTGTGATGCACAACCTCAACCACAGACTCTACCTCAGCTTGCAGCAGCTTTGGAGGCTGAGTGGACAGCCATTCCACAGGATGTGATTTGTCATCTCATCGCTTCTTTGGGCAGGAGATGCAAAGCAGTTATTGATGCTCATGGGGGGCATACTCGTTATTGACTTTGAGTGATGTTAAACTTCAACTAGTGAGTGTGGACTTCACCTTTGCAGACTTTGGATGTTCAGCAGTGAATGTGCAAAGTTTCACACATGTCATACAGAACTACCTGTAATAAACTTGTTAACAATATGTCTCAAATTTTGCCTTTTGCGTTTCTTTTTTTGAAGAGTATATATCTTACAACAATGTCCCCTGAAATTGTTAAGTATTATACTTTGAACAATCCTTATAGACAAATAAAACTTAACTGGTCATTTACAAATTGTTTTTTAGTATTCTCTTTTGAAACCAATTGTCTTACCTCTAGTAGTACCATTTTACTACTATCTATCCTGTCACTGAAAGAGTTCTTCCTAGGTAGGTGGTCAAGTAGATTCATTGGAAGATCTATCATTCTTATCTTTGGTGATCCTCTTGTAGCATTCTTAGAGGAATGCTGGGCTCCACAGCAACTTGTCTTTCTGCCCATAAGTTCATCTCTGGAGCTGCCTAATTAGCCACTTTCTCTCTGATATACATTCAAGGATAATCATGGAGGATAAACTTTGGTTTGTACATCCACTATTTCTGAGTTATTTAAACACTTTATTTATGTTTTTCATTACAAGTTATAGCCCTTTCCATTACCAATTTTGGAGTTTGCCCTTTTTTGCAACAGGAATTTTTCAGCTACATCATGCATATTGATTAAATCTGATTTTATTAGCACTAATGTCACAACATTTTAATCTTATAACAAGCTAATTTAATTTTTTTCTCTCAGTATAGTTGTGTATTATATCATTATTTGTCAGATCCATGAAAATTCTTCTAATCATTAATTACTCAAGACATGCAAAAGTTTTTGGTTTTGAAATGCCTGAGTCACTAGATGTAAATGTATTCCTAATTGACTATTTTAGTTCTTGAAGATACAATTGTGATGCTACTTGAAACTAGCCTAACTTTGCATCCATATCTCTGCATAAAGTCTTCCAATATGCATTCTTCCTTGGTGTCATTTATCTACATAATACAGACTGTAGATTTCCTACAATAAGTGCAACTTTTAATTTTCCTGTTACTGAAACTGTGTCCACTTGCTTTTCACATCACTCCATTTTCTTTCTTCACTATTGGAGCCAACTCCACACTTTTCATTACCACATTGAATCAAACATTTGTAGCAGTTGAACCAGTTTTAATCAACATACTGCAAAGTATTCTGTCAATCACCTCATAAACTCATAGGTGGTTCTCTTCAAATGATGAAGTTCTTGTTTCATTTGGGTTAGAGAGAGTATTCCCAGCTGAACTACCCCAGTAAATCTAGCTAATTTCTGTTATTATGTCTGGTTATCTCTTTGCTGATGTGGGCAAGTCTTGAGAAACATCCTCAACGTAATCTCCTTGGTTAAGTAACAGCTGTTGATTCCCTTAAGTCTAAGCTGCAAAGAGAATACCCACATCTGTTGTATTTGCCTTTTCCTGGTACTGTTTAGGAGTTTTTATTCCTGGTATCATACCTTTCGTATATTTTAGTGGTTTACCTTCTTCATTCTGTACATCTATTTATGTAAGTGTTTTAGTGATCCCAAAATATCTGGATGGTATTTTTTGGTTATTTGTCCTCAACTCTAACAGATTCAAGTCCCATTATGAACTGTGCAGTTTCCTCTAAAGGTTTTTTCTGTTTCAACCCGTGCTATTGTTGAGACCTGCAGAAACATTTCTGAATGAATTGTCCTTATCTTTTTGGTGGTGTTTAATACATTCCTGTAAAGATACAAGACCTTATTGTCAGAGGCAGCGAAGTTCATGATTCACACAGGAGGTGTAGAGACCTGAATGGATAATGCAATGTATCAGAAACTCCATGTGAAACCATCATTCTAACCAGCAAACAGTCATTTATCTTGCTAGATAGTGATATGTTAAAGTTTCAACAGAGAGATGCATTTCTTACTATATCTAAACCATGTAATGGTAGAATGAAGACTAAATTTTGGTTGATGTATTGTCATCATTAGAATGGATGTATCACACAAGTTCTCTGCAAACTTCATAGTATAAAACAGCTGTTGAGCCAATATGGAAAACATAATTTTCTGTCCAGAAAACAGTCAGAAGTATCGTAGACATCAGGGGAAGAAGTCCCAATGTTGCTATGCAATTATAGACGATCAGGAATCCAGTTTCGTGCTGGAATAGTCATGAAGTGAAGGTAACTTATACTAGATATAACACTAATGTTGCTCCAATTGTACCATATTTAAAAACAAATACTTGTTTACCAGTGTCTCTGACATAGCAATTTAAGGAATACAACAGCAGTGCAACTTTATACCAGTAAGGAAGTGTCAGTCACCTGCTGGTCAGTATGCTGATGTATTTGTGGGTTAAATAGCTTATTCAATAGCACTACAATCACTTGCCATGACATACGAACAGGAAATATTGTTGTTATTCGACAATTTATGGTGCAAACAACCTGTAAAAAAATAACAATGAAAGTATTGTAAAGTGTAAAGGGAATTTAAGTTAAAAACAGTAGCCCAATGTTGAATCAAAACTTAAATGGTTTTTAAAAATTAAAAACATTTGTAAGGTGGACAGTGTCACCATTGCCAATGACACTGTCCAACATCAGGAACAACTCTTGGTGAGAACTGTGTCTAAAATGCTGTCATTCATGGTCTTAACAACGGCACAACCATAAAATGTGGGCAAGTGTGACTTGAGTGTCACACAAACCACACATTGGTGCATCAGTCCCAGAAAAAAAGGAGATGAGTTAAAAAACTGCGACCAGTATGTAGCCCAGTTAGGACAACTTCTTTCTGATTCTTATGGAAATAAGATGGCTTAAGTCCAATGAGAAGGTTTGATCTGGAAAAGCTTATCACATTGCTCACTCAAAGTCAACTGCCAACTGGCATAGATCCAAGCCTTGAATAAAGGGTGATAGTCTATGTATGGAATAGTTACAGCACCAAAGTAGATAGACTTAGCTGCAGTGTCAGTGAGCTCATTCCTTCAAATACCAACCTGGCCTCGTAAAACTGGATAGAGGTAGATGATAAAGCGAAATGGGTCAATCAGATTTGAATATCGATGAGAACAGGTGTGAGAAGTAACATGAAACAATTCCAGGGCCAGTAGAGAGCTAAAGAAGTTGGTATAAACTGTACAGTTTGTGTACTGCATAGTTTCTATGTGATCCAGGGCAAGAGAAATAGCGTACAATTCGGCAATGAATGCAAAAAGTGTGGAGAGGATCCTTTGTGCAAAAATCACAACAAACTATGGTAGAGCCCACAGAGTCACCAGATTTTGAACCATTCATATAAAAGGGAATGAATAGATGGTTCAAAAGATGTTCAGCAAATAGATGGTACTTCCAATCGGGAGTATCTGCCTTCTTCAGATGACTCAAAGAAAGGCACACTCGGTGGGATGGGCTGACCTGTGGAGACAGCAATGTAATCCAAGAAGAGACCTAATTCAGCCAACTGCACCTGGTTACAAAGCCCAAAAGGAACAATGGTAAACTATCTATTGAAAAAAAGCATGGCCCACTGGTGAAGGGAAATACAACCTTTTGTAAGGATCGAAGGTTTGAAGCATACAGTAAAGACAGTTGCAAATTGCATAGGTGTAGAGGAGATTAATGAGACTCGGTGTACAAACTCTGGACTGGAGAACTGTGGAAAGCCCCATGCAGATGAATGAGGTTCAACATCTTCAAAGCCAAAGACCAGAGACTCATAGTTTGGTTTTGATCACATGAGGGCACAATAGATTTTGAGCATAGAACATTGATCTGCTCCCTTAGAGGTGAAAGAGAGGGCATGCAGGATGTTCAGTGCACTTATACACTTGATGCATAGCTGCTTGATGTCTTGCAAAATGCCATACCTCCATGTAATACCACAAGCTTTCTAAAGGTAAAAAAAATCATAAACAAGATGTTGTTGCTTGAGAAAGACTTCCCTGAATGATATTTCAAGTCGAATCAGGTAGTCCACATTGGAGTGCTGTCATTAAATTCCACACTGAGTTGGCAAGAGGAAGTTGTTTGATTTGAGGAACCAAACCAGACGAGCATTAACCATCCTCTTTAAGATCTTACAGAGGCAGTTCGTCAAAGCAACTGGAAGGTGGTTTAAAAGAATATTGGAATCCTTCCTGGGCTTGGAAAAAGGGAGAACAATAACCCAGTGCCATGCATGAGGAGAAGAACTCTCCTGCCAGATCTGGTTTAGAAGTACAAGAAGAGTGGTAAGAGAAGCAGCATCTTATAGTGAGTATCATTAGATCTAATTGAGGTACTGTCAGGGTGAGTTCCACCAATGTAAAAGAGCGATTATAGTCATATAGACAATCAGCCAGAAAGGAAAGAGGTGATCGCTCTGCTTAAGTCTTGATCGGTAAGAAGGTGGGGGATGAAGCAGAAGTGCTAGATGCACGAGAAAAGTTTTTCCATGAGTATCTTTGATGCTTTGGGCATCAGCAACTTCCTGACCAACAGAGAGAAAGATCAAAAGGGGCATAAGTATACTGCCCACTGACCCTCTGAACCTTGTCCCATATGACTTTGAAACAAGTGGTAGAAGAGATGCCAGTTGTGTACTTAATCCCAGATTCCTCTGGCTTTGACACATGACCTTCTGAGCATGTGCACAGGCCCACTGAAAAAACAATGGAGTTTCAAATGTGGGACACCTATGAAAGACATCCCAGGCCTGTTTTTGAACCTTCTGTGCTATGTGGCAAGCAAGATTCTGTTACGAAAGGATGCTGTGAAAAACACTGAGCAGCTGCCTAGACAATACAGTCAGTCACACTGCTGCCATGCAGTTGCCTATCAAAGGCTTATTGATGACAGCAGGATCAAGTTCCAAAAGACCAGTGAAAGTGGGCCAGTTATTGATATTGATGCACACAGATTAGGTGGCATCAACCTTGGTCAGTCTCCCTCAAGATGACAGAGAAATTATCATTGCCCCATGGTTTATTGTCAACCCTTTAAAAAAAGTGTGTAGATAGATCAAACAGCAGCAAAAAAAGACTGACTAGATGCATGAAAATAAGTATAAGAACTAGTACTGGAGAGAAAATTTGTGAGTCAAGAGCACACACTGAAGGGGACAACCTATCCCATTAAGATCAGCCACAACTCCAGAAGGGATCATGTCAATTAAAACCACCACAGGACTAAGAAAAAGACACTAAATGTTGAAAGAAGGCATCAGGGTCTGACTGATCATAGGTCTCTCCAGAAGAAGGTAGAGAGAACAAATAGTGATGGTACAATCCAGAGAATGGTTATGGCTGCCAAGGGTGGGAAAGACAGGGCATGCACATGCTGATCAAATAGCAGAGCCACCCCTCCATGCCCTTGTCCATCACACAACCTGTAATTTCTATACAACAAAAACTGCTGAAAGGTGGATGCATCAGCAGGTAGTAGAAATGTTTCCTGTAAGGAGACACACAGAATGATGAGAATCAATCAAATCCTTAATGTCATCTATATTTGATGAAAACCTCAACAGCTCCACTTAATCAAGGTGGCTATTTTTATTTATGTGGAGAAGAATGGAGTGTTGAGCCCTTTTGTTTTTGACCACATTTTTTCCTTCATTGGACAAAGGCACAGCAACCTCCATGGATCCTGCCCTGGGTTAAATTAGCAGGTCTCTGTCTGTGGATGAAGATTCCAGTAACTAAGGATGTGAATAATTGTTTTGCATCTTAGGGCTGGGCATAAGGAAACACCCAAACTCAAGCCAAAGGAAGTGGACTCAGCTACATGAAGGAGTGGCAAAGACAGAGATGGAAGTTTTTGTGGACTCATCAACTTTTTGATCATGGAGGGCAAAAGACTCTTCAGATGTTTTGCAAATGACTCTGCTGGAGGCATGGAGAGATCTGAATATATGCACTCCCACTCTGACAGTGGAATGGATTGCATCAGCGTATGTCCAAGATGGAATGGGGGATAATAACTTACAAGCCTCTGGGTATGAGATGTTGTTCACAGTCTTCAACTGTTGCACGTCTTTCTTTTCCATCCACTTAGGGCAAGAACTAGAGTAAGAGGGGTGTGGACCACTACAGTTTGCACTTGTAGGTGTCGTGGTCCTTGCTACCACAATGAGCACTTCTTAAAGAACTGCAACATGATGTTTTCAATTGACCAAACCCTGATACTGGAAATATCTGAGAAGGTTGGGAATGTATGGTTGTACCTTACAGTTCAGATAACTTGCCTTAATTGTGGCAGGTGGACATGGTGATGTGAACGTAAAAATCAGAACATTAGTATGCATCATCATTCCATCTTTGTAAGTGGAGATTTGGCACACCACAGAAATGCCTTGGGTAGAAAAACCAGCAAAGATCTCCTTCTTGGAAACGTTCTTCAACTCCTTAACAATAACTACTCTAGATGAATTAAGGGGAGCAACCTAAATGGGTATATTTCCTGTGCTCTTTGAATTCAGGAAGAGTTTGGTGTGTTGTGGTAAAGATGTTTCCACCAAGATGTCTCCCGAGTACAACTTTCTTACTGACTTGGGGGAGCTTGAAACCTCTCTAATCCCTTTTGAATGAAAAGGGAGGCATCTGCCCTAAAGATTTCTCAGACAATGAATGCAAAATGAGAAATTGAAGTGTTGAGTCCAACTTTGATGGTGACTGTATAACAGAGCCATCCATGTGTGATTGTTTTCCAACAATCTGCTTTTCTCCATTTCTTCATTTTTTGTTCATGAATTGGGGTATCCATAATAAAATAAAATTTCAGTGCTCACTGTCACCACCCACCATGAAGGGATATTCTGCAATGCCAAACAAGAACATTGCAATTATGCCAGGGTTTGATGAGCACTGCACCCAAACAAACACCAGCATCAGACACAATGTCTAAAACACCTGTTGAATACATCCAACACTTGTACTTCATTGACCCTAGACCAAGTGGAGGGCCATCCCAAGGCTGCTAGTCTACAGGAATTCAAGACCAAAGTGGCATATTTGGGTTGGACTCCTCAACCACTAGGATCCTGTCCTCCAACTCATGGCAAACACAGGAATGGATATTCAGGAGGTAAATTGAAATTGCAGAGCCTCTCTAGGAGGTCCCTTCATCATGTACAGGAATCCATCTTGAGGAAAAAACAAGAAATATTAATATTTTTAAACAATGCTGCACAAATTTGTCTGGACCACTAGGATTTATAACCAGTGTAGTAATACACCTTACCTTGAAATAGAGTATCATTTATTTTCAGTGTGTGTATGTGTGGTAAGATTCACTGGTAATGGTAAGGAAGAAGAAATTACCTCTTTCTTTGTGAACCTGACGATGACCGAAGAAGGTCGAAACGTTGTGTGCTCTTCTATTTAAAATATTTTCTGAACCCAAACGAGCCGTTTTTGCATATAAAATTCTCAACAAGTGGGTTTCTCAACATCACTGATTGAAGGAAGAAGAAAGATATAAGCAAGTTCTGTATTGATTTCTGCTTTATTGAAAACTTCTCTGGTCCCATATTATGAGTCTCTGTTGAATACTGATGCTAATGATGATGAAATTATGATAAACACTGACACTTGTCTGTTCTCAGAAAAAGATGTCTTCACAAGTTGGAAAGTATCCAATGGTTCAGCACACTAGACCAATGCTCTAGATATTGGCAGCTTGAAGCAGATGAAAACAGAAGGGTCAAACTGCTTTTAAAACCTGATAAAGTTTAATATCTTTGAAAAGCTGAAGGTGTTTATGCTTAAAGGGCTGTGATGTGAATGCTATTTTGGTATTTGACCAAACATTAGTGTTTGCCTTCCTTAACTTGTCCATGGTTTTGCTGCAGAAAAGAATGGCTGGATTAAAGGAAAAACCTGAGAAGTGCTTGATGATGCATGTTTCTTGCTTATATTTTAGATAAGGAAAATATCTAAACAGACCATGTAAAGGTTGCAGTAGTTTGAGACTGGCCTAAACCAGTGATGAAATGAGTTATTTAACATTTTTTTGACTATGTCAAATTTATAAGTCTTCTGTGTCTAATTTATCCACTTATACTATGGGTAAGGAAAATATCTCAATGGACCATATAAAGGTTGGAGTAGTTTAAAACTTGCTTAAACCAGTGATGAAATGAGTTATTCAACATTTTATGTCAAATCTTCCATGGCTAATTTATCCACCTTCACTGAAACTAATGTGTGCATTTCATATGGATAAAGGAATGCAACTATGCATCATGTTCTTGAAACATGTTTTATTGGAAACTCCTGTGGTCCCATATCAGTAATACAGTTGTGTTGTTGTTGTTTTGAATTAAACACAAAGCTACACAATGGGCTATCTGTGCTCTGCCAACCATGGATATCGTAACCCAGATTTCAGCGTGTAAGTCCGCAGACATACCACTGAGCCACTGGGGAGCAATACAATTGTAAGTTTCTATTGTATACTGATGCCAACAGTGACTGAATTGAAACATAGTTGTAGAATGGGCTGAAAGAGTGATAGCATATTGTTACGTATTTTTTATGTTTTATATTTTTCGTAAACTAACCACAACAGAAAAACACAGATAACAGCTTGTATAATTTATTACACTAAACTATTAACAGATACAACATAAATTATATAATAACAGTGACAGATATTAAGTTACAACATTCAAAATTAATTACAAAACAAAATAATACTAGTTTCAAACTTCAAAATTAATCACAATACAAAATGGTACTGGCCTGTATCTAATATAATGATCTAAAATGAAAGTATCAAATTCCAGTCTAGGGAGTGAATTTGGTCCCACGAAGAAATTCCGAAGTTTAAATGAAGAAGTTCAGAAACAGTTCACAGTTCAGTAAATTCGACGAAGTTCTTTTCACGTTGCCTCCGATGAACGTCACAAATTCGTCGCCTTCAGTTTTTCCGATCTGCCCGGACGTGTCGAACTTCAGCTCAACCAGTAATTCGATGAATCGCAGAGATTGACGGAATAAAATCACAGCTTCTGTAGATCTAACTTTAGTCACAAATCCAAGTTGAATAATCACAACAAACACTTAATCTTTCTCAAATAACTGGCTCTCTTCTTTTGAAATAAAACTAATGTCTGACTCTTCTTTTCTCTCTCGCATCTTCGTCTGTTTATATATTGTAGGCCCAGACTCCTCGAAACACCGCGAAATTTCTACAGATCTCCAGAGCAATCCGCGCATGTTCGTTCTTGCACGAGACTAAACGTCTAGACACGAAGTCGCCAGCATTTCATTTACAAACATATGATTGGTCTACTTAATTCAAGAAAATTCTAAATGTTACCCTAAATGAATAACAACATATTTTATTAGTTTAAACTTCGAAACAGTAATATAAACATGGAAATATAAATAATAGAAATGAAAATTTAAACACAACACGACATGTTGTCGTTTACAAAATATTTACACATTTACATAACAATATGTATACCTTATTTTAAGTGCAGATAATGAATAACATGAAATAACTGTTTGTAGTTGTCATTAAGTACTAATCACATTATTTGTATGACTTGAAAATTCACTCTTAGGATGGATCCTACATTCCCAAAGTAGCTCATGAACTTCAATATTTTTGAAGGGCTAGTTTTGACATGAGAAGCATATAGCTCAATGTCTGAACTTTTATTGAAAGTTTAGAAATAAATATACATATGTATGTGATATGTTAAAAGAGTGGTTGTTGACTGATTATTGAGTTAGTCAGTTAATTCAACACTACATTCTGAATTTGTGTTTTCCATAAAGTAACATACATACAAGAAATTCTGTATATATAAGAAAATTAAAAAGTACATGGATGTGTTTATTGAGATGATATTATAAAGTTAGCCCTTTCAATAGTTGTATTGAAACTGTATATGATAAAAGTTTTGAGTTGCCATAGTAACCTGGTACCAAGGATTTATTAAAGCTTGATTTAGAGGCAAACATTCTTTCATCAAGAACTAAACTAGTGAACTAAAATTCATGAAGTAATAACCTCTAAACTTATGTAATCCCACTTTCCATAAATTTTACTACAAACACACCATTCAAGATTCTTACATACAGGTACAAAACCTTGCACAAAAGTGATTTTCATTTTTGATACAAACTTTATTGGCCATTTAAGAAATCAAAAAGTATAGGTAACCAATGAATGCTTATTACAAAATCACTGGCTTGTTTTTTTAATCACATTTTATTTTGGCCAAACTAGCAAAACCACAATAAAACAGTACACAAGCAAATCAATCCTATGATTGTTCTGAGAACGTTTTGTAAATGTTAATTTAGCAATTTATTCAAAACCATGTAATTAACTGAGGGTCTTCAACAGACACCAGGAATTGAAACTTAAACAACTGTTCTGAACATACTTTACCACGTCATACAGCTGTGGCCCAAGAGCATACTAAGTTCGTTATCCCCGAGCTAGTTCTTTTGCAAAAAGGACGATTCATTAAGATAAATGATTAACCAAATGTGAATTCTAATTTGATAGCTGGCCGATATGGGTAAGGAATAAGCCTCAACTGAATATTGGGTAAAACTTGTATTTGTTCCTTTCCAGTAATCTTCAACCATGGCACCTATTCAGTACAAGCTTATTTGTCATTATCACCAATAATGATTATTGTAAAGTAACCAAAAACTTGAGGAACTCTTTAGTTTACTATGTCGTTATCATAATTCAAAATTTAACAAACATTAGATGTATTAATCCCAGTTGAAATAGTTGGAAAGCACATGAAATAAGAAAGAAATGTTCAAATTTTTGTGTCTACAAATAAGAAAGATACTTTATTTCAATAATACAATTCAAACCTTTTAACTAAATCATGATTAACATGAAACTAAAGCTTACACAAGAAAACTACTCAAAAATCATTTGGAAGTTTGTGCTTCTGATTCTGTTGGCTGAGGAGACTTTGGAGAATTAGGCTTAGCTTTCTCTGGAGTAACAGGACCTAAATCTAATACCTCAATGAGTTTCTTTTTCCCATGTGGAGGAGGCCCAATTAAAGCTTCAATATCTAAATAGTTCAACGTCTCTCGCTGAAGAAGAGCTTCTGCCAACTGTATGACAAAAATGACACAAAATTCCAGCTTCAGTGATGAAAGTAAAAACATAACAAACTGAATTATATTATTAAATAATAATAAAAACATATTCAGTTATTATATAAGTTTTGACCTGTACAAGTTCAAAGATGCATAATTAAAAAATATATTTACCAGTTTTAGTTTGTCCTTATTTTCACTCAGCACCATTTCTGTTTTTCGATAAGCTTTGGCTGTTAATAATCGGGCTTGCTGAAAAAAATGTAATTCATATTAACTGTTTGAGTTGTGATTATACAATTAGTAAACTGGCAAAGACATACTGTTTATATTTATTTAGCAATTATTATTTAAATATTTTCATTATTTACATTTTAACATACTTTCAAATCTTGCATGAACGTGACTGACAATAATTTTACAATATGTATGTTATATTGTCAAATATTGTGATATGGATACACAATGTCTTATTGCAATTATATGTCTTAACATTTGTTAAAAAAAAACAAGTGTTTGTGTATACAAGTTTTATATGGCAAAGGAAACTAAGTTACTGATGATTATGTTTCTACAATGTTTCCAAATATTATGTTTCTTTAGCTCTGGACATAAAAACAACAAACCTCATCCATTACATTAGCCAATTTTCTACTAAAGGGTTTTCCTCCAATAAAATTCCTGGTTTCTTCTTCTGTTGGAAAAGCCAATGGACCAATATCTTCATTCATGCCATACTGTTTGATCTGGGCATAGGCCATCTTTGTGACCTTCTTTAAGTCATCTTGGGCACCTAAGTGAAGTAAAAAAAACAACCTAAGAATGAGTATAATGTTGCATTTGTTTAGAATTTGGATGGTACTTTCATTTTTATAATAATGATGGTTATTAGACATTTTTGTTCCTCCTCTTAACTCTTTCAATACAGGTTTGGTCAATCTGACCCCTTTATACCCATATAAAATCTTAATATATTACTGATACAACTAACTCTTAATATAGTATGTATGTCTTCACAAATTTTGGCAGCGTTTCAGTAAATTTATAAGCCTTTCACATACAAGAAATTATATTTTTGTGAAGTACTTTAAATATACTAAAAAAAGATTTGTCCCTAAACATGTTGAGTATTTGTTTCTGGGTGCAAGATGATTTTCACATTAAAATAAAAATACTTTTCTTCATTTAAAAATCTCAAATTTCATTTGCATAATCTCTAAAGCCTCCTAAATACATTTCAAATGTTTGTTTTTCATAACTCTATACAACATTAGTCAATTTGGCTAACCTCGTAACCAACAACAACAAAATATTGAAATAACTCTAAATTACTTTTTATTTCCAGAATGACTTTCAACTGTAACATGCAACTACATTGATTTATGTTAAACATCTCCAAACTATGAAGAGCACACATCTACTTATGATTAAATTTTGTTTAATTGCCCCTTGAACCACTTCTAACTACTATTTGTGCTACACAAGTTGTAAGTCACTTGGAGAATGCTACCCACAGCTGAGCTGCACTACCCACCAGTGAGTAGCTCATGTGTGTGCCTTGTGAAACATTTTTATTATATTGTTATTTATTTTAAGTAAAGAGTTCCTTTTTTACATTTTTATTTTTTACAATAATAAATGAAGAATAAACAGGAAAAACAAAAAGTGGAAGTTCTTACCCAATCTTCTTTTTCCTTGCTGTCAACTGTTGATAACACTTAACCCTAATTTTTTTTATACTAATGGTAGAAATGCACTAATTTTTATTCACTAAAATAATGTGCCAAAAAAACAGAATGATAGCATGCAAAAATTAGACAATTTTCCCTAACTATCACAGTTTTTCTGGTTTTCTAACTATATAACAGGAGCTGTTACAAATTCATCCAAGCTAATCATTATCTCTCTCATGGGAACAAAGTTTGTTCTATGTGTAAAAGTGAAAATTCTCCATTTAGAAAATGCTATATAATTGTGACATATTTTAAAACTTAACAGCCAGTAAAACGTTTTTTGTAAAAACATACTCTGGAAAATTAAAGCAAGCATTTACTTCAACATGAAGACAAATAATCAAATAATAGTGAAAAGATATTCTGAACTGAAGTACTTGTTAGTAACACACAAGGCTATTCAAACAGAGCTGTTACATCAAGACTATAAATCATTCTTGGTTGATAATGTCAGATTAATCATTTGTTCTTTGGAGATGAAGATGTTCATGATCATGTGTCATCCTTCCTTATGGTGACTTTGCGAATTCTTTTTATAAAATACATCTATATTATCTAAATTATTTCCTACTCATTCCACATCTATGATACCATCAGGTACCTACAATGGGTCAAACCATCAGGCATCGACACTGGATCAAATTTAACATTATCATCAGATTGACATCTCATGACTACGGTGTTCCTTTAAATGCTTATATAACCACTTGTAACATTTTAGACACTGGTAGAAAGAATTTTATTTTGGAATTTTAACATAGTTATTTTTTATTCATCTTTTATAGTTTTTCAACAAGATGACAAAGCTTATTTGTAAACCTGAGATGGTTCTGACAGAGGTTTTCAAAACTTAAATATATCAGTTAAGTAGATAAATCTGATGAAATTCATTCCTCCAAAGGCTCCAAAAGTTTAATTTTTATGTGATTAAAGAGCTTTGACTCATTTTAACACAGTATATTAATACTCCGGTACTTGTAAGTGATTCTCTGGATGTACACTTGTCTTTATAAATGGTAACTTTTACCTGTAGTAACTTTGTTGAATATCAAAGATTCAGCAACTCTTCCACCTAAAGCCATACACATACGCTCTAATAACTGAAAAATTGAGGAAAAAAGAATCTATTACTTTCAATTGTAACACAAATATATTCTGCAGTTTTTACCAACCTTCCAATACTTATTGCTTTCCATTTAAACATGATTATTATTACATAAATTCAATCCATTTACTGTAATACTGATACATGAACTAAAACTATATATAAGTCAACTATATGATGCTTCTAGCTATGAAATGGCCAAGTGTTTTAGGGCATTCAATTCGTAATCCTAGGGTCACGGGTTCAAATCCCAGTCGCACCAAACATGCTCGCCCTTTCAGTCGTGGGGGTATTATAACGTGATGGTCAATTGCACTATCTGTTGATAAAAGAGTAGCCCAAGAGTTGGCAGTGGGTGGTGATGACTAGCTGTCTCACCTCTAGTCTTACACTGATAAATTAGTGAGAGCTAGCACAGATAGCCATCGAGTAGCTTTATGCAAAATTCAAAACAATACAATACAATACAGCTATGAAATACTTTAATTTTAAGACACCTTTCATTCAATATTGCAGCTGAGTAGCTCAATCTATTCTATAATAAACAACTAATTAAAATGTTTTTCAATTAACACAAAAACTCAGTAACTCGATCTATTCTATACTAAACAAGTGATTAAAAAAGCTTTTCTTTCAACACAAAAACTCAGTAACTCAATCTATTCTATACCAAACAAACCGATTAAAAAAACTCTTCATTCAAGACCAGAAATCATAAGCTTGATCTATTCTGTCTCCCTAAAAAAATGTATAAACATATAAAGTAAATCTTGAAAAATTTAGTTATGTACAAAACTACCAGAAATTAAGTTTTTGTTCATTTGCGAGTCCATTAGGCAAACTGTAGTATTTTCAGTTTGAAAAATATTAAATGATTTACATTAAAATGGTCAGGTTTTTTTTTAAATTAATTATGTACTGAAACTATTTTCTAAAATAAGTGAGCTTTATTTTAATCTTGGTCAAATCCTGAAAACACTACATTTAGTCTACTTTATCATTTCTTGATACTAGGAAAAGAGCAAAGCAGATAATAAAAACAGCAATCTTTCATATAACTCCTTAAAATCTTATTTTTCTTAAACTGTAACAACTAAAATGCATCCCAATATGCTATAGTATTTCAAGGTTAGTTAAAAAATAATTCCTTCCCAAATCTGATTTGAGCTACAGCCATCAAGGGTAACTATTAGCACAGAGGTGCTATTTCAGACCATCTACACCTATTTCACCCACTTCAGACTTCTTTCATGGCTCTCAATTCTTAAATCATTAGTTTTAACCAAGTGGCTACAGAGAGCAGCAACCTTTAGAAACAGGATTCATTAAAATATTAGTATATGTGCTACAGGCATCAAAGCACAATTCAGATTAATATCTACCAGTGATATTTTGTTTTATGCTGGCCCTTTTCTGTTTTGCTTCTTTAATAAGGAGAACAACAATAATTTTACAAGTTTTTGACTGCTTACTTCTCCTAACCCAAAAAGATATAAAGTTAGGTTATTTAACCTGTTATGTTTTGCCCAAGTATACACTGGCAATAGTTTTATTCTGAATTTATTTGCCCAAGTTTCTTGAGGCATTACAAAACATGACGTGTTGTATTATGTTTGATTTTAATGTAAGTCCTTTATCCACCATCGTCAAAACACTTAAGAGTTAAAGTTTTTAGTTTATTGGTGGTATTGTGAGATAGAGAATTTGTTTTTATTTGGTTATGGATTTATTATTCCTTTATTATATCCTTCTACCATTTTATTTATCTATGAATTTTTATTCACAATTAAAGTGCTTACCCATCTCCAAGATGATTACATTTATTTTGATTACTCGACATGTATTATGAGACTGATGTACAGATACCATTAATACTATACAAGAATGTGTAAATTATATACACATATTTTGATCAGAATTATGAAACTTATAATTACATGTTTTTGACTTTCATGATTTAATAAGTGAAGAAAAGGTTTACACTGAACTGAAACAAGTTAGTTCATGAAATATAGCTGAACAGTACTATTACTGTTGACTATCACTCATTGTTTCTAGTTATTTTGTGGCTTAAATACAGAATACCCTTGGTCATTAATATTAATTTCAATTCCTGGCAAGACACATACTTCTTTACTGAGTTTTCGAAAGTTGTTAACTTTATATTTCAACAGTTTGAAAGCTACACTTTAGATTTCTGTGGTCCTCATATTATATACATATGTGTATGTAATAAATTTGTTTTTTGGTTCAACCCTGGTTGTAGTGGCATGTTACTCTATTCATTTACAGTGTGTAGAGTTTTTATTCCCAATAGCATGTTACATTATCCCAACACCTAGTCTTTTGTTCCCAATGGCATGTTACTTTATCCAAACACCTAGTCTTTTGTTCCCAATGGCATGTTACTTTATCCAAACACCTAGTCTTTTATTTCCCATGATATGTTACTTCATCCAGACATGTAATCTTCTAGCTTGTAAGAGGTAAGTACAGTACTATACATCTAAACCAAACAAACTGCTCATAATCTAGCTTTATCTGAGGCCTAATTTGTTAGCTTCACTCTTCCAAATAGCACTGATTAGCTATGAATTTGGAAAATAAGTTTGATACAATGGGATTAACAGATCAAAGAGATTAGTCCTCTATACTATCTTTTCTTTACTGAAATTCATGTTTTGATTAAGGAAAGATAAGAAATAAATCCTATTTTCTTTTGATATAATTTTTTTCTGAATTTGACAGTTTGGATGACACAACTGAAACTCACCTGGTTTTCCTTTCTCACTCTAGGATGAAGGAGCTGCCACAAATTGAAATATATTTGTTTCACAACTATTTCATGACTGTTTTCTTTTAGTTTTTGCAAATGCTTACAATTCTGTGGTATGTTCTTTTTACTACTCAAATCTTTTTTATTTTGATTAAAGCAATGGCAGACAGCGAACCAGACAGCAAGTTGCTATATTTATAACAGTAAACTGAAATATCCTTGAGCACTTCTGTAAAACACAGCTGATGTATCAACTGAGGAAAACACATAAAAATCGTAAAGTGCCCAAGAGGAGCAGTTGTTAGATATGTGGTTTAATCAAGAATTGACAATACTAAATAACCTTTTGTCGCTCCATTACTAGAATTCTGTTTCAAAGAGCTTCATCTGTAAATATTCAAACAGTTTAGTTTTGTTTTGTGTAAGTTTTGTTTTGTTGGCAGAATAACAAAAGAAACTGACTGCTTCACTGAACAGTGCCTACAAATGGGGATCACAAGAAGAATGTCCAACAGCAAAGATGGCAACCTGCAAGAGTCAAAATTTACATCTTCTTTGGATTCTCTAAGGTTATTATAATTTCCAATACTAAAAGATACCTTTTCTTTATTAGTTTACTGACTTGAAAACTCTTATGCTTCAACCTAATAAATAAATGCAAGTTACATCATAGACTTGTAAATATATTTACTTGCTTTAATATCTGCATGGAAAATACCAAATTTTTATTCAAAATAAAATATACATATTTTGGCAGTTTTGTACTACTGTCACTGCTGAACAAGTACAACTTTTGCCTTCTAATTTTCACAGTTAACCATCAATTTATGAACTTTTCAGAAAACAAAACAAAATCAGCTTTTCAAATTATGGAAAATTGTATGTATAAGTCACAATGTACTAATATACTTCCACTTTCTGGATCTATAAAATATATTCTATGTTGTTGTTGCAGATTACAATTATAAAAAGGCACATAATGTGGAAACTTTCATTATGACTTTAGCCTTAACTAGCTAAGAAGATGGTGAAGGTTTGTTTCCCTTATATTGTTATTCCCATGCATTGTGTGTATACAGTTAGATCTCAAACTGTAAACTTGGAGCTTTGGTGTGAATTGTCTACTTGAAAAAAAAGTTTAAATAGAATAATAATAATGATAATGAAAGAAAACATATTTATTTAGTAAAGAGAATGACAACTACAAATCATCCAGTAAATTAAAAACATTAATTTATGTTCTATCAACAGTTTAGTAAATGTTCTAATATGTACCCAAAATTAACTTAAACTTCAATCATAGTAAACCATATGTTCAATAACTGTTCTAGAACATACTTGGATAACTTAATCTTTAATCACAGTAAACCACATGTTTGATAACTGTTATAAAATATATCCATGGATAACTTAAATGTCATCATGATAAAATATATTAGTTATTCTAAAATGTACCCAAGGAAATCTTTAACTTTAATCACAGAATCTTGGACACAGTTATATATCATAGTATAATCTAAAATGATGCTCAGAGTATGTCAAGAAATGCAAGTTTATAAACACTGTATTCCAGTACGTGTATGATACAAGAGATGATGTCAGTATATAAACCTTTTATTGGACCTAAAAATATTTGAAAAACTAATTGGTAAAGAATAAATATAAATCTTCCTTTATCTCTACATAGAAACAATGTTTAGAAATATGAAATAACTTCAGAATGTCCTTTCATGTATTACACTGATCTGATCAATTATAAAAAGAACCTTTCAGATTATTGATAGTTTCTATTTCATTTTAATATTAAACAGCTTTATATTTTAGCAGTATATTTCAAACAACCATAAGTCATTATACAAATTAACAACAAATGTTATAATAAATGAAAATATCACATTTTTTAAATTAAAGTCAGCTTAAAATGTATTTTATGACTGCCTTATATGAAGTTAATTTTAATTATAAAAATAACTGCAATTTGGTTAATACATGCAGATACATGTTTGTGCAAAAATAATTTTAGATGTTACAAAACTAAAACAAAAAATCTTGTTAAGTGATGAATTTCACATGAAGCTACACAAGGGCTATCTGTTCTAGCCAACCCTACTTTAGCAGTCAAAAACCAGGAAGGATGCAACTAGTCATCACCACCAACTGCCAACTCTTGAGCTACTCTTTTACCAACAAATAATAGAATTTACTGTAACATTACAATACCCCCATGGCTAAAAGGGCAAGTACACTGGGTGGTTATGGGGGATTCAAAACCAAGACCTGAAGGTCTTGTACAAATAGAAAAATTCTTTAAAACTATTTA
Organism: Carcinoscorpius rotundicauda; assembly: GCA_011833715.1. NCBI lineage: Eukaryota > Metazoa > Arthropoda > Merostomata > Xiphosura > Limulidae > Carcinoscorpius > Carcinoscorpius rotundicauda. The sequence goes on along the minus strand of CM022400.1, from coordinate 61,364,995 downwards.
AATATTTAAAACAAACATACCTCTTCTCTAAAATACAGCTTCTGGTCTGATGGGAGATACTGGGCAAAACCAAGAACATTTGTTGTCCGAGGAACAATTGACACCTTGTATAAAATGCAATTAAAACCTTTTTTTACACTTAAATCTAAATTGTTATCTAAATTTAATTCATTAATAGCTGCAAGCATAATTTTGAATATATGAACATTTTAAAATAAAAATCCAAGTAGGCTGTTTAAATGTTTATACTGTCTTGAACATTATTTGGAAAGAGATCACCTGTTATTCACAATCTTGAAGAAGGATGCAGTGAATGTGGAAACTAAATTATGAAACAAAAGCTAAAAATCAAAAGTCTTCTGTTTAAACCATTAGTTATGTTCTCTTTTGTTACACAGAACCACTAAAATAAAATTATTCAGTGTATATTTACTTATACCAAAATATATTTCTCATAATACACATTTTAGTTCATTGATATGAACTCAATCTGGCTTAACCCAATATACTGCCCTTCGTGATTTTAATATTGTGACTATATCCATTTAAATCAGTGCATCCTCTATTCCTAATAAACACATAAGCTCCCTATGATTCCTTCTTATTCACTTTTTCAAGACTGGCAAGATTATCAGATCTAAATAGCATGGGGTGAAAGGGTAGAATATCGGGACTGGAGGTAAGCATTACTGAAAATATATTTTTGGTACCAGAAGATGTAAACTTCCAAAACACTCGTTTTAAATACAGCTTGAATCCCACATTGACCAGAGGGAGGAGCTAGTGAAGTCAAGATCTACACACAAAACACTTGAGTAGAAATATAGGTGTGCAAAATTGAGATATAGTAAAGCATTCTAGTAATTGTAACAAAATGTGGCATTCCAGTTAATACCAAATTTATTCAAAAACCAGGCACAAAACTGAGGTCTGTTCTATGCAAAAAGTACACTGACAAACCCCACACTAACATTAATTTATAAAATACAACTTGATAACTATCACAACCTCTGTATTGAATAAATATGGTATTAACTGGAATGCCACATTTTGTTACAAGTTTTTGCCAAATGTTGGAAATCAGATTCAAAAAACATAAAAAGTCACATCACACGTTTTCGAACACTGCAAGTCATATAAACGCAACATAACCATATTAGAAAACACCCAAATACTAAATAAAGAAACAAACGTAAAATTAAAGAAGCCTCACTTATACAACAACTCAAGCCCAAATTAAGCTAATACAAAGGAACACCTTTATACCTATATTTAAAATATAATCAAACATCAGAACATATCCTCTACACTCAATTACACAATCCCCTTCAAACATGTGGTCAGCTATTGGTCAGTTACCTCTTTCTTTGTGAACCTGACGATGACCAAAGAAGGTCGAAATGTTGTTCGCTCTTCTATTTGAAATATTTTCTCAACCCAAAAGAGCCGTTTTTGCATATAAAATTCTCAACAAGTGAGTTTTTCGACATCACTGAGGGTCAAAGTCTGAAAAAATATAGTAGACGAGCTAGTCTGCTTGGTCAAACTTCCAGTGTAGCATCTAAGTATAATCAACCACAGCCAACCTCACCCAAAACGGTGGTTAAATGGTCAATGTCAACCCTTCATCAAAATTGAGAAAAATAATGAAGTGGAACAGATAAATGGATCAATATCAGTACAGGACTGACAAGGTGTATGAAAACAGGTAAAGGTACCAGTACCGAAGAGAGACAAATTATGATCTGAGAGTATACATTTTACAGAACAAAACTTCCCATCAATATAAGAACCATTTAAAAGAGGATTATATCCAATAAATTCTGAGATGTAAAAGGAAGATTACAACTGTTCTTTAAGAGCATCATGATGTCTCTCCAGGAGACAGGTAGAGAAAATAAACAGTGATGGTATGACCCAAAGAAATATGGATGGCTACAGCCTCCAAGGATTTTTAAGCAGCACAAACTAAGTTGGTACATGCTGGTCAACCAGCAGTACAACCCTGCTATGAACTCATCCATCACACAGACCTTCATTCCAATATAAAGAAAACTGCTGAAAGGTGACAGAATTAATAAATTTCAGAAATGTTTCCTGTAAGTAGACACCCACAGGATGGTGGGAATCGATTAAGGCCTTAATGTAGACCAAATTAACACAAAAATATTAAAGTGGTCATTTTTATTTAGCTTGTGATCGTGCTATTTTTCTTTAGTGATAGGAAGTCTGTTGACATCCATGGAACCTGCCCTGGATCAATTGGACAAACTTCCATCGACAGAAGCAAAAGAAGATGGGTCCAAACAGTCACTGGAAGTAACAGTAAAAGCAGAAACATAGAATGAGACAAAACTTCTGAGCCTATAGATAAGAAATGTTATTAGTAGTTTTTAAATGTGGTACCTCTTTTACATCCACCCACTTAAAACAAGAACAAAAGTAAAAGGGATGGGAATCTTCTCAACTGACAATCATAGGCATGTGGTCTTTGCTATCATAACAAGGACATGTTGCAGAACCAATACACAAAGCCTTTTAATGACTAAAATGCTGACAAGAATCATCTAAGAAGGCTAGGAATATATGGCATACCTTACAGTTCATACAACTTGCTTTGACAGTGACAGATGGGTGTAAAAATGTAAACATCAAAATAAGAACACTAATTGGCAGCATAATTCCTTCTTTACAATTAGAGATATGTCACACTGCAAAAACTACTTGGCTGGAGAAACCAGCAAGGATCTCCAACTATGGGGTGTTTCATAAATTCCATCAACAATCACACTTTTGGAGAGTTCAAAGTAGCATGGGGAGTAACCTCAATGGGTATATTCCCAATTACTTTCTAATTCAGGAGGAGTTCGCTGTGTTTTGGTGTTAATGTTTCCATCAAAATGTCCTTAGAATGTAAGTTCTTCACTGACTTTAAAAAGTGAGCAAGTCCCTCTTCTGAATAAAAAAGGGAGACGTCTTAATTTTTTCTCAGTCAAATAATAAATGATGAGACAATGAGATACAGAAGCAACAGAGAGTGAAGATGGACAATCAAAGTATTATAAACATGGTCATTTTCCAATTAACTGTTTTTTTATATGTTTCTAGGGATGAGGAAGTCCATAACAAAATAAGAATGATTCAGTGTCCTCTGACTCCACCCACCATGGGGACCTACAATACTAAGCAAGGACACTGCAGCAATGCTAGAGCTTCATGAATACTATACCCAAACACCAACATTAAACTCTACCCAACCACCAGAACCCTCTCCTACTTTTCTCGAGGAACCACACACCACAAAAACATGGATGAATGTTTCGATCACAGAGCAGGTACACTGACAATATGGAATCTATATTGGAAGGTCCCTTCAAAACATACAGAAATCCACCTCGAGGCAGAAAGTACATAGACTGGAGCAAATGAGGTAGAATTCATGTCACTGTTTAGAAAAGCAAAGAAGGAAACTTCTCATTGAGATAAAGCTAAGGCAGAAGAAGTTAAGAATGTTTTGGAATAATTTTTTTGTAATTAAATTGTCAACAGATATGATGAGGTCATATTTTTGTCATATTCCTATTCTTATACATGAAAATAAAATCAAGCTAGCTAAAAGAAAGATTTACATAAGAACCGAAACTAGAATTACATGTATAGTACCATAAGACCAGCTCTTTGTTTGTTTGATAAGTAGTTCTTTATAAGAAAGAATATGACTGAAATAGCACCCAGTCGTATTAAGGTGTTTACATACATCTGTAATAAATCAGAATCCATTAAAAACAAGGTACTTTAGTCACAATAGAGGATGGGTGAGGAACTTTATCAGTTTTACAGCTAGAAAAAGGTAAAGACAAGAGCTAAAGAAAATAAACTTTAATTTTACATGATTCTAAGAACTTCACAACAAACAGAATTAAAAGTTACTGCTAAGCAGCCAAGGAAAAGTAAAATTATTACATTCTATTGATGCTAAGAAAACACACTTAAATGACAATTAAGTTTAGATCATCAGTAGTGAAATATCACCACATATATCACAACAGTAACTCACAACTTAAATATATCTTCAACAACTGTTTTCAACTAACCTTCATTAAGGCATCTGTATATTTTAATAACCAACCAACCAAGGCATGACCACATTCGTGAAATGCAATAATTTTCTTTTCTTCAGTATTAAGAACTTTACTTCGCTTTTCAGTACCTGAAATAGATCTTAAATTTCATGCTATCTATCATTAGTTCTATACAAACAAGGAAAGTGATTTCATGAACTTAGCTTTTAACCTGAATTTGTTTGTTACTTTCATTGACAAAAGAACATCTAATTCCACTGATGAGCTTCATAAATAACACTGGTTTACAAAGAAATTGAGGCAAGCACAAAAATAGCTGTTTTAACCTAATTTTGGGGTGCTGAATTCAGATTTGAAATCCGTTTTTACTCATCACCTCTAGTTTTTTAGATATGCATACTGTACATTTTGTACACATACTGTACATAAAGGCGTATATGCATTCAGGGTTAATTTCTAATATTGTGTGACTTATGTCTTCTTTTTAGTTATTATGCAATAAATGCAAATAAATCAGATGAAGAAATGCCTCCAAGGGAAGATTCTGCTAAGTCAATCTCTTCCGAAGATATTGACTCTTCTTATTCAGGAACAAGTGGCAACGAGCCACACTGGATCACGCAAGAAGACCTAAATGACCTTGCTCGTGATTTGTATCTGTCAAAACAGCAGTCAGAGCTCTTGGCTTCTCGGCTTAAACAGTGGAACCTAGCCCAGGGAGATGTAAGGATCACCAGTTTCAAGAATCGGAACAAAGACCTTGCTTCATTTTTCGACATGGAAAACAAGTTGTGCTACTGCACAAATGTACCTGGCTTGTTCACTTTCCTTGGTTTGCCACATAATCCTTCAGACTGGCGTCTTTTCATAGACTCTTCCAAGCGAAGTCTCAAGGCTGTGCTTCTGCACAATAGGAATAAATATCCCAGCATTCCCACTGCACACTCTGTCCATCTAAAGGAGTCCTATGACAATATGGAGCTTCTTTTAGAAGCTGTTAAGTACAACCAGTACCAGTGGAGTCTGTGTGGGGACCTCAAGGTCATTGGTCTTCTTATGGGTATGCAAGCGGGCTTCACAAAGTACTGTTGCTTTCTCTGTCTCTGGGATAGTCGAGCTGTATCCCAGCATTACAAGCAGAAAGACTGGGGGTCTAGAAGCACTTTCGTTCCTGGCGAACACAGCGTCAAGGAGAATCCTCTGGTTGACATGAAGAAGGTGCTTTTTCCTCCTCTTCACATCAAGCTTGGTTTGATGAAGAATTTCATGAAGGCCATGAACAAAAATGGTGCTCCCTTCCAACACTTGTCTACTTTGTTCCCAGGTCTCAGTGCTGCTAAGCTCTAAGAGGGCATCTTTGTCGGACCTCAAATCCGAGAAGTGCTGAAGGATACTGATTTTGAGGAGCTTCTTACCTTAAAGGAACTGAGAGCATGGGAAGCATTTAAGTCAGTCTGTAGTGGCTTCCTTGGTAACACACGTGTACCAAATTACCAAGCCTGTATTGAGAAGTTGCTAAAGACTTATGAGGATATTGGATGCCGAATGTCACTCAAAATTCATTTTCTCCATTCCCACCTCAACTTCTTCCCTCCAAACCTTGGAGCAGTGAGTGATGAGCACGGAGAAAGATTCCACCAAGACATTACGAAGATGGAGAGCAACTACCAAGGCAAGTGGAACCCCAGCATGATGGGAGACTTCTGCTGGATGCTCTTGCGTGACATCCCGGAGGCAAAATACACCAGATCATCTAAGAAAACACACTTCTAACTGTCTGCGATACTATGAATTGTGTACATTGTGTCATCCAAGTATATTTATTCTGTCAGTGTTCTTTATCTATCCTATTTTATCTGTAATAAGCTGCTGCAACTGTTGAAATAAGCACGTATATACTCTGTATATACTAAAATGAGACTATGTAAAAGCCAGAAAACTAGAGGTGATAGAGCAAAACTGTTTATAAATTTGAATTCAGGCAACCCAAATTAGTAAAAAACACCTATTCACATTCTTGCCTCAGACAAAAAATATTTTTTTGTAAACCAGTGTAATTTAAAATTATATACACATACATGACAAGCATCACATATTGATTAACTCTCTCAACATGGCCTTGATGAACTTGTCCAAACATGTGACCTCTTTATGATTGTTCATTCTTCATAGATTTACTATTTCTAACTTTCAATACAGTATGTATGCATATATTTTACAAAATCTGGCCATTTTTAAGGTAGTATTACAAGCCTTTCATATACAAAAAAAATCATATTTTTAGTGAAATATTTATATAAAAATTTATATCTGAACCTCTGTATAAGTGTATGTATTTCTAAAAGCTACAAGAGAATCTCTTTATAATGGGGTGTATGTATTATCTAATAACTACACCAAAATCTGAGTATAATGGAATGTATGAATATCTAAAAATTATACCAGTATATCTGTATAAATGTGTACATATATGTAAAATATACAACTGAAACTCTGTTTCAGATTTGTCAACAAGCATAGAGTATTTGTTTTGAATAAGTCTCTCTGCAAATTGATTTTCATGTTAAGAATAAAAATGCTTTCTTCATCTTTCTCATATTTCCTTTGTATAATCCCTAAAACCTTCTAAATACATTTCAAATATACTGCTTCAGTAAAACTTTGCATTTTAGCTGTTACTTTCTCCACACTATCTGAAAACAGAATCAGTCAATTTCACTCACCTCATAACCATCAAAAGAAAAAACAATGGAAGACAATTTAAATTATCCCTTTTTTTCTTCCTAGAATGACTTCAGATTGTAATATGAAACTACAGTCATTTATTAAAAGTAGCCTTAAGCTTCTAACAGCATACATTTCTTTATATTTAATTATTGTTTCATGCCCTTTTGATTGCCCTATGAACAATCTTTAACTACTATAAGTTGACAAATCACTTGGGGCACTTGAAGTTCACATTACACTATCGAATTACATTACTGATGAGCTACTAAAAGCTGCTTCCATGCATGCCTTGTTAAACATTTTTATTATGGTACTATTAATTATTTTACTTAATTTGATTTAGCTAACCTAAAAAGCTCCATATTATTACATTTTAGTTACAGTAATAGTAACAGATAAAGAATAAATATAAAAAAACCAGAAATAAAGTACTTACCAAAAATTCTTTTTTTTTATTGTCAAATGTTGGTGAAACCTAAGCCTGTTTTCTTATACTAATTATAGTAATGCACAAACTAATTTTCATTTAACTAAATAACACACCAAAGAACACAGACTAATAGAATGCAAAAGCACACATTTTCTTCTAACAATTACAATTTTTCCAGCTTTCTAACTGTGCAGCAAGAATCATTACAAATTCACTCAAACTAGCTGTTGGGATTCCCACGGGAACCAAAGTTGTATTAATCTGAAATTGATGCTCATCACAAAGTAGTACATCACTTAATATATGAAAAGCATGACTATTAGTTATAGGTAATATGTAATTAAACGTAAGAGAAAACTATCAACAAATATCAAAACAGATGATGTGCCAGTATGGGTCTGAATTTCTATTTGATAATTCTGTAATCCAACAAATTTGAAGGCTATACCAAAATATGGTTTGTCTGAGTAATAAAGATCTAATAGCGAGTAATTTACATTTAATTTAATCATACTTTTCCAAGGGGTGATGAATAAAATAGAGGAAACAAGATGCCGAGAGAAAATATTTCACACTAGGAAAAATTCAGAATTTTTTTTATAATACTGCCTTGTAGAATTAAGAACTAAAAACATGTATACTGTTAATATTAGAATTATTTAAGATTTTTATGCTATACTAATTGTTATGATATAAACAAAAACAAAGGTCAATAAAATTTTGAATTTAAGGTACTAAAACCATGTACAGAAAAGGATACCTGTGACAAGACAGTTAATAATAAGTATGTTCAGAAAAGAGAAAATATAGTTTTGTCAATTTGTTCCTATAAAGGTATTTTTGCTTTCATAACTGATGAATTTTACATTTGTACATAGTTGTATAAAGCATCTTGTGATACATCTACAATACTGTCATCTTTTAGCACAAAGCACTACTGATATCATCACAAAGTGATGTTGTTAAACCATTATGGCCATGACTACACATAAACCTGGATGTTCAAAATGAAGTCATACATCCTTCTACAGATCAGTCACAAAATATCACAATTACCAGCTGTGACTCACTAGACACAAATCAGTTACAAAATATCACAACAACTATCAGCTTTGACACACTAGACACAGATCAGTTACAAAATATCGCAACAATTATCAGTTTTAATACATGTTAATTAGTTCCAGATCAACCATAAAGAAATCACAATAATTACTAGCTTGATACATTATGATACTAGTCAAGAATCACTTAGAAAGTAAACAAATAATTACTAGTACTGTGACATTGGTGATGGATCACTTAGAAAGAAATAACACCAGTCAGTACTCTTAACAAGCAACTAGTCCTAGATCAGTTATGAAAAAAATCATAACAATTAGCGTAATAAGTGTTAATTCATGACTGTTTCAACCATGTATATTTTTTCATCATTACTTAATAAAATGGTACAATATTTTACCAATGTTTGCAAAACCAAAAGATTAATTACCTTCAAATACACTTTTTTTTGGTACTAATTCAAAGCTAAATCCAATGTTATTTTGGCAATATTAAAGGCATTATGTATAATCATTCTTTTCAGAAAATGCTAAGATTACATATTTATTTTGAACAATTCTAATATTTCTTTAAGTTCATACACATCTAAGATTATCTCCCACACTTCTTCTTAAAAATTCTATAATTAACACTAACTGTTATTTTCTTAAAATTACCACCAATTACTCTTACCTCCAACTACTCTTTCAACAGCATATTCCAGGTTTTCTGCACTTACAAGCTTCTGCTTATTACGAGCTGCATGAAGTGCTGCCTCATTACACACATTGGCAATATCAGCACCTGGACGAGTTCACAAACAGTAAGTATTATTTATGTTGTTGTACATTATACATTTTTCAACGTCCCTACTTAGGACACGTGCACCATATACATCTTCTAAACCAATGCTTCAGAATTACGCCAGTAAAAGCTAAAAATAAGCTAGTAATAAAAAGAAGAACAGTTTGTTTTTTTCAATCATGGAAGATTTAATATTCCAATTACAGTATATATCTGACTTGGTTTTGCCTGTCAGATACATGCCAGATGACCAGCACTAAAACATTTAGTTAAAGCCTCTCGTAGATTTTCAAGATACCAAACCAAACTAACATGGTAGGGGTTTAGTTTAGAGAGAGAGAAATCAGAAGAGTTTTCTCTCCAACTGGGGTGTTCAGGAACGTTGTGGTTCCTCTTCGTCCCCTTTCGTGAATTGTTATTAGGAATAGTTTTTTTTCCCTTTTTTATTTTTTTTTTATTAATTCTTTTTTGGGTGGAGGATGTCACTCTAAATGTTGTCTTGGGTGGAGGCAAAGGCAGCACCGGAAAGAATGGCCGGGTCCCGTCCTGAAAGAAAGAAGCCAAGTAAATATGAACATGGATACAATTTAATTCAATTCAAACAACCCAAGTCAGGGTCTGGCAATAAAGTTGCCTGGGCTGGGATCTAGAAATCCAATGCCTAAGTTTTTGCTGTGGGGGGAAACGGGAGTGCCCTGAGAAAACCCACTTTCACAGGACAGGTGCCGAAAGTTTTGCCTGTCGTGTGCCCGATATCTGAAAGAAAGAAAGGAAAAGAAGAAAAAAAAATTACTGACCTAGATTTATTTCTTTGAAATTCTTTGTTGTAAATTTGAAATTCTTGAAATATGTTGGAAGGTGAAATGTATTTTGTTGGTGCACTAGTTAATTTGTGTAGTGATGCCGTTAGTTTGTTTCTATTTTCTGCTTTTAGATAATATTTGAGTGATATTTCCGTTATTCTATCTCTTAGTGTTGGTAAATTACTAATTTGATGTATATAATTTGTTGGCGTGAATGACGGTAGACTAAATGCAAATTTTAATATTCTGTTCTGTTGAACTTGGATTTTCTGGAGTGTGTTGTTTGACATATTGTATGTTACTTGACATCCATACTCTATTAGCGGACGGATATAAGCCTTGTATATTTGTATAATGGTGTTTGGCGAGCATTTTGATTGTTTACTGGTTAGAGTCATTAGATGTGAAATCCTTTTTCTAATTGATAAGTGTGTATTGTTTATATGCTTTTTCCATGTTAGTTTTGTGTCGAAAGTGATGCCAAGGAATGTGATGTTTTTGCTCATATTAATGGTTGTATTTCCGAGTGATAGTTTTATTTTTCCTAGATTTTTTCTTTGCTATTTTAATTTCCTGTAGAAGGTGATTGTTTGTGTTTTGGTTGGATTTAACACAACTCTCCACTTGTTGCTCCATGTTGAGACATTGTTTAGTGATTCTTGTACTCGAGACATGGCCATCACTGGGTTTCTGGAGGTGCTCCAGATAGCGATGTCATCTGCATATTGTGAATTGTGCGTGTATGTTAGATTGAAACAGTGTGGCCCGTATGGGGGTCGAACCCACGACCTTCGTGTTATTAGCATGACGCTCTAACTAACAATTTTCAAGATTAATGTGTGACAAGCTTTTGTAACAAACATCTGTATACTGAAGATTACTCCAAAGCATGATCACTCATCTTTTATCAAACACAATTTTACTGTAGCAATACACGTTATACAACATATATACATAATCATGCAGTTTTTAAAATGGTACTTTTTGTGAATGCAATATATGCAACACCTACTGCAGGTTTATTTATTTACAACAGTCTAATTTCTAAAAAGCTTTAGATGCATGTATTATGTGAACCTGTACCTGATCAATTAGCCAACTCTGAAATACTGGGATTGTCATTTCAATCCCTAACTAGTGTGCTTATTATACTGAAGTCACCCTTGTGATTTTATTATAAGTTGTATTTGTACAAATCATTGAAACATAACTTGAATACTCCACCATAGCTTTCTGCTCAGAAAGGTATTGTTTATAAATGCATGTAGTTTCTCACTGTGTTCATTCACAATTTAAATTGTATTTCATTTACAAATTTTACATTTAATACCATTACATTTTTCTACAGACATCAATCTACCAATTTAGAAGAGCTTTAAAACTAACAGTTTATAGCATAGACAGGAACTGCTAATAAATGTGTACAGTCTCTCATCGTCTTCACTCAGATTATATTAGTTTTAAAACTACTTTTGGTCACTATACAGTTTACTTATTACACTTGCATAACTTCTAGAACTTTTGAAACACATAGTTACACTCTTTTTTTTTTTGAGTAGTTTTTTTTCTGGTAGTTACTCTCCTATACTGCAAACTGTTGCTAAGTTGGTAATACAAGGTAAAATAAATAACTGATTACCCAACATCAAAAACACAATACCATGTGGAATGACATTCTATTAAAGGAGCACACTGTCACCTCTACTTGTGTATAAAAGAGTTAAAATATAATATATATACTTGTATATTATCTCTTTCTTGCCATTTACAGAGGTAAGTTAGTTTTACCATAAAATGGTTATAACTCAAATAAATGAATACACCTTTACAAAGGTGCAGCAATTTTATTATAGAACCAAGCATGCTGCAATACAAATAACAAGAGTTAATATGCACTCACCACTAAATCCAGGTGTTAGCTGGCTTAAACGTACAGAATATGTCGAAGGGGCAAGCTCAAGATTAATACTTTTAAGATGTTGCTCAAAAATTTCCTTTCGTTCTTGTAATGTAGGCAAATCAATTAGAATGTGGCGGTCAAATCGTCCTGGTCGTAACAAGGCCTTTAAAAATTTTAAAACAACAAAGACATAGTTCATTCAAATAATAAGAAAGTGAACTTCATGAAAAAAATTATTAAGTTCAAAATGTTTATAATTTACTAAACCATATGTACCAACTTTTACCCACTTTTATAAAAGTTTTGAAATCTAAATAAACATATTAACTATTCAAAAAACAAAAATGATGCATCTTCCATCAAACAATAAAATTCATAAAAGTAAACTAACAATTCATTCAAAAATAAAATGTAAACCTTTACCTGCAGCATTAACTGTGTTGTGGTTCAAATGTAAATAAGTAGCTAAACCTTTATTGAATGTTACTGAATAGTAACTAATTCAATGAAAATAGTACTAGCAAACTGTTAAAAATTTAAACTTACACCTCACTTATTGTTCAACACACAAGGTATATTACTATAATAACATCCTTTCACTATAATCATACAACAAATGAGTTAAAGATTTGTTGCCTAACAATTATAAATTTGGTCAACTTATTTCCTGAGCACAGTGTGCTCTCAATGTTTCACCTTTTAAGTGATATGTTAGATTTTACTTACTTTGCCATATTATGTTTATTCTGTTTTAGGCTTAAACCTCTTCTCTCAAGTTTTGGTTTTAACACAACAAATGAGCAAGACATTTTATGAAACTTGTGACATAAAAAGCCCACCACTGAAAACACTAGTAACATACTTAAAATATTTTATTGTTTTCCTTTTTTCAAAAACTTCTAAAAATGTAATATACTGTCATACAAAATAGTTTCTACATGACTAAAACATGTTGTTAAATCATGATTTATTGCAGGTTTATCCACATATTTCTTATTTTTTTAAATAAATTCTGTTACAGATTCCAAATCAAAATTAGCAATTCAGATGCATCTTTTGTTCGTCTCAAGTCACTGCCCTGAAGGTATTTTGTTTAATTTCAGAATTTAATAGCTGCGCTGGACTACAACAGCCACAAGTCTAATCCATTACAAATTTCAAGTCAGGGATCTGTTGCACACTCAAAACATCAAGATATTTAGTTGATCATCACAAACCTCCTTCCAAATAAATACACTCTAATTCTTATACCACTTCCCAAAGTTTTAAAAGATAATAAATAATACAACTAATAATCTACAGTCTGTGGAAGTCACACTAGCAGAAGCAATCAGTTATAAACAAATCTGTAAACACACATTCTAGAAACCTTTGAAAGTTTTGTTTCCTTGATACAAACTGTGATGAAAACTGCTAAACATGTAGCTAGTATTAAATAACATGAAAATCCATCAAAAATACAAACAAAAATATCCCAATCTTTCCTAAATTATGCTGATACTTTTATCAAAATAACAATATATTAGGTGAAAATGTCACACTTCCAATTTTATTTTAATAGTCCAAATCATTCCAAGCTTTCAATTTCTTCATAATTGATACTTTAACTTATGGTACTTACAATAAACTTCATCACTTACCTTATCTAATACATTTGCTCGGTTAGTAGAAGCTAACATTATCACTCCATCTTTTGTTGCCATGCCTATCAAACATACATCACAAATTAACCTTAACAAGTTAACTCTATTATAACAGTAAAATAAATATAACACTTTTATGAGAAAACAACATGGATATACATTTAACAACAGTTCATATTGTTTAAAGTTCCCTAAATAATATATTTGAAAAAGTTTTATTCAATCCTTAGCTTTTTTTTTCATAAAAACAAAGTGTCAAGAAACACATGAAAAGGATGTGGGTTTTTCTACAAAACTTTTATTAACAACAGACACAAAATTATTATTTGAAAACCATTTTTGTAAAGAGTTGTCATTATTATAATTTGATTCTTCACCACAGGCAGAGTATAGATAGCTCCATGTGTTGCTTTACACTAAAAGTAACACCTCTGAAATAATGTCTATTAAAAGCAAGTTCTAGTTGGAGGAGAAGAGAAACAGTCTAGTTAATAGGCTGGAAACTTCTGGAGGTAGAAAGGGACAAAACAAACAGGAGTTATATGATTAGACAATAATGTGTACGATAATTAGTTACACTGATGTCAAACAGAAAATCTGTAAGTTACCTTTACAGTGTAGTTCAAAAATGGTAAGCAAAGAATAAATTAAACATGGACAGTGAAAGAAAACAAGTGGACAAATAACTGTTCATTCACACTGATGTCTGTACATGTTAACAAGTTGTTGATTGACTCTTGACCTTTGTGACCATTTCTGGTTCCTGGGATCAAAAGCAAGAAAACCAACGAGATATAAATGGTCAAAATCAAGAGAAACAAGACAGAATTACAGTAATGATTCTCTTTTATATAAAGGACTTAGTGGAGTAGCACACAGGTTCGTGGGTTATACACTTCAACCAATGGTTTACATACAGTTCTAAGCTATTACAAGCCAGCGATACACGTTTTTATAATACTATTTAAATAGGCTACTTTCTTTGAAGCCCATAAAGAAATATGTACATGCTGGCTAAAAACTTACCTCTTTCAGCATGGACCGACCTTGAAACCATTTTGTGTTTGTTACAGTTTTCACGCTATTACTTTTAAATTAGTAAGTGTATATTCATAAAATTTAAAGTTTATCAGTGAACATTATAAGGTTTTTATGCACAAAATATCAGACATTTTCAAGTCTTATCATTCGTTAATCAATATATTTCTCATGGCTGTTTTTTAATTTTTGCATGTTACCAACTTGATATACAAAACAATTTTCATTTTGTGATTAAAAATACTTTTATGTATCAGAAAATTTTAAAATTGCACATGTGAAATCCCAATTATGTCCAGACAGTTTTTTTCAACTGTTTCTTAACAAAAAATCCTTATATTTTATGACATTTTCACTAACAAATCTCAATATGGGTTCAGTTGACTTGACCAATCTAGTAACCACAATATAAAACAAGGAAATTAATACAAATTACCTTTTTCATTGTAGAATGACTACAGATTATAAAATGAAAACATAAATGTTAAGACTAAATAGCTTGAATCTCATAACATTATACATCTATATAGATTTACTCTTTTTATTATACTGACCTTTCAGCTGTGTTACAATGATGAGACACACATGTACTCATGTTACCATACCCAATAACATAAAACTGACCTTTGATTCTTTACAAAGTAACCTGTCTTGACTGTGTTTTAGTGCAGTAGTATTTGATAAAATACAATCACATTTCAATTATTATAAATTGTACATGTATTTAGATTATCATTATTTAGAAACAAGTTCTTAAACTAAGCCTTAAGAAATTTTGCACTAGAGGATGTGGAACGAAATAAAGTTTTTTTTAGGTTTTACATGTGCAAAAATAACTAAAAAATCATAAATTACTTTATTGATATCATATAACTCTATTATAATTTATCAAGTTTAATAACTACGTTGTATTTGTATCTAAAATAAATAAACCAAAACCACAAAGATACTTACAAGGATGAAAGTTTGTCTTGAATGAAAGACAGGATGCCATTATATTTGAAAATGACTAAGGAAATCAGTAAAGAGACATTCTGAATTTCCAACTGGTTATTCACAAGTCATATACAGAAGTAGTTGTATATAAGGGGCTGTTTCCAAAAATGGAAAAATGTGAGTATGGGGCCACTGCACTGATTCATTAAATATTTGATATCAAACTTAAGGAGAAAAATTCATAAAATAGTAATTCAATAAAATTTTGAACAACAAATGAGATGTGACCTTTGACAATGACCATCAGAAAAGTGTTATGAACAAAGGTTAAGGCCAGTATAAGGAAGATGAATAATGTCATAAGGTGTAAAAGGAAGTCTAATGATTTCGTAAACTAAACCCTCATTATGCAAGGTGTGAATGCTTGAATCCAAAATCTGTAACTTTGAATCAAGTACTCTCAACTGTATATGGTTCTTGAAATGTTTTCTTGATTTTGAAAATCACTGTAATAACATCTTAAGACTTGGTTCTTTATAATATGAACATAGTATATGTTATCTTTAAGTGATTAAGTGAATATTCCCTGCAAAAGCTTTCACAGATACAGTAGTATATACTAGAAGTCACACACTATCATTTCATGAATTTACTTTTTAAATTTAATCCATGAAACTTGCTTACCATCCATTTCTACCAACAGCTGATTCAGTGTTTGTTCTTCTTCACCTGTTGCACCCTCCAAGTTCCTTTTTAGTGTAAAAAAAGTTAAGAGAAAATCACCAATCAGTACTATACACAAGAAAATTCTCCACATATGCTCATTTGACACATGTTTGAGAAGAAACATGTAATGTTTGCTAAATGTTGTATACAATCACTGTACCTAGAAATAACATCAACAAACTGTATATTGAACATACCTCAGGAAAATACACATTTACAAACTACTTTCAAATTTATAAATCTTTCTCATTAGTTACAATGTTATAAAAGAAGCAGAATACTCTGTTTATAATATGATTTTCTATCACATGCATTAGCAACAGATTCATTCTGTAAGGATATCACCTTTAGACCAAATACATGTTTATATAAACAACAATTTTTCCTTCATGCTTCATCTTTATATAGTATATAACTGTTAAACAGATAAAATTATGTCTAATACAAACTACAGAATCAAAAACTTAATATTTCTTAGTTCTCTGACTATAGGTAACCACCAAAGAAACCATGATAACAGTTGTACTATAACTTTTGATAATGTATGCATATCTTAACAAAATAAAAAGTTTTGTTCATGAAGTATTATATGTTTTAATCAAAGATTTTCTAGCAAATTGTTTCTTTAGGAATATTGACTGTACAGACTGAAACAATTTTAAGATTAAAAATACTTTCCCTCACATAAAATTTCCCAAATTTGAATAATCTCTTTTACCTCTTAATATCAATTTGACTAACCTCACAACTACAATAAAAAAAAAAAGAGAACAAATTAGATTATCCTTTTTTTGTTCTAGAATGACTGCAAATAGTGAAAGGAAACAACAAATGTTCATTCAGAACAGCTAAATTTTGTAACGATAAACATGCTTTATTGACCTCTGAACCATCTCTGAACAACAGTGCCATACAAGTTGTATATCAGGTAGCAAGTGAGAAGCTCATGTTACTGTATCAAATAGCATATATTGTCCTTTACACGGTACATCAGTCTTAGTACCAATATTTTGTCAAATACAATCAAATTTCAATTACCGTAAATTGCATGCATTTATATTATTACTATTTACAAATAAATTATTAAATTTCAGTTATTTTTCTTAAAACATAGAAAAATAAAAATGAAGCAGAGCCACTGCAGTGAATTCACTAAACATAATGATATCTCAATAAATAGAAAAGAAAGGAAGCAATGTGAGTTTTTAATTCTCAAGAAACAACAGTTGTACCAAGGGGCTCATAAGAGGAAGTGGCACACCAGTGATACACAAAAATCAATATTTAGCTTTTTTAATATTTACTTTTAAATAACAAAATTAAATGTATAATGACAACATTTTATTACAATTTGATGTCAGATTTATTGAAATATGTTCATAAAATAGTTTAATAATATTTTGAATACATGCCCTCTGATATGTAAACCTTTGTGTCTTATCTGCAATTTGTTTTTCAGTCATTACAAAGCCAGTAACTTGAAATGCCACTATGAAACAAATTACAAAAAACTTTTTGTCTGATTATCCATTGGAACCAGAATTATGAAAAACAGGTTAACTGTGTTAAAATCATCACTAAATAGCCAGCATACACTATTGACAGCATTCAGTAAGGAAGTTGATACAACAACTGAAGCTAGTTTTCTTATGTCTTCGAGTATTGCTTGTGCTAAATACCCATATTCTGATGGTAAATTTGTTAAGAATATAACTGAAGTTGTTGCAGTGCTAGATCAAAATAACACAAATCTTCAACAACTAATAGCACAAACACCAGCTTCACACCACACTACAGAGAGACTTGTGTCCCAGATCACTGCTGATGTTGCAGGCAAAATAAAAATGCTTTAAAGAATTCCCTTGCATTCAGCTTAGCCCTTGATGAATCTATAGACATTCAAGACAACCCATAACTGTCAGTATTTGTTCGTTATGTTTCCCCTGATGTAACTGTGTGAGAATAAATGTTGGACTTAGTGGCACTAAAAGAAACAACTTATGATGTTGACATTAAAAATGCACTTGAAAGAACCTTAAAAATGCTGATATTCCACTGGATAAACTTGCCAGAAAAAATTAAAAATCTGAATTTTCCAGAAACACCTAAACACAACATCTTAAATGACTTTTTCAAAGAATTTTCTCATAAAACAGAAAGCTAAAAACAATCTTACAAAAAGAGATATTAATTCCATTAAAAACCTAAAACAAGAAAAAACCATAAAAATTTTAAAAGCAGAAAAAGAAAATGCTAGTCATAAAGAACACAAATGAATACATCCAAAAAATGAAAAACATCCTATCAGACACAAACAAATTTAAACCAATATACATAAATCCAACAGAGACACATGAAACACAACTAAACAAAATACTACTAAAAATGAAAAAGCCAACACAATTTCAAAAACACTTTATTCCTACCTATGCAAGACCAACTCACGCACACCACAAATATACAGCATCCCCAGACCTCATAAACCAGATTGTGCATTACAACCAATAATGTCCACATATGAATCATTTAATTACAATCTTGGTAAATACATAGCATGGGCATTCTCCACATATGCAACATCAGCCAGCTCATTCATCAAAGACTATTTTAATTTCAAGTCTAATCTTAATCAACTTAATCATAAAGCCTTAATGACCAGTTTAGATGTTATATCCCTCTTTACAGAAGTCCCAACTGCTGAAGCCTGCAAGATAGCCTTAGAACTCTATATCTGAGACCCTAACCAAACTATAGACATTCCCAGTAACCAGTTAGCAACCCTCATAGAATTCACCACAATAAAGACAAACTTCATGTTCAACAACCAAAAATATATACAAACAAATGGCCTAAGCATGGGCAACCCAGTATCACCAGTTCTAGTCAATATTTTTATGATGAAAGTTGAAACACAAGCAATTAACACAGCATTACATCCACCACTATACTGGTACAGATATGTAGATGACACGGTTGTGGGATTCGAATCTACAGAACACACACTTCATTTTTTCAATCACATTAACTCTATACATCCCAACATTAACTTCACATGTGAACAGGAAGAAAGCAATCAAATATCATTTCCAACCTCAAAATTACAAGAACTGATACCAAATTTAGAGCAGGAATCTACCGAAAAATCATTCATACTGGACTATACATTCCTTGGGACTTCATCAACATCAACAAGTTTCCTCCACAAACCGTAGAAAACATTATACGCACACATCTAGACAGAAATCAACCAACAAAAGTAAATATATCCCACGAATTAAAAAATCACGAAACCATATGCTGCTACATACCATATATTCCCGACTTCAGCAGATAAATAACCAACATTTGACAAAAACTAGTAACAAATTATGACATTCCAGTTAATAACAAATTTATTCAAAAACCAGGCATAAAACTGAGATCTATACTATGTAAAAAATACACTAACAAACATCACACCAACATTATTTATAAAATACAATGTGATAACTGCCACGACTTCTATATTGGAGAAACAAGTAAAAAAATGGAAACCAGATTCAAAGAACATAAAAAGTCACCTTCACAAGTTTTCGAAAACTGCAAATCAAATAAACACAACATAATCATTGAAAACACTCAAATACTAAATAAAGAAACAAACATAAACAAATGCAAAATTAAAGAAGCCTTACTTATACAACGACCCAAGCCCAAAATAATCCAATACATAGGAACACCTTTATACCTACATTAGTAAATATGATAAAAAATGTAAGCACGGATTCCACATTCTTACACTTAGTTACACAACCCACTTCAAACATGTGGTCAGCTATCAGTCAGTTACCTCTTTCTTTCTTTGTGAACCTGATGATGACCAAAGAAGGTTGAAACATTGTTTACTCTTGTACATAAAAAACTTTTCTCAACCTGAATCAGTTGTTTTTACATATATATTTTTCTTTACAAGTGGGTTTTCTCCCTGTTCATTGCATCACTCACCATGAACACCTAGCAGCCAGATACTTCAAGTATGAAGAAGTTATGAAATTGACAATTTCATACGTTTAAATGGGAAAACCCACCAACACTTCAAAAAGTTTATTGAAGAACTGGAGCTTGAAGATAAACCAAGTGATGTCTCTTTCTTCTATGTTGTGAGGTGACTGTCAGTCAGCAATGTCTTAAATAGGTTTGTGGATCTGTTAAAGCCTATTATTACGTTTTTTTAAAGAGATTCTATCCTCAATTGGGAAATGATGAATGGATGCAAGAGTTAATGTTCCTTGCTGATATAATGAATCATCTACAAATTCTCAATTTGGCACTCCAGGGGAAGGATGAGATTGTTTCCTATCTTACTCAGACAATTTTCAGCTCTCAAAATAAATTAAGACTTTTTCAAAGAAACATACTGTCAAGAAACTTCAGTTACTTTCCCAATCTCAAAATAAAAGATCACTAACTGGAAGAATACAAAAATAAATTTAAAAAACTGCTTGATAATTTCCTAAACAGGTTTGAAGACTTGCAGAAGATGAAGCCCTGCTTCTCCTTTCTTGTAAATCCATTCATGGTTAATATGATCATTGATGGTTGTCCAAAGATGATCCATAAATCTCATTCTGCAACTGAGTTCTGGAAGCAAGTTCCAGAAATAAAATATCTTGAACAGAAGAAAGCCAGTGTGACTTACCTCAATTTTCAGCACAACATACTGCTGTGAATCACCGTACTCTGTAATGAAGTTTGTCAAGTCAAAGGATCATGCAATCTTTAGAAATCAACACCTGAGAGCTAATTAATACAGCCTTAACAGTATATCAGCCAGAATTTTGATGACTTACAACCAAGATGGAAACTCACAAGACCTCTACCATTGTATCAATATCTGTTTGTGTCATAAAAATATTGTAATGACTAAAATTTTGTAAGGTGGCATCTGATGAAAATATCTCTAATTTTATTGTTTTACATATTTTCCTCCATTTTTTGAACAGAAATAAACTAAGACAATAAATACCATTAAAAATATCTGTTTTTACCCCTTTTATTCTTATTTTTGGCAGTCTCATTTAATGTTAATGAAATACAAATTTGCATATTTTTCTTAGATGTTTCCATAGTTCATTACCATATTAAATATACTCAATATAGTTAAAACAATAATAAGCTAGGATTTTGAAACATTTGGTATATATATGTGTAGTTTGTTATTATTGAAACTAATACAAATTAGCAGTTTAAAAATAACATACATGAATAAATATTATTACTTATATGTATATCTTAATATTTATATTAAATTTATGTAAAAAAAAATGTGCATATAACAATAAAACATTGTGTGTAATATTTGTTCATGTTCTAAAATGTCTGAAGTTTATCATATGTAGCTCTTACATTAAGTAAATTTGGCTATCCCTGCTATAAACTATGGCTAAGATAGACAAACATTTTGATATAAATTTTATGTTTGTTTGCTTTCCATCAAATCACAGACCTTTTTAAACAAAAAGTTAGTCTTAATCAAATTATACATTTCAGGCAGCTCTTATGTATAGTAACACTTTCTATAAATAATGTTGTTTAAATTTTCTCAAATTTCTACTTTTAAAAATGACTGAAAAAAATACTGCTGTCATTCTGCAAACCATATTTCAGACATTTGCAACAAAGATATATGTTTCAATTTTTCTCATGTAATTTGTACATTTATTCTTTTATGCTGAACTATCTAAATGAGAAAAGAAAAAAAAAAGACAATTCAGTTCAACTGTTCAACTTGCTTTTTATCTAACTGCCTTGAATTCCATACAAAATTGTTTGAATAAAATGACAGTACATTCCCCCCCTCTCACTCTGATACCACTTTAATACATTAGGCACATGAATCTATGCAAAGGTAAATTTATAATGTATATAAACATTGGAAATATGCACAGTATGTTACTAAGTAGCATATTTTGATTATCACATAGAGGCATGCTATAAAACATTTCTTCATACAGATACAATTATTTCAAATAACAAAATACTTGCCCTGCACCTCGACGTCGACCAATAGCATCTAGTTCATCTATATAAACAATACAAGGAGCTCGCTTACGAGCTTCTCTGAACAAATCCCTCACCCGAGCTGCACCTAACCCTGAAACAGAAAAATAAACAAATGTGAAAAATGTTTTTTCTCACTTACAAACCTTTGGTGGAAATCATTTTTTAGTTTTTAACCAATAATCACATTTAGAAAAAAATAAAAATAGGAGAACATAACTGGATAATAAATGAAATACAAATTAGTAATAAACACTGAATACAACAAAATTTAAGTGAAATCTTCAAGAACAAAAATTGTTTAAAAAGCTGTAAGACACACAAAAGTCCCACTTGGGCTATGGATAAGATTAGTATTTATTTTTGTAAATACAAAAAAAAATTATGAAGAGTCCTGTCTTTTCAAATATGAATAAAATGAACAAAAATGTATATAGAGCTACAAAAGTTTAAATTTTCAGTATTATAATCAATTTCTAGTCAGGAAGACTTAACTCAGAAACATTAAAAATGTTTCCTTCTTGACCTTGAGTTACCTTCATGATGTAAAGAACCATACTGACTCAATGTTCTAAATTTCCTTCATACAAGTAACAGTAGGTGTCAAAAATAAGTTACATATGCTCTTCCCCCATATTCCTTAATTTCTGTTGTGATGCAAAACCATGTTTCAAAATAGTGGGATGGTGGGTGTGAATTTATTTCAGAGTACATATTTTAATCATAAAAAAATGCAAAATTCAAATCAAGTAGACTTACTTATAATGAGAGTATTCATACTTGGGAATCTCAGAAAGCTAATATAAGACAGTAAAAAAAAAAAAAAAAGATCACAGATTACAATTCATAGCAAAGACGTGAGTGAGAAAACAGAGTTAAAACAGAATATTCACTCAAAGAACTGCATTCAACAGGAGGATGAATGAGCACTGTTATATAAAAATTAGCCAATTACTTGTGACACCAGTGCATTAGATCTGCATATGACATATTTATGATATTGTATCTGCATCCTGAGAATGGAGAAAAAGAAAGTTCTCCATGATGAGAAAATTCTGACCCCTATTGCAAACCTACATGCACACAGGATAAAATATTTGAGAAGTTAGGGGTTGCACATTGAGTAATAAAAATATTTTTCTGGTGTTATACGAGCAAGAGTTTCTCCTGGGATTTTTAACCTTTTCAGCCACATCTTAAAGACCTGTGGGTCACAAAACTGGCTGAATCAGCAAATGCTCAAGAGAATTAGAACTGCCCCCAAGAAGAGGCTCAACAAATCTAGGGCATTGTAATGAAAACATGAAATGAACTGGAAAAAAGAAATGAAAACACATATGCTTCCATCCTGGTTGAACCTATGAATTATCTATTGAGAACAAGTGTCCCAACTTGGATTTCTGTGATACTACACATGGATGCGTATGACACACTGGAAAGGAACTTAATGAGGTATCATTAACCATCAGATGGCATACTCTGTCGACTTCTAAAGAACCCTTTCATAAAAAACCAGTGTAAGGGGTAGTATTATACCTTGGATAAATGCAGAGGCTTAAATAACATGCCAAGAGTACCAACTGGAGAAAACCACATAAATGCAGAATCACCTAGGAGAAAAATACTACAAATTGTTCACATTTGTTAAAAACAAGAAGGGATTAAATAATAACTTGTGAAAGTCCCAGCTGTAGTGAACTGTAATGAATGGGGAGAAGAGAAATAGAGAATACTTCTGTGTCATCTAAAGGTGACAAAAAGGGCAGCTCTGTAGCCTGCAGTAAACAACGATAAATCATGGTCATGAAACAAGAGCAAGAATCAGGATTTCTATGATAGGAACTTCTAAAAAAAAATCGCTCAAGGAGTTTGGTAAGATGGCCAGGAAGAATAATATTTGAACTGTCCAAGGAAACAATGTGGCTTCTCTTACAAAAAACCACATAATAGCTAGCCTCAAAGCTGTAGCCATTGTGGAAGATGGGTATTCTTGGATGGTAGAAGATATCTACTGAAACATAGAAGAATAGGATCTACTACAGATAAAAGATGCATCAAGGTAAATCACTGTTGAAATAGCCATTGTGAAGTGACAAGGAAAACTCAACAACATGATTTACTGATTTTGGTCAGTAGTAAAGGAAGAAAAAGAAAAGGAAGGTAAACATAGAAAAAAAGATTCACTCAATCCTAGTACAAGCATCCATCACAAGTGAAGCAAGGTCTGAAATTTCTAATCTCTAAAGCAGAAGATGAATATCTGCCATTGCAAGAGCATTGATCATAAACTGATAAAGCCATTGAAAAGCTGAAAGATTCTTTCTGTAGAGATAATCTTCAAGGATATTCATAGCACCTGATGCATAATAGACTTTGAAACAGAAATGATGTGTAGGAGCTAAAAATGAAGATAGTCTAAAGCAAACTCAAGGCTGAAAGATTATATGTTCTTTGATTGTTGGTATATCCCACACACATCGGTAAAGACTAAAATGCAGTGGTAGTGTAGTAAGGGTTAGAACACTTGACAAGCATGCTAAATAGGCTAAATTTTATATGCAAAAACGGCTCGTTCGGGTTCAGAAAATATTTTAAATAGAAGAGCGAACAACGTTCTTTCTTTGTGAACCTGACGATAACCGAAGAAGGTCGAAACGTTGTTCGCTCTTCTATTTAAAATATTTTCTGAACCCGAACGAGCCGTTTTTGCATATAAAATTTAGCCTATTTAGCATGCTTGTCAAGTGTTCTAACCCTTACTACACTACCACTGCATTTTAGTCTTTACCGATGTGTGTGGGATATACCAACAATCAAAGAACATATAATCTTTCAGCCTTGAGTTTGCTTTAGACTATCTTCATTTTTAGCTCCTACACATCATTTCTGTTTCAAAGTCTATTATGCATCAGGTGCTATGAATATCCTTGAAGATTATCTCTACAGAAAGAGATAATCCGTTTTTGCATATAAAATTCTCAACAAGTTGGTTTCTCGACATCACTGATTGTTAAATAGGCTAAAGTTGTAATAAGCTGGTTCCTTCTAAATGGCCCAAGAAGAACAATGTTGATTCCATAAATTAAAATGCAGTGGTTGTGAAGTAATGGTTAGAGCTCTTGTTAATCATGCTAAACTACCTAAAGATGTAATAAGCTGATGTAAACTGGGATTTCCCACGTAGTCCAAGAACAAGAGCAACACTGTTTCCTCAGTATGGCTCCTCAACCCAGAGAGGCATCTCAGAAACAGATGGAAGTGTAGGGAAGGGAATTGATCTGATAAATCACCCTAATGAAAAAAACAAACAGGATGATACATGAATAGGGATTTGAGGATAGAAATCTGGTATATCCACCATCATAAACCAATGGCTTCACAAACCTTTCATTTTTCCAACTGAAAATAAGGTGCTTATATCCTCCTGTTATCTTTGTAACCAGAGATGATGTAAAAGCTTGGGGAGGAATTACATATAATTTTGACTGCTCCTTTCTGAAAGAGTTGAGACCTCATGATAAAAAAAAATGTCAACAAGTGAATCTGAAATAAGAGAAAAGGACACACTGAAATAAACTGAGCTTAAGTATCCCAAAGCAAGGAGTTTCACAAATAACTATTAACCTAAAAGCCTAGATGGGAAATTCTGCTGAAACAGAAGAGAGTTGGTAAAGATATCTCATGATGCTTGTGTTTATTTTAGGTAAACTGACAGTGTAAAAAGGAATAAAAAGAAGTCCTGTTGTCAACAGAAAAGTAAATAAGAAAGGCATTGCAATAGGATGAAATTACTAGATGGCCATTTCTCAGCAGGTTTGACTCCCAAAAGTAGGTTAAGTGGTATAATCCTAATCACCTGTTGCTATCATGCTTTTCCTAAGTGGGATATTATTGCAGGTTAAATCCTCCAAAAACAAGTGACGGAACAAGCTCTTCCATAGTTGGCTAAAACTCGAGTATCTTATCACAAATAAAAACACGAGAAGAATCAAGTTGCAATAGAAAATATATCCTAGTTAACCCTATCTCAAAAAGTATTCCTATGGTCAGGGGCCAAAGGCATGTCATCACATTTGTAGATTTACATTAAAAATTTACTGAACTCTTTTATGGATCAATAAAAAAAACAACTTCAGAGGCCCTACGAGAAAACACCCCAAACCAAACAACTCCATCTCTCAGTAGATAAAAAACATGGACAAATACAACCAAAAGTAAGCCCCCTTCAAGGTTAGAGAGATACTAGGTAACAAAGAAGAAGTACAGGAGGTAATATTAGTGACATTGCTGATAAAAGTAATACAGTGGTACCTTGGTTCTCGAACTTAATCCATTCCAGAAGGCTGTTCAAAAACCGATTTGTTTGAAAACCGAATCAATTTTTACCATAAGGAATACTGTAAATTAAATTAATCCATAACAGACCTCCAAAAATTATGCATTAAGAAGCATTTTAAGTAAAAATATTGCTTATTTATACCTGTATGATAATACTGACATGCATAGTCAACCACAAAATCTATAAACACAATAAAAAACAAATAAAAATGTAACTGCACTTTACCTGCGCTGAAGACAGCTGATGGCGCAAGTGAAAGGTGGTGAGGAATGTGGAGGGTTATTATTATTTGGTAACTCTCCTTCTGGGGTTCTTTCTCTTTTCTGTCTCTTTGCACTGCTACAACCTCCTTGAGGCTCACTAGATGTATTTCTTACAAAAAATTTTTCAAATGAGGTTTGTTTATGCCTGCATTTTAAAATGTTTCTGAAGTAAGACACAGCATTGTCATTGAAAAGATTTATGCTGCAGTTTGCTACAGCTTTGTGAGAGTGAAATTTCTTCACAAAACTTTGTAACTCTCCCCATTTTCCACATATTTCCTTGATCAGTGAACCAGGAACATCTTCCCTTCCCTCCTTCTCATCTGAAGATACTTCCACAGTTGCCTTCTGTTGCTGCTCCTTCTGAAGGTCTTGGAGTTCTTCTGATGTGAGTTCAATGTTGTGGTTTTCCACCAACTCCTCCACATCATCACCACTAATCTGCTACCGAGTCTGGCCACAATTTCTTCCAGGCTGGGTTCATGGTCCTCAAAGACACTACCCTCCAGGCTTTGTCTATGATTCTTAAGCAATGGAGAATATAAAAGTGATTTTTCCAGAACTCTCTAAAAGTTAACTCTGTGTCAGAGATCACTTAAAAGCACCTTTGAAACAGTGCTTTGGTGTAGAGTTTCTTAAAGTTTGGTATGACCTGCTGGTCCATGGGTTAAATGACAGGAGTCATGTTAGGGGGCAAGAGCTTCACTGAAATGAAACTGTACTTCTCTTCCACCAACCCATCTTCAAAGCCTGGTGGGTGAGCAGGTGCATTGTCCATCACAATAAGGGGCTTGAGTGGCAACTGTTTTTCCTTGTGGTAATTCTTTGTACTTGAAGCAAACACTTCATGGACCCACTCTATAAAAAATTGCTTGGTTACCCATGCTTTACTATTAGCCCTCCACATGACATTTAGTTTACTTTTCAGGACATTATTTTTCTTAAAAACCCTTGGGTTCTCAGAATGGTACACAGGCAAAGGCTTAAGTTTTAAGTTCCCACTTGCATTACTACATAACAATAGAGTTAGGCTGTCCTTCACTGGCTTGTGTCCTAGCAGTGACTTCTCCTCCTTGGCATTTTCTTCCAAAAAGAGGCCTGTCTAACCACAGTTGAATACTTGTTGGGGAATAAAACCCTCAGCTTTTACACAGTCCTTAAATTCCCTAACAAGTTTATTAGTAGTGTCTTTGTTAAAACTGGCACCCTCCCCATGTCTCATCACACTATGTATGCCACTTCTCTTCCTAAATTTTTCAAACCACCCCTACTCGCCTTAAAGGCATCACTTGTTCCAGGGGTGTTTTTTAGGAGGTCAGCATGCAACTGCTTTGCTTTCTCACAAATGATGGTCTTAGAAATGCTATCATCAGCTAACTGTTTTTCATTTATCCAAATCAACAACAGTTTTTCTACCTCTTCCATTGTTTGTGATCTTTGTTTTGTAAGCACTGTCACTCCTTTTGCAACATCAGCTCCTTTGATGACCTCTTTATTTTTCAATATGGTGCAGACTTTAGACTTGACCACACCAAACTGTGTAGCAAGGTCAGACATGCAAACACCACTCTCATACTTTGCTATGAGATCTTTTTTCACCTGTATTGTAGCTCTAACAATTTTCCTTTTTGGTTTGCTGCTTCCATTATCCTTCTTTGACCCCATGGTGGCTTTTTAATCAGAATATTTAGAAAAACAGCAAAAAACAAAACAAAGAGAAAAACGAGAACAT
Source organism: Carcinoscorpius rotundicauda (assembly GCA_011833715.1). Taxonomy (NCBI): domain Eukaryota; kingdom Metazoa; phylum Arthropoda; class Merostomata; order Xiphosura; family Limulidae; genus Carcinoscorpius; species Carcinoscorpius rotundicauda. The sequence goes on along the minus strand of CM022400.1, from coordinate 61,336,492 downwards.
TTACAGCAGATTTTAGCAGGGGTGTGGACTAAGTGACAGGTGCAGGTAAAATGTTTTGAGCAAGCTTGGTGTGGGCCAAGAATGGTTGAAGTGTTGTTCAGGTCATCAGTTGGGTTTTTTCGAGGGTTTGGGTCACAACAGCTCAGTTCAGGAACCGAGTTTATCTTTGACAACTGAGACATTTTTTTCTCAAACAATATGTTCAAAAACCGAATTGTTTGAGAAGGGAGTCGTTCAATAACCGAGGTACCACTGTGTGGGAATTTATACCTGCAAATATCACATCTTTTTTTCTTTTTTTTTTTAACTCTAATTATATTGAAATCCCAAAGTCGGCACAAAAATTGTGATACCTAAAAGGAGGACACATAATGCATCATCAGGAAAAAGCTCATGATCAATGCTATGTTGAGAAAAAGTGATTACATTATCTAAATGAGGTACTTATATATAGTACAAGGATAGAGAGCACATTGGTGAGGGTGAAGAAAATTGCAAATTAGGATTCTACCAAGACCATTTAATTGGAGTATAAAAGACTAAAACATGCAAGACTAATGCTTAGATATGGAGAGCTAATGCAGAAAGATAGCTGTGGATAGGACATTTTGGAAAGTAAAAATTTTATCCTGAATAAAAGAAACAGGAAAATCAGAGTAGTTGCAAGCTAAAAAATACTCTGAAGAAAGTTTCAAAAATGAGACAAATCACAATGACTAGAATACTAACAATGACTCCAATTTGAAGAGTCCAGAACATTATAATTAAGATGTGTAAAGGAATATCACCTCACTAAAAATCAATTAATATGACAGCTGATTTCTAAAAATAAGAGAAACAACCCTAAACCAGAAAGAGATGTAAGATACAGATTTATAAACTGAACCTTCCAACATGAGACAAGAATTTTCAAGGAAAAGAATAATTAGTTTAAAATTTAAAGTACAGTATGTATGTCCCATATTTGAAAATCAGACCAGTGGAAACAATTTTGGAATTAGAACTTCCTGAAAAATCCTAGTCAACAGACAATGAAGATGAAGATTTTTTTTTTACTGTCACTGTTACAGAACAAAAAGAATAGATGTTCCATCATGAACATACACAAGAACATGAAACCAATAATTATCAAAACAAGAATATTGCAATTAAAGTAAAACAAGAAGATAAGTGAAATTCTAATCATTGCAATAATATTACCAATTAGCTAAATGTGTATATTACAGTTTGGGAATTCTAATAATTAAGAATGGTTCAGAATGTTTTCTTTCTTAAGTCCCAAAAATAACTCCCTCCTCCCCACACTGCTATACAGTAGGTATTATTTCACAGGTTCAGTGGACAGATTCTGAGTCAAAACATGGACAAAACTTTATATCTTGAAGCTGTTTAGAAACAATTCAAATCATAATTCTCAGAAAAATTAGATGCATTGAATTTAACAATTCAGAGCAAAAAGCACTGTTAAATATACTTAATATATTTATATATATATCAAATATACTTACCTCCAATCATTTCAATAAACTCTGATCCAGCCATTGCTAAGAAAGGAACATTAGCTTCTGTTGCCACTGCCTTTGCAAGCATAGTTTTACCACATCCTGGAGGACCTAGCAGGAGAACACCTTTTGGTATTTTGGCACCTAATGACTGATAAAATCATAAAATAAGGAAAACTGAAAGTAACTTAAAGTTATTCATAAAATAAATATTACAAAATACAGATCACTACAACACAGAGAAAGAATACTGTTTATTAACTGACTTATGATGGATTTCTGAAATAGCAATATAAATGATAAAACAGAGCACAATAAAAATCACTAAACAAAAAACATACCTTATATCTCTCAGGACGCTTTAAGTAGTCTACAAATTCCATAATCTCCACCTTTGCTTCTTTCAGTCCAGCTACATCTTTAAAGCGAACTCCTTTACCAGAAGGGTTAAGAGGATCAACTATTGTGTATTTAGCACGGCCTAACTGTGACTGAAAAACAAATTAAAATTCTAGTTTATTTAACAGTGATAAGTATTACTTTAAATATGGTATGGAACAGGGTCCCTCTTTTAACAGACTGGCAACCAAAGTAGAGGTTACACACCTGTTACAAATCATTCTGCCTTCAGGAAACATTTGCAACAAGAATACGTGATAATCCACTATCAAAACAAGGGATGTTAAACCTTCAAAAACAGCTTGCATTCACTTTGACTGGGGAAGGACATTTGTGCAAAAATATATGGTAACTTTAGCATTTTTTCCAAAACTTCATACAGTTTTGTTAAATTTTGTAACCATTTAGTGTACAAAGAATGACATTATTATAATAATGTCTTTATAATAAAAATAGTATTTATTTATAGTAATATTTGCACTAAAACTGTTAAAATAGTTCAAGTGCAAGATGATTTTCATTTTAAGTTTAAAAATATTTTTTTTCAATTAATGGTTTTCATATTTCATTTGCATAACTTCTAAAACCTTCTAAATGAATATCAAAAGTTTATTCTGGCTACTTTCAAAGAAGAGCAGAAGGTTATTACAGAAGAAACACCAAAACTTTATCAATTTACATATTTAGTGCAACAGAAACTCAGTGGAAGTGCTCAAGTTCAGCAAACAGTTAATATTTTGTGTGTCCACCTTTTGCTTTTAATAAATGCAGCTGTCTTTTCAGGCATTGATGCAACATATTTAAACAGAGTCCTTTGAGATTTTACTTCAGATGTCTCTAATACACTCCCAGAGTTTCTTTGGAAGTAACTTTTGATTTGTCAAGTTTTTGATCTGTCAAATCTCAGATCTGCTCAACTGTGTTGAGAATGAGGTCCTGTGGGAGACATTGCATCATTTGATAGAGACTGGCAACTTCTTTTTTACCCAAGTAATTTTTGCAAAGGTTGGTAAGTGTTTGGCATCATCTTATCTCTCTGTTGGTAGAACCCTTTACCAATGATAAATGAACAAATGGGTATACCATGATGGATCATTATTGAAGGTACTTGCACTGGTCCATTATTCTCTCTATTTTTCAAATATCTACTGTTATGTCAAAAGAAAAACACACCCAAACCATCACACTGCCTCCCTCATACTTCATGGTATGTGTAATGCATTGAAGTAATTATTTTTCACCTTTCTTCTGCTGGGTGTATAGCCTATGCTTTGAACCAATTGTTTAACCATTCATAATAATCTTTTCCAATCATCAACAGTATAGTTTTTGTACTTTTTAGCAAATTTCAGTATCTTCACAATATCTGGAGATTAAAGAAAAGTTTTTTTAACTGCTACATGAACAAGTATTCCATCCTTGCTGAGTCTTTTTGATACTGTATATTTGGACACTTTCTGTAATCTGGTACATGGTCATTTATCTCAAGCTTTAAATCAGTGGCAGTCTTCCTTCTGTCCCAAAGGTTGCATAAATGAAGATATGTAATATCAAGATCATTGAGTTAAAATATTTTGACTATTCTTTTCAATTTTCAAATTTACCTGTTTTGCTCTCATTATCTAGGACATATATACACTTGACAGTGTTTGAGAAACATTTCAAGTCTAAAGCAATTTGTTATAGAGTCCAACTATCATCAATTAAGCTTTTATGTGAACTCTCTGTTTTACTGAGAATTCTTTACATATTTTTTGTGCTGTGGCATGACAATACAACTTAAAATATAGTGTCAAACACTATTTTTATAAAAGTTTATTTGTGGAATGCTATTAAATTAATTTCTTCTTGTTAGTTTCTTTCTAAGACACTGCCTCTACATAAACATTTTCTCAACCCAAACCAGTCATTTTTACATACATATTTTTGGTCCCCATGGCTAATTTGTCATGTAAAATGTGGTAGTACCCCATATTATTGGAATAGATGTGTATCAATAACACTGTCAGTTTTCAAGTTTGTGAGTTTAAAAAAAACAAAATGTCCTGGTACATGAGTCCAGTTGACAGTTTACATTTTAGAATTACAAATGAACGTCAAGTATTTTATTGTTAAATACCATATTAATCATTGGTATTCACTTAGCCTTCTACATACTTCTGATTGGTGGTGTAGGTTCTCATTTCACCAGTTATATATACATACTGTTACTCTCAAATACTACATTGTATCATTGAACATGACCATGCTACTCAGGAACATTTCAACAGGATTCATCCATTGAAGAATCAAGGTACTTATCACAAATTTATCTGTCAATTTCTCTTCAAACCCCTGCCGAATTGTTTCAATTCTGTATAATTAAACAAAATCATTTTGAATGCTCTTCATAAACTATCCTAAGTTATTTAAAAATTTTTGGTTACAAAAGTGATACCTCTTTATTTACCATCAGCCATTCTAATTAGTCTTAGTTCTGTAGTAGGGCACATTATAGTATAATGAAAGTTTTAAGAGTCACTTAGTGAAATATGATATTATAAATGAAAACCAAGAAGGATTTATTAGAGGGAAGCCTTACATTATTAATTTACCTCTTCTTAAGCTACAAATACCCAAGACATGTTATACAGAAACTTCACAAATTTACTAATTATGCACATATCATTAAGGCAAATAAGAAAGTGCAAAACCCCTGAAATACTTCACTAATAACAAAATATAAATTTAAATACACAAACATTAAAAGAATTAGAAAATAATTATACACTACTCTTTTTGTTTATTTCTGAAATGACTGCAAATTGTAAAAGGAAACCACAACTTTCTATCCTAAGTAGATTAAAGTGTCTAATAGTAGATACATCTGTTGATATTCAATTTTATTTCTCTATTGCCTTTTCAACCACATCTAAATGGCAATCCTGCTTCATAAACTGTAAACTGCTCAACAAAAACGTACCTCACATTACCCTACTAAATTATGTAACATACAAACCACTACCCCAGCATACCCCATGAATAATTTATTATTATGTGATAAGGTTAGACAACATTATCTGAACTAAGAAGTTTTTATCGTAATAAATGCACATGAAAAACAAGGAATAAAGTAATTTTCTGTTTGTTTTGTTTGTTTGACTGTGAAGAAAGCTTAAGCTTACTTTTTAAAATAATGATACTATCACACTACATAATGTTTTATTTAAACACTGCACCTAAGAATACAATATAATAACACATAAAAAACAAACAGTTTTCCTGGATTTCTAACTGTGCAATAAAGCCTTTAAAAATTCAACTAAGCTTGTTGACATGTTTTCTGTGGGAATAAAGTTGAACTGAAATAAAAATAAATCCACTCAGAAAACAACATATAATTTGATAGATTAAAACTTTAACTTTCTATTGGTTTTAAGTAATACAGTAAACTCCAAGCAATTTGTGAAAAAGAGGTTGTGACAGGGAGTTATGGCAAACATATCTGATTTTTTAACTTAGAGCTTATAAAAAAAATATGGCTGTAAACTATAAAGTTTATGCTCTGCCTTAGTAATATCTATATTATTATACAAACACATATTTAATCATTTAAATTAAATTCAGCACTTCATGGAAGGGTGTTAAATATATAAAAGAATAGGCAAGACCTGGAGACCAAATGTTATAGTTCTCATACTAGTGGAAAAGGGGGATTTCTTAAAATATTTCCTCATAAAACTAAAAACTTAAAACTAACATAATATTAAAACTTGATTTACTAACCAAGTTTTTATGCAAAGTTTCTGATAATAAAACAGACTATCTAAATTTTGAATGCAACTCCATAAAAATATGTAACATCTGCACTTTCACCTATATTGTAAAAGGGTTAATATTATATACATAACAGTACTGTATATAGTCTTGACTGTCCTTTAAAACCTGTAATGATGACACCATTTTTAAAACCTATGTTATCATGTTACATTCAAAATTTAATTAAACCACTTCAATGTCAATTCATTTTAATGAAATTATCATTATGAAATACATTATAATTCAAGGTTATATACTACTGTAGTTTTTATTTCTTTATTTCAAATGCATCCTTTAAAATATTGTTATTAAACTTGAGGTTTGGTACATCATTCCATTCTTGCAGTTACGAATTTCAACCTTAAGAGCTGGTATTGAAGAAATTATGTGTGTAATGTAGACAGTATTATGCAATCACAAGTATGATATATAGATTGTTTCCCAGTAATTCAAGTATATTCCAAGAACTTTTGTCTTAGAGCAAACCACTGTACAAATTCCTCAGTTCTTCATAAGCCATGCCCATTTACAAAGTAGAAGCTGTGTTATTAACAGACAATTTAAACTTGAATGGCAATATAAAGAAGTGATTTCCCACTATATCTTGGAATGAGGGTAGGGAAGTTAGGTGTTGTTTGCCTTTTACAAAGAAAGTCCAAAAAGCTTAGTCCATTGTTTAGAGTAGTGTCTCCATAGTGTTTGTTTACTTTTGCTCGCTCTATACAAGTTAATTTAAGAGAAGTTAAACTGTATTTTGGTTTTCCTTTTATATTTTAGTTTAATATGTATTATCTGCATCTTAAGATTCACATTTGATAAATTTATTCTCTGGCTTACTAAACACCTGTTCACAAAGTTATGAGTGCAAACAACATTTTACCAAGGTCACTGTTCTATCATCCACAGACACCTGTTGATGTGTGTTGACATAAATAATCAGACATAGAGAAGAAGAAAGGAAAATAACAAATTACCTATAAGTAAAAAGGTAAAGACATGAAATTTTGCATACAAGCCAAAGAAAATATTTTAATATTACTCAATAAAAAGTTATAAGTTATGCACATATTTTTCTTTTTTTAAATTTAGGCATTTCATTGTACTGTATGTTGATGTAAATAATTAGTTAGTGGTACGGTAGAGAAAATGGAAAATATACGTATTTACCTTTGAAACTTTTGATATTAATTTAGTAGGTTCTAGAGGTTATGTAAATGAAATGTGAAAACTGAGAGATAATAAATAATATTTTTATACTTAACATAAAAATCACCCCATAGTTGAGTTACTCAGAGTCTAGGTGCACATAAATTACATTAAATAACAGATTTTTGTTTGAAATAGCAAAAAAAAAAAAAAAAAAAAAAAAAAAAAAAAAAATTTCTCAAACTACACTGTTTTATGAAAGTTATTGGCAAGTTTTAAACAATTTTATTCATTGGTTTTATTACTTAAGTGAAACTTATTTCTGTGCTCAAGTCTCAAGCATGTCATCCTTATTAGGTTAAAAGCACAAGAATGTCCCAAAAACATTTAGTAAGGTGAGCCCAAAATGTCACTCACAAAATCTCTGCTTAGAGTTATCACTATAACAACAATGGTTGACCTAATCAAGAACACAATAATGAACTGTTTATACCAAATATTTGGCTATTTCTTACATGAAGGTAAGGTTTATAACACTATTGTCATTTAGAACTTCATTTTCTCTCTTTTCATTAATGAATTTTAGACATACCTGATAACAAACTTACACTAGAGATGTTAGTAATTATTTTTGATGGGCTTATGCTGAAGATAAAAATTATGAAGTGTCCTTGTTTTTAAACCTACCAATAATTTCATAATATTAGGTTTCCGTTAAACGAATGCTGAATATATTTTACATGAAAAATACTATTCCAATAAAATTCATTTAACATCCAATCATTCATACACAGATGTAGACAATTTATGACCATTACTGAACATCAGTGTTGCAAAGTCAAAAAATTTCACATTTCCAAATCTATGGACTAAATTCATTCTTATTTTCATATACAAATAAACACTAATGAATCCACTTGTCTCTGTTTCCTGAAAAATAGTAACACCAGTGCCATTTATTATAAGGACTACATATTAAGATAATTTTCCCTGTCATATGTCGGTACAATTGAACTTGTTTACAGCAGAAAGTCAACCCTCATTTTTATTATGATTCTTCTTTCCATTATATGTTGGTACACTTGAGCCTGACTTCAGCTCAACAAATGACAATGCATGCATTACCTCGGTTGCAACAAGGTCGGTCAAACTATCTCAGTTCTGGATTCCAAATTGGCCTTTACAGTTTTCATTCTATAACTTGTAATATGTTTTATGTACCTTCACAACAGTTTGTAAGCCTTCAGTAATCAGAGAGTTTAGTCAGAATTTTAATGAAGCTTTTGCACTGAAAAAATTTCTCCATAAATATATGAAATCAAAATGTTTACTGCTTCAAGATTGGTGATTTTCATGCCAAGATTAAAATGACTTTTATCTGTAAAATCTCGTATTTAATTTACATAATCTCTAAAACCTCCTTAATTAATTAAAAATGTTTTTCTTCAAGTAATACTTTATATTTTATCTGTTATCTTCTCTATCCTATCTCTATATGAGGTTGGTCAAATTCAGCAACCTTGTAACCACCACAAAAGAATTTTTTTCACTCTAAATTACCCTTTTTTTAATTTCTAAAATGACTTCAAATTGTAGTGTGAAACTACATTTGTTCTTATCCAACTAAGCTATAAACTCAACAAAGTATACATCTATCTATCCTTAAATTTTACTGCCCTTTAAATCATGTATAACTAAGAGTTATACCATATAAGTTGTATGTCACTTGGTGAAAGTGCATTTCATGTTACCCTATCCAGCCTACTGTATTAAATACTATACGGACTGGTTGTAACCATATACCTTTGGAAAAAAATAAGTTTTTTCTTTCTTACGTCTAATATAACCTAAAAAGTTGCTTATTTTTACATCTCAGTTAACTTTATACTAATAAATAAAGAATACACATGAAGAACTAGGAAAAAAGTACTTACCTAACTCTGCTTTAAACACTGTTGACTGTCAGTGACACTTAACTCTACTTTTTTATACTAATTATACTACTGCACTAAATAATTTATTTGAACAAATAATGCACAAAAGAACACAAAATAACAACACAATCATCCTTTTTATAGCTTTCTAACCATGTGACAAGGTCCTCTGGTGGTACAGCAGTAATTCTATGGATTTAGAACACTAAAATCAAGAATTCGATTCCCCTTGGTGGACTCAACAGATAGTCCAATGTGGCTTTGCTAAAAGGAAAACATTTACACTATGTACCAAGACCCATGAAAAATTCATCAGCATGTTTTATTTCTTTAATGTACAGTGGTATATTCCATCTAGCATTATACAGACTACTATGAATAGAAACATTATACAAAGTAGCCATATGAATTGGTATTACACTGTTTGTTGTTATTTTATGTTTAACCATATTTTTAACAATACTGCTTATTAACAGAAATAAGATAAAATCAAGCAGCATTGACACTTACAAGAAAATCCATACCCTGAGGAGTTTTAATTTGTCCCGTTCGAAACATCAAAAGAATCATTAATGCAACAGCTACAAGAGATACAAGCAACAGCCATGTACTCTCCTGATTACGCTCATATACCACAGGGACTCCTTGGTCTGGTCGAATGCCAAGGCTTTCTTCTGCGAGACGAAGTTTTTCTTCAAACTTCTCTACATCTACGATATTCATATGATATGTCTTGTGCTCAACCTAAAACAGAAACACAGCAAGTTAAAAGAAATATAGAAAACTGCATTTTTGTAATAGATTTTTTCTTAAATATTAGAATATTTAATGTTTAATGTAGCAAAGATAAATAATACCTTCATAACAAAACTAAGGCTAGGCAGAGATAAAATGAATTATCTTGTCAGACTGAACAGTATACGTGCATATGCTCAACCATATTCATTAAAGCACAAAATCATTTGTAGCCTTCTAACAACAACTCCAAGTCAACCACATCATATATGGCATTCTGCCTTTGTAAGAGAGAAAGAAAAAGTGAAAGGAGTTATCTATCCTTGAGTTAAAGCTCAGGATCAAATATAAATCAGAAATTTTCTTTCTCCTGATCCCACCCTTAGTGGTGATCTTTTGGCAATCTGAATATTTCGAGCTTGTGAAAAAATCTAAAATAAAAAAATGAAGCCTATGTACTACATTCTCAATACATGATTTGGTTAAATTACACTAAATTTGCAGCAAGCAAGCAGTAATGAAAAAACCAACAAGCACTGATCAGTAAGTGTCACAAAGATCAACAACTAATATGGGACTTAAGGTCCTTCAGAGTGGCAGGGGATTCTTAGATTCAATGTCAAGATTTTCATGTGAGGGAAATGGGAGAACCCTGAGAAAACCCACTTTTACTCTGTGGGCTCTGATTATTCCAGGGAGTGCTTGAAGTGGAAACAGTGGTTATAGTTCTTTTGCCTGAAAAAAGAAAGAGAACATGAATGGTTATGATACTCAGCATTACATATGTAATAGAAAGACTGGTGGTGTGCCATGTGTCAGGTGTTTCAATCAGTATTGAGAATTGTCTTGTTAGTGTGTTTCTTATTCTGGTTGTATGGTAGTATTTTTTTCAGCTAAGTTTTGGATTACTTCACTAACTTTAAGTAGAATATTTAGGGAGTCTATATAGCTTGAAAGGGTATATCTTGGTAGCTGGTATGCTATGCAGATTAACTGGTATTATTTATTTTCTAATTGTTTCCTGAGGTAACTGAACATGATGCACACAACCATACATCCATATTCTATAAATGGCTTGATATATGCTTTATAAATGGTTGTGATGGTGTCTGGTGAGCATCCTTTATAAATACCACCAAGAAGCCTTATTGGTCTGTAATTTGCTGGATTTTTTTTTTCTGTGGATGTTTTGGGACAGACTATGATCACTGCACTTTTCCAGTGTGTTGTGAAGTAGCCTGTTTTAAGAGATAAATTATACAATATTGTAAGATATTCTATGTATTCATCAAGGAGGTTTTTTATAACTACATTCGTGATTGTTTCTTCCCCCAGGGCAGTGTTCTTTAGTTTCTTGTTGTGCAACTTGACTTCAGCAACAGAAATCAGTCATGTGATTTTACTGTAGTTATGGTCTGTAATGTCATTCAGTGATTCTTGAAATTATGGTTTGAAAATATTATTGTTATTTGATATGAAACTGTTAACTATATTATAGTGGCATTGATCAAATGAAGCAAGGTTTGGGGTTTGAAAGGTTAATGTAAAATTCTGGGCAAACAGTTCAGCTTTACTCATAACAGTGGAGGCTGTGATGTCATTATATTTAATTTGCAAGTTATTTCTTGTTGATAGAGGGTTGCATATAGACTTAAATTTCCAGTGGCTGGATCTTATTTATTTTCATCTATTGAGAGTGGCAGAAAATTTCCCAGTTCGCATCTCACTGCTGCTTTATTAATGGTTTGATTTTATTGTTTTCTCTCTAAATGAGTGTTTATGTATGGTAGGCCTTTGTGTTGATAAAATGGCATCTCAGGTGTCTGCATTCTCTGATATGTTTATACATTTCTAGAGTAAGCTACCACGATTTAAGGTTAGGCAATATTTGTTCGTGTGGGGTTGTAGCTGAGATTGCATTTTCTATTGAGAAAATAACTGACAGCATTAAATTATTTATTGTGTGTTCTTTAAAAGTGTTAAAGTCTGTTACAAGTGGGAATGAGTTGAGATATGTTAGGAACATGCCACAATTCATCTGGGAAAAGTCATAAACCATGGGAGGTGGTTCATACAATATGCTAGAGGGGTAAAACAGTGAGACATGCACTGGGTCATGATTCCCTCCTATGCTCTCTAGTATGCAGAAGTTAGAGATTTGAGCTTGTGATGACTAAGATTAGAATGTCTTGTGACTTATTTGTGGATGTGTGTGTTCATTTATCACCACTGTGTTATCTTCAACAAATATATTTAGTGTGATCTCATTCTTGTTTGTCTGCACATGAAGGTTGGGTGTTTTGAATTTAAATCCCTTAGTAAGATAACTGTTTTGTTTTTGGACAGTATGTTGCAAAGTAGGCCTCTGTCTAGCAAGGCCCTTGGAGATATGTATATCACAACCAATGTGAATTATTTATTAGTTGCAAGGAGGCACACATCCTGTATTTTATCAACTCTGTTGCAAACCCTCATGTGATGAGCATTTATAATAAGCAGTACGCAGCTCTCCTGCTATGGGCTCAGTCCAATCAGCCAAACTTGTGGTTCTAAACTGAGCTTGACTGTTTAAGTAACATACCTCTTAATATGTTCTTTGTGTCTTCATGAAACTTTTCAAGTTTTCATAAGAATTAAGTCTTTTGTAGACAAAAAATAAAATAATGGCTTACTTAGTGTTTTATTTGTAATTTAGATTCTAGTGTAGTGAACAGGATTATCAAGATGGACTAACAGGTTCCTTGTCTTTAAATGTAAAAGTACATGTTTTGAAACATAATTTATACATTTCAACAATAAAATCAAGAAGTTGCCATGTTTTATCATCTAGTACTTTGAACTGCAAATAGATCTGCACCAAGAGTGGATAGAAGGTAAAATTTATGCTATAGCTTAGAGATTTTACAAACTTATCAATTCAATTCTGGAAAATGCCTTGAATAAACTGATTTTTTTTATATAAATTACCAAAAAATATGACTTAGTTCACTATATATAAATACCAAACTATATGAAACTTTAACAAAGCCTTTAAAATGTTTTAAATTTTTATTTTTTCTCTTTTAAAGTATCAAAGTTATAAACTGTAACTCACATAATATATTACATGGTACAAAAGTTTCAAATATTTAAATTTTTTTCAGAAATTATACAAATGTGACACAGTTTTATCCAAAATTAGCTTATCTCTATGTTTCATAATAATTCCTAGAGATATGACACATAATAAGATTTGCCTGTTGTGTTAAAGAACAAACAAGTTTACAAATGAAAACCAAACATTCGAGATGAACAGTGCATGCAACCAGAAGTTAACAAGTAAGTTTCTTTCTCCATGATGCATATTTCTTAGTGGCTTATGGGTTAATTCCTTGTACATATGCATAATAATAAATATATCTTTCATTTTGTGTTCTCAAGACAGCAGATTAACGTGAAAGTGACATAAGAAAAGCAAAACACTGTTCTGTAATATAATTTAATTAAAATTTTAATACCCATACCAGCTATCTTGAGAATACATTTTTACTCAAGTGGGTTTCTCATCATTACAAATGTTTTTCATTTCTTTCACATAATCAAATGAGAGATTTATGTGACAGTATATACGTTGTGCTAAGCATGTTTGGGCATTTTCTGAAGTAGAAAATGTTTTGTTAAACTTATGAGCATTATCTTGGTCATAACAAGAAATTTCATATGCATTAATATCTTTCTTTTTCAAGTACAATATTTTAACAATTTTGCTACATGCTCAGCCACATCTGTGACATTAAACTGATCTTTATAGTTTCCATACTATGACTTCTAATATATTTTATGAATTTTTCTGAAGTTATGCAAACTTTTAGTAAGCATTACCTCCTTGTAGACACAAAATTAGAATTTTTAATGATGTATTTCCACTAAAAACATCTCCATAAATATATGAAGTCAAAGTGCTAACTTCTCTAAGTGCAAAATGATTTTCATGTTCAGATTCAAAATACTTTTCTTCATCTGAAAAATTCCAAATTTAATATGTATAATCTCTAAAATCTCCTAAATAAATTTCAGATGTTTATCTTCCACTAAAACTTTATTTTTAGTGTTATTTTTTTTCCTCTAGTTAATTTGATTGACCTCAAAATCACCAAAAAAATGAAACAACAAAAATTGGAATAAATTTAAATTATCTGTTTTTCTTGCTAGGATGGCTTCAAATTGTAATATGAATGTACATTTGTTTTACTTAAATAGCTTTCCAATCATAACCGTGTGCATCCATTTATCACTAAATTATATTGTTTTATTGTCTTCTTAATTTTGTCTAACTACTGTTCATGTCATTATAACTTGTAAAATCACTTAACAAATATATGAGCTCATGTTACCATATCAAATTACACTAACACACAGGCTACTCACAAACATACTTTGTGAAGAAATGTTTTTACCCTACCTAATTTAAACTTACCCAAACAAAATTTTTTCTAATATTTACATTTTAGTTACTTTTACAATAATAATAACAATAATAAAAAATACACACACACACATGAAAAACAAGAATATAGACCTTAGTCTTCATTTTCTGTTACCTGTTGATAAAACTTAATCCTGCTTTTTCACACTTATGTTACAATTTAACTAAATTTTTTATTTAATTGAATAATGCACTAAAAATACAAAATATTAATAGTAAAAGAGCAGATAATATCCTACAACCAGGACAATTTTTATAGTTTTCTAACTACATGACAAGATCCATTCAAAATTTCAGCTAAACTCATCAATATATTTCTCATAGGAAGAAAGTTTGAACTGAGATAGTAAAACAGAAATTTCTCTTTAGAGTAAACAATGTAACATATTGTTTAATAGATTACATCCTTGGCTTTCTATTGTTTATATCAGAGACAGCTACTGGCAAGATGTGAAAGAGAGGATGTGACAAGTGAATGTAGCAAGAAAAATCAGATTTTCTAGCTTAAGACTCTGTAAACAAATAAGATCGAAGACTATAAAATTATTCTTTGTCTGAGCAATGACAATATTATAATTGGTAAATAATGTTAAATTTTGTTCTTCGAGGCATGGTAAATAAATTTAAAAAGAGGAAATGCCTGAAGAAATATATATGTAAAAACGGCTTGTTTGGTTTGAGAAAATTTTTTTACATAGAGGAGTGAACAACGTTTCGACCTTCTTCGGTCATCGTCAGGTTCACAAAAAAATAGAAAGGTAACTGACTGGAAGCTGACCACATGTTTGAAAGGGGTTGTGTAACTGAGTGTCAGAATGTAGAGGGCAGGATTAGATGTTTGAATATATAATTTTATATTATTTATGTTATTACTATTTGTTATATTATTTTTTAAATATAGATATCAAGGTGTTCCTTTGTATTGGTTTATTTTGAGCTTAAGTTGTTGTATAAGTAAGGCTTCTTTAATTTTTCATTTGTTTATGTTTGTTTCTATATTTAGTATTTGAGTGTTTTCTGTCATTATGTTGTGTTTATTTGACTTGCAGTGTATGAAAATGTGTGAAGATGACTTTTTTATGTTCTTTAATCTGGTTTCCATTTTTCTACTTGTCCCACTTCCTTGGGACTCAGCACATGAAACAAAAAAAAAACTCAACATACTAAGAAACCAAATAAACACAGCCATAAAACTATGCTCACCAGATAAAATTAATGATGAATTAGACAAAATAAAACAACATCAATAAGTTTCTTCCACAAACCGTTGAAAACATTGTACACACACACCAAGACAGAAAGCAAAATCAACCAACAAAAGTAAATATATCCCATGAATTAAAAAATCATGAAACCATATACAGCTGCATACTATATATTCCCAACTTCAGCAGAAAAGGCTCAGCATGGCCAACCGCGTTAAGGCATGCGCTTGTAATCTGAGGGTCGCGGGTTCGCGCCAAACATGTTTGCCCTCCCAGCCATGGGGGCATTATAATGTGACGTTCAATCACACTTTTCATTGGTAAAAGAGTAGCCCAAGAGTTGGCAGTTGGTGGTGATGACTAGCTGCCATCCCTCTAGTCTTACACTGCAAAATTAGGGACGGCTAGCACAGATAGCACTCAAGTAGCTTTGTGCAAAAATTCAAAAATAACCAACATTTGACAAAAACTAGTAACAAATTATAACATTCCAGTTAATAACAAATTTATTCAAAAACCAGGCATAAAACTGAGGTCTATACTATGTAAAAACTACACTGACAAACATCACATCAACATTATTTATAAAATACAATGTGATAACAGCCATGACTTTTATATTGGAGAAACAAGTAGAAAAATGGAAACCAGATTTAAAAAACATAAAAAGTCACCTTCACACGTTTTCGAACACTGCATGTCAAATAAACACAACATAACCGTAGAAAACACTCAAATACTAAATAAAGAAACAAACATAAACAAATGCAAAATTAAAGAAGCCTTACTTATACAACTTAAGCCCAAAATAAACCAATACAAAGGAACACCTTTATATCTATATTAAAAAAATAATATAACAAATAATAATAATAACATAAATAATATAAAATTATATATTCAAACATTTAAGCCTGCCCTCTATATTCTGATACTCAGTTACACAACACCTTTCAAACATGTGATCAGCTTCTGGTCAGTTACCTCTCTCTTTCTTTATGAACCTGACAATGACTGAAGGTCAAAATGTTGTTCACTCCTCTACATAAAAAATTTTCTTAACCCAAACAAGCTGTTTTTAAATGTATATTTCTCTACAAGTAGGTTTTCTCGACATCACTG
Source organism: Carcinoscorpius rotundicauda (assembly GCA_011833715.1). Classification (NCBI taxonomy): domain Eukaryota; kingdom Metazoa; phylum Arthropoda; class Merostomata; order Xiphosura; family Limulidae; genus Carcinoscorpius; species Carcinoscorpius rotundicauda. The sequence goes on along the minus strand of CM022400.1, from coordinate 61,320,186 downwards.
AGATGCGTAAAGAGCACACATCATAAGTCTCATACTTGGGGAAATTCAGGAGTTTGTTTTGAATACTGCCTTACAAAATTAAAATTTACATAATATTACAATATCAATAATTAGCTATGATTTTATGTAAAGTTTATTCACATACCATAATAATAAAGTACTTCAATTAAATTTTGAACATAACTCAGTAAAACTTTCTGATATGTGGAAAATAATGCCCACATGGAAGGAGTTAATTAGTTCTTTGATATATTGTTTAGGCAGAGTTTTTCCTCTACACTCATGTTTTCATAACAGACAGTTGCCATCCATTCCAACTTACTCATCACTTAGTTTATACAAAAAAACAATTATCTGTAAATGCAATAAAATTCCTTAGTCTTGAAATGTTGAAGATTGTGCAGTTAAGCTTTTCAAGAACATGAATTGTGTGAAAAAGTTAGCTTTCTATTATATGGCTAAAGTGTTGAAATTTCCAAAATCAGTATTTACTGAATGTGTTGTATCAATAAGGTTATATATCAGTAATTATACATAAATACTTTTTAGACTCATAATAATGTGAAATAAAAAATTACTGCAGCTAAAAGTGTGCACTGAATAAACTTAATAAAATGTGCAGGAAACATCTGTATATATATAACTTAACAAAAATACTTTTCATTATCTATTAACTTCATCATTTTTTAACATATAAATATCATTTATTTAAAATTATGCTATTTTTTTCTTCATTGTTGTACTGCAATTGAAACATGTATAACATTGGTATGTCAGATTCAGCAGCAGGGATTTATCAGTTGGTTATCTCCAGAACATTCAGAAAGCTACTTAATATTGACTACATTCTGTTATTGTCCCACCTTTGAACTTGGCTGCATTATTAATAAGCAGACACATGTAATTTAATGTGCATCTACAAAGAAATTAGTATTAAATATATATTTTTTCATAGCTTTTATGGTTACAAGAAAAGATTTAACTTTGATATTGATACATGTATCATTCTTCAGTAAAGGGAAAGACATTGCTGACAAGATGTTAATCATACAAATATGTTACTGTTTACAGGTAATGCAATAATAATAACTGTATTATGAACATACATCTCCCCTATAAACCACATCTTTTGTCTACAGAAATGAAAATGGTCAAAAGAAACATACCCTCTTTCCTTTGATTACAGCATTATCATGAAGGTAGATTGTGACCAAATCAAGTTCAGGTCTAACAACCACTTCTTCCACCTACAGGAGAAATTTTATAATTGGTATTTTGTAATACTATAGAATTCCTCTAAAGGTTATTTTTAAAAAAATAGAAAATAAAACAAATTTCTTATCTTTGAGCAGTTATCTGTCAAACTTTGTTGTATAAAATGATATACAAGGCATGTGTGAATATTTTTAAAACAAATTTTCACAAGCACTTAAGTTTGATTTTATACTTATATAACAGATTTTACAAGACAGTGCATTCCACATACTTATATATAAAACTGTACAATATAAAAACCATTTAAAAAATATGGACCTATAAAAATCTTAGCTGCTATTTATAAATCATGTTTTCTCACAAAACATGAAATATCATTAATACTAATACTGATTAAATCAAGCTGCCAACATGGATTAAAAATAAATATTTAACTTTGTAATGCAAATAGCTGGTGATTTAACACACTGTTCTTAATAACAATAGTTATAATTCATTGTACAAACACAATGAGAGAAGTACACAGAGCTAACTCATTAGTTATTTTTAAGTATTCACATTCATCCACAGACATATGAAGAAACAATATATGTCCCACCTCTCCTTTTGCTAACATGTGATGAACAAATTCATTCCATGAAACATAACGCAGCACATCTGGCTGATTGCTACTTGGAAACAATAAGGACATTAAAGTGATGACAATGTAAGCCATCATCATCCAAATAGCCACCTTAGCTAAGAGAGACACCTTGGATTCATCTACAAAACAGGGACAAGATTCAATAGCATATCAAACAAAAATACTGAGAAAACAACCATAGTCCTCTCAGAAAGTTATGATTGATCATGCAAAAAAAAATAATGGATAGTAACTAGTTACAGTTTACTATAATCTTCCATCTTAGTCTTATTATGACCCTCTTTTATTAAAATTTATAATTTGAAGAAAATGTTGACAACTAACCAGTCTTTTACTTCAAAACTGATCTTGAGATTACAATTTTTCAAGCAAAAATATTTCTACTTTCAAACTTTTCACCAAGATTACAATATTAATATACAGCAGAATTGTAAACACATGGATTCACAGGTAGTATATTATAAAAAAGAAAACAACAATTATTATGCCATAAAATAAAAATAAATCTTTGGTGACCTGAAAAAGTGAAAAACAATGTTATATGTGTTCCAAACCTCACGTTTAACAAATGTTGTAAACTCTATAAGCAAAAATTATCTACAAGTCATTAACAAAATCATGTTTTAAGCCTTATTTCATTGAAAAAGGATTTTATGTTTTAAATCAGCTACATTAAAGAAAAACAGTAAACATTTCATAAAGTATCTCTATAAATTTCAATTTCAAATATGTAATTAAACTAACAATTTATCACAGACCATCCAATTATTTATTCTGTTATCAGAACTTCTGTCCTTATATTTAGTCAAGCTTTCTTCACTGACTGGCTGAAGCTTACTATTAAAACAAAATTAGAAGATATTTATAAACAAAGTTTCAATCACACTAAACCTTGATAAATCCACAAAACAAAACTTTCAGCTCTCAAGGTGTTGAAGATAGAATCAAAGGTTATTCAATGTTTTAATAAATTTATATTCATCTTCTAAATGTATTAAATACAAGTCAGATTGCTATAACAATTAATCTCATAAACTGTTTCTCCCAAGACAATGACAGGAACATTAACTAGAATGAGTTAAGATAAAAATCCCACTGGTTACATACATGTGTATAAATTACTTTGATAGTAGAAAACTCAAATTAATTTCCAGCAATTCACTTGAGAGCAATCTGAAATTGCCTCTCAATGAATTTGACAGCTGAAAGTAAATATCAAAGTTGGTCATCAATAAAGAAAAAAATTAGCAAAAAATAAAGTACTTTAACTGCATTAATCTTAAAAAAAAACATGAAACTAAAAATACATTCTTGTAGAATGCCCAGCTCTTGTGTGAAGGACCATGAGACACAAATCCATGGAAGAATGCACTGCAAAAAGCTGCTAATGAAAATGGTCACATGGCTTTATAGCTTGCACAATAATTATTTACACTAAACCTAAGAGATGTTTTTAGCCATATCAAGTCATCAATGTTAGACCATTATTAGTACATTTCACACTAAGCACAATAAAGGAGGTTATTTGATATTTGTAACCAAACAAGGGAAAAAAACTATATATGCAAAAACGGCTTGTTTGGGTTGAGAAAATATTTTACATAAAAGAGCTCTTCTATGCTAAATGCCGATTTCATAAATCTCACTAACTTTTTGTGGCTTAATAAATTCAGATATATATTCACTATGTGCGATGTTATGGATATTATGCACACTTTCTGTTTATCTTACTTATTGTCTCTAAAGGTTTTAAAATTGGAAGGAGAACTGTTGGAAGGGAATTCAATCCAAAACTTACCGATACATCAGATCTGGGTTCTTGTCTTTTGAAAGGTTACAAGATTAGAGCAAAAAGAGTACATGTACAAAAGAAAAAAATATTCAAACTTAATATTGGGCCTGTCAAACCTTCTGTCACTTAGTGTCCACTGCAGATGTGGAAAAAAACAAACTTATAAAGGTCTTCTGTATGGTAGTAAAAACAATTTCAATGATGCATACTAATCACTACACCTTTATTCTTCTGAAGAAGAATAGTAAATTATCTGAAATTTCTCATATACTGGGTCTTATATGAAAACCATTCTCTACTTCAAGTAGCATCATCAATACTGTCATGCAACAAAAGCAAAACAGAGTTGAAATAAAGAAGCAAAGAAGGCTAATCAACATTCTCTAACTTGCAATGTGACGAGTGAGTTGAACAGTGTGAATTCTTGATTAAAATTAATGGAAAATAAACGCTAACACACAGATCACTGTTTATTTTACAAAATAATGAAGAAAGAAGGCAAGATGAACCTATGGAAAGCTTGATTGCAGAATAAGCTTGACTAGTGACATGGAAATAAATGACAGCTCCAGTGTTTGAAATGAAAAATAGCAGTTACTCAACAAATCTTCCTCACCCATTAATACCAACAATCATCAAAGTGCATTATGTTTGTCATTTATAGTCACCAAGAATGAAAAATGGAAATGGTAACTGATTTATTATGTCATTTAGGTCTGCCTGATCGACATCTTTCCCAAGAGAGAGATATGTATGTGATTACACAACTAACAGACAGAAAGAGAACAATTTATTTACCTCCTTGTACATCATGTTGTTTTATATCTTTACCAAAAGGAACTGAACTTGCTTTTCATTCCATCTTTTAAGGAAAGATGTAAAATAATAAGGGTGAGAGCCATTATGGCTAAGCATTACATGCACTGCAGTCATATATCTCACCATTGTAAAGGGCACATGTAAGAGAATCATGTTTGAATGCCTAAATCAGTAACAGATGAAACATCATACTTGATTTGAGATATATACCCTAATAAGAAAATTCATATATCCAGAGTAACAGGAAGTGGAGGCAAAGAAAATCATTACAGTTCACACAAATTTTAAATAATTGAGAATAGAAATCTACTTAGTTCCAAGGTTTAGAATCAATTTCTTGCTCCTGCACACAAATAAAACTAGCTTAGGCATGAACTCTGTTGAGAAGTTCAAACTGCTATGGGAACAGTCTATGTGGTGATCACCAAAATCCTTGAGGGTGTCAAAACATTCAATCTTTTTCAACTGATAACTCTCCAGATTTAAGATTTTTATCACAGCTTTAGGGATGATAGCAAGCACCTCAAAAGCAACTTTATGTAAAGATATTTAACATTTTACTCAAGGGTGTGTCAACAATGAGAAATGAAGGAGAAGCAAGGTCCAACTTTATTTTCATTATGTTAACTTTGTGCAGGGTTTTCAGTGCTCGGTCTCTATGATTCTACTACAAACATTTAAATTATAATGCCCACTGACTCTACCCACAATGCATGTGCTGCAAGGGAATGTACTACAATGTCAAAACATTCAATGGTGCAATAATAAAATCGCAAGGAATGTCTACCAGTTGCATCAGTAAACCCTAGCCACTATTGATTAGTTAAATGATCATAGAGGGCCACCCATCTTCAAGAATTCAAGGACTATGTTGTGTGTTGTACAGACTCGTCATCATTTTTTATCTTTCATGGGCTGCCACACATGTCAAACACAAGGTTAGATGTTTGAATTGCAAAGGTAGAATGCCAAAGCATAATACTCCCTGCGAAGTCCCAAGTGATAAAATATTCAAGGTAAAAGAAAAATCAGGTGCGTTTCTTTGCTTTTCATCATTTTATGTCAAATGTTTTTCATTAATATTATATTATTCATCCACAACTTGTTTCAAATGTTTAAGAATGCCTTATGATATGAAGAACAATCTTCTCCAAATGGGTATTTGAGAAATTTTACAAAACAATTATTTAAAAATGGCCTGAATTCAAATTTCAAGGCATTGTTCATATCTGAGAAATATTGACAATGAAATAATTAAAGTACACTCAAAATTTTCACAAGTATTCTGTATTTATGAAATTATCAAAAAATTTGAAAATCTTGCAGATACTAGGAAAAGTGTCGTCTGATTTCATCCACACAGTTCTGAAGATTATGAAATATTTGACTTTTAACAAGAACAAGCTTTAAAAGTTGTATAGTACCTGAATAAATAAAATCAGAGAGTAAACAAGCACAGAACACAGATGCTCATTTTGTCCCAAGAGAATATACATATTTATTGGTTTATGGTTTTTCATTTGATTGTTTCAGATCTAAACATGTTCAATCTGCCATTATACATTATTTTTAATTCTAATGGAAAATTACTTTATAATCTTTGATTTCATAAACTTGATATAGTCTGACATTATATAAAATGCATCTTATGTACATTATAATAACTTTTATCAAAATGCACATTCACAATATACACTTTAGTATTGGTACACTCCACACGAGCTTTTAAACATTTCATTTAATCAGTGATGAATAAACAACAAATTATTTATTGTACTTTTGAATGAATTTATCTAATAATAACATATTACAATGTATGTAAGTGGAATGCCTAGATGATGTAGGCTATGATGTTCATTTATTGTTCGTTTTGATAATGAAATTGGTCATAACACTTGTCAAGTTTTATAGAGCTGAGAATTTTTACAATAGGTAATTGTGGCTTGTTGGTGATAAATTTCAACAATAAACAGACAGCATATAATACACTTGTTTTAAACTAATATGTTGAAAAGAAGTCAATTGGATGCCCAAAAATTCATTACACTACTGTTTATCACAGTTGTATCCAGAGTTTTAGGTAATTGTTTGGATTTTGCCAAAGACCATACAGAAAAGTTCAACTACATTAGAACACTTTTTGACAACACAAATTACTCTCCCATACTCTGTTATGACAATACAAAGCTCTGACTATCATTTGAAAACCACCACTATAACTACTGATTACCACAATTGTACCCACAACTTTAAATAATGGTCTACTTTTTATCAAACTTCACACAGACTGGTTCAACTACATCAGAATGGCTAAAACAAATCATTTTCCTCTATGATCCATTATTAGAATAAAATTTGTGAAACTCAATTTAGAAACTGCCCATTATGGTTAAATTCACACACAGTCTAATTTCACTTTTATTTTTCTAACTTACTTCTTGCACTAACAAATGATTACTAAACAACAACATAAACAAGCTTGTTTGTTACAATACTAAAGGTATAATTTTCATATGTTGAAAATCTATTTCTGATAGGTACTTCCTATTTTTCATAAACTTAGTAATTCTTATTTAGTGCTGCCATCTATATGCAAACTTCTCTTTACACATACCACAAACCTTCTGCTTACCCCTTTTGGAACTGGAATATTCCAGCATGTCTCTCATGGAACTCATCATGCACCAACTTTTAACCAATAGGAGCATAACATCTTCACACTATGGATGAAACTCCCTCTACAGCCCTCTCCCAAACCTTCACTCAAAGTGTGGTGTGATAAAAAGTGTGAGCACAGGAAAAGTGTGGAGAGAAAGTGGAAAGTGTAAGAAGAGATAAGTGCCTATCAGAAATACATTTTCAGCATGGGAAAATTATAACTTCCAATACAATATCCAACTTTTTTTTTAAGAGATTAACTACAATTCTACACTGAGGGACTGGTGTGAGGACATAACAGATATAACCCCAAAAGCATGTGAAGTATACCACTGACAATGAGAAAAATAGGTCTGAAGATCAGAAGAGGAAAACTGCATCACTTCTGATCCATGTGTATAATTCATAAAACACAAGGGCAAAAATTGTGAGGTGTAAAATGGCTAGGGCATGTCAGACCATACTTGGAAAGTCAACTATATCTAAATCCTCCTTAAATCCAATTAGGGATCAAGATTCTTGCTTATTACTGGGTATGACACAAGGATTGCCACTACTACTACAATCCACAGATAATCACCTGGCATTGAGAGAATGGAATCAACTTGTGTGAGGATTTACATTAATTATTTCACTCAAATCCAAAACCTCTAAGCTTGGGAACCAACATCCATGTGAAGGTAGAATAAGGGCTCACAATTAAATGGGTGAACTGCATTTGTGACAGATTAACTGCAACATGTTTTGTATAAGTTATAGGATACAACATCATCTGGTAAAGTTATGGATTCACTCTAGTGATTGTGTAAATAGCATGTGAAAGCCACATCATCCTGTAAGGAAATGGATCAATTCAATGTTTTGTAGTCAGGAGACCTCATCCACCAGCATGGGAACAGATCAACTCCTGTGAAAACCATGCTGCATCTACACCAGCATAACACCACTGCCATACTCTCAACTGAATAGTTATCTGTTTCTAGTGGATCTTAGTCAGGAGGGTGCTTTCATGGTCCACTAACTCAGCAGTTTGGAACTAGAATGTGGTAAGAACTCCCATACTCTGCTCAAGAAGTATGTACATTTATGACAAAGTGTTTGTACCACTGTGCCGTGAATAGTTTTTTCCTCATAACTTAAAAAGTATCATGATTAGGATAATGAAAGTAAAGTGTATTATAAATTTTATACTAACACACATCTACATAAATTTTTATGTAAATTGAATGAGAAATAAACTGTTTATAAATAAATAACCAAACATAGGAGGGTCAGAAAGTGTTTGTGTGTCTACTTTAATGGTCAGTTGTGTAGCCTTTCAGGTAAATTACTTGGTGCAATCTCTCCTCATAGCCCTCCATGATCGTTTGACAGTACTCAACTGGTATTTTCTTCCATTCTTCTTTACAAAAGGCCTCCAACTCTAGCAAGTTTTTCAGATGATGCTGATGAACCCTGGTCTTCAACTCATGCCAAACGTTTTCAATTGGGTTGAGATTGGGTGACTGCAATAGCCACTCCAGAACACTTATATGGTTCCTCTTCAACCAGGATTGCACATATTTTGATGTGCGCTTAGGGTCATTGTCATGTTGGAAAATTCAACGATGTCCAAACTGCAAGTTCTGGCTGTCTATACCAGAAGAACTGAAGGAACCCCATAGCATGATCGAGCCACTTCCGTGTTTAACTGTAGAGATGGTATTCTTTGGAAGATTTCGTTACCCCTTCTTACGGAAAATATTGCAAACATCATTATGGCCGAAAAGCTCAATTTTAGTCTCGTCTAACCAAAGAATACTCCTCCAATAGGTAAAGGGTTTATCTACATGCTTTCTTGCATACTTCAATTGTGCTTGCAAATGAACAGGCTTTAAATATGGAGTTCTACGAGGACGGCATGCTTTGAACCCAGAATTGCGTAGCTGCTTACTTCAACCCCAGTTTCCCTTACCAGTTTCTGTATATTATTACATGTTAAACAAGGGTTTCTACTAACTTTTCTGAGAACCTTCCTCTTGGTTCTCTCTGGAATTTTGGTGGGGCGTTCGAAACGAGGGAGGTTAGAAGTTAATCCTGTGAACTTAAACTTGGCAATTATGCTTTGAACAGTAGATTTTGGCACATTAAGTTGTGTAGCATTATGGAAAGAGACACATGAAACTTATATTTTACAATAATTCAGTATTTTAAATCACTGGACAGTTGTTTTCTGTTCGCCATGGTGACCAAGCAGATAATGATGGAGATGGCACTAAACTGCTGGAAGTAAATTTTTTGCTGGCTAAATTCCAATAATTATGAGCCTAGTGTCTAGTTCTGGAATGGTATAATGTAGTTTATTCACCAAACTAAACAAAATTTTTATGGGAATATCAGTTTTTACAGACATTCTGAAATGTACGAATGCTTTCTGCTCCTCCTATTTTTGGTTATTTGTTTATAAACAGTCTATTTTTTGTTCAATTTACATAAAAATGTATGTAGATCTGCATTAGTATAATATTTATAATATACTATACTTTCATTATCATAATCATGATACTTTTTAAGTTATGAGGAAAAACTACTCCTGATGCAGGGGTACGAACACTTTCTGTTGTAACTGTATGTGTTTGAGATTTGGGAGGAACATCATCACTACAGACAGCAAATGTGTGACCATTAAACCCTATTTTGAAAAGCAGCTCACCCAGAGTTATTCATTCAAGGTGTGGCAGGAATGAGCAGCACTTCCTTTCAGCTTTGATAGTGAGCATGTGGTACCATGGATGAGAGTGTACTTGTCAACGCGGCTTACAGAGTAGATTTAGAATACCTCATTAGACACCATTCTCCACTGATTGGGATTCATGTGATAAACATTAATATAATGGCCCTAGAAAGAAAAAAATATTGGTTAAAGTTGTACCAAAGTCAGACAAGGTAAACAAGAGAAACAGTAATATGTAGGATCAGAAGGAAGGTTGGCTGAAACAAGTCCAGGAGGAAGTATAGCATTGAAAAAAAATAATTCAGACCAAAGGTTAGACCCCACTGGTAAAGGGAGAGAGTGAAATTCAAAATGGGATAATGACTGTCAGGGGAGAAGAAGAGATGGAATCATGTATCTTGAAAGGTAGCTGAACACAGTGGTCCATCTGGATCCTGTAAAGAGTAAAAAAATGTAGAAAAAAAAGGAAAGGACACAGGAGAAATAGCTCTCCCAAGTTGTCAAGGTTTGCAGTACGAGGAACGAACTGGATAAGGAAGACACGTGGAAGGAGAAGGGTATGTGAAATGTCAACAGCAATAAAAATCCATCCACTAACGTCCACATGCACATACCCCACCTGTAAGAACAAAGCAATATAATCATCATGAACCCAAATAACAGGGAAGGAAGGAAAAACCAAAAGTAAGAATTAGATGATTAATAATTAAGTGACAGAGAGAAAACATCACAAACCTAAGACATAATTCTGTGAATACTGAATTAAATCTAAGAGATGATACTAGATAGGAATGGTTAAAGACAGGCAATTCTGGCAATAGGAAATGATGGACCAATCTCTTGTCAACAAGCAAAGACTCAGAAGTGTTAGTGGGAGCCATGGAGAAGGCAGAGAGAAAAAATATATACCATGTAGCATTCAATCTCCCAACACACAAAGGAAATAAATCTGCCACTGAGTCGAGCACACCCAAAGTAACAATGTGAAATTTAGAATTCATGGCACACAAGGTTTACACCATATTTAAGTGCAGAAAAAAGTACTTTGAATAAACTGACAAAAACAAATATAATTATCAAGTTGAAAAAATCAAATTATGTTAAAAATTAACCACTTCAGAAGGAAAACAAAGCCATACATGCAGGAATAAAGAAATAAAAAAATATCTAAACTCAAATGCTACAAACTGAGATGTGAAGTTTCAGTAAAAGTGTACAGAGATAGCAACATACATCATGCTAGTACATCACACTCCTATGGTTAGGAGGTGATGCATGATGATTTGCATTATGGAAGGCTTGTGGCATGGATAACATTTGCATATAAAGGGCAACACTAAATGAGAATAGCTAATCTAGCAAAGGTAGATATTGCATAGGAATTTAACACTGGTGCTTTATAACTATCTAGACTATAACACTCATATCAAGGTTAAACAGTTGTGTATATCTAACAATAGTTACTATATCAAAAGTATTTACTTTTATTTCCTTTCAAATTGACATTCATTATTATACATTTTATTATAAAGAATGATTTTCAATGTTAGCTTAGATTTTACATTTATGATTAACCTAAATCTTCTAAGCTGGCTGAACCTCATGAAATATAGTATTGAGCATATATATATAATCATTAGCTGCAAGGGTAATCAATTGGTGAAACCATTCATTCTAATCTATTTAAGTAGACAGGGCAAATACTAGTACCCCAGCTAATAGTATACTTTAACCTCAGAGTTCATAGCTGACTGAAATAAATAAATTTTATGAAATCAAGACTGACCAACAAAGAGGCAGAAAAAGAGTAGTTGACTGTCAGAGAATTCCTTAGTGAGCCAATATCGTGTGAATGTAAATTAGCTTACATTTGAGAGACGAGATAAAATTTAAAATTCATGTTGGTCATACAGCAATAACATAAGTTCTCAAGCATTCCAGCATCCTTAGTAGCATACGTTACTAATGGCTGACATAACTGAGCCATCTTCTTTGTCATATTTAGTTGTATATACAACAAAGAAAAGTTTCATACTGTACAATAACTTTAAAAGATAGTTTAAACAATCCATTAACTGGCCTCAATGTAAAATTCACCTATTATTTTACTCTTACCATGTGGAAAGGCAGATGTACACATATAATAAAATGGATTATTTACATAATATTGCAACTGCATGTCAGGGGACTTTACCTCATAGTTCAGATTTGTTACTGATACATTTTTGAAGGTCACAAAAATACTAAATCTCTCATTAATCTTAAACAATATAAAACCAAACATAACTGTAGTGAACATAAACAAGTGACATTTGATTACTACTGAAACACTTGTAATACACTGAGCACCAAGCCACTGTATGGCTCAGTCAAAATAAACATTGAATTCAGTGATATATAATGAACATTTTGTTACTTACCATCATCTTTTTTATTTTTGTCATTCTGCTGGAAAGTGGCAGCTGATGTGCTGAAAAGTCCTGAGCTTGCTTCTGTAATTCAAATAACATAACTTACAGCAATCATAATATATATATACATACTCACCATCAGATCTCGAAGTTCAAGTTTACATTGACACGTTAGAAAAAACCTAGCTTTAATTTCAAATTGCTACTTTATTTAGCTAAGGTTGAAATAACTAGCAAGTATTTTTAGTAATTTATTTATAAGGTAAGCATTTGTACATACAAAATATAGAAAAAAAAATATTCACCTTGTCATTACAACAAATTGTGATCAATATTGTTCTATGCTTTGTTAAAATGTTTTACATTCACAAGATATCACTTTCATTTAATTGTGATGTCAAGTAAATCTTACCATATACTTAAAATATTTGTCTCTAACACACTTTGAATTGAGAAGAGCCCACAAATGGCACTCATTTGGAACCCAAGAATACCAAAATACACTGTACACTTTGGGTAGATTAAATTATCACTGCAGCTGTAGTACATGTTAGCTGTTTTTTTTATTTTCATTGAAGCAAGTAGACATCACAAGTTTCATTCATTCATACAACCTAAGGCCTTCAACCCTACTTAACAGTAACACAATTATTTACTAGAGATATAATTTAGTCTTAAAGTGAGTTTATACTTATTTTTTTCTGAAAATGAAGCCTATTGGGTTTTCATCTTTATAACACAGTTATAAATGTGAATGGAAGAAGTATACCAAATATAACAAAATGAAATCACATAGTTGTTTAATAAAGACCTGTATCCACAAAAAAAAAACAGTTTTTGGAAAAGAAAGCAGACACAATGTGACTGTTAAAAATACACATAAAACAAAAACTTTAAAAAGAGTTTAAGTAGTTGTTAAAATAAAAATGATATGCAGAATATTCATGAGGCTAAGAAGATAGAATTGTCTTAAAGCATAGTAGCTTATAGGAATAGAAATGAATGAAAAACATTTAATAAAAGAAATTATTGTACTCAAGAATGTTTTATAGAGAGATAAATAATAAACATGACTGGAAAACAAACATTATATTTTATAAAACAAAACAGAAAATTAAATATCCAAGCAGATTGGAGTGTCTAGTTTCAGTAATAAAATTAATAAATCAATAAATTCACACATCGAATTATTTTCAGGTGTGTAAGGATATGGTTTTACTACTGCTTTTAAATATATATAGACAGCCTTATATCAACAGATAAAAGTAAAAACTTGTGTATATGAAAAAGTCAACAAACATTGTTGTACATTTTTTTATAGCAAAGCCACATCGAGAATCCGCTGACCCCACCGAGGGGAATCAAACCCCTGATTTTAGCATTGTAAATCTGAAGACATACTGCTGTACTAGCAGGGGGTCAACATTTATATCAATGCATTTTGTTGTCACTGTTCAAATACAAAATTTCTTTCTGTATGAATAATGAATGTGGTAGTTGTAAGTGAAAGCATGGTATGTCTGAATAGTTTAGATGTTACAATACACTAGTTTAACAAAAAAAATTTTAGTTATTGAAAATACAGTATTAAATTAAAAGACTAAATACATGTAGCAATCTTAGATATCCTATGTTCTTAATGTATTTGTTCAAAATAGTTTCTGAGATGAATATTTTCTTATACAGAAATCACAAAAACTCAGTTTCAAATCTCCAAGTCTTCAAACATGATACACAAGTAGAAGCAAACATGAAACCTACCACTTCCTCTGAGAAACTTCTGAACATCCTCAAACAACACACCTGTTTTTTGAATCTGTCGACAAAGACTGTGGTATTCTCGTTTTAACTGTTTGAAGACTGGCTGAAAAAATGCATGATGAAAAATTCAATGCATAAATTGTAAAATGAGCCACTTACCAAATAACACACATACAGAAACAAACAAGAATTGAGTATAGTCCTAAAATATCACAAAATGGGGTTATGACTGCGAACCACCAAAAAACTGACAAAGACATAAATAATATATTCACTTAGATTCTAAGTAAAATGGCATAAAAAGAAAACCTAGACAAAAAATGGTAATTTTCACAAAAAGCAAAACAGTAAATAATGAATAAAAAAAGTTGTAATATAATTATGTATATAAAGTGTCTTCTAACAATATCTCGGTACTCTTAGATACTCCTAAAAAATCTTGAATGACTCAAGAAACAGTAACATTCTATTGATACAATGCATTGTACATGTAAATATCATTGGGTACAGAACAGAAGATTCAGAATAGATATGCATCAAACCTATTGGTTTTGGAACACACACACACTGTGTAGCTGATAAGAAGTAATTTTCTTTAATTTCCAAATGATGACTACCAATCACAGAGAATAAACTTCTGCTCATGAACAAAACTTTGTTTTCATGACTGCTCTTACAACAAATGTTAGGTGGGTGCATAGAGATTAATTACTGACAGAAAATACCTTGGATTCCTTTTGTCAGTGTAACCGGGGTACATTATTTGCACAGTGTTATATATATAGTAAAACTGAACTAAAAAATAATAACCAAAATATGACAAGATCAAACAGAACACAACTTCAAGTTTTGATATAACAATTAAATCTGTTAATAAGAAATACAGCACATAATATGATTATGTGTTTCATTTCGAACCACCTTCACCAATTTCATTTATATTTTTTTTGTTTTCCCTTATCTATAACTGTAGAACAATTATTTCAAAGTGTATTGTTTCAAAGCCACATAATTTTTTCATGTTTATAGGTTAAGTACAAGACTTAAAAAGATATGTTATCAAGAAAATGTAATAAAATGAATAATGTTGATTATATGTAGATTTTTATACTCCATTAAATTGTAAACAAAGTAAGAGTCACACGATATTGTTTTTCCTCTGTTGATATAAGACTGACAGATCTACAAGTAATTAGATAATTTTATTACCTCCATAGAAAGTAGGAGTAATATTTAAAAGCATCTGCCAACTATTCAGAGAATAAGAAAAACATAACAGTGAGTAGCACATGTATCCAATCCTAAGCCTCCACTGAAGACCCTTATGGTGATACCTCATCCAGAAGGTTTATCATATTATAAACTTCCCAATTTTTCTTAACAAGCCAAAATAAACGTGGTGAACTTGCTTGATTGGGTCCATTTATCTACTGTATAGGATGAATAATACTGCTAAAATCTCTATTTGTACAAACTGAAGAAATAAAGTAGAGTTTAGTAACTTATCTCAAGTTCATCATAGCTTAACCTTTCTTTATCATTACTCTAAGGTCCTAATCTTGTCCTAACATTTTGTTAATCTTTAAAATATTTAAATAAATCCTTAATATTAATTTTTACACTGTTAACCAACCTTTTATATGTACTATTTTCAATTTACTGATGTTCTGTAATACTAACTTTTTAACTAAAATCTTCACTTTACACTTCTTAAACTTTTCTTAATTTTTATCTCTCATATTTCTTGTAAGTTAACTAGGTCTTTTTACTTACAACCATCACTTTGTTTCTGCAAGGAACATGTTTATCTTGAATATTTAAAAGCATTTTTAAATTTATCTCATCTGATCAGTGTTTCCAATTGATTCAGTTGTTTAATTCACAACATATATAATTCTTGTCACACACCTTGAAGATCTGTAAGAAACCTTATTATTCCACATCTCTGGATGTAGCAAAATATCAAATATAACTGAGGAATGGTCATTTGCATCTAGTGTTTCTCAACCCTCATCTTCTCAGCCACTTCTATGTTAGAATAATAAATCTAAATAACATTGTTCCTAGTAAGTTCAATATCCAATTTTAAAGCAAATTATCCTCAACAGTTTCTAAAAACTGTCTCTTTCATGATGTGACTAACATTTACCAATCTATACATCTGAAATTAATATCTTTCATAATTATAACCTTATTTACAGTTGAATTTTTTCTCTATCTGTAATGTTTATTAATTTAATCAGTTTCATCTTGCTTTCTGTAACAACTTCTAAATGAAAGCCTTCTTCACTCATAAAAATAAACCCAAATAAATTCAATCTTATTACTCTGATATCCTCAAGTTCAAAAGGATATGATTCACATTTTACATGTAAAACCATGCCTCCTACCTCTTTTTAGTACCCTATCCATATTAAATAACCTATCATCCTTTCAATCATAAAAATGTATACATTTGACCAAGTTTCAGTTATTTTCATGATATAAAATAATCCAATTTGACTAGTGCTCTAAAGTAATCCATGTTTTTGGCTTCTTCTACCCTTACAGTAGTAACAATTTGGCCTAATCTTAAAACTTGGTCCTTTTATTTAATTGGCTTTGACAAATAGTTGTACTTCTTAATTAGTTACTCTCCCACATCCTTACACACAATACAAAAACTACATCACTGTTTGTACCATTTATTCTATCAGTTTTGTCCCCCACTCCTGCCCTTGGACAGAATAATCTAATCATTTTCTCAGAGTTTACTACACAGACAAACAATACTAAAGAATTACCAATAACATAATCCCTACCTGACCCTTTCACTTTACTTCCCTCTAACAGTTCTCCATCTGCACTAATTAAAGGCTAAAAGCTGTAATTTAATGAGCAAGTTCTATTAAGTCCAATACCTTTAACCCTATCAGTACTCCTTCTAACTTCTAGGAAGTAACACCTAGTGCATCTCTCACCTATCAATGTTGAAGCTTCTCTATAAATTATGCTATCATTTCCCAGTTTACACTTCTTTTTCTCTTTTTTCTGTTCTTTAGTAACTATGAATTTCATAAAAGTACATTTAATTAGCTAAACTAATTACCATATTGATATTAAGTTTCAATCTAAGGTAAGCTTGTCCTGATCAAAAGTTAATACTAGTTCAGAAAACCACAAAGATAAGGACTGAGGAAAACCTATATAATTGGAGTGTGACTGGAAAAGAAAGGGGAAAGAGTTATTAATAGGGTCCAGTCAAACTGGATCTTTATTATTAATGGCATATCTCAGGTTTCAACACTTGTTCTTTTTTCTTATTTACATTCATATTCTGTTTCACACTTTATCAAGTGTTTTGAAATTCTAGATACACTAAGGAAATGCACTTCCTTTCTTTTAATTCAAAACAGACATGTTCTTAATAGGGAAGATCAAACTTAACTGGCCTATTAGAGACAATCAAGTATAAATGCCATAACTTTAACATGGCACATAGCTTGGAACTATTTAAAGGCTAAGTATTTGGTTAAAAATAAGGTCAAGAAATCAAACATGGTTGAGGCAGAAGAGCTGACAAATAATGAAAAAAACACCATTAAAGGACATACACTACAAAGTCTATTTTGTTCAATACTATGAGACTGCTGGGGTTTCTCTTTAATTACTGGTTGGTCAATAAACAGTTCAAAGTTGCTTTGTTCCTCCTATTTTTTGAAGGGGGATAATAAATTACCATAACAATTATAGGTACATGAAAAATTATAGTGTGTGGTAGAAGAAGCTTTAGAAAATCATTTAATGATGCACGACTTCATATAGAAAACCAACACAGATTAACAAGTAGGAAATCTTGCCATGCCTAATGTTTTTAAAGATGTTACTTTTAATAATTATAATTACTGCATTAATTATTGATGGAAGCAGGATAAATAAAGAAATTATACTAATAACATTGTATTGAAGGTGTTAATATACTAAAGAAGTTGAGATGGGTGATTAACCTAATTAAATATGTGCAAGCATTAATTACATTGATAAGTGTTGAGTAAAATCATAAACTGTCCGAAACTAGTTAAATCAATTAATGTCATTGAAATAATCAGCTACTTGAAACTGTTTCCACTGTTACTCTGTTCAATTATTTCAAGTATGCAGATAATCAAATATACAACTATTAGTATTATAGTTTCTCATTAATATTTTGATAAATCCAAGGATATTCATATTAATCAATCAGTGTCAACTCACAAATATAACCAAATAATCAAAATTTATATATATATATATACACATAAATAAATATACACACACACGTTAAAAAAATTTATTTCATAAATCAGTATTACTACCTGTTAACTTCTGAGGACAGCAGAAGGATACTGACATTGATGGCATGCCATGTGAGTCAGGAGAGTGGCAAGCATAATTACAGATTTCACATTTTATTCCATTCATTACTTCACACAATTAATATATTACTAATATACTCTCATAGTAAACTTAATGTAAGGTAAAAAAATACAGCCATTTGGTCTTTTAGTGCTGTCCTTTATCAAATATATTTTAAGTACTTCTTTAGGCCCTGATATAGTTACTTTACACTTTAACTACACTGCATTAGGTTAAATTCACAGAAAGGTTAGATCATTATCACATGCAATGCCACAGACAGGTCAGTGCTTTGGAATGACCCCAAAACTTTTTACAAGTTTGCCAACTTTGTAATGAAACTGATCATTAAACAGTAAATTCTGAGGAGGATAGGACACTTATAGCAAAACACTTGTCTTTAGCCCTGATGTACCTAATAAACCTTAACTTTTCCAAATTAAAAAGATAATGCAATACTGGATTATATAAAAAGTTTTTTTTTACCATTTTGGTATAGAGAGAATCTTCTAAAAAACTTGACTTCATAAACCTTTTTTTATGAGAAGGAAACTTGGATACAAATAACATAGGTAGTATATCAGAAAACTTGCTATTTTTCAAGCAAAAATCCATATTGAAATCACTAGAAGTGGTGATAAAAGTATGGCTTGAATCTGGCTTTGAAAAGTCCACATAACACTTTAAATCCACACCAGAAACATCAGGCAAAACGTTACAATATGTGTTTGCAAGGTTTACTTCAGCAAGAGTTTTACTTTTAGACAGCTGTCCCTTTACTGAATCCTTCTGTTGACTTTGCAATGAATACAAACATTTTTCACTAGAATTAAACCTCTTGAAACTAGAGTATTCTTTGCTGTTATAAATAATCACAGAACTTTGTGAGCAAGCCCTGTGAATTTTTTTGACGAAAAGTCTATGAGAAAGTCTTGATGGTGTTCGGTATACATAGTTCTGAAACTTCATACTCCACATATTTTATCTCGAGCAGGCTTAACAACGGTGATAAAGGTACACAATTTTCATACCTTACTTTCACACAGTGTAAATGATAAATGTAACACTGTCCATCAGTCTTCTGTCTTTCAATAAAATATAGTCACACTCTTAGTAAATTAGGCTTAATCTACGCCTGTCAACTTAATAATACTGAATTGGGAAACGAAAAAAATATTTCGAATTGACTTTCATAGCGTGAATCTCGTTACTTTCCTTCACTGGCCATTCGTCATTACGAGTTTCGCATGAAAACTTATATGAAATTTATTCCAGCATTGGAAACTTTAGAATCTGACCATAATATTAACACTATTAATAGTCTCATCTATTACCAAGTTTTTTCTCAAGTCACTCGCTTATGCTACCGAAAAACGTGACGTTATTCGATTGTTAAAAATAAGTAAAATAATATTGTAATTAAAATAACCTTAAACACTCGATTAGCTTCTAGCACTACTAAACAAATGCTTAAGTTATTTTTACATTTTTTCATTGAAACACACGAATTAAAATATTTCGTTAAATGTGCCTTGTTCTTGTTACACGAGACTTTTACTCCAAAAATGTTCCAGACATATATTTCGTATAAGATAACATAAGAAGTTTGTAAAACGCTACTAGTTTTTTTTTCCCATATCCGATAACGTAAATAAATATATATAAAATACAATAACAACAGACCTTGAGAAAACTTAAACTAACTCTCTATTTTTCAAAACTTTGTTAGATATACAAGATTGTTCAGTGTTAGAGCTGTTCTTTACTTGGTTTAGTGACACAATATTTAATAATTATCTAGTTTTCATAACAAGAGTTTGTTTGTTTGTTTGTTTTTTGAATTTCGCACAAAGCTACTCGAGGGCTATCTGTGCTAGCCGTCCCTAATTTAGTAGTGTAAGACTAGAGGGATGTTGTTGTTTGTTGTTGTTTGAATTAAGCACAAAGCTACACAATGGGCTATCTGTGCTCTGCCCACCACGGGTATCGAAACCCGGATTTTAGCGTGTAAGTCCGCAGACAAACCGCTGAGCCACTGGGGGGGCAAGACTAGAGGGAAGGCAGCTAGTCGTCATCACTCACTACCAACTCTTGGGCTACTCTTTTACTAACGAATAGTGGGATTGACCGTCACATTATAACGTCTCCATGGCTGAAAGGACGAGCATGTTTGGTGCGACCGGGATTCGAACCTGCGACCCTCAGATTACGAGTCGCACGCCTTAACACGCTTGGCCATGCTGGGCCCATAACAAGAATTTTGAAAGTTAATTTTAAAAGTACTAGTTATGACAAATTTCGTTGCCTAACTCAATGACAGTCGTACGTTATGTCTGTAGTTCAATTGTTGCAGTATTGTTGACGTCATCTTTCTTGAAGCCTTTGTTGTTGTTTTCTTCTTTATGTGAGTATTGTCAGATCATGCTGTCTTCTAGTTTGACAAAAGTGTGTTTGTTTTGGAATTTCGCGCAAAGCTACACGAGGGCTATCTGCGCTAGCGTCCCTAATTTCTAATAATTGCAAATTTTATTATAATAACAGTGTATAAAGGAATAATTCTT
Source organism: Carcinoscorpius rotundicauda (assembly GCA_011833715.1). Classification (NCBI taxonomy): domain Eukaryota; kingdom Metazoa; phylum Arthropoda; class Merostomata; order Xiphosura; family Limulidae; genus Carcinoscorpius; species Carcinoscorpius rotundicauda. Next base: position 61,299,239 of record CM022400.1, on the reverse strand, counting down.
GTTAATTGGGTTTTAAAGCAACTAAAACAACGTGTGTGGACTTTTGACGAAAAATAAAAAGTTAAAACTTTGGATTCAACTGGTAATAATCAGACTTACAAACATTTGTATGTACGTTTGACTTATTTCAGAGTAGTAATTTTAAAACAAGTAGACTATGTGCTGTTTGTTTATTATATAAATTCATGTCAACAAATCATACCCCTACTGTAGAGAGTTGCAGCCCGATAAAACATGGCCAGACGGTTAAGGAACTCGACTCGTAATGCGGGTTCGAATCCCCGTCACATCAAACATGCTCGCCTTTTTAGCTGTGGGGGCGTTCTAATGTTACGGTCAATCCCACTATTCGTTGGTAAAAGAGTTGGCGATGGGTGATGATGACTAGCTGCCTTCCCTCTAGTCTTACACTGCTGAATTAGGAACGGATAGCGCAGATGGCCCTTGCGCGAAATTCAAAAAACAAAAATAAATACCCTACAAAACTTAACATAGTATTTATTCTGAATTTATAACTTATACTGAAAATGTGTAAGTTTTATATAATAAGTGATTAGGAAAACTCATTTTAAATAAAAATATCTAGGACCTTGTAAGAATTTCGTATTCAAAATTAAAGCGAAAACTGTATATTATAATTTCATTCCACATGTTTCGTTTCACCTTGTAGCAAGAAAGATATTGTTGACTGTAGTCACATAATTCCCATGTTAGCAAAACGGTTTGTATGTTACTGTCGAATTTCCCCGAAAGCTAACGGAGAAAAGAAAATACCGAAGGTTGGGTCAGCTTCAACTTCAAACAATGTCAATTTAGGAAAACCTGAAACTGATCTGTTAACATGTTATTTCTACTTAATCATCGTGAAGGTAGTGTATTATTGTTTTTTGAATGAATGTTGTTCGACACGACATGAGAAGAAAAATCTGGATAATTGAAAATAGAGAATAAATTGAGATGTCTAAATGACAACTTTTTTTCTAGTTTATTTGATGAGATTCGACTCGTAATTTAAGGGTTGCAGGTTCTAATCCCTGTCACACCAAACATTCCCGCCTTTTCAGCCGTGGGGACGTTATAATGTTACAGTCAATTCCACTTTTCGTTCGTAGCTCGAGTTGGCTGTGGGTGGCCATGACTAGCTGCCTTCCCTCCAGTCTTACGCTGCTACATCAGGAGCGGCTAGCGCAAATAACCCTCGTGTAGCTTTGCGTGAAATTCAAAATAAACCACACCAAATAAGAAATTGACACTTGATAGTACCCAAAATAAGCTTTAGGATTATTTGGAATTGACCTTTACTTTTCAAAACCAATCTGATTTTAAAAATATATGGTGGTAATTTTTCCTTTATAAAACTGTGTTAATAGCTTCCTTTATACTAATGTCATGGAATTTATATTAACAGTTTCTTGTTATCATCCTCAAGAAATCAGTACAATTGTATCAAGCATCATTATTCACACTGTTTTCGCTAATATCACGTAATTGTAAATGCTCTTTAATTAGAATAATTTTTTTTTAAATTCAGTGAACTTGTGTTCAAAACATGACAATGAGTAATGAATGACAACCATCCAACTATGATACCTTTGAAAACTTGAGTTAGAAACTTATCTAGTTTGCTTAGCTTGACCAATACCTATGTATCTGCACGTCCTTTAGCATTGCAAGTCTGGATTATGCTTGAGATGAAGGCAGTAATACCTGGTTCCTGATGGTTGAATGAAGATAGGTGACATTAGAGTAACGTGAAGTTAAGCATCAACCAATTGAAAGAGTTCAACACTGGTGCAAAACAAGTTTTCAATGTTGTTGTTGAGGATTAAAGTTTACTACCAAAGATAAATCACTGTAATTTAAAGGAAATTTAAACTTGTAACTTGTATTTGTAAAGGTTATATATAAAATCATAAGAAACTGTCATTTAGTAAAAATTTAACAGAGTTAAAATTAAGGATCAGTTAAAGCTGAATGAAAATCCTTTAGCTGTAGATTACCGTTATGAAACATTTCATAGAAGTTATTTGATTTTGTTATGAAATCAAATAACTATATTTTTACGCAACAATAATGAGCAATGCTTACAATTGGAAATAAATTTATTTATTTCTGTAGTGTAATTTAGATTACCTCAGAAGAATGGCACACACTGTCTTGGTTCATTGGAGGATTTGGTTGGTTTATTTAGATGATGTATGTTTTTTTCAGTGATATTTCTCAGGTCATCAGAATGGATTTTGAATGATTTGGTATTGTATGTTGAGAGCTTAAAAACTATGAAATTATCTATAATTTTGCACTGAGAAAAACAAAGGAAGCAGTAACAAAAACAAACATTAAAGATAAGTATAAGCAGAATTGCTTCCTCAAGTTGAGAGCAAGACTTTCAGAGCAACTGATCTATAGACTATTTAGGGAACATGTGATGATCGATAATTAATAATCTCCAGCACAGTTGAAGGACACATAGCCTTATGTGTTATAAGAAATAGTCCAAAAGGAAAGACATGGCAAGACTAGATGGTTAGGACCCTTGTTTTGCAATCTATGGGTAATGGATTCAAATCCCTGTCCTATGAAACATGCTTGCTCTTTCAGCTGTAGGTGTATTATAATATGATGGTTGATCCCACTATTTATTGGTAAAAAAGTAGCCCAAGAATTGTAAGTGCATAATGATGACTAGCTGTCTTCTTTCTAGTCTTTCACTGTTAAATTAGATACAGCTAGCTCAGATACTTTTGTATGAAATTAAAAACAAAACAAACTAAATACAAAGGAAAAATGAAGATTCCTCATGAGGGGTGAAGTTGCAAAAATTGATAATTTTAAAATTATTTCAATAAACAGAAACCCACCTAAATTTTAAATGAAACTAAAATGTTTTCACAATAGTCTGACTCTTTGTGTAACTGCATTATTACATAAGTTTGTACAATGACCTTGTCAAATATAAGTAATCTGCTTATGTACTTAATAGACATCACTCAATGAACGAAATAAATGTGTTAATCTAAAGAGGCAGCTCCATCATATTGATCTTATACATATTGCTTTCACACATTTTTAATTAATCTGGTGTTATAAATTCAATAAGGCTATGAAGGCTTGCGAAAAGAATGTCATAATTAGCAAAAGTGGAGAAACCGAGAGATATGGGAATTCCTGATACGACAATGTTAGGAATATGAGAGCCTTGATTTCTGTTATTCAAGCTGAGTTTAAGCTTTTCTTTTAAATTATTAAAATACAGAATAATGATAATAATAGATGAAATATAAAAAAAAATCCCTTCTTTTTGAGACAGTTTTTGATATTAAACTTGGCTCAAAATTACAAGTACTTACAAAACCCCACTTAAGGCACATTATTTGCCAATAAAATAAAATTAAAGTCAACAAGTTTGGTTGCACAAAGGTCAACCATTACAGTAAGTAGAGGTACATAGTACAATTTTCATAAAGGAACGTTAGTGAGAAAGTAACACAGTATACACCTAATTTGAACAAAAGTTTGATCAAACTACTAATAAATTTTGCTCCTTGTAGGAAGGACAAGGATAGAAGATAATGTGTATATCAATGATTAGATGATAGCCCAGTCATAGACAACATTAAGGTAAATGAATGAATCACAGGTTGTTGCATGACTTTCTGAAGTTGCAGGACTGTTAATAATTTTAATTCTCAGTTAATTCCAAAGAGATGTATGGAAACTGATGGATATTCACAAGAAATCAAATTAATAGCAGCAGAAGTAAGAGGTACTTTCTGAGGTAGAAAGTTTCAAACACATGTTAAAACTAAATCTCTCTCTCTCTCTCTCTTTTTAAAAGAAACATTCTTCACAGAATTCATTTAATTTGTATTTTTTGGAGTATAAGTTTTTAGTAAACTGGTTTATCATAAAGCTGCTCTGTTCTTTTCTTGAGTTTTGCTGTCTGGAAAAGCAACAACATTTATTCCAGAAGAATAATATGTATTTGGCATGACAAGTTCAACCTGATAAGACACATGACAATACAAAGTTTATGTACAAAATAAGAAAATCCTACAATATACAACACTTCTCTCAGTTATAATCACACTATTACAGTCATAATCATTCATATTTATGTAATCAGAACATGACAGGAAAAGATGTATGCTCACTTTTCCAGAATTGAACTACAAAACAAAATATGTTTGCAGCACAAGAAAGAAGTTCTTTAATATTATACTTAAATCTAATTTCTACTTCAAAAATATCCACAAGAAAGAACAAAGTAAGTAATGTTGAGAAACAAGGCAAGAGTGGATTTAGTTATTTCTATTTTGTCATAAGAAAAATTGACAAGTATTATATTTCTAAGACGTGCATTCTCTCATATTGTCATGTAAACCTTTCTGAATCAGAAAAAAACTAAAGTAATTAAAGAAATAAATAAAATTTATTCATAAATGTTCAAATATGTTATATTATAAATATTTTGAGATAAGAAAACACAATCATATTGGATCTAATAGATTTCTACGATAAAACTTTTCTGCATGAAGCTGTATGGTTTTAATGAAAAATAAACTGATACAAAATACTAGTAAAAATCTAAAAACAAAAGAACTGACTTAAATTTTTTTTTTACATATAAATTTTACAGTCCTTATTTTCTGACCAACTTTTAGCTATTTTTAATGTTAGGTTTCTTTGGAAACCAAACATAAAAATTTTCATCAACCTCTGTGTAAAAAAATATTGTTTAAATAATTTTAAATATTCTTCTCTTTTGAAAAATTATATCAAATTTGAATTGTTAAAATAATCTTATATTTACAGATTGTTTACAACTACTGCAAGCACATGATAATACAGTCAGAGTCACACACATCACTTTTGTTTAAATTATAATTATCTGCCAATGACGATTATTTAAATATATTATATGGTGCTCAAATATGGAAATGTACAAGCTCTTGGCTTTTTCTTGTTCTGGTTCTATTATTATTGTTCATACATTAATTTAACTGCATAATAATAGAAGTATCTAATAGAAATGTTGACAATTTCAAATATTGTAACAATTTTAATACATATTGATTCATTACAATGCAGAACAAATTTTATAATATATTGAAATCTAGTTGCAAGGTTTTATTCACAGTATTGAACAAAGCATGAAATTTATTTCAATGTTTATGAAAGTGAATTCCTTCTTGAGGACTTCAGGTTGCTTTATATATAACTGTTCAGATTCTGCAAGTCATGTATATGTTTTGATTCATTAATTGTACCAAATAAACTGGTTCTATACTATTAATCTCAATAATTGCAACACATATCACATTTATTTACTATAATAAAACAATGATAATTTTTTAAAAGAATAAGCATAGTTATTTGAAGTGTTTCTGTAATGCACATGACTAATTCTAATTGTCAGCAACTCTCAGAGGTCGTTTTTGTCTTTTGGACCAAGTTGCAACATCTCATTGGGTATCCATCTGAACAAAACCAAGTTGCAACACCACATTGGGTATCCATCTAAACAAAAAACATTATTTAAAAACATACAGAACAAGTTCATACTTGTTTAGATGACTTATATGTTGACGCTTTGCCAACCACACACTTGCACAGATATAAAGTTTGTGATGATTTGTTTTGAAACCATTTCTACTTTGGCAGCAGCTATATTGCTTGTAGTTCATGTTTTTTCTTTTTAAGTTGTAGTTAACTTTCTTCTCTCTTCTTCTGACAAATCCAGACCACTCTTTAGTGTTCGTCTCACTATAATAATAAAAAAATGAAGTTACTAATACTGGCATGTATAAGAATAGCATTTTGGTTATGCATTGCAGATCTTTATTCTATTATATTTAGAAAACATGCCTTACAGGTTGTCACAATGTTTGTTTATTAACTGTACACTTTACGAGTCTTTAAACTGAAAGCAAAATATATTTAAACAAAGATAAGTACTAGAAATAAACAACCTTTCAACACCAAATGTTTGTTGCTTTTTAATTAGACACTCAAGATTTTACTTGAAAGCTTCTTTGCTAAAACAAAACAAAACTTTACAGTATGAAGTTTCAACTGTCAGTTTCAGTTTTTGTTTTAGCAAACACTCCACTCCTGAAGAAGCTGTAAAGTGAAAGATCGATGACCAATTAAATCAAAACAACATGATGGTGTTGTAAGTTTTTTTATTTCTTTCAAGGTAGCTTCATTGAAGTGCCCTTTATATCAAAGATGGTTGAGTATGTCCTAATGTGTGTTTTGGAACTTCAATGTGTTGTTAGTGTCCATGCCACAATGTACAGTCATACTCTGATAATAGTTCTGCAGCACAGTTTCTATTGAAATAGTACTGTTATAAAGCTGTAAAGTCCAATGCACACCCTCATCCTTGCATGCTTCTCATGCTCCATCTAGTTTATGAAAACAACAGTTTCCTACCAGCTGTTTCAATAGTCCAAGCACAAAGAACTTCATAGGTGTTGTATCCAATGCTTTGACGAGTGTTGATATACTTTTAGAAAAGAATGTTTTAAACCATTAGTTATTCCTACAACATGAATTAGAAACACATATCCTAACTGTACTTCAACGTTTATTACATACTGCTGGAATGTACAACATTTTCGTAATATGCTTATTCACATATACTATAATAATATAGTGCACGCACGTGCACACACACAAAATGAAAGATGGAAAGTAAAAAGAGATACTAAAAGCAGCTCACTACAGGGATGGTCTGGAGGAATGCCTTCCCAAATTAATATAATAATTTACAGTTGTCATATGATTCAAATATGTAAAAGTGATTCCAATGCCTTTGCACTTGATTAATCTTCACTGACGTTATAAATGACTATAGAGGTATAATAGCTTCTTAATGGCATCATAAAAATGTATTACATATGCTTAAGAATCGACAGGTGTGTAAGATATTTGATGGTTGCTATAATTATTGCTGTGTCTTTCTTTGAAATACAGATTATTCACCAGGGAAATAAAATAGCTCAAAACATTACACAGATTTAAATTAGAGATTCAGACAGAAGTATGAAAATTAGATATCTGTGTACTAAACAGACTGACTAAAAGTATTTTTCTTCTAGTTTTCTAGTGGAAAATTTATCCACATACACTGAATGACTATCAGAAAATATATTAATTTTAAGACTACTGGTATTCAGTTATGATAAGTGATTTACAGAATTCTCATAGTTAAACCAATACATTAAGAAATTATTTTTGAAACGTGTTAGACAACATATTTATTTGAAACCTTGATGTACAGTCCTAGTGCCAAGTTTTCTTGGGAGGCCAATGAAATTTCACTTGAGCCCAGCATCCCTTCTAGCTCTGGCTCTCTTGACACTTTAAAAAACACTACTCATGATCACACTACTTATATAAGTATACACTTAATAGAAAAGCAGTATAAAACTTCTTTAATATAGCATGTTTGTGGCTGAGGAAAATATTATTAATTTGAAGTATTATAGGAATGGTTTTTAAGATCATTTTTGGTGTTTCATGAGTCTTTTTTAGGGTTACTGACCATTAAATAAGTAATCAGTAAGCTTAAGATAATGAGAAGTATTAATGAAGTCCTTATATAATTGTAATTATTTTTAAATGTAGGCTTAGACCAGTTCCTTTAACATGAGGTTAATATGCTTTAACTTATGACGAAGTGTAATTTCTCAATATATGGGAAGTTTATCAGAGTGCTGTAGTTTCATAATATACAAGCATACTACAAATGTTCTATCTTTCCATTTTATTATGGAGTTTTTTCTGGAAATTGTCAGCTTTTCTGGAATATGTGCTATTTTCACATAAAATGTAGCCAAGAAACTCATTAAATTACTATTGCTCCAGCTATCTGTTATTCTGTCTCATTCTTTTGAGATAACTCCTGGTTTATCTATGAAAGAAAACCTTGTGTACAAAAGTATAGAGCAATTTTCTTCAAGAATTGGTTGGGTGATACCTCGAGGTTACAACTTCCCTTAGCTTTCAAATTGGAATACTCAGTCACAGCTATAATTCTAGTTATATTTGTTAAGTCTGACATTACTAATTTTCTTCTATGTAAAATATTCTCTCAACCCAAACGAGCCATTTTTGCATATATATTTCTCTACAAGTGGGTTTTCTTGACATCACTGAAACATTCAATATAGGCTACAGCTATGATATTCTTAGATCAAACTGATTTTGCTTAAAGTGACAATATGGGTTTCTAAAAGATTCAACCAAGAGAAATCAAGAGAAAAATAAAGAGACTGGACAGAATGTGTAACATACAATCAGACAGTCTTTATTGAAACAGAAATAAAGTGTGTGCTGCTTCAGCATGGAAAACAGATACTTTTATTGGAAAACTATATTTTTCCATTAAGCTTCTTTCCAAACTACACTCAGTTAAAGCTTCTACTAAAATATCTAATCTTCATGTTACTTAAAAAAATTAGTTATGTCAGACTTAACAAATGTAACTAGAATTATATCTGTGGTTGAGTATTCCAATTAGAAAGCTAAGGGAAGTTGCAACCTCGAGGTATCACCCGACCGATTCTTGAAGAAAATTGCTGTATACTTTCTATATTTGGCAAAAACTGATAACAAAATATGACATTCCAGTTAATACCAAATTTATTCAAAAACCAGGCACAAAACTGAGGTCAATACCATGTAAGAACTACACTGACAAACAACACACCAACATTATTTATAAAATACAATGTGATAACTGCCACAACTTCTATATTGGAGAAACAAGTAGAAAAATGGAAACCTGATTCAAAGAACATAAAAAGTCACCTTCACAGGTTTTCGAACTCTGCAAGTCAAATAAACACAACATAATCATAGAAAACACTAAAATACTAAATAAAGAAACAAACATAAACAAATGCAAAATTAAGGAAGCCCTACTTATACAATAACTTAAACCCAAAATAAACCAATATAAAGGAACGCCTTTATACCTATATTAATATAATAAAATAAAATTATATATTCAAACATCTAACACCGCCCTCTACATTCCGACACTCAATTACACAACCACTTCCAAACATGTGGTCAGCTTCCGGTCAGTCACCTCTTTCTTTGTGAACCTGACGATGACCGAAGAAGGTCGAAACGTTGTTCGCTCTTCTATGTAAAATATTTTCTCAACCCAAACGAGCCATTTTTGCATATATATATTGAATGTTTGTTTTACAGATTGACAGAGTCTTGTCAAATAGTTATGTTGTTATTTATAACTACTTTGTTGAAATCTATCTCATTTTATGGCATGGAGTTTTACAGTGAAAAGGTTTTTTTATGCAAATTCCATCTATTCTTAAAAAGAAATAAAACAACACTATGTTGTTCAGTTAAATTGGTTTATCATTTAGATTTATTTTGGTTTTTCAGCATAAGCAACACAATGATTTATGTGTGGTTTGTTCACCCTAGATTTTATTATTTTAAGTCCAGCCCACTTTGCCACATGTTTCACTTGTTGTTTGTAACACAGTGTTTTCTTTGAAGTAAACATTAATTTAACAGTGTAATAATAATAAACGTAGACCTTTTAAGGCAAACTTAAGGGTTTTATTGGCCATAGGTTTTTCAACTTATAGAGGCCCCCTTGAGAGAGAACGTCTACGTGCAATACATTTATAATCATAGCGTGAAGCCTTGAGCTTCCTACCTTAATCCAGAACTGGAACCTTTTTTCATGAGGCACTTGATGAAGGAAGGTTGGGTTATGAGACTTAATTTATATATATATATATATATATACACACACACACACACATTAATGTATATATATATATATATATATATATAAAATGTATAAATTATGTTATACCTTCAACACTAAAGAGAGAATCAGTCATGATATTTTATTAAAATCTGGTCATTATTAGTCCTAATTGTGCTGTTTTGAGAGTAAAATATTGCAGAATTTCTTATTCTGCTAATCTAATTTCACTACACAGACATCAGTTGATGAAAAGGAACTTGCCAACAAGTGCTAGTGAGTTAACTCCTTTATTTTGGTTGGTAGGCTAATCAACTAGTGTACTTGAGGTCACAAAATTAAATCCTGCTTGTGGAAAACATAGACACTGGATTACATGAATGTTTCACAATTTCAAAATTTCCTATTCACTGACATTAAACTAAGGGACAAAAATTATATCCCAGAACTAGTTTCACTTATCCTAGGTTTCTATAGAATCAGTATTTGGGTCAATGTGGATCTTTAAATATCAAAGAGTTTGGAGACCAAGCAGGATACATACCAACAGTTGATAGTGTGACTACATCTCACTTACTTGTTCATATTAAGTTTTAAGTAAGTATTTAAAGCACTTACAACTTAGAAACTTTAATATTTTTGTCTGTATAACACTCAGTGTAAATAAATGGCCACAATTAGGTAAAACAAGAACAATTTGTGGAATATCAGCTAAAGTACTGAGAGTACTTCTAGTTACATTAATGCATCTCGTATGTTATTAAGGATCCTGTAAACTTATGGACTGAAATGCAATTTAGAAAAATTTACTTCCAAATCTCATGGAGAGATGAACTCACTGGTAGTTCTAGGACAAACAAAAATTTTAAAAACTAAACCTTCTAAGTGTTTCACAGTTCTACCACACAAGGTATATAAAAAACTTGGATTACCTGTTTTTCATTCCATTTCACAATGACCAGCAAATGGTTAGAATATTAGGGTGTCACATCATGGTTGCAAGTATAGGTTAAACTAATACGCTGGTAGAAAAGCTACATTTTGTAAATAAGAACGATAAGGATATTCTCATAATAATCTACTTTATAGAATGCTTACATGATTTCCTGTCACCGTATCTTGCCTTCTTCCTAACCCGAGGTTCACTGCGCTGAGGTTGAGTAGTAGCAGTTTTAACTAGACTTTCAATAATTTCATCATTTGTGTCTGTCAGGTTTTCGTCACGTATGGGAGTGCTGTGTCGTCCTAAGCTGCCCCCTGTTCCTGAATAAACAAAAAGTCAAATAGAAGAGTAATATTTTTATATAACCTAAAATGTTACAATATATAAAAATTACAGAGGAAACAGGAGGAGAAAAAACATTTTTTGATGTGGTAAGTTATCTTTGGAATGAATTTCATATACCATTTCTTGTAAATATAAAAGTTTTAATTTTTAACAGGAATAATTCTCTTTATAGTTGTTTAAGCTTGATAAAAATGACATGGTAAAATATTTATGAAGCTTGGTAAATAAATTCTTTATAATTTATAAGTATGTTTTAGTCCACACAATTAATTTTTTCTGACTGATTCTGTAAATAACTACAGAAATACAACAGTTATTCAATAACATTGTGACACTCATGCAAAATGATTTATGTCATCTAATTGTTGTCATACTATTTAATAATATTCTTTTTAAATAATTATACTACTTTAAAGCATTCTTTTCAAATTTATACAGGACAAAAATTTGGTTCACAATTTCCTAATAGCACTATTTATCATTAAGCTTTATCAGTGAACAAATTTGAACCAAATGGAATGTATACTATTATTATGGGTGAAAACAGGAAATTACGTAGTAAGTTGACTTTACAGTAATAATTTAGACATACTGAGGTGCTTTTTACATTTGTTTTTAAATCTTGGAACAAACATAACAGGCATTTAAAATCACAGATTTAAACATAAAAACCTATCCTATGTGTAGGTTTCAAACAGAAAAAGAATTACAAATAGAAAATCATAAAAATTCCATTGCGATGGCTATGTTAACCAGAAAAACCATATATAAATGTTCTTACTATATCAAGACAATGTTTGGATGTGTAAGTATATCAAAACAGGTTTAGATTATCATGTATTTATACTGGTAGCACTGACATACCAGAGTAACCTTTGGGTCGTCCTCTAGCACCAGGTACGGTTCCCCATTTCTGCAACTTTTGATCTTCATTACCAGTTCCATTGCCAAGCAACTGACGAAGCTCGTGATCAGCTTGTTGCTCTTTTGTTTTGAATTTTTCCATCTATAAAATTTTAATAGATCTTTGACTTTCTATTTTCATTGATGTCTTGGATGAAGTTCCATAATGAATCCTTATTAAGACAATTAAGTCTTCTTATTCTCTATGTTATAGTCTTAAATTGTCACCAAAATAATTATTTGTAAATTAATATTAAGATGAATTTTATTGATAGTTATATTATCTAATTGCAGATTTCACTACGCTAAGTTAACAACTAGTCATTCCTTTTCCAATCAAAGCTATGTTGAGATTATGTTTATTACATTAAAATAATTAATTCTAATGTTCTAAATTGTATCTTTCATATCACTACATAAAAAAACATTTTCTAATCAAATTATTTTCATCCATACTGTTTATGTGTACTTAACCATTTTTACTATAAAATACATTAACAGCACCAAGTGTTTCAAAACTTAACAAAACTGATTATAATATAGGTTTTCCTTCCATGATTTAACTTGAGAAATGTTATTAGTTGTTTAATGTGTTTATGCACAGACAGAAAATATAGTGTCATTTCAATATACCAAGATCTGTTCATGTTATTTTTCATCTTCTAGTAATCATGTACAATCCTTAGATCTTTCATGTCTTCTCCTTAAAAGATAATTCTACTATATGCAGAATTACTTGTAACAAAAAACTGCAAGCCCATGAACATACTGCATTATCTACAGATTTATATGTATAAATGAAAAGTTGAAAGAGCTTTCCACAAACAATTTAGATGACAAAACAAAGTAAGTTTAATGGAACTTTGTTAATGTATTCTAACTCCTGATCCTAATAATAATACTTATTGTACTAGGTTTTCATGCATCCTTAGTACAACAACAATAATACATACATTCTGGAACTTGAAAGTGGCAGAATAAGCATACAAAAACACATGCAAAATGTACTTCAGGGAAAACAATATTATGCTTTCTTATTAGTTTGTGCAACAAGTTAACACACAGCTTTATAGTTTTTCTCAAAACAATTTTGTTTTAGCTTTTTAACTCTTGCATGGATAAACTCTTCACTAGAACAGCTGGTTTAACACTTGCCAAAATAAAGCAGTGAACAACATTTTGACTTTCTTAGCTCTTGTAAACATCAAAGTTTTAATTTTAGCAGGAATGATTTTCTTTATAGTTGTTCAAGCTTGATAAAAATGACATGGTAAAATATTTATGAAGCTTGGTAAATACCTTCTTGATAATTTAGAAGTATGTTTTAACTCACACAATTGATTTGCTCTCACTGACACTGTAAATAACTACAGAAATACAACAGTTATTTAATAACATTGTGACTCTCATAGAAAATGATTTTGGCCATCCAATCATTGTTATACTATTTCATAATATTCTTTTTAAATAAGTAGTATACTACTTTAAAGCATTCTTTTCAAATTTAAACAGGACAAAAATGTAATTCACAAATCCTAATAACACTGATGTATGGTCAGTGGTAAGTCTTTGAATTTACAATGCTAAAAAAAGGGGTTTGACAAAGCAGATAGTCCAAAGAGGCTTTGTCATAAGAAAACACACACACTCAAAACTACTAAAAATATTGACATAAACATGTTTAAAACTAACATAACATTATTGAGTACAAGTTTTATTAACTTGTTCTTTAAGGAATTTAAAAAAAAATCTCAGTGATTTAAAGTATCCAGATTTGTGTGAAAATGACTTTAGATGTTTGAAACATTGTTCTCTGGTTTATTTTTGTAAAAGTGTTAATACCCATACTATGTGTCCTGAGATAGTTTTACTTCAAGTGGATTTCTCATTATCACAAAACTCTTCATTAAGTAGTTACACTAATGTGTACTGAAATGAACACTTAAAACATTGAGGTAAATCAAAACATTTATATATATATATGAGGTTTTTATCAACAGTTTTATCTCGTTTAAATTTACTTTAACTAGAATGTACTACCTCTTAAGATATAAGTAGCATACTGATTAGGTTGTCAAACTTTCTAAGATTGAAGTTCAATATGAAATTTGTTAATTCAACATGATATCATATACAACAGAATAGTTATACAGAGAGTTGAGTACGCTTTACTAGTATGATTTTGAGTGTGATAATCACAGTTGATATAAAATCATAATGAAATAACATGTATCAAAACCTTATTTTGACACCACCTTTCATGAAAGAAATGTAAACATTTGTATTTCAAATCACACTATATTGTATTTTATTGAAATGTCTGAATTAATGATAAATTAAACATGTTAAAATACTTGTTGACTATTCTTTGGTGTGCATCACATCAAATAATTTCTCGTTACTTACACAAATCAACTGTTGGCAAAATCTGTTACTGAACTTCAGATACTCATGTAGACTTATATGTGAGTGAATGTATGTTAAGACTTATGTTCTTTTTAAATTAGATTCATAAGCTTTAAACACAGCTTTAGAAACATGCTTCAGATTACTCCATGGAAAACACTTGAAGGTGATTTAATCAATTACACTAGCATTGAAAAGTTGAGGACTAACGAAATACTTTGACAAGATTAAACTTCCATAAATATGAGTTTCTTTAACCCCTGTTAACCATCAGTTTTATGTTGCATTCACATATGGAATTCTAGGTACTGTGAAAATTAAATTATACTCTTAAGTAGGTATAGAGGTATCTTACATTACAAGAGTATGATAACGTCAAATGAATCATACAAAAACTCGAAAATATTAAGCAGTCAAATGTGGCTAAAGAAAGCTGTGATGCTAATAGATACTACTTGGAAAAAAACAAAGAAAATATTATTCAACATCAACTTTACCTTCATGAAAAGAAATTGTCTGTTTTAAAATGGGGCACACAAAAAAAGCCTACAGGAAAACAAATGGAAGAAATTACATTAAAAATTCTACTATAGTTTGGTGGATTTAACAACAGTTATTTTTTGTTCAGAATTTATATACTTAATGTAAAGTTTATGTTAAGGGCAAAAAATTAATGGCATATTTGTATTAAATCATCTAACCACGAGCCTGACTTTCTCATTTATTTATCACAGGGAAGTGTTAGAAAAAAACATCCTGTATGACCAAAAAATGTAGTTTTTTCCATCCCAGTTCTTGTTATAGTTGAAAAAGAAATTAGTAATTGAAATATAATGTAAAGCTGTTAATCATAAAATTAAACTGAACTAAAACAATTACTGATAATGAACTAACAGCCGTTTCTTAGTATATGCTTTTACAGATATAGCTTATAAACAAAAGGACTGATTCAAGTAATTCCTAAAATGTATAACAGGTAAAAACGTGGAGAATACTAACATCTGTAATCATTTTGCCTCGTGTCTTGTTCCTCTCTCTATGATTAACTTTCTTTTGAATCTGTTGTAAAACTCTTTCTCTTGTTGTTCTATACTCTAAGGCAAACTCACTGATGATCTTACATACGTTTTGGACTTTAGTGTCCCGTATGGCATGAATTGGACATCCTAAGTATACCATCAAACGATGAAACCTGAAATATAAAAAACATTCATTGTCTTTCGATCCAACTCTTTAGTAAATAATTATACATATTTTAAAAGTTTCATGTTAACTATGTTTTACTACTTTTGATAAATAAATCAGCCATATGTAAGAAAAATTGAAATATATTTCAATTTTTTTTTGCATTTATAATAGTTCTAGAAACTTCTTCATTTATATATTTATCAAAATTCAAGAACATAGAATATTTAAGTAAGTGTTTTTTATATGACCAATAATGAGTATATATAGGAACAGTTACGAGTCAGTTTTGAAAGACAAGTTACTTAATTGCTCTATTACCAAAACAAGACGGTCCAAATTTTGTGGCTGCCAACCTAACTATATTAACTTATATACACAGTAACAAATTTTCACATTACTGCTTATGCATCATCATAGATTAAGTTTGTAAAAGAAATTAAACAAAATAAAATGTTACATAATTTTGCTCCCAAGTTAAATGACAATTTTTTTTACATATATTAACTAAAATACATCTAATTATTCCAATTAAGGTATAAGATGTAGTTTTTACTCTTCATCTGACCTTTACAAAATTTTTCTCCTCAGTACGAATTTTGTCATTGGATTTGAGGACCACGGTAAGATAATCACTGGACAGGTGAATTTAATGTGTTTACACAGACAACAAATCACAGTTATCTAGTTCTTTATTCTATGAAATTCAGTTTAGAACTAACTCCTACCTGTTTATTACCCTTCTTTGAATAATACCTAATACTATTATCCTTTCTGCACAATCAGCCAGAAACTCAGACATCCTGAAAATTTTATGAAAAATGATGTTTGACTACATTTATACATACTTATATGATGATACCTATTAACTTATTTAATTTGTTTCCAAAAAAAAGATAATAACACTTAAAATATGCATGCAACTTTCATAACTATGCTAGGACACAGACACTATATAGTTTAACTGTTTCAGTATAATAGAACACTTTAAACATATATGTAGGTTTGAAAACTACAATCCCTTAGTGATACAGTGGTAAATATTTGAATTTACAATGCTAAAAGCAGGCTTCAACACAGTAGATAAGTCCAAAATTGATTTGCTATAGGGATACACACACACACACACACTCAAAACTACTGGAAATCTTGATATGAACATATTTAAAGTTCACAACACATTATCAACTATAAGTTTTATTAACTTATCCTTTAAGGAATTTGAGAAAAATCTTAGTGATTTAAAGTATCCAGATTAATACATGTAGTAACATAAATTCTGAAAACTTGAAAATCAAAATAATTTCTATATCAAATACTAGCTGTATAGGATTAAACAAAAGTATATATTTTTACAGATTACACGATAGGAATGATTAAACAATTTCTATTTTTGCAAAATAATAAAGAGAATTAAACATTTTTTATACAGTAAATAATAAAGAGAATTAAACATTTTTATACAGTAAATAATAAAGAGAATTAAACAACATTAATTTTATACAGTATATAATAAAAAGAATTAAACAACAATATTTATTTTTACAAAGTAAATAATAAGAAAAATGAAACAACAATATTTATCTTTACAGAGCAAATAATAAGTAGAATTAAACAACATTTATTTTTACAGAGTAAATGATAAGTAGGATTGAACAAAAATATATGCATACTTTTGTGGCATGTTTCTAGTTCCCTGAAAAACATTGTTTTATAAAATGTACACCAAATATAACCTATTATTAAACTAGTATTCATGTGACATAACTATCAATGCACAATACAAACCATTACTCTAACTTTTATTTAGAGTCAGGCTGTAGTGATCTTTTTGCTATATTAATAGTAATAAATATTACTTAAGTAAAAATTATCTAGCAGTCAGGGTACTTGACTTGCAATTTTTGGGTTGAGGGATCAAAATCTGATCCCAAATATGCCCGCCCTAATAGTCACAAGAACCTTATATTATGGTAGTAAATCACTGCCACATTATAATGCTCATTATAACAAAGAGTTGGTGATGTTGAATATCTAATCCCCTAGGTTATCACTTGAAAATCATTTTTATTATTTATGAATTTATGTATGTGAGAATGGTGAACAGAGGTTAAGACTGATAGCCAGTGCATCTCTACACAATGTGTGTCCTACTTCTAAAGTCACCTCCAAAATGTTGGAAACGTTTTATATCCCACATAATAACCTGTACCCTTGGGATCATTTTGATTTGTGCAGCATTTTTTATTTTTGTTTGGGCTTGTTTTTATTAAATATATACAACACATAAATCTGTGTGTTTGTCTGTTTATCTCTTATCTAAGTACTCATAGGTCACTGGGCCAATCTCAATCAAATCTTGTGGTATGATAATAGTCTGGGACAAGGAGCATTTTACTGGGGATTCACAACCCCCTCAAACCCATACTCCCATTATTGCTGTTATGTTATTTTTGATGTAAGTTAACATTAACTGCATTCTTAAATGGTGCCACACTGTTACATCAAAAACAAAAATGAATTTCTCTTTACATAAAAAAGCGCAAAAATCTGTTTGGCTACCTGTTTGTTTCTTATCAAACTTCTAGATTGCTGAGCCAATCTCAACCAAACCTTGTGGAATGACAAATTGAACAAAGGGAGTGGGAGTCACAATCCCTCCACTCCCATAATATGTTATTGAGAATTTATTATCTTTGACATACGTTAATATTAACTACATCTCTATATAGTACCATGTTCTTACACCAAATAAAATAAACTTTATGAAATTTATGTTCACCAGTGGGACAGCAGTAAGTCTTTGGATTTACAACAGTAAAATCAGGGATTTGATTCCTCTTGGTGGAGACAGCACATAGCTAGCTCAATGAGAATTTGCTCTAAGAAAACACACAGATGTACATATTAAGTTTTCTCTAACATAAGATACATGTGTGTGTGTGTGTGTGGGGAGAGCATATAAACGTCTTACATATGGAGGAATGCAAGGAAAAAACGATCATCATTATTGCAACAATACATAACTTAGATGAAGTTGATATGACAACAGCTACCATAAAGTTGATATGACAACAGCTACCATAAAGTTGATATGACAACAGCTACCATAATGTTGATAGGACAACAGCTACCATAATGTTGATAGGACAACAGCTACCATAATGTTGATATGACAACAGCTACCATAATGTTGATATGAAAAGCTGTTTTTTGTGTTATACCCATTTACCACTTTTACCCATAAACTTACAACTTCGTCCAATAAGACACTTCTATTGCCAATAAAAGTCAATTAATTAATAATGTGAAACATTTTGACCATCACCTCTTTGTACAAAGTCACCCTGACTTTATCAGTCTGTATCATGTTGTAAGTATATACATAGAGAGTTCTTAAACATTATACAAAACTTTTGGTGAAGTAACAATGAATATTGTAATAATATGTAACATCACAAATCGTGTGACAGAAAGGATTCTTACATTATTTACCATAGTATCCATCTTCTCATTTTTATATGTTCATAACCTGTATAAAAGTTGGGTACCTCAGCTTGTATTATGATAAAAGCAGAATGTGGTATTTGAGTTTTAGCCTTTTAACCATTAAAGTTATATCTCCTTTCAACATAACAGTTTTATCTTAGCAAGAAAATTAGATCTCAGTAGAAAACTGTAACAAAATTTACAGAATTATTGAATATATTATTCAAATCATAACTGATGAATTTGGTATACAAGAATATTATGTATTTTCTTTCTGCTTATTTTAATATGGTGTTTTTCAAAATGTGTCAGATTTACGAGTATGGCTGTAATACTGGACATTGTTCAAGGACTTTAATAACAATGTTTTTCTGTGGTAAGTAACGTGGTATTTCTGAGATTATGACTTCCTGTGTTTGAACGTAAAAAAAGTATTCATATGGATAGAACTAGTTGTTTTGGATAAGTATGACATTACCTTAGAAGTAGGTAATACATGGGTTAAAAAGTCAGCCAGACAGAAGTTACCCCTGATACAGTAAAACAATAATCTGCTATTTCTTGTAAACTCAGTTATTCATGGAATGCAGAAGTACACAAAGTAAATATTTTTGAATCTCCTGTTATTGAGTGTACCTATACCATTGTTCTAAGGAACACAAGTTTACGATAAAAATATCCCACATTTGTGGACATTAGCAATCACGTGTAACAAGAACTGTAGTAGACAAATTTCTTGATAAAGTTGGAACTTTTTGACTCTCTGGTTTTTTGGTTTTATCCAGGTTAAAACTAATTGGTATAAAGAGTTACTTTTTTATTTGTGCTTTACTAACAACAAAAAAGTGAATACAAGGTATTTTCATTTAAGAATAAGAAATAAACTTACTTGACTCTCATTGATGTCGAACCATCATGTTTGGCAATAGCTTTTAAATAGTCCCAGGATGCCTTGCATTCAGTTTCCATTTTAGTAAGATTTCTAGCCACCTCATCATAATCAACCTAATGATTACAGCAAAATAAAAATGCATTTCTCCTCCATCATACTGGTAGGTGAACATGAATTCATGATGTTACTTGTTTTAAAGCCTCCATAAAATTATTCTTATCTTTTATGCACCAACTATTTGTGCATGTGTAAGTATATATGTGAATACCTCTTCCCTGAAATCATGATAAATTTCTAAAAACAAGCTACATAAAGTAGATATAGAACAAGCCCAGTGCTAAAAATCATCATAAATTAATCAGTATTAACAAACAAGATATAGGTGATGATAGTTTGTTTTCAATTTACTAAATATTTAATCTATTTATAAATCATTAGAGGTGAATAAAATTTGTAAATAATTATACTATCTTTCATTAAGTTGTTAATCTATCTAGCTTGAAGCACGTGTATAAAAACTAATAGAGGCCATTTGGTTTTTGTGTTATTTCTTATTGCATTTATTTATCTATAAAGGGTCTGGTATTGCCAAGTTGTTACGGTGCTCAACTCGAAATCTGAGGGTCACAGGTTTAAATCCCCATCCCACCAAACATGCTTGCTGCTTTCAGTAGTGGGGGTGTTATAATGTGATAATCATTCATACTGTCCATTAGTAAAAGAGTTAAAGGTAAGTGGTAACGACTAGCTGTCTTCCCTCTAAGCTTTCATTCCTAAATTAGGAATGACTAGTGTAGTTTTACATATAATCAAAAACAAACACACAAATTATACATAAAATGTTCTGTACTGAAAGAAGATTTTTATTTCTAAGACAAACCTTCATTATGAGTATGAATTTTAAAAAGTGGTAAAAAGTATAGACTTTTCTGCTGATAAATAATGTTTTAATAAAACTACTTCAGTAAAAAATGTATACAATAGCCAAATTCTGTGTCTACTTTTTAAGATTTTTATCTTAAAGTAACAAATGTTGGTTATCTAGTTATCTTTACAAAGTTTCTTACTTGTTAGACAAACAATGCAGCTCAAGTAACAATGACCAACATCACAAGCCTGCATATCATAGTATGAAGTTGCATCATTTAGTTTTAGAAAGTAAATATATAATTTCTCTTTACAATATCAATGAAAAATCACTAAATTAATTTCACATTATAAAAACATTTTGAAGACCAGTTTTAGAGATTAGTAAATGCAAGCTTAGTTTAAGAAATGCACTGTTGAAGAAGATAGTAGCAAGATATGACATAACAGTTGGCAATAAACATAAAATACACTCATAAATCTAGTCATTTGGTCTCATAACAGAGTGTGGCCTGGTATTCAACTTACAATTTGAGGGTTGCATGTTCAAATCCCTGTAATACCAAATATGCTTACCATATCAGCAGTTGGGGTGTTATTGAGTGACAGTCAGTCCCACCTTTCACTGGTAAAAGAGTAGTTGAAGGGTTGGTAGTGGGCAATATTGACTAGGTGTTTTAACTCTGGACTGTCATTGTTCAATTAGAAATGGCTGGTACAGATAGCCCTCATGTAGCTCTGGGGCAAAGTTCAAAACAAACAAACTTAACATGGTTTCACTAACAAAAGAAATATGGATACCTTTGATGATCTGGTAACTGCACCCATTTCAGAGTAGAGATCAGATGCCACGGGATATTTTTCCATGACCATGTGACACAGGTGATGTAGGAGTGAGTGTTTATGTACTGTGTCTTTAACTTCTGGTACTTTGGCTAGATAATCCACTTGAAAACCTTTTACCTTGAGAAAAAAAAAAGGTTCAAGTTCAAATCTATATCATTTTAGCAGTCAAATAAGCATCTTCATATATTGCAATTTTAAAATGTTTTATTCAGTAATGCTGGTTTACAAGAATTCAAGAGCAAAAATAACATCACAGTAAGAAGTAGAAAATTACTTTAAGAACTTCAATATATATTTAATACATATAACAAAAACATTAAAAACAATTAATATATACAATGAAAGTTTTTTTGTATTGTGTACTGTTGTTTCATATGGTTGAAAATAAAGTAATTTGCAATTACATTTTTTCAGATATAAAATTACAGTAACATGTAATTCTTTATAATACAATACACACAGTAATGACTGTTTATATAATATTTTAAATTAAAACTACAGCATGTGACACATGAAATACCAAACTTTCAACATATTTCAAAATTTCTGATAGAAGGATTGGGTTAATTTCCTTACTTCAACTCCATTAAGAAAGTTTCCAATTGCAAGGAGTGTTGACAATACAATTTTGAAAGTACTATTGGTTTCTATTTCAACTACTGCTTGCTTGACATCCATAAGAGGTTCTGCTACTTCCTATTACATAAAGTAACTAATTAATTTAAAATCTCAAATTTTGTTTCTAAATGCTATATAACTATTCGAATAACTGAAATTATATGAAAAAAGTTTAACATAGTTTTACCTCTATGTAGCTATTCAAATCCCTGAAAATATAGTATAGAACAGTTAGATTACTAAATTCATAACTTGTTTCTAGCTGCAGCAAACTGCAGATTTCATTAACACGGTACTGGTTTATATTCACATCAAGTTAATACACAAAACATTAAAAGCACACAAATGAAATATTTTCCTGTCTTAAAGGCTTTATTAATTTACACGTCATCAATTGCACTAATGAAAAAAAATAAGAAAAAGGTTAATTGTACACACTCATGTTAGGTTTTTCAAATTCACCTATGTTAACAAACACAGTTAAAAGGTGTTTATGCTAAAAAGCATTCAGTGTGTGCGTGTGACAATCAGCCATATCTGAATATTTTTGTGAATCATTTCTCTTAGTTTCTGCAAGCATGCTTGAAAAATGATTAGTATTAGTTTGTGATTACAGACAAAGTAGTGAAGAAGATAGACAAAGAGCACATTATCTTAGTGAATTCTGATTAAGAAGTTAGCATATAGGATTAAAAACAAAAGAAGTAATGGTTCTCAAACGAGACCAAAACTTGAGCACTTTTGAAGTATTTGAAAATGCTTGAGTTTTGGGTCTCATTTGAAAAACATTATTTTAGTGAATAATTAATTTCCAACCCTTGTTGCACTTTGACAGAAAAATAGATTTACATAAATTCAATTATTAAGATTAGTTTTGGTATGGCTTTACACTAATAATAATTCTAATTATCAATGAATTTCAAAATAAATAATTCAAATAAAAAATGTTCATAAAGTATTAGAAATTACAATTTTGGAGAAGGTAATGGTGTTATATACATGTACCTTTTCTAACATTTCATAATCAATTCTAAAAGCCCACAGCCTAAGCCTTGCTTCTAATTCACTAATTGAGGAAAGGGTGAGTAAGAACTGCTCAGCAGTTCCTAGAGGCACATCTGGGTTATTCATCTGAGCTTCCATTATCTTGTTCTTTTCGTCTTCTGTTGGCATCATTGTGGTGAGAATTTTCTGAAAAAAATAAAACATCCTTTCACTTTCATTGCAAAGTTAATCACAAAATGTTAAGCTGAGCCAAATAAAAATATTAAACTGTTAGCTTGTAGCCAAAATAAAAATAATAATGTGAAGTCATTCATCTTTAAAGTAGCACTGACCATAGAAACTTGACAAACTTAACTTCTTGTAACCTTCAGTCACTTCTATATCATAAGCATAATTACTGTGTCAGGGATAAAGAAATATATATCATAGCACCGTAACTTTACTTAGGAGTAATAAAAACATGAAAATTCATACACATGCTCATTGTGACCATCCTAATACCTTGAACTAAAAACTTAAAATCAAAAGCCAGTATTGGTATGAAATTTAGCACAATTATTTATATTACAATCTTCCACAGTTTGATTTTTGTTTACATTCAAAAATCTTTACTAATGAATATAATATTATTCAAGTTGCAGAAAATGTGTGAAGTTTTCAATTGAAGCTACAAAGATGTTCACAAAGAACGTGTATCAATTTTCACGTTTTTATCATCTCTAAGTTTATGTTAGGTATTTTTCTATACTTGTCACATTAGTTGCATGTGACTAAGAGTGTAATTACAGAGTACAGGGTCAGTGTTACCTTAATGCTGACTGGAGTAATGAAGTCATAGTTATGCAGGGATAAACAAAAGTAAATCCCAGTAAAAACTATTTAAATTCAAAGTTATGCATTGCAACTTCAAGGGGTTCTAACACCTACTGCTGCAAATAATTTAATAAACAAATATAATGCTTACAGTAATATAATTAACAAGTATTGATGTGCCAAAGAGTTAAATGTCACTTAGGTAAAATATTGCATTTATTTCACCAATGACAACTTACTTTTTAATAGTGAAGTTATGATGGAATTTCAATACAATTTATTTACTAAATACATAAAATAAAAGTGAGAAAAATAATATTAATATCTATGAAATACTAAATTAAATATCATATACAATTACATTTGAAAACAGCATTAGATAATAAAGTTTACAGAATATTAAACCTTTTTATGAAATTGTGTACTAAAAATACCAGAGAAAGCAAGATAATACATTTTTATCAGATAAAAGTTTAAATGCTACGTGGGTAACTAAATATGAATTATCAGAAATGAAGAGAAATTAGAAAGAGGAATATTTATCACAAAAAGAATTTTTCAAATGAAGAAGGAAATATTAGAGAAAAAATTAAGAATTAAATTAGATATATCATTGTACATGTAAAACTAGAATTAAACTGTATAATATAAAATAGAATAGAATATTTAATATCGTGGACAAATCTTTATGGTTAATTAGTTTAATGGCTTCTGGAGATTATGTTTAAAATTTAAAAAGAAAGTTATGTATTGATGGCTGATATCCTATGTATCCTGAATGTGCTACTGGAGTTTCTTTAGTAATATTTCCTTTAAAATGTCTCTGAAATGTTCCTTTATTATATTTCATTCCAACAACATGCACTAAAATTCAATACATCCCTTTCTAAGCAAAGCTAATTTATAAACTGAAGTGTCATTGAAAAACTTATTATTAGTTGAAAGAGTTCAAGGAACTATTTGGTTTCATTTTCCAAATACTTTTGTTGTCAAACAATTATTATAGATAGAGTCTTCATGATCCCTACCCTTTCATGGGTAATAAATTTCAGTTGAGATACAGCTAAGTCTACAGAGAGTTCTAAATGCTAAACCTGAACATCCTACCTCTATTCCTTCCCTGTTCATAATTGTGCTGTCCATCTTTAAAATGGCTGTCTTGATGGTTCTTGGTGGAGGTAGTTTGGTCATTCCTATGTTAATAGCATTTGATCTCTTTGGATCTAGGACTACTACTTCATTTTTCTTACCATCTTGATTTTTCTGTATGAAAAAATATTATCTATTAGTAAAATTAAGAAATAATTCAATTATAATGTTAACCTATAAAACTACTTTTTACAAAAAAAGTTTCAAGTTTCATTGTTATAAGTTAACAAACACAGACACTAATCACACATACACCATGTTTTTAAAATTGTATTTATTTTTTATAAATTTGTGTTAAGATTATGTAGCTCTAAATATTATATAGTGTTAATATTCTAAGCTAATTGTAAAATGTAAAGGATAGATTTTTGAAGAAAGTAACTGGATTGTATTTGAATAAAAAGGGAATTTGCAACTTTGGATGCAACTGTGTGTGGTTTTCATAAATGAAAAAAGTATCAGTATTCTTTATGTTAAATTTATATTCAAATTGGCCATATACCTCTAATATATGTATGGAAAACTTTTTGTGATGTAATAATCTTATGTTTTTAAATTTAAAGAAATGAAAATCTATGTTAATGTACACATGAAGAATACATGAATAATACTGTACTTTCACTATTGGCTTGAAAATACAGAATTACAATTGAAAGATAGAGACATTTACAACAAGTTAAATCTGTTGAATCTTCCCATTCATCTCGTTTTACACTTTTTGTGAAGAACAAACAAAACTGTGTTGTTAAACATGTAATTTATGAGCCATGGACAAAGTGAGCACTTGATAAGCCACAATATTAATGAAATGCAGTGCATACATAATTGTTCTGATATAATACATATTTAATATTTTTTACTTCATTGTTAACCATTTTATAACTGTCATTAATTCTAAGATTTTCTTTAAATAGCAAGATATTTATCAAATTAATTTTGATGGTCGTGAAATCGAACTGCTTAAGTGTATCTAAGAAATCAGGGTTTGTGAAAGTGTAATTAGCAAATATTTATCAAGTTATAAGCCAAAGTATTTAGGAGTGATAGTTAAGAAACATTCACCCACATTCCAGAGAAAACTCTTTATCATACTTGTAAGATCAAAAGCAATAAAAATTAATTGACTTATCTGTTCAGATCTACTGAATACATGCAGTTTTCTCATCTATTCTGTTAGAAAACTTTAACATGAGCACGTTTCCTTGACACTTCAGTTTTTAATTAAGTACTTCATGATTACTACTTATTACAATTTAGTCTTTATATTAATTTTAATTATTTTCTGACACGTTCAAAGTTTAGTTGGTGAACCCAATAACAATTTGGAAATGTATTATGAATTAGAAGAACATCAAAAGAAAGTTACTGTAAAGCACTGTTTTAATACTGTAACTTATCAACCAAGTAACTGACAATACTGTTTAAACAACACATCAAGAATAACTGTTAATTACAACAGATGGGAAAGAAAAGTTAGATTTAACTGTTCTTGGGCCTAACTTGGGCTGAAATGTGTGTCACGTTTAATTTACTGCTTATGCTTTATCGAAACATTTCAGTGACAAGGTTAGCCTACGTTTTTTATGTTGCTTTGGAGTTATTTATTCATTTTGTCTTTTAGCTCTTGAACGAAACAAAAAGTGGTTCATCATTAAACTTGCATAACTTTTTACTTGTAGCGATCATGTTAATTGCTGTAATCTTAGTGCTTTACATTGCTGTTTAATGAAGAGTTTATAAATCATTGGCACAACAAGCAGTCACTTATTGTTAGTAAATTCTAGCAGCACTTGATGTAGAGCATGATTTTATCCTGAAGTAAGTGTTTCCTTCCTTCAAACAACTGCACATCTAATAATTCAGTCAATATTTTTCTGTTGGATAGGTTCATATATATATTTAACTGACTTCAAAATTTAGACACTGATTTAAATATGAATATATATACTTGTACACATGTATGTAGTTTGAAAACATAAAAAATAACATTGCCAAAGGAAGGAATTTTCAAATGTTGTGGATTTGCCACATCTAGGGATATGGGAAAATGCTCCCCATAAAAAGTTTTGTAAACAGAATGTCATGATATCATATCTTGAGCCATTTTAACGACAAATACTGAATACACACAACATCATGCACTGACTTAACAGAATCAAGTTTTAATACATAAGTTGTAGGTACACACGATATGAAAAACTGATCAGTCATGAGATGACTGATGTATTAAACAAGAATACATTATTTTATAGTCATGAAAGGGTGAGGTGATTTTTGCAATAATATGTGGAACTTTTAGTTGGCTCACTAATTATACTTAGATATAGTATCTGACTAAAACTTGGCTTGCAGCTTTAGACACCTGTATGTATGCATTTACTATAGCATAATATTTCCCACAAGGGATGTTCAGAAAGGAACAGGAATTTCCTAAACATTAAATATGAGCCAGTAACAGATGACAAAAAGGTCAGGTTAATAGGTAAATACTTCTACACAAGATGATCTTGTGCAACACAATTATGTCATATCTCATTGACTGTAAGACACTATCAGATATTTAACGGCTATCCTTAAAACACTGGACATTTGTAACACCACACTAGAATGATGGAGGAAGTGAATTTTACTTAGAGGTAAATGTTTAGTTTATAATATCTTAAAAAATGTTTTATATACGTTGCTTACAATTTGATGTAACTGGCATATTGTTTTTCTTTTCTGAACATACTCCACAGATAGATTTTAAAATACAAGAAACAGAACCTGACTTATAGTTAAAGCCCATTATGTTATTAATTTAATATTACTATAAATACCTTAAAATACTATACTTTATTTTACTGTTGGTTTGTAAACCTATTTATAGGTTATTTTTTTAAAGACATATTTGTCTTTGATTTTTAAAATATAACAACAACATATTCCTAAACTAAGTTTCAAAGTAGATACCTAATTTAGTTTCAGACAACACTTTTTATATTATTGTTTATTTGCAAGTATACATTTTAAAAGAAAAATCAAATTTAAAAGTTTGGGAATGACTTGAATAGGTAATGAAGAAAACTTTACTATAAATGTACATTTTGATAAGATTATGTCATTATGCTAAAAATATGAAATATATATATATTATGGATTTTGAATTTTTATTTCTGAAAATTCAGTCTACCTATTTTATTTGTTGTTATCAGACTAAATATGATCCATGAAAAAATAAGTCACCTAAATATTTGTGGTACAGGTTGTGTGTGTTTTAGCAAAGCCACATTAGGCTATATACAGTGTATTCAACAGGAAACTAAACCCAATTTGTCAGTTCGTAGATTTGCCACTCTCCCAATGGGCTAATACGGTACAACACTCACATATTATGGCTAAAGTTGTTGGAATAAATTAAGCAAGTACAGTATGTGAAAATCAGTAACACAACAGTTGACTGTAAGAAATACTAAACTTTCAGAAAAGTTTTCAAAGAAATTGTCTCACATTTTTCTGTCTTCCTTTTATTAATTTTAAGATAACAATGTGTATTTTTCTGTTTTAGGTATATAAAAGAAAATTAATACAATTACTATATAAAACTGAAGATCTTCCTGGTAAAATATGGAACAGGAACAAACCCAAATAACTATTATTAACAATACAGTTATAAATTTAATTGTAATTGAATCACAATTCAAGGAAAACACCAAATTCTATAAAATATTTTGTATTTCTACATATCAAAAGAAAAATTCAAAACAAGTTCAAAATCTTTCATTACTTAAATAGAATCACTCAATTCTTTCATGCTCATATACTTTAAACTTTAAAACTGTAATATTTGTATATTTTTATAATTTCTGAATATGAGCTTATATTGTTTCTTTACCATTTTTTTAAAATTAAAAGCTTAAGTAACAGGTAAAAATTTAAAGAACTGTACTCTTGTAGTTTCATAACACTTTTAAATATAGTAAACCTTTTGTATATTAAAAATTATTATAACTGTACATTTAAGCTTACCTCCTGAACAGATAGGATGCAGGTCAAGCCATAAATCAGTCACATAAACAGCAGCAACAGCAAGAGAAGAAAATGTTTAATTAGAAGCAAATCTATCATGCAGCACTTGTACAATTTAGAATTTCAATGAATAATAAAATTAGCTCTAACACATGCACTAAAAATAAAACCAAACAACAGTTGCAAGTTAAACAATTATTATTCAATTTACTTGGATAAAAATGATAGCCATGCATTTGTTAATTTCAATTATGCCGAGATATAAATTAAGTCACACTTGCAATTAGTTTTCTGGCATGTATAAAACTTTAATTTATAAATTTTACCAATTTGAATAAAAATTTATAAAAAATGGTTTGAATCATTACGAAAATAAGGATAAAAATACTAAAGTAAATGTTAAAGTAAATGAATGTTCTGTTTTTATAAATGGTTGAAATAGTCATAATAAATATACCACAGTTTTCTAATTTGGAGGAGTTTGAAAAGTTATAAACAAATTACTTAGTTTAAAAGCTTATTACATACAAAAATAAGTTTCTAGAAACTTAATTATTGCTAATGAGAGTTTCTGTACATTAAATATTTGTCATATTTTAAACTAGCTTGCACAATAATGATCTGAAGTTTATACAGAATAAACAAACATATAAATATTTGTATTAAGAAGTTATTCGCAAAGAATCATTAATTTCTGAATAATTTCATTTTTAAGGTAATCTTTTTAATAAAGAAACATCACAAATTACTATAGCTTTTGACATCAGTGCAAATTTACATTGAAAGTTATTATACAAGCTATCGAGAAAACATTACAAAAATTGTAAAACAAAAGCACAAACAATAACTGAATTATTTTTAGGAGCACTAACATAAGGTGAAAAATGAAGAAAACTACTGAGATTAAGCTTAGCAAGTTAGAAAGCAGTGGTCAGTTGTGAGATGTTTGTGTCTAGGATGATTCAATCTATTTCTTTAGTTGTAAAATAATGCTCCTGTGTACAGATTTAAATACTTTGTGAAATCTAATATATTGTGAGTTTTCTTTTTGAACTCAAATTTATAATTTTAATTCAGAACCTACTACAATTTCGTGAAACATAGAAATTAAATAATTAAGTACAGAATTGTAAAGGGGAAAAAAATGAAATCACAAAAGAAAAGTGCTTGAGCACCTAGTCAGTTAACAGATTGTTTCTACTGGAGGAAGATGACCATTGCTCATCACTGATATAGTGGTAATGAGTTGTTTTTTTCAATCTATATAGTTTTTATTCAATCAGAAAAAATAATTTTATGTATATTCTCACCTTTTTTTGTTAAACACAGGAACAGAAGTCTATCAGGATAATAACTAAAATGTGGGTAGCAAATTAAGTTATGGGAAGCAATTTCTTACCCAGTTTATTATTTCCTTTGCTCTGCTTTCAAAGAGATGCTCTAATTTTTGTATATCTACTGCTGCAGGATTTAATTCATCCCATATTGTTTTTTTCTTTGATAATCTATTTATTAGCATTGGGTCAGTATTCACTTCTTTCCAAAAGAGCTTTACAGTTTTCTTGTTCTTAGGAGTTGTTTTTTGTTGTTCTTGTTGTTGCTGCTGTCTCTGTTGCTGTGCTTGCTTAGACCAAGGTGGTACTTGTGGGGCTTGGAACCCAAATCTGGACCCTCCCATAAAGGGAGGAGGTGGAGGTTGTGGACGACCACTCTGACAAGGGGGTGGAGGAGGGGGTGGCATGCCAAGTGGAGGAGGTAGTGGTGGAGGACCATATCCTGGTGGTGGTGGAGGTACCATGCCCATAGGAGGTGGAGGAGGTACTCCACCCATTGGCATTGTTGCTGGGGGTTGTAATATATTAACATCATCTTCATCCTTCAAGTCTGTGAAGTCTAAGTCATTAATTAAAAGTGGTTTGTTGATTGTCTTGACTAACTGATCCCACTGAATGCCACTCTCAGACTTCCGGAGATCAGAAATTGAAGAACTGCTTTTTTGAGATACTAAAGTAGTTGACCGATTTTCTAGACGGGTACTAGCAGCAAGACCTTCCTTTGCCCGACTTATAATGCCACTCGAATCACCAAGTCTAGAGCGATTATCTGATAGAGGTCGAAGGTTAGTGTCTTGTTTTTCTTTAAATTTTTCTTGCATATCATGCACACTTCTCTCTTTAACTAGCTGTGGCTTTGCAAGTCCTTCCTCTTTTTTCATAAAAGGTGGAGGATGAGAAGCCTGACTGACAGGAGAAATGGGAGAAGTTACGGGAGTCACTGACTTGCTATCTTCCTCTTGGCTTTTTCCATACATCATTGATAACATCCAAGATTTCTTATTAGTATCACTTCTTGTGTATGGAGTAGGCCCATGTTTCTGTTGGGGAATATCAGAAATACTATTCTGCTTTGCTAACTGAGCAGGAGTTTTTTGTTCTTGTTGCTTCTTAGATTCTTCTCTTGAGTGCATTCGCAAAAGCTGGTAATTTTTCCGATTTTCATCTTCTATTCGATTTTCAAAGCGAGACCTCTGACGTTCAACTAAAGAAGCTTGAAAATAAGATAGAAATACATAACTGACTAAGTAACATAGTGTTCACAAATCTCTTTGTATTATAAATAATAATAAACCACTAGAATTAGAACTGAAGGAAGTACCAACAATATATTTTTTTAGATTTTAAAATCACAATTTATTTTCCAGTTTAATCAACACAGAATTAGGCATAAACATTTGCAGAATGTACAGTCACAGACTGTATGCTATTTAAAGGTATATTTATTTAAAGATCATTCAGTTCAAAGTCATTCTACAACTGTTAAGTAACTTAAAACACATGATTATTTTGTGTTATTAAAAAACCACATTATACATTAACAGGCTTTATTTCAATTAGAATACAATTATTTCAATACAAATTTATATTAAAAATATAAAATATTTAGATGATTATCAGACTCAACAAGATATACTTACGCTTCTCAGTTTTTCCAGTGGGTTTTTCTATGCTTCCAACTGAATCTATGCTGCCTGTTGAAGACACACTGTCTGTACGTTGATATACGACTCCCTTACTGTTCTCTTCTTGCTCTTTAATAAGGGAACGGTTACGAGCATCACGTTCTCTTCTTCTTCTTAATGCAGGAGTTATTCCATTTATATCTGCAGTAAAGGTTATACATAAAATAGTCTAAAGTCTCAGGTTATAGCATCCAAAATATAAAAAAAGGACACATATATATTATTTCTGTAGAAGTCTCTCATATACGAAGTTGTGGCTCTGTTTACACATTAATTCATGACTCAACAAACAGAATTCCAGTACAACAAAATGGAATAAGAAAGGAAGTCTACTCTGTGCTAATTTGTTGGTGGTATGACAGAAAATCTAACAAAAGAACAAATTTTCTTTTTACTTATTATTTTTCTGTTCTACCATCAGCAAGTCATATGTAACATAAGGTGAAATGTGTATTTTGTTATATTGAGCTCACTAATACTGTACAAATTAAAACTGTTCATACTTAGAATAAAAATATAATCATCAGATATGTTTAACTATACGAGTTAAATCATTCCTCATGTTTCAAGAAAGGATAGAGCTGAGTTAAATGGATAACGTGTGCACCCATGATTCACAAAATGTCACATTATTTATTTGTTGAATTTTGTTTGGAAGTACATTTGATCATACTTATGAAAAAACTGGATATATTATAAAAAAGTAACTCGCTCAAACTCTGTTCTATTTTCTGTGTACTGTATTCAGTTTAATATCACCATGAATATGATACTTCACAATCTGCATAAATAATTTAAAATTAGTAATTATTATTATTATTATGAATATTTTTGTGTAAGTCCTGTGAATTTGTTTTAGGCTATAATGTAGTCTTTGAGAACTCAAAATTTTATTCAATACATTTATAACTAATAATATTTGCAATCTTTAGTCCATGTTTTCAGGCATTTTCTTTGTATGCATACTTTTGCAACACTATATCATAAATCATTCCATGTTTAATTTTAATCTATTGACCACACAAATTGTTCACTTATGGGTTAATGATAAGCAAAACTATTCTTGAAAGAGTTCTTGGAGAAATAAGTTCAGCTGTTGCTTTTAGAAGTGTAGTATTCAAATATTACATGTCTTACCAATCATGGTTATGGTGAGACCTCTTGGAACAGTCAGTTTAGTGAACTGCAGGGATTTGCACCCAGAGCTCCCAAAGATCCTCACTGAAAACAGCTAAAGATGTGCTAAAGATATGTTCATACACCTTACCTTTTCCTGGCAGCATGGTTTTCTACCATGGCCTCAAAATGATGTACCATTTACAAGCCAGGATCCTTTTAATGTTTGAGAAAAATTATTAAAATTTTAATCCAAACAGTCTTAGAAGTGACATCACTGCCATGAAAATATGTCACTTGGGTGACCTAAAATGAGAATTTAATATTTAGTTGATTGTAAGAAATGCAGTTTACAGGGAGGACTTCATGCTAATGCTAACACTAGCTTCACAGTCATTCACAGAGCGACATACAAATGATAGGCTGTCTTTGCTAAAACCTCCCATTATGTTTCTGTCATTTATGGGTTCAACAGAGGAAGATTTAGGTTACTTCATTAAGGGGTTTTACCAGATAGTTACATCGAATTCTGTGACATAGAAACAAATATGCAACATTATCTGCTTAGTTTGCATGGCCAAATGCTGGATGTCTGAAACTTGAACAACTCTGTAGCTGAGAAACCACTGTCACAGAATTATGCCAATGATTTGATCTTGTAATGCAGGCAATCTAGAATATTTTCAAAGCTGACCTCTAAGTAAATACAAAAAAAGCAAATTGAGCTACTGCTTAAAGCCAAAATAATGTCATAGAACACATGGAAAATTTCATAACACCTTCTGTCAAGAATATTTTGAAAATTATGTTCAACATTCTGTATATTATGGAAAACAAAAACTTCAACATACTGTAATCTTGACTCCTGTTCACTTGAGTATCTAGAAAAGATGAACCTTCCTACATAAAAAAACTGGTTGAGCTCCCTACATTTAATTCCCTATAACTGTAAGCTATAATTCTGACTGACTAGGGTCCCCTGGTGGCTTGCCTTCCCTGTAACAATTGTGGTGGCTGCAAAGGTATACTTATGCCACTGTTCCTGTTCTTTACATATATTAATGCTACTTTAACATTCCTTAATGATTTATAAAGGGAGTATTGCAAGAGAAAATATTTTCAAGTAATTCATATTCATGTCACATACTAGTTAATGTGTTTTTGTGTCACATACTAGTTAGATGTATTAAAACTGTTGTTTGTTCAAATATAGGCAACACTTCACCATTCAATTTCATGAGTCACGTGTAAAAATTTTATCCTGATTCTGGACTGAAGGAAAACAAGCAAAAACGTGAAACATTTTTCAAACAGGTTTAATTCTTATAATTAAATATAACTAAAATTGTATTTATATTTACATTTGTTCCAATCTGTGTGCTTAATGGAGGTGTTAGCTTTGTTTTTCTTTACTTCCCACCACCTCATGTAAACATAAACAATCATTTTGTTGTTTTTATATGCTTTTAAGTACTTAGTGCAATGTTTTTAAGGATGTAGTTTATTTTTAAGTTATCAAGTCACAATTGTTATTAGATATGCTCTCTTTGTATCTAGCTATAAGAACAATGGAAACCGATAAGAGCCAAAAAATAAGGTTAAAATATGTGAAAAAAACTGTAACTATATATTTTTTTCTCATGATACAAAAACAAAATTATTCCTTTTGTTGTAGTAATACACTTGTGTGTGTGTACTAATTTTTGTAATTGTTCCATGGGTGAGTTAGCAATTTACTAATTATCTTCTTCACTGGATTACATGCTGAGTTAAATATTGTGTTGATAAGCTAAGCAATAATGCAAGAACCAAAGCCTTGTGTGATAACAGTACCATTCCAGATTGGACTCCATTTTCAAATGTTTAATCATTTTAGATTAAAATTACTAATCAAATCTATTAATTGGCACGGATTTTCTTCTTTATGATTTTAGAAATATGCAGATATCGAGAAACAGATTAATTTGCTAAGTTATACATCTGGAAACTTTCAATATGTAGATACAGAACAACAAATGGATATGCTAAGTTACATGTATGGAAACTTTCAATAAGATCTTGAAGATGACATGGATAAAAACCTGAGAACATTATTTCTGTTGTTACACTATGGATAAAAGCAATAAATAAATTACCAGAACTTACATCAAACCAATAGACATTGCTGAGGTTGCAGAATAAATGTTGTCTTCCAGTGAAACAGCAGTAATTCTGAAGCACACTAAAAGTGCTAGAAACCAAGTTTTGATAGCTATAATAGGCATAGCAATGAGAGTCCATTTTGTAGTTTTGTGCTTAACTAAAAACAAACTAATCTGAAAGTCTGCAAGGTATGGCTTGTCATGGAGTCCTTTTCTTTCACAACAGATTAAACTCCACTTAATAATTTTCTTTGGAAGATATTTAGGCCAGTAAAATTACCTCAACCAGCCACATCAGAAATTATTCATATTGTGTATCAGAATAAACATCCAGGAAAGCCATAATCTGTTTCATTTCCCATGAATAACATAAGTTCCAGTCACTTCTTGTCAAGGTTTCAACAAACTATAGGTATTACAATTGTGTCTCAAACTCTAAAATAATTCTCTTTACTTGTAAAACCTTCACTTAGGTTAATTCAATTACTTTAAAATCATACTGACCAGAGGAACTACTTTTTCTCTACCTTTATCACAATAGTACTAGTAAATAATTCACTTATATTAGTTACTGGGTTACTTGAATCTTAAGTAATTGTCTCCATTTCATTAAAGTCCACACAGATGGGTTAATTTACTTTAAAACACCCTCTGACAAGACAAATTATTAAACTTTGAAACTCACTTTAAGATATCACCTGTTACAGTTAATCACTCAGATATGCTTGTTTCATATTTTCTAAATTTTTCTTCTGACTGAACTTTACTTACACTCTCAGTTCGTACTTCTTCGTAACTCACACTCTCACTTTGTACTTCTTCGTAACTCACACTCTCACTTTGTACTTCTTTGTAACTCACACTCTCACTTTGTTCTTCTTGATAACTTACACTCGTGAGCCTCTTATAAAAATACCTTATTCACTGAGGCTTCAAAAAATAGTAAAGATTTGATTAACATGACATCAGTAATGTTAGAAAAGCTTTAACAACAATGTAATTGAAAGCACAACACATGACTCATATCTTGTTATGTAACCAAACTTGTTCCAATTATCATCTTTAAAATTGTTACTTTTAACTCTCTTATTACAAAAACTAAAAATCTGAGAAACATTAACCCAAAATAAATTAAATAATAATGCCTTGCACTTATTTATCTCTGAAATTGTTTGCAATCAAGTGAGGCATGATGTGACACCCATCATTACAACTGATTAGCCACTTTGGTGGAACATGTAGTTGACCAACCAATACCAGAGAGGTTGCAGAATGTGATCTGTCTTTCAGTGTATTAAAATTTGGTGTATTTCACAGGAAACTGAGATTCACAGGCAGCATTGGCTATTTTATGGCAAGTTTTAGATTAAAAAATGTGCTTGAGATGTTGTATGCTCCAAATGCTGTCAGTTATATGTTTGAGGGAAGACAATCTCACATGCTATTAACAGCTTCAAGTGTACTTCTTGTGTGTTAAGTGCATTAAATCTCCTATGTTTTCTGCTATAAGGCTCTAAAAATACTGACTCTGGTGAATCAATAACTGAAAGTGACATGCTTGTAATAATGCCTCCTTTTGTATCTGATAAACCATACTGAATGTTAACAAAAGGTTAGTAAGGAATATTGACAATACTGATTTCAAGTGAGAAAGCTCCTCTTCTTAACAACATAGTAGTGGGAAAATCTTAACTAAGAAGTATGCAAGGTAGAAGCTCTCTTGAGTTTTTAAGGAATAAAATGATAGGCTTAACGAATCAATGAAAGATCAGAGATGATCTACTTTACGAATGCAATACATGAATATGATGGAACCTGAAAGGTTTATAATATCTGTATTCACAGGTAAATTGTGAATCTTCACAGTACATTTGAAATGTTATTACACTTTCCTGAATCTGGACATAAGATTTAACCAAGATGTATTGTGCATAAGTTAACTTCTTTGTACTGCAGATATTTCAGAACTTCTTAATGTACAAAGGTAAAACAAATTCATATAAAGGAAATTTGAAGTTCATGCTTATAATATTATATGTGGCTGTTCTTAGCTAAGATAAATTAAGGTCATGAGGAATGCCTTCTTCAAGCATTTGGAGATACTCAGAGAGAACTGAATTATTTTGAAATGCTTAGAAAAAACTGAATTATTTGGAGCTTTTCAAAGAGAACTGAATTATTTGAAGAAATTCAGAGAGAACTGAACTCCAGGTATCTTTAAGTATTGCTCACAGTGCCTCTTTTGATTTTCCTATCTTTTCTTCTGATTTTCACCACTGAGATACTCTAACATGTTCAATAAAGTGGAGGCTTCAGTTCCATAGAGGTTATTCTAAGTATTCTATCTCTTGTTTTTGTTAAAATACTGTTTTATTACATTTGCTGTGTGTTTGGGATTGTTATCATGCTAGAAATGAAACTTCTTCCACTAAAATGTCCAGAAGAAATAGTATGTTGAACAAGTATTTATTATATTAGGCCAAATCTGAGACTCCAAAATACCACAGAAATCCTCGACTTCAGTTGTGGTTAAACATCCCCATGTTGAAGGATATAAATAATATTCTGTAAACTCTTGATGTGAATATAATGGTGTCTATAGAGTTTTAAAAAAATCACAGACCTTTACTTATCAGATTAAAGAATTATTCTCCACATATTGTCTCTTCCATTTGTTACCTTTTCTAGAGAAGGTTTTATTTGAGTAATGCATTATTTTCAACTGTTAGATTTACTTCTCTTTCTGAATGAAGTAAATCTAATTAAGGTTTATAGTGATTTGGTGAGTTTAGGTAGTCTTCCAGACCTGCTTTTGTTATTAGTGCTGTCAGTTTTAATGTATCTTTTGAACTCCAATTGTAGATATTATAGTATGCCTTACGTTTTTGGGAACTTCTATCTTGGGACCATAATCCATATTTAGAAGTAGAATGTCATGTTAGAATTAGAGACTAAAGAAAGTTTTATCTACTTTCTACAAAAAGAAAAAATGAAAAAGAAAAAAGTTTCTGTACTACTTTTACAGTGTGTGGAATGTTTTTTGATGTCTGACATCAGTATAATACTCAGAGCATCTAAAAGCTGCATGTTTTAATTGTCAGAAACATTATTTTCATCTCTAACATTCTCACATAATCACTCTTTAGAATTTATTTATGTCATGTACAAAATTTGGATGGTATATTTAAATAAGTGTTGAGTTGACATTGTTACTATATTTTGTACAATACAGGAAAGTAAACATATGTACATATATGTATGATGGTGAAGGATTACCTTAAATCAACAGTCTGTAATATACGAGATCTTTCAAGAATGTTTATATGAGCAGCACGTATGTACAAAAACTAAATTTAATAGCAATTCAAATTATTCTTTTATGTTATGTCTTCAGGTACAGACATGGATGGGAAAATCTCTTGCATTCTGTCCTTAGGAAGATGGGAACACTAACAGATACATCTCTGTCCAACTTACACTGACATACCACCTGCTTTGAGAGGTTCACTGTAACTGCAAAACTGACTGGATAATCTGAGCTACTTCACTTAGAGCATGGAGCAATGAAGAATGTAAGAAGCTACATGTAACATGTTTGTTCTACAATCTAGTATAAATGTTTTCTGTGATAGCAATCAGTTCAATCATGAACATCTTCACTGAACTTTGTCTAAACATGAGGAGAACTTTACATATACATAAAACTTACATATATTTCTGTAAATAAATACTATGTAATGGATATTCCATGTTTCTGTCTTTGAAATATTCCAGAACCGTATTTGAGTTATCTCACCTGGTTGCTTAGGCTGGCTAGTACCATTTAATTGCAGTGAACCTCGGTTTGAGTCTGACTCTTTGAGTGACTCCTTATTTTCATTTCCTTCTCTATTGTTAAAAAAAATTCAAATAATCAAATATTTTCATTAAAAAGAACAATATTCAAAGGTTTTTTTAGCAAAAAATAATTTTAATAAATAGAAATAAATATCTTATATCAATATATAACTGAGTAAAAAAACACACACCTTTCCTTCCACTGGCTGAATGGTTCCTCGGGAGTTTTGTGGATGGAAGGACTATAGGGCTTGTTCGAACCTGATGATAGGAAATTACCTACAGAATGTCTTCGACTTTTTCTTCTATCATTGTCATCCAGATAAGATTTTCTGCTACGTGGAATTTGCCTGAAAGAAAACAAAAAATATCATTACCTAAATATAATCAAATGAAAACACCAATCAGATTTGTTGACTTTCAAATATTAGCTATATTTACCAGAACTCATAACTCAAATATTAGTTCTGACAAATGAGTATAACTTTTTAGTGGATAATATATTGTTTTTTAGTACATCAAACATACATCAACAGAGGAAAGAACAATAGCCATACAATATACATTTGCAACAACATGTATATCTTTTTTCCAGAATATTACTGGTAATCATAAGTTTGGGGTATATGACTTGAGAAACAAATACAGACAAATAATATAATAAAAATTATATTCCTGGTTTTTACTACATGAAGAAACAATATAGAATATTTAAAAGTTAAGCTGAAACATGAAAGAAAGACATATCTGTAAACCAGGAACACTGTCTGTAACTGAATTTTGCACAAAACTATTCAAGGCCTTCATGCACTAATCATCCCTAATTTTTAAGTGATATGTGATTTATGTACTTGTACATTATCCCAATAAACAAATTAATACTATGTAAATTGTTTGTCATGTGTTTTACCAAGGTCAAAAAACCTAGTTTTTAATTCATCAATGACATGTTTGTTTCCTTTAACTTAAAACTTCAAATTTCTACTTGTCTTTCTGATGTAACTAACACAACAAGTACAAAAGATGTTATACATTTCACATCTGTCTTTTACTTCAATTTTATCTTTAACACTATTAATGATATTAAAGGGTATTTAAACAGTCATGTTTTTCATGGACACATTACCTATTTTTGTTGATAATAATGGCAAATGTACACTTTCCTTGTTTTTATTATGTATTGTTTGTAGTTTGTTACATTCAGAAATCTGTAATTTATTACGTTTCTTATATATTCTATTTCTAATGTCATGTTTATAATCTCTATCAACTGTTATATATTCTAAATAATTCAATTCTAATAATAAATCTTCATTAAATGAAAAGACATTAACACTTCTATGAATAAAAAAAAGGAAATTAGGACATTTTGTATAAATGAGTAATGTGTTCTTGCATGTAGCAGCAAGGCAATTGTGAATGACTTACTGTATATCATCTCTTTGTCGTTTTCTTACACAAAAATCCAAATGACACTTTTTGATAAATTAGAAACTGGTGAATCAGCCTTGACAAAATGTAGCAGATTCTTCACTTAGTATTAATTAAAATGAAGTACAGACACTTAAAGAAGTCAAAAAATGAATGAAACATAAGAGAATCATTAGAAATTGCCAAGAACAAAATGATTTCAAATAGATTTAGGTCCAAGTGCCGCAGAAGTAAATTTTGGAAAATAGTTCTGTAAATAGTGATGTTGTGCAACATGTAAACTGAACATGTATAATTACTTGAATCTATAATGAAATTTCTTGTTTTTCTTGTCATCTGAAGACTGTGTAGCATGTTTAACTGTATATTTGCTTTTAATTTTATACAGTAAATTCAGTAAATTTTATACACAAGAACTGTCAGTCAAACATACTGTTCATATGTTGTTCAAAAGTTAAATGTTGTTTTGTAAATACATTCAGACCCACATAAGTCATGGAAAGTTGAGACTTTACATTTACAATAAGGAAGTAAGGCCTTGTCAATTTTTAATATCATACTTCTAGTAAAATTGTTTTTGAATTTTGCACAAAGCTACCTGAGGGCTATCTGTGCTAGCCATCCCTAATTTAGCAGTGTAAGACTAGATGGAAGGCAGCTAGTCATCACCACCCACCTTCAACTCCACGAATAGTGGGATTGACCGTCACATTATAATGCCCCCATGGCTGAAAGGGTGAGCATGTTTAGCGCGACGGCGATGCGAACCCACGACCTTCATGTCGCAGCCTTAACATGTTTGACCATGCCGGGTCACTTTTAGTAAAAAAAAAAGATCAAGATCTAAAGAGGTTATGATTTTATTGTATAGGTCACTGGTTAGACTACACTTTCATGTTTTTTTGTATAGGTCACTGGTTAGACCACACTTTCATGTTTTTTTGTATAGGT
This sequence comes from Carcinoscorpius rotundicauda, assembly GCA_011833715.1. NCBI lineage: Eukaryota > Metazoa > Arthropoda > Merostomata > Xiphosura > Limulidae > Carcinoscorpius > Carcinoscorpius rotundicauda. Next base: position 61,257,518 of record CM022400.1, on the reverse strand, counting down.
CACTGGTTAGACTACACTTTCATGTTTTTTTGTATAGGTCACTGGTTAGACTACACTTTCATGTTTTTTTGTATAGGTCACTGGTTAGACTACACTTTCATGTTTTTTTGTATAGGTCACTGATTAGGCTACACTTTCATCTTTTTATTGTTTTGGCTACTGGTTAAGGCTACATTTTCAGGCTTCTTACCTTAGGAAGAATACTGAATTGTTAAAGATGGTTCAGATGATGGCTTCTAGGAATGATTATCATAAAACAGGTTAAAATGTCTGATTTTGGTTTCTCTTGAGAAAATAAAGGTTAGTTGTTGACCTATAGAATAAATTGCCTTCAGATGTGTTTGTTTGAAGCATAACTTCAAGGGAATTTAATGGAATTTTTTCAAGTATTTGAATTGTAATTTAGTTTGATGGATGGGACAAGCTAGATAGACCCACAGTCCCTTGTTCTCATTAAATGCCATATTACATTAAACAATAAATAAATAAACATAAGAAAGAAATATAACTCTTCCTTCATTGTGTATTTTTAATTGTTGCAGTTAAAATGAGTGATACAGTTTAAAATATCAAAACCCAATGACAAGGATAACTATGAATAATTAGTAAGGCAAGTTATAGAAGAATAAGTGTGCTTATTATATTTCTTTTTAACCATACATTTCTTTTCTAGTTTTCTTACAATTTTTAAGTTAGTCAAATACATCTGAATCTTTATTATAAAATATCAAAAGTACAAATTTTCCTACTGTAACTGATCATAAAAATCTAATTGTTTCATAAACAGTGTAAAATAATAACACTAGTGATAATAAAATCTTACTAAAAATTATCTGAGGAAATCCTAAATATTTTACAATTTAAAAAAAAAGTTTCATAAACAAAGTTGAATTTTGCTATAAAATACCACTGTATTAATTTTTTTTTTTTTATAACTATTTAAAAGATAATTACTGGGGAAGTCCAGATTGTTGCATGGCAGGTGGGAGAAATACAAAAACAAAAGATGAAATTTGATATAACAGTACCATAACATTTTAGTTTTAATGTCTAAATATCATACTAGGAGCTGGAATGTCAACTTCAAGAACAATTTTACTGTATTCTCCATGATGTAATATACAACAGTGATTAATATTGTCAGTTTTCACTAAATGTGACAAGAGGACAATCAATTTTCCACTTCTAGCTGCAGACAGCTAGTTGGACTTGAACACTTTCATCCAGTTCAGAATGGTCATGCAGCATTCTACACAGCTCTACAGTCATCAAGTGGAGAGTTATAAAGCTAAGCCTAATTTTCTCGATAAAATAAATATATTTTCACATCTGAGCTACACAAATTCCTTTTAGACTTGTATGTTCATAACCTAATTGATTTTTTCCACAACTAATAATGATTGGATTGAAAGTTTTATGTTGATGTTATACTTAACCTTCATCAGTTTCATCTTAACTTACAATCACAAGTACTTGAGAGAGTGAAATACAGTTGAAATATTCTATACTACAGTCAAATGATGTCTTATCTTTGATATAGCAATGTTATTGTCAGTATAATATATGTTCATCACACAGAGCAGCTATATAACTGCCTTATTAAACAATATTATCAAATTTTACAACCCATTTTGAATACACTTATTTCCTTTAATAGTTATTTAAGATTTGCTTTATAAGAAACACATCCTTCAGGAAACAGTACAAGGCTGTTTAAAACTCAGTTTTAAAGGAATGCTGAACAACTTAAGTTCAGTTCACACCAAAACTTAGATTTTGGTGTCTTCTGAAATTTTGCTCATTTTTGTTCAATGTTAAAAAAATTGCTGAAAACATTTTTATCTACAATTTTAACACAAATGAAATTAGACTTAAGTAACTGAATCATGTTAGTGAAGTGGTATAGGGTTAATATGTATAATTTTGTTACAAATTTGAAGAGAGGAGTTTCTCTTCCATAACATATAAGTTTCTTATAAAAACTTACTGTTTTGTTACCTACCTGAATAGCTGATGATCAACTGGTAAAGCTTTAGTATCACACTCTCCATCTTCATGTCTTAAAACAGCCTAAGTGAAACAAGTAATCAACTTACAAGACATAAAGTAAGTGTAGAATTTGCAATGTAAGAAATAACTTTTGCTATATTCCAAAATTATTTTACTTTCCTCATAAGGTTAGGCTCTCACAGTATTGGAATTTGTAACATATTTGAAGCATACATAAACTTACTTGAATGACCATAAATACTATTAAAAGTTATAATACTATACAAGAAACATTCATAACTGCCAGTTAAAAAAAAATAAAAATTTATAATTTATAATGGCTAAACCAGACAACTTTTATCTACAGAAACAAACAATTAAAACTTATTTTAATTAGCACATGTGTATGCCACATGTATAATTCTGTAAGAGAAGAACTGCTTGTTTGTTTGTTTTGGTTTCTAATGTAAAGCTACATAAGGACTATCCACATTAGTCATCCCTAATTCTTAGGCTTTTCTAAATTAATAGTGAAAATTGACCATTATTCTTGTATGTATCCACAAGTGTGAAGCAAGATTTTGTGACAATAGGACATGAACTAAGGTCCTTTAGATTCATACTCCAACACGTTAATTACTAAGCTATGTCAAACCTGTAGAAAAACATCCGACATGTATGCATTTTTTTTTTTCCAGTATTTGAAATTAGCATACCTCATATATTTGGAATTGCTGAAGCAGGTCTAAGTCAGTTCCTTGTTTAGACATGTAATATTGTATCATTCTCTCCATCCCTTGTTCTTCTAGTGAATCCACAATGTCATAGTATGTGTCTTGATCTGGTATTCCATTCAAAGTCTGTTTAATAGAACATTGGAAGTATAAATACTTGATTAACTCATCTTTATAAAGAACTTTTTCATACAAACAAAATGAGCTACAAATCTCTAGCTTAAAAACACCATATTTAACATAGCAATAAAGTAATTTCAAACATTTAATAACACAAAACTGCAAATGATTCCAGGAGGAAGAGTAAAATGTTTATAATCAACCATACATATATTGTTCATATCTAATCCAATTAGAAGAGCCCAAGGCTCTTTAATACACCTTTTAAATGCACATCAGGGAAGTCACACAATAAAGAACAGAACCAAAACTTTCAAAGTGAGGGCTTCTATACATGAATTGTGTAAAGTGGATCTTGTCACTTTGGAACAAAATATTTTTTTTTATATGCTTATAATAAGTATCATTCATATCATTCACACATAATATATGTAATTTTTAAAGTAAGCTTGTAACAAGATGGTATAATGAAGCAGGTTTATATCCATTACTTATGAGGATTTTGCTACTGCTGCTTACTTGCTTCAGAAGCAAAACAGAATTTTAACATATTAGCATGGCTAATATGGGCACATACAGACACTGTGTTTGTAGGGCAATGATCCAGATTCAAGGTACCCCATACTCATACCAGTCACAGAGGTAAATCGTTATTTTATTACTTCAATTCATTATGTGAAACTAGTCTACATGAGGAAGAGCCCACAAAGCAAAACAAGAGTAATGAAAACTCCAACTCTAATAACTTGATGAAGGAGCAAGATGGAGCAAGACTGATCGAGATAGACAACCTGGAGCAGATGACTAATTGCTTATTAAGCTGAGACAAATGAGCTCTGCTAGTTTATTAAAGTAGGAGAGGTCTCAAAATATGATTCTAAAAATGACAGATAAACATATATGGTTGAATTCTACACAGCCAATCCAATAAAATGCTTGGAAAGTTGGAAGATTCTTCTCCATTTCGTAAAGATGATATTGTTTTGTCTGGTCAAGCTGAGAGAATAAAAAGAGTTGCAATGATTATAAATTTGCTAGTTGACCCAAATAAATGCACCTGTTATAATGGTAACTTACCTGCACTATAATACATACTTTGATACACTCTGGATCCACAGTTACATTCATCTTCTTTACATGTATACCACAATACTTAATACCAGATTTCCTCTCTTGAAAGAATGTGGGTGTCATTGTGACACCTATTTCCTTCAAGCTGCTCCACATGATGAAACATTTACATCAGCTTTACTTTTATGCAAGTAACACAGCCATTTTAAATAATATAAAACAACTGAAAAATTTCCCACAGATTACTTATCTAATACATTAATTTTAAATACTAGACAAGACACAAACATTATTCAGCTTGTCCCAGTCTTCCCTAAATATAATTTATCTAATACATAGCTTTTAAGCACTAGAAAGACAAATGAACATTCTTCAACATGTTCCAGTCTCCCCTAAATATTATTTATCTAATACATTATTTTTAAGTACTAGACAAGACACATAAACATTCTTCAACATATCCCAGTTTCCCCTAAATATCAATTATGAGTGACTTACTGAGTAAAAATCAAACTTAGAACCAATAAAATGAAAGGGTAATGAAAAGCTAAAATGACGAAAAAAAATTAGCATTATCATATCATGAAGTTTTTGTTTTCTTTTTAAGATTAACGACTTTTAAATTTTTACGAACATTAATAACACCCTTCATATAGAATTCAATACAATGAACACATCTGTCAATTAAACCTTCAATTTAAAACACATAAAATATTCAAAATTTGCACATTTACATGAAAAACTAATTTTAAAGCCAAATAGCAGCTGTAATAAACAACAAAAATTTAAAGCAATAAAAAGGATGAAAAAGTTATTTAGAAAGTGTTGTATCAACTTAATACTTTTATTTACTTGTAAAAAGCTCACTTTACAATTAAATTTGATTTTTTACAATCTTAGAAATATCTATATTTCATTGTTTTTGCTTGCAAGTTATTGATTTCATTTGTACAGTACATTTTTTGATCACAGAAACAAGTTATTATAATTCATGATTTAATATGCATTTGTAAAAAATAATAAATAGGTTTAACAAGCCTTATGAAATAAAGGAATTGGTCTTCTTCATTTCCTTACTTGAATTTAATACTATCTTAAAGCAATAATAATTATTATCAATTAACATGCCGATGACCACATAATGATAAATAAACAGAAGTACTATGTTAGCCAATAATAACAAACACAAATATCAAGTTAGCCAATGATAACAAACATAAATATCAAGTTAGCCAATGATAACAAACCACAAATATTATATTAGGCAAACCACTAATGCCAGGTTAACCAATAATAACTAAATACAAACACAGAGTTAACCAATGATTTTTATAAATACAAAGTTAGTTAATGATAACCATAACATAAATAAATTAGCCAATGATAACTGGACACAACAACTCCAACGTAGTGGATGTCAAAACATAGAAGCTACTTGTTATTTTCTGTTTTTAAGTTGTTTACTGCTGAATCTCTGGATAAAGTACATGTATTCAAGTGATATGGTTTTAGCTTCCAGCACCATTGTGATGAGTTAATTCAGAAAGAAACCCTGAAAAGCAGGTTCAGTTATAAAACTGTATGTTAATTAAATTTTATAATAAAGACTGTGATACTTCACATCTTATATAATTATTCAATTATGTAATACTTTTCAACTAATAATTGAATTTGAGTACCTAAATACACTGAATGCACTGCAAGAAAACAATTTATATCAATATAAATTCCTGTTTTTGACAAGTATGATTTAGATAATCCATAAAAACAATCAAACAGTACTTATATTAATTTAACTTGGTTTAGAGTTTCTATAGGCAATAGAAAAAAATATTGTTCAAGTCATACAAAACTTAGTGTGATTTGTAAATCAAGCCTAAAAATAAATAAATAAATAAAATAAAATAATAAAACAAAAACAGCAACCAAACTCTTAAAGTATCAGTAAAACAAACTTGTTAACATTTGGAAATTTATTGATATTTTGTTTTATTTACTTTTGTAATAATATTAGTAATTAACAAGTGTCTATACCTTTCAATGTTTATTGTGAGTATTTTTTATAATAATTTATCTTCAGTGAAGTTTTAATTGAAAGGTTTGCATTCTTATTTCTCAACTTGTTCTATTCCATTGTTAAATAAGTATTAGTAAAATAATCATAATTCAAAACCATCTTTATTTGTATTTTGAGTTAATTTTATTCTTGAGTGTGACTAAGACAAATGTAAATATAACATATGTAAGACAGCTAGTTTAAGCCACAGAGAAACTTTCATACTACTAAATTTTGTGCAAGAAATTAGTTTGAGAGTCTAAAATCTTCCCAAGTTAAATTTCTGTATTAATTCCTGACATATTAAAAGTTATTTCCTTTTCCCCTTAACAAAGACTACAAAGTACTCTTTACATCACTATATTAGTTCACACTGTATTTCATATCTGGTATATAAATCATTTATTTCCAACAGAAGTTTGTTTCTTAAATTTAATTATCCTTCGGTTTTTTGAGTAATGCCCAAATGTAATTTTTTACATAGTTCTCTAAACATTTGATAATGTTCTATTTGAAAACATAAAAGAAGGTTATGATGTTTCTCAGTGTTTAAAAACTCTTTAAAATTGTTTGTATATTTACATGTATAAAAAAGTTAGAAAAAATATTCTTAGGTACAGGTAACATATCTGAAAGTTGGGTATTTAACATTTTGTTAATAGACATCTAAAGTGAATTACCGTATAAGATAGTTTTTTGAAGAGATATAGTTGGGTTGGATAATTTATATGTATCAATTAAAAACATAATAAAAGGTAATAAACTCTAATTATAAATTCTTTCACTTTGAATTTAAAAAAGATATGCTTAAAATAATATAAAATGTATAATTTGGACATTGTACTAAGTATGGAGAAAAAACAACTGAAGTCTTCAACCATAATTTCTGTTTTATTTATGAATTTTAATTCACCCTTCTATTGTTTACAGTACAATCATGCTCTCTTCATTAGTCCAGAAAATATATTATCTCTTACTGGTGTAGATGACTTTTCAGTTAAATGAATGTACAGTTTCAAGATATCTATAGAATTCACAAGGTTGATCAGTAGAAAGTAGATACTTAGAAAGAACTACAATTTTTAAAGTATTCTCATCCAAAGGTATATAATGACACAAACTAATGTTTCAGCTGTCCAAATAACTAAATGGGCCACATCCAAAATGTACTTTGAAACCATCACTTTCAATTATTTACTAAATGACAACTTAATACTACTATACGTTATGTATTTTGTTATTTACACGTTTGTATTGGTATTTAATGAAAGGCAGTTTTCATGAAGTATGGCTTAATTACTAGAACCTTCTTGAAATATTAAGAAATATTCTGAGGTATATGAAATGAAACTAGGCTAGAACTGATGAGTGACAAGTTACAGTAAATAATTATTAAATTAGTTTGTTTTTCATTTTGTCTGTTACTGTCAGTTAGTTTAATGAATATTGAGAATGAATATCCATAGTGAGACAGCTACAAAAAAACACTATATACATGAGAAAATAATCAGGTAGGTGAAATTGTTGTGTTAGGGTCTATTATAAATTTAGACCTATAAGTGAGTTTTAGTTAAAATAATCAAAGACGTTATAGTGGAATTAAGAAATAAAAAAATCAAGTGGACTGTATGGAATTTGCACTATTTTAAACAAGTAATCCAAATAAATCTACAAAACAACAAACTGTTATGACAACTGATGTACTGGAAAGAAAACAAAGTTTGACAATAAAAAAATAACAATTAAAATAAATAACATCATTTATTAATAACGTAAAAGGATACAGATAAACATTTCAGAAATCTACAGAATCTACCTTCACGTTGGACACTGAGGATGACGACATCTATATAATTCTAGAACACTTATCTGCATTCATTTTTGTTATAATCAATGTTGATAATCTTAAAGTATTGTTCTTCATTTTATTCTTACAACAATGCTATTAAAACTTAGTACCAAGAGGATTGCCAATTAGAAGCAAAAATTCCCCTAACTTTAATTCTTACAATATTCAGATATGCTATACAAATATACAGCATTTATTCTAAGTCACATACATTTTTAGTAATCCCAAAGAATGTAGGAATTATATTGTTAGAATCTACTTAAACTCATATGAAATTAACAGTTGATAACTGAATTGGTTTTTCATTTGAGATATATTGCCTTACACAATATCAGTGTATTGGAAAAATGAAAAAAAATGACTTTCATTAGTTATAGAAAACAAACTTTTACTTGGTTGACCGTAGACATAAGGTAAGATGACCAGGTGTCCTGGTTTTATTTTTTTTTCATTTAGACATTTGTGCTATCTCAGTCTTTTGGTTTGTAAATCTGACCACTCTTAATGTATAAGAATTACCAATTTTCCTGCAGAGGAACAATGAATATTTCCTTACCTTGTTAATTAATGTCATAGCATAGACTAAGAGCTCCATGTCAGCTGAATCTCTTTCATTTAAAAGATTCATTATGTTAGACCATGGCATGCCATCTAGGATATTAAAAAAAATTGTTGTTAGCTTTTAGTGGGAACAAAAAATAATTATTTTAAAACAAAGACTTTGATAAGAAAAAATGTTAATACTTTTCATAAAACAGCTGGTTTGAGTTGAGAAAATTTTTTTATGCAGAGGAGCAAACAACATTTCGACCTTCTTTGGTCATTGTCAGATTCACAAAGAAAGAAAGAGGTAACTGACTGATAGCTGACCACATGTCTAAAGGGGGTTGTGTAACTGAGTATAGGAATGTAGAAGGCATGCTTAGATGTTAGATTATATTTATTAATATCGGTATAAAGGTGTTCCTTTGTATTGGTTTATTTTGGGCTTGAGTTTATGTATAAGTAAAGCTTCTTTAATTTTGCGTTTGTTTATGTTTGTTTATTTAGTATCTGGGTGTTTTCTATGGTTATGTTGTGTTTATTTGATTTGTAGTTTAAAAAATGTTAATACTGCTCTAAGTGTGTGATAAGAATAAATATTAATACTGCTTTATGTGTGTGGTAAAAATAAATATTAATACTGCTTTATGTGTGTGATAAGAATAAATATTAATACTACTTTATGTGTGTGGTATTCTAACGAAGAATTAATTTAGCAGAAAACTATCTTATTTTTGCAAAAATTGGAGATTTGTGAGCCTAGTAAACAGAAAAGAGAGGCATAGTGATTTGTTATTGGCAGAATGAAAAGAAATAACAGATGAATAGAATAAAAGACAGTTGATCATCAAAGTGGGGAACTAATGCATTTATTGTTGTTAAATTGAAATACACATTAAACTCCAATTAAATAAAACAAGATAAATGAAGGAAAAATATGTTGAAATTAACAGTGGTGTAAATAAACTTTACTAGCAGTGATTAAAAATGTATTATTGCTATGATGGATGTTTAAGAAAGAATACATGAGACTTCACACAAGTCCTGACTCTTCCAAAATGGAAGTGAAAACCCTAAAACTATAATTTCAATTTACCTCCTTTCTATATATGAGCAATCACAAATGTGTAATATGAAAATCTGGAACGTGTTTGCTCCATGTAAATGTTGTATATCAGATCCACATACATAAGGTAAAAAATAACATGATAAAACTACCTCACAAAAAGTTGATAGATTCCTCACCAAGTTCTACTAGAAAAAAACAATACTTATGACTAAATTTTTACATGATCTTGACTGGATTTATTACATTATGAATTATGATTCTAGAGAGGTTTCAAAAAGAACTATAACTATGAAGTATATGTTATAGTAGAAAGAGTTAGATATTTGCATAAATATATGAACTATTCGTAACACTTGTTTTTTTATTTACATTTTGTTGATCATAATTTTAAGTTTAATTCTATCACTTCAATAATTTTCAGTATCTCAAAAAGATAAAATATTAAATAAATGATGTTAACCCCTTTTAATATTAAACAGTAACGTGCCTATAATTCAAACACAGAAATAGACATTGTCAACTTATGTGGTAATTTCTTAGTTCTACTTACAAAATGAATTAATTATGGCTTAATAAGTCATAACAGACTAGTTCTTAAAATAAAACTTTTGCAAATCATATTGTATATTTCTATGTACTTTTTCAATACCTAATTTGTTTTATATCATTATTAAAAAGGAGTAACATTGACAGTTATCATATACAATGACTTCTTGCTAAATTATGAAGTGATAGGTCACAATAATTCTCCTAACTTTCAACAGACCAGTTAATTATCAAACTAATTAATTAATAGGGCTACTGTGTTTACCAAGGAATTATAAACATGAGATATGTACTGTTAAGGTTCAAGTTTTCAGTGGTTTTAAAACATTGTAAAACTATTACTAAAACTGATCAAACAACTACAGCTTATTAGTGCAGAAAGCTTCATAGCATTTTATGAACTAGTTGACAGATATGCAATCACTAATTGTTTGTTTGTGTTTCTTACAGCAAAGCTACATAGGGCTATCTACTCAGCTCACCAAGGGGAATCGAACCCCTAATTTTAAAGTTGTAAATCCGAAGACATACCGCTGTACTAGCAGGGGGCACAATCACTAATGTATGCAGTTTTCTCTTTTGGTCCATAACATTTTATCACTTTACCTGTGCATCAAATATTAATTCTGATAAGTTACTGTATCTACACTGAAATATTAGAAGAATATCACAAGGAATGAAATGAGTGAAATTTATGTATAATTAATATTAATGTGAAAAACAATGCTATGATATATTTTTTTAGAAACACACATGTAGTTTTTATATCATGGAGGAACAGAAATTGAATATAATTGAATGGATAATCAGTGAATATTATTACAATTGTGATTTAATTTAACATGCTGATTTTACAACCAAAGATTTTCAACAGAACAACTAAACAGAAATGTTAATGTTTCTATGGTTTCTAAGAGAGCACCTTTGGTAAAAAGCAAACCAGTTTCAATATACAATGAAGACAATTTTTTTTTTTTTTTGTAAATATATCATCTTCAATAGTTTTAATAATTAAACTCAGTTACCTGTGCCCTTCTGTCATATACAGTGGGGAAATATTAAATGGAATGATACATGTCACTTTTTTTATTTGTTACACTGTAATGTAAAGTTTACTTTTTGAAATATAGTACAGATCCAATACCAAGAATATTAATGGCATATTATTAAGTTTCATTATAATAATTTTTGTACATGCAAGTTAACAAATATTTAATTTGCAAAGAGAAACAGTATTTACTACAATCACAATACATCTGTGTGCATAATTTGAGAACTTTGTCATTAATAATTGAGGAATATACTTGCTTACACAGCTCTTCCAATGAATACTAGCTGGTTGATCAGCATAATACAAATATTCTATATAATGCATTTACTTAAGACCTCATACTTGGACTTATTATATCAGATTTATTTTTTAAAGTAACATGTTCTCACTTTTTTCCGTATCCACTGTAGCAACAGCATTCAAAAGAAGCTGACTGTTTGATTCTGTATACTCAACAAAAACCAGTAATAACTTCAGAGCTGTCTTGACGACTAATCGATACTGAAGAAAGAATTACATATTATTTTAGAAAAACACATTTGGATGTAGTACATAAGAAGTTCTAAGCATAAATTTATGTTTATTATAGTTACCTTTATCAGGTGACAGTAAATTAAACTATTTTAATAACCTTACTAGATATAATTAAAAAAAACATTTAATACTGAATGCAACTAAATCATTGTTTAGATTCAAAAGTATATGAATCTAACATAAATCTTCAATTAATTAAAAAAATAATAATGAGATATCATAGTGACAGTATTAAGATTATTTCATGGGGCATTAATGTAACCGTGAAAAACTTAAGATATCAATGAATTAGATCAAGTGTACATTTAGAAATTTGTTATTGAAGAGACCTGTTCTCAAAACAGAGCAAGTATTTTCATTAAATCTGTAAGCTGTATTGAAAATATGCTCTGAAATATGTATAATAATTTAGCTGAATAGCATTTATAATAGATCTAAGTAATTAACTCAATTAATCAATGTAATTAGTTACATCAGTTATTATTAGTGACACAGTGATAAGTCTACAGACTTATAACAATAAAAACTGGATTTTAATACTTGTGGTTGGAACAACACAGTCCAATGTGTAGCTATAAATAAACAAACAAAAACTTATATATTTAGAGTAATAAAAACAGTAATACACAACTAACTGAAAACACCGTTACCAATCTCAAATAGTTGATCATTTTTGAGACATTGCTTCACTTTAAAAATTGCCACTATACATTCTTTATTGCTAAATTTATGATCAAACAGTCTGAATCCAGCTCTTAAAATAAATTTTCCAAGCATATTTTAGAATGTTCCACACACTACTGAATATTATGATACAATAATACTACATTAAAACAACACGACTTAGAAGCTTCTAGTAACATGACACCAATCTGTAACTACTGAATTACACAACATATGATTAATAAACAGTTACCTCAACAAACCTGCAAAAAACTATTGATTCAAAAAATAACTAAATTTAACACTTGTGGGTTTTATCTCCTACAATTTTTAAAACTTTTGTATTCAGAGTATATTTTAGTGGCACAGTAACAAGCAAAACAAACACTGAAATTATAAAACTTATTCAGCATTATGTTCTACTCCTTGTAAGAACATTTTCTACAATGATAGTCTTCACTTCCACAACGTCTTCCAGATACTTATTATATTCAAAAACCTCTGACTGATTCATTTGTTTACAATTTATAACAGAAGAACCATCTACACATAGATATCCTTAATGTTTTGAACTAACGGGTTACAAGGAATGGATGTAGTGAACAGGACACACCACAAAACTCTTAGGCTACTCTTGTCTAACTGTATGGTGGAATTTGACAATCACTCCATTACTTCAAAGAGCAGAATCCATTTTTGGGGAAATGAAATTCTAGGCATACCAACCTCCGATTGGATTTTTTGTTTTGAACTTTCAAAACCTGTCCTACATTTTGACACTATTCTTCCATCTCTCATTACATTTATTAACTTTTCTCTTTCTTTTACATGCCACTGTCAAAAGATTTCTACACACTTTCAATTTTAGTGTGGCTTTTTGGACCAATAGATATTTCTATCTGTCAGTCACATTGTAGATGTACAATGTTATCCACAGACTTTAACTACCTCTATGGGGCATTAAAAATAGTATTTTATTATGAGACTGTCAAACTACTGTAAGTTTACTTCAACTCTTATTACATAATATCACACAAAGCTAGTGACTATTCTAAACATTGAATATTAGGCATGATGAATGACAACATGAAAAGAAAGAAATCACTCTTAATAAATCATGTGCAATACTTTTTGGTTATTTTCAAATTTTCCTTAGATACTTTGATCTGGGCAAATAAGTATAATGTAAATAATACTTCTACAATTTAGTTACTGAAAAACTCATTATATAGTGTAAAACAACTTAGTTTCTTAAAAACTCATCATATAATGTAGAACAATTTCTATTAAACATTAAGGGAAATAAGATTAAGTCAATTGTAAAATGGAATATTTTCTTACTTTGCAACTGATGAGTGAATACAGCCATTGTATTGTTTCAATGTGTTCAATTACCCCATTCATACCATCTACATATAGCATCACCTGGCCTAAAGCTATAGAAGGTAATAAGAAAAACGGTTTATAATTATACAAAACTTTAAGAGAGAAATGCTTCCCTGTTACAATAGAAAACTAAAGAATAAATGTATTTAGGTGCATGCATTTAAATAACAGCTTCTTTCATATGTTAGATTATGTGCCTACTGCTAGGGCTGACAAGGATGGGAGGGAGGCAGCTGTCCTGGGGCCTGGGATATTCCAAAGCTCACTAGAAATGCATACTACCTAATGAGCTAAAATGACTTCTGTTTTTCATGGATTCACGAAGACACTTGTCACCTACGTTTCTTTTATAAAAAATCAGTTAAAGTTAATAAATAGAATGAAGAGGAGGCAATAATATTACTGACTTTAGAGTCTGGGCTGGCTCTCAACACCTCTGCCTACACCACTTCAATAAAGGATATTTGTCAAAAATAACCAATGAACATGATAAACAGAAATATGAAATACAGGTTTGAAATACTATGTTTTATGTCTAAGAATTCTCACTATTTTAAAGGTGATTAATATCTATGTAAAAATGGCTGGTTTGGGTTGAGAATTTTTTTTATGTAGAGGAGTGCCAAATCAGCCATTCTTACATATATAGTTTTCTCGTCATCACTGATTTAAAGATGATTCTTTCATTTAAACAAGTGTTGACTGCCAAAATATCTTAATATTAAACATTCAGCTTAATGTGAGACTAGCATTTATAAGTCTTATTCTTAATTTGTAAAAGAAACCTTGTATTAATGGATTTCATGCAAACACTGAAAGAAAAATTTCTCTCTATATACATATTTTCAAAAATAATTTATACCATAATTCAGTTTGAGATACATGAAAATAAAACAACTGCTACAATATATGAAAGTACAGAATCTTCAAACTTGCCTCGTAGAATATAATTTTGATAATTTTGATCTGCTTCTGACCCCACTTTGATGAGACAAGCCAATCCATCGTTCTGTACAAATTCATGCACCAGGTCTTTATCATCCTACACAAAGTATTTTTTATTTTAATGATTACTTACAAATAAAACTGGAAACTTGTAAGATGTTTTAGATTTCTTAAGTATCACAAAAATGATCATTTCTGTTCTTTTACATTATGAAAGAAAACATAAAAAATGCACATTACTTGTTAAGTAAGAGATAAATGAAAGGAAAAATAACCTTTACTACATTGGACAATTTACTGCCACTGGTCTCTCATATTTTTGTTCACTTTTTTTAAATACAATTAAGCACCAAAAGTAGAGTATAATGCAGAAATACTTACCCCATATTAATTAAATCACCAGAATTCCCATTAATTCTTAAATAAATCTCAATAAATCTGTTTGATAATGCTATATTTGCATAAATTCACCTTTAGTATTGTTACATAAAACAAAAGAATGATAATTTAAATTTACTAGTTTATCTAAAACCGGTTATAAAACAATGATATTCATCCCCATTAGTTCATATAATGCAAGGCAACAATGTAAACTGAAATGCAAATAATGTTGATTAAACTTACACTTGTAAATGAACATTAAATAACTTGGTTTCATAGTTCACCATATTTAACTTCATTGTTGTCATACCAAACAATAAGGGTAACCTGGTATCAATTTTGCATGCTTCACTGGGAGGCAGAGTGTAATAAGGTTAACTGATGCTCTAGTTTAAACTGTTTCTTCATTCTCAAATGACTCACCAAATACATTAATCATCAACACAAAAACAATAAAAATTAAAATGCATTGAAATGAATGAACTTTTTAAAAATAAAAAATAAATTTATTTTGAATTTCTTTTTACCCAAAGATGCACCCCTTAAATTGTTGTGCTCAAGACTCAATCAAGTCTTGAGTCTTTTGGTTAATTCACCCCTCTTTTGAAGCAATCTTATCCATTGGAAAAAAAAAAAAAAATTCCAGGGTTATTTTACTACCTGGATTCACTTGGTTGCACATGATTCATCTCTATAGGTGCAAACTGAAATATCAATGTGTTGAAAATGCTGGCAATTTCATTTGGTCAATTTCCTTTCTTCTGGAAAAGTTCAGTATGGTAAGATGGATGTTATCGTCCATAATGGGAAAGTCAGTGCCATTTATACCAACATGTGGTAGCAAAAACAGTCACTGGATGTATTCAGTATAATAGGTAGCATTAGTGAAAGCATTTCAATTATTCTTGCCCCTAGCTTCACATTTCTATTTGAAAACAGTGTTAGATCTAGTTCAAGATTCTTTTCAAAAGAGTTACATCAGTTACTTGGCTGGCCAGATGATAAAGTATGACTCATCTGTAACAAAAAAAAAACAAAAACTAATTGGTTTCTGGCATATTCTTGGTATCATTGCTAGTAAACAGTTTTATGTGTTCCTGTGACCAAAAACTCCTCATTGGACATTTCACATGCAATCCACCCTAGCCAAGTCCCTTTTGATAAAGTATAAATACAGATTTCAATTAGTGCTTTTTAACAATACAAAAATTGATGATGTCAAACTGGTCCACTTATCCAAACACAGTTCAAAACTTCAAGTTTTAGTGTAAGGTGGTGATTAGTAAAATCTACATTCACACTGCACATTAAAGTTTCCCACAGTATCAATTGGAAGCTGAATACTCTAAATGTCAAAACCAACTACATTCTGCTACTGAAATCCTAGAGGCTTTCTATTCTGCTCTTATACAACACCAAATTACCTACACATTTGCTGAGGCATAGCAGCATTGAATACTATCTCCCTACAGTTCTCGGGTATAACACAAAAAGATAAGACAGTTAAACTACTGTACCACAAGCATCATAACATAGATTGCACATAATTTGTGATAACAAGGAACCAACTTGAAGTAAATGTGTTCTTAAGATGGCTGGTATGAGTATGAAAACTTTAATTAGAATAAAGTACAGAATGATGTTTCAACCTTCATAAGTCATCTGAATACAGACTGTGCATAAACTACAGACAATCATCTTGTCTTCTGGCAATAATTAAGACACATTTGATTTTTGTTTCTACATGATTGAAAGGTACAATCAAAGGATTGTAGTTAATTATATTCAACAAACTTCATCAAATAGTAAAAGAATCAATAAAAATACCTAAACCTTTACACAAATAAAATTAAAAAGACAACTTATCTCTGCTTGTTCTCCACTGCCATAAAACACCAAACCAACCAACCAACTGTTATAGGTAGAACAACTCGAGTAACGTAGCAAACACAGCTTTTCAACAAAACAAGAATTCTGGCTCCATGTTCCAAATATAATTATGCTATCAGTTCATCTGAACAAAATTTTATCTTCACTATTTATTCTCTTGTTATCAGATACTCAAATTAACTTGCATATCAGAACAACCATGATTTCCTGAATACATAACAATATACAAATGCATGTATGTTTACAACATACTGACTCAAAAATTGTGGTTAGTAGGAGATATTAACAATTACTTAAGTCATGAGATAGTATTACGCTTATTATATTTTAAATACTACTCTCTTTATTCACCCTCTATGAGTCTTTTAACGGGAAAAGCATATGAAAGTATTTGAACCATACTGTGTCTGACATATCCATCATCAACAACATGCTTAGCTAAATACAGAACCCATTGGACTGGCTGAGACAAATACACACACAAAATAAGTGTATTTAATTATAATCTTTCTTTGCTCACACCATAATATTGGTGAAGGATTGTATCAATAAGCATGGATGCTTAACTAGGGGGCAGAAGGGGCATATGCCACCAGCTTTAAATTTTATTTTATTTTTTATCATCACGTTTAAGCCTGTCCTTCCTTAAAAGTTACATTTATCCATCCTTGTGAAATGCTTTAACTTACTTGAAAAATCTGTTTCAAAGAAAACAATGACCTCCTAAGTTCTCGTCCTGTACTATTTAGTAGCTTTTCTGTAATGATACAATGCAGGAGATAAAATAACACTGGTATAAAACTAACAAAATTTCACAAATACATTATATGTATATATATATACATACACACACACATATATTGAACACATAAAATACAACTTATTTAAAAATGATTTACATATATGTACAATAAATACAAGTTACTCATTTATCAGATAACAAATATAGAAATTGAAAATATGCAAGTTTTACCTTCTTGCCTTTGGTAAAAAGGCCTAACTGAAATTGTGACTTACAAGATAAGTACAAATGTAAACTCAGCTTGTTGGTTGATTTTTTTTATATCTTGTTGCATTCTTACAGGTAATAATCTGTATGGCCTGGCATGGCCGAGCGCGTTAAGGCGTGCACTCGTAATCCGAGGGTCGCGGGTTCGCGCCCGCGTCGCGCTAAACATGCTCGCCCTCCCAGCCGTGGGGGTGTATAATGTGACGGTCAATCCCACTATTCGTTGCTAAAAGAGTAGCCCAAGAGTTGGCGGTGGGTGGTGATGACTAGCTGCCTTCCCTCTAGTCTTACACTGCTAAATTAGGGACGGCTAGCACAGATAGCCCTCGAGTAGCTTTGTGCGAAATTCCAAAAAACAAACAAACAAACAATAATCTGTACTCCCCCTCCTCACAACCACCACAGCAATAAATCTATGGAGTTAAACGTTAAAGTTCAAACAAACAATATTCTTTGGTACTGGATGTAAATTTTAGTATCTTCCTTTAAATGTAATTTTGTG
This sequence comes from Carcinoscorpius rotundicauda, assembly GCA_011833715.1. NCBI lineage: Eukaryota > Metazoa > Arthropoda > Merostomata > Xiphosura > Limulidae > Carcinoscorpius > Carcinoscorpius rotundicauda. The sequence goes on along the minus strand of CM022400.1, from coordinate 61,239,180 downwards.
CAAAGAGAGAGAGAGAGAAAAAAAAGGGTAACTGCTTACTAATTTGTGGATGAAAACAGTAAAATTATTTAATTTCAGACTGAATGCTAATAAATAGATATCTCACCAAGTGATCTTGTTAAATAGAATATGAACAAAAATTCATTGAAATCTAACATGGAATGAATATATTAAATAAATGCTATATTTAATATGTTTAAAAGAATATTAGACAAGAATGTGAACTTCTTAACTTTCAATTTCCTAACAGAAAATAGCATCACGTCTTTCATTTTGTAAGATCAATTGAAAGATAAAAGAACTGATTAAAAATGAAAAGATCACAAAAAGTCAAAATGAATGATGGATGAGCCATAAAAATATTTTGTCACAAATAAAAAATTTTGAACAATATAATTGTTTTTACAATTTCAATACTTTTTAGAACTATAAACAACTACATTTAAATTATGTATAAAATCCAAAACATTAGTAATTCCAACTCAACTTGGTAAATTACTCCTCCTGTTAACTGAAGAGAAAAGCTTCCAGATTAAAAAACAAAACAACCATACTGTTAAATATCTGACGTTTTTAATACTCGAAGGGAATAGCTTAATTGTGCTTATATTTGTTGTAGACAACAAGGTGTAAGAGTTGACCACTACTCTGAAAAATGGGTCTAAACAAGTAATTATTTCATGGATAGGAATATTTTTATCACTTTTATAGGCCTGGCATGGCCGAGCGCGTTAAGGCGTACACTCGTAATCCGAGGGTCGCGCTAAACATGCTCGCCCTCCCAGCCGTGGGGGTGTATAATGTTACGGTCAATCCCACTATTCGTTGGTAAAAGAGTAGCCCAAGAGTTGGCGGTGGGTGGTGATGACTAGCTGCCTTCCCTCTAGTCTTACACTGCAAAATTAGGGACGGCTAGTACAGATAGCCCTCGAGTAGCTTTGTGCGAATTTCCAAAAACAAACGATTTGTTTGTTTGTTTGTTTTGGAATTTCGCACAATGTGACGGTCAATCCCACTATTCGTTGGTAAAAGAGTAGCCCAAGAGTTGGCGGTGGGTGGTGATGACTAGCTGCCTTCCCTCTAGTCTTACACTGCAAAATTAGGGACGACTAGCACAGATAGCCCTCGAGTAGCTTTGTGCGAATTTCCAAAAACAAACGATTTGTTTGTTTGTTTCAATACCCGTGGTAAACAGAGCACAGATAGCTCATTGTGTAGCTTTGTGCTTAATTCAAAACAACAACAACCAATGGATAAAACAAACATTTAAATGCATATTTCTATTCTTATTTACGTAAAGCATGGTCAAGTGAAAAATAGAATGAAATACTCTGATGTATTTGTTTTTATCCTGATGGTTATTTAGTTTCAGAGATTTAAAAAAAAAGTACGCATCCAAAATAAGAGTAAATTCATTAAATATTAATTAGAAAAGAAAATGAACTTGAACAGCAAAGGAATGCCAAAAGAACACAAGTTTGAGTGCATAAAACAAACATTTACTGATACAGATCATTGGGTCTACATCAGCAATAGGGCCATGGGTGCATTATAACCAACTGTTCGATTAGAGCAGCTAAAGAATTCCAAGCATCAGGATGGAATAGCAATGGTCCCTTAGATGGGACCGCTGACATTTTCTTAAACTGTTAGTGACAGGTTGATTGGTTGGCGTTTTTTGGAGCAAAGTAATTAGGCTATTTGCGCCAAACAACCGGTATAAAAATTACAGTAAAATTCGTAAAAAGGAATCATGTTAAAATAAAACAAAGTATATTAATTTCAATTAAAAACTTAAATGGCGTTAAAAAAAGGTTAATGACCCTTAAAATGTTTGTTTTTTAATTTTTAAGGGTCATTAGCCCTTTTTAATGCTATTTAAGGTTTCAATTAAAAATATACTTTGTTTTATTTTAATATGATTCCTTTTTACGAATTTTAATAATTTTACTTTAAACGTGTTTCAGAACAAAACATGTCTAAAATGGTGCCTTCTTTGAGAGTCGTAACGATTGCATGACAGTAAAACGTGGACTACTGTGTCCCAGATAAAAGAATTTGTTTGTTTTGGAATTTCGCACAAAGCTACTCGAGGGCTATCTGTGCTAGCCGTCCCGAATTTAGAAGTGTAAGATTAGAGGGAAGGCAGCTAGTCATCACCACCCACCGCCAACTCTTGTGCTACTCTTTTACCAACGAATAGTGGGATTGACCGTAACATTATACACCCCCACGGCTGGGAGGGCGAGCATGTTTAGCGCGACGTGGGATTACGCGCTTGGCCATACCAGGCCAAACAGATAAAAGAAAACGATGAGTTAAAAAATTGTGACCAATGAGTAGTCTAGCTAGGACAACTTATTCTTTCCTCTCCTTACGGAAGCAAGAGAACCAAAGTCCAATAGAGGGTTTTATCTGGAAAAGCTCGTTTTCACGTTGTTCACTCCAAGTCGACTGCCAACTGGCACGAAGTCGAGCCTCGAATATGGAACAGGCAGAGCAGCAATAATGTTAGAGCAGATAGACTTAGCTGCGGTGTCAGCGAGCTCGTTCCCGCAAATACCAACGTGGCTTGGTATCTAGAAGAACTGGATAGACGTAGATGTTAAAGAGAAGTGAGCAAGTCGGTTTCGAATACCGGCGAGAAGAGTGTGAGAATTAACGTGAAGTGATTCCAGGGCCAGAAGAGAACTAACTACGCGAATCGGTATAAATAGTACAATTTGAGTACTGCTTAGTTTCCATGTGATCCAGGGCAAGAGAAATATTGTACAGTTTGGCAGTGAACACAGAAACTGTAGAGCGGATTCTGTGCACAACCACCGAACCACAACAAACCAAGGCAGAACCCACAGAATCACTTGATTTCGAACCATCTGTATAAATGGGAATGGAAGGATGGTTCGAAAGATGTTTAGCAAATAAAAAACGGTACTTCCAATCGGATGTATCTGTTTTCCTCAGATGACTCAAAGAAAGGCCACATTTGGGGATGGTAATAAGCCATGGTGGGATGGGCTGACCAGTGGATTCAACACTGTCATCTTAGTACAGGCCCAATTTATCCAACTGCGCCTGTTGTTATTGGAAGTCTTAATCCACTTATACCATCCACCAGACCCCTGGACACTTTACCCCCTTATTCTTTCCCCTCTGGGTGGTTGCTAGTTGCATGCCTTTCCACTAATCTGTCTTTCAATATAAGTAACATTTAACGAATAAATCCTTCGTGTAGTTTCAGTGTTTGTTCGTTTGTTTTGAATTTTTGCGCAAAACTACACAATGATTACCTGCACTAGCATTCCTAATTTAGCACTGAAAAATTAGAGGAGAGGCAGCTAGTCATAAGAACCCTTCTGCCAACTGGTGGACTACTCTTTTACCAACAAATAATGGGACTTACTGCCACATTATAACCCTCCAACGGCTGAAAGGGAAAACATGTTTGGTGTGGCTTAGATTACGAGTTGAGCGCCCTAACAACTTGGCCAAGCCAGACGCAGTTTTGAAAGAATACAGAAACTGATCGCTAAAAGACAGCAAATTGAAATTTTGGTCAGAGGGGAAAGAACCTGAAAGGGAAACTCTTTCGGGCCATTGGATGGGAGACATTTTATATGGAGATTTTTTTCTTATAACACTCAGTGATTAAATATGTTACTGATGTTAAGTATATTACTATGTCCTAGTGGTAACTGATGTTAAGTATATTACTCTGTCCTAGTGGCGACTTATGTTAAGTATATTACTCTGTCCTCGTGGTGACTGGTGTTAATATAGTAAAACCGCATAAATATGCCTATTAAAGTCAATGCTGTTTTGTTTGTTTGTTTGTTTTTTTGGAATTTCGCACAAAGCTACTCGAGGGCTATCTCTGTTAGCCGTCCCTAATTTAGCAGTGTAAGACTAGAGGAAAGGCAGCTAGTCATCACCACCCACCGCCAACTCTTGGGCTACTCTTTTACCAACGAATAGTGGGATTGACCGTCACATTATGACGCCCCCACGGCTGGGAGGGCGAGCATGTTTGGCGCGACTCGGGAGAGAACTCGCGACCCTCAGATTACGAAGCGCACGCCTTAACGCGCTAGGCCATGCCAGGCCCCAGCTGCTTTGTATATATTTTATATGCAAAAACGGCTGTTCTGGGCCCAGAAAACACTTCAAATAGAAGAGCGAACAACGTTTCGACCTTCTTCGGTCATCGTCAGGTTCACAAAGAAAGGGTTACTGGTCGGAAGCTGACCACGTGTTTGGGAGGGGTTGTATAATTGAGTGTTGCAATGTAGAGGGCGCGGTTTGAATATATAATTTTGTCTATAATATTAATATAGGTATAATGGTGTTCCTTTATATTGGTTTATTTTGGGTTTGAGTTGTTGTATAAGTAAGGCTTCTTTAATTTTTCGTTTGTTTATGTTTGTTTATTTAGTATTTTAGTGTTTTCTATGGTTATGTTGTGTCCATTTGACTTGCAGTGTTCGAAAACGTGTGAAGGTGACTTTTTATGTTCTTTGAATCTGGTTTCCATTTTTCTACTTGTTTCTCCTATATAGAAGTCGTGGCAGTTATCACATTGTATTTTATAAATAATGTTGGTGTGGTGTTTGTCAGTGTAGTTCTTACATAGTATAGACCTTAGTTTTGTGCCTGGTTTTTGAATAAATTTAGTGTTAACTGGAATGTTATATTTTGTTACTAGTTTTTGCCAAATGTTGGTTATTTGTTTGCTGATGTCAGGAATATATGGTATACAGCAGTATATGGTTTCGTGATTTTTTGATTCGTGAGATATATTTACTTTTGTTGGTTGATTTTGCTTTCTGTCTAGGTGTGTGCGTATAATGTTTTCTACAGTTTGTGGAGGAAACTTATTAATGTTGATGAAGTGTTGTTTTATTTTATCTAATTCATCGTTAATTTTATCTGGTGAGCATAGTTTTATGGCTGTGTTTATCTGGTTTCTTAGTATGTTGAGTTTTTGTTTTGTTTCATGTGCTGAGTCCCAAGGAATGTATAGTCCAGTATGGGTGATTTTTCGGTGGATTTCTGTTTTGAATTGTGTGTCGGTTCTTATAATTTTGAGGTTAAGAAATGATATTTGATTGCTTTCTTCCTGTTCACATGTGAAGTTAATGTTGGGATGTATAGAGTTAATGTGAGTGAAAAAGTTAAGTATGTGTTCTGTAGATTCGAATCCCGCAATCGTGTCATCTACATATCTGTACCAGTATAGTGGTGGATGTAATGCTGTATTAATTGCTTGTGTTTCAATTTGTGTCATAAAAATATTGGCTAGAACTGGCGATACTGGGTTGCCCATGCTTAGGCCATTTGTTTGTATATAGTTTTGGTTGTTGAACATGAAGTTTGTCTTTATTGTGGTGAATTCTATGAGGGTTGCTAACTGGTTACTGGGAATGTCTATGATCGGGTTAGGGTCTCGAATATAGAGTTCTAAGGCTATCTTGCAGGCTTCTGTTGTTGGAACTTCTGTGAAGAGGGATATAACATCGAAACTGGCCATTAAGGCTTTATGATTAAGTTGATTTAGATTGGACTTGAAATTAAAAGAGTCTTTGATGAATGAGCTGGCTGATGTTGCATATTTGGAGAATGCCCATGCTATGTATTTACCAAGATTGTAGTTAAACGATTCATATGTTGACATTATTGGTCGTAATGGACAATCTGGTTTGTGAGGTTTGGGGATGCCGTATATTTGCGGTGTGCGTGAGTCGGTTTTACGTAGGTAGGAATAAAGTGTTTGTGAAATTGTGTTGGCTTATTTTATTTGTAGTAGTAATTTGTTTAGTTGCGTCTCATGTGTCTTTGTTGGATTTGTGTGTATTGGTTTAAATTTGTTCGTGTCTGATAGGATGTTATTCATTTTTTGTATGTATTCATTCGTGTTCATTATTACTATAGCGTTACCTTTATCTGCTTTTAGAATTTTTATGTTTCTGTCTTGTTTTAGGTTTCTAATGGAATTAATGTCTCTTTTTGTAAGGTTGTTTTTTAGTTTTCTGTTTTGTGAAATTATGTTGATAGTTTTGTAAGAACAGCCGTTTTTGCATATAAAAGTTCTCAACAAGTGGGTTTCTCGACATCACTGATTGCTTTGTATATAGTTGTTGCGTGTATAACCACAGGAAATTCCCTCCGTTATGGTATGCTGTTGTCATATTAGTTACTTGTTTTGATGTTCAAGGAATTTTCAACTGTCTGCACTTATTTGATCTATTTTCTGAATATGGATAAAACGTTTATTACTACCTGCTCTTCATGTCTCTGCGTAGTTTTGTTTCGCTACAGTTTAGGTAATTACTTCATATCTTGAGGGTTTCTGACATTTGTTAGCGTGTTTTAAACGTGTTATTATCTCTTGTGGCGCCCCCAGTGGCTCAGCAGTATGTCTGCGGACTTACATGCTAAAATCCGGGTTTCGATACCCGTAGTGGGCAGAGCACAGATAGACCATTGATTGTGTAGCTTTGTGCTTAATTCAAAACAACAACAATCTCTTGTGGTATTATCTCAAAATCAGCATTTCTTTGACTTTTTTTTTTATCGCCTTTAAAATTTTTCACTAGAGGGCAGAGTTCTCCAAATATGAAATGGAGAACTGCACCATATTTCCTCGACTCGTCATTTGAGTTACCGATGTAGAATTATGTATACCAAACTTCCGCTCTCGGAGATAAATCGACTCATAATTACGAATGTATCATAGTCATATCGTGAAGAAATAAACTAGAAAAAAGTAATACAGGTGTATTGTGATACTCGGTTATCACGATCGAAAAACAGGGCCGAGATCAAATAACCTGGGTACACGCTTTTGGAAGGTAAAACTTCCCGATTATAGGGTTGAACTGAGAATGCATTATTCACAAAATACTAGTAGAGTTCCATTTTTATTTGTATTGTTAAGCTGTGCTGTGCCCACTGTAGGGATAGAATCCCTACTTTTAGCGTAATAAGCTTTCAATATTAACGATGAATCACCGATCGAGGAAAAATCTCCAAGAACAAATGCTATCGATTAAAAGTTCTTGGAGCAATGTATTTTGTCTGAGCTGAAACTATGTTACTCAGACAAAAGTCCGATTTGGATAGAAAATAATAACAATTTCCCTCATTATATTAATAACATTCGTAACGAAAAATAATATAAAAATATAATTCAGTGAAACGATCAGATGTTCCTGTTTGGTTGATTTGCAAATACCGAATATGGAGCGAAATTTGTTTCCTCCAGATACTTCCAGAAAAATTGACTGCGCATTATGTTCGCATTATCTACTATTTTGGGGTATTTTACTGGAAGTTACCACTGAAAATCATTAAAATACCGTATAAAATTTCAAAACACGATGCATATCTAATGTAATGGATGGATCGGATGATGGAGCACAGGTTCAAGGAAGCGACAACTCTAACAATGACCAGGGTTTAGGTAAGTATGAATGATTAGCTTAGTGTATTACAACGTATAAACTGTTCATTAAATTCTGTAAAATTGACACATAATAAAGAATTTCAATAAACGATTTCCAAAAATGCTTAATGTGTCGACAGTTGTTTATTGTATTCAGAAACTGTTCAATACATATTGTACAAATGATGTGCAAACAAACAAACTTTTTTTTACCTTTCAAAATGCGTTATTTTGGAGTAAATACGGTAAATACAATAAAATATATATGGCCATCTAACATCCTATATGCAGATTTAGTATTCACTTTACTTAGAGTTTGTTTGTTATGCACAAAGCTACACAATTAGCTATCTATACTCTGCCCACCACGATTATTGAAACTCGGTTTCTAACGTTGTAAGTCTGCTGAATCACAATCTGAACCTTCAACGAACTACATACAGTATGTTTCTATGTATTTTGTAAAAACGAAGACACCACATACAACCACTGTTCAGATAGCTTCAATGAAAAAACATATATCTTCATCAGGCAAGCAAAGCAGTTCGATTTATAACTTCAAAACTGTAAACGTACATTAAATATTGCTTTTTTAAAATTCTATTTCGGATGAATGACAAATAAAAAGACATCTGCCAATCTAACACATGTTTTCGATACACGTTACGTCATGTTTAGTTTATTTGGAGAATAATTAAGGATTATTTGGATTTTATAAGTCATGACTAGTTTCTGAAAGGCATGCGAGTTGGACAAAAACATACTAAATAAATCCTGATACTAAATACTGGCATTATAATAAGTTATGACACTGACTTCTGAGAGAATGTCACCTGTTCACTTCTGTTAAGAATTCTTAAAGCATTCATTACTCCTAAAAACAACTGACAAAGCTACACAACTTATAATACAATCCTAAGAGAATTTCTCGGCAAAATCAGTTAGGGAGAGGATTACACACAACAGGAGGAATTATTTGTGATAAAGCCGCTCCAAGAATAAGGAAACACACCAAAACAGATCATGTGGGAAAATACGTGTCAACACGCACAGGTGCGAAAATGTTTTGAAAATTTCGTATGTAAGAAAGTGTTCTCTTTGCTAAGGTCAAATGCAAAGAAATATATCTTATTTTCCACGTGGATACAAAGTTCTATGGAAAAATAAGTATTTTTCCAAAAATCACGAAACAGGTGTTGAAATACAATAGTGTTTCGTTCATCCGATAAATATTAAAAATCTAAACGTTTTATACTCCATCTTGACGTTTCTTTAAAAGCAAGAAGCAGTAAATATGGCGTACTATGTGTTAGTGCGTAATCAGTGCAGTGCGATGAAGCTTTATTGTAATAATCTGGACCTCTTACCAAAATCTCAACAGCTGTTGTCGTGATTACTTACTTCGTCGAATAGGTTACAGTGACAGATATCTAATCGTCATAACTTTATCGTAGTATTTTCTCAACTATACATTACACTATGCAGGAATTTCGCTGAGTACCACAGATCACGCGCGTGACTGGATAAGATTGATGCATATAGCGTTAACAATCACAGCTGCGTGGTACATCTATACCTAGCGTTAACTATCGCAGCTGTGTGGTACATCTATACCTAGCGTTATCAATCACAGCTGCGTGGTACATCTATACCTAGCGTTAACTATCACAGCCGGGTAGATCAGATACACATAGCGGTAACCATCAGGGCCGATTAGAACAGACATACATAACGTTAACGTTATGTTTATCTGTCCTACCCAGCTATCAGCACCTAACACACAGTTAAGATTGGATTTCACAAATCAACGTACCAGATAAGATATGCGGTAATGCAAAAAAACAACACCGTCAGTGACCAACAATAGAATGTGTGTGAGTTCCTATAAAAGACCTATCAGGCTATCTTCTATGTTCACCACTGGGAATAGAACCTCTGTTTTTAGCGTTGCTAATTCGTAAATTCGCCGATGTTCAACCGAGGGACCCCAATAATACAGATGGAAAACAGTTGGGTGTAATTTTAGAGTGTAGGTTCTGAGCACAGTGTACTCTTAATGTTATTAAAATATACTTTCAGTTTCAACACATTTTTTAGTATTTATTTTATAGAAGTTATAAAAATATGATATCCACCCATCTCTGAATTTTGTATTACAAGATATCTGTGTTTGGCCCTTCAAAGTAAATGTTGATAATTTTACGATTGGGACACAGTTTGTGCACGTGACTCAAAAATCTTGTCTTTGTTACTAGGTCCACTTGTGTAAAATAACATGCTTCTTGGATATTTGCCTAAGCGTTACACTGCTGCCGCTAGTGGTAATTTTGTGAACTTGGTCGATCTGAAGACGACGAGAAATTGAGGATTTGCAAGAAGTTGATAACTGTAAACTCATGAGTGTCCACATAAATGTTTCCGGGTGAGAGGTTTGTGTGAAACTGTGAAGTAAATAAAAAGTAATATACATATGCTAAATGAATAAAGCAAAAATTAAGCTTTTCATTTTCCAGAGGGGGAGTTCCCCCTTGCCCCTCTGCGGACGTGTGTGTGTGTGTGTGATTTTATATCAAAGCCACATCGGGCTATCTGCTGAGTCCACGAAGATGAATCGAAACCCTGACTTTAACGTTGTAAATCCATAGACTTATCGCTGTACCAGCGGACGTCCATCTGAAAACCTAAAGCAAAAATAAAACGGTTTGTACCAATAAAAATCGGTGATACTAGTTGTTCTCAAGTAATAAGCTAATGCCTTTTTCTTTTATACATTATATATTATTATAGCACCTTCTCCCAGTGGCATAGTGGAATGTCTGCGGACATACAACGCTAGAAACCGGGTTTCGATACCCGTGGAGGGCAGAGCACAGATAACCCATTGTGTAGCTTTGTGCTTGAATCAAACAAACAAAAGGCTTATTATATCTCGATTCGTTGAAATTAAGCGAAATATTTGAGGATTATACACTACTAACCGTTATATTAGGCCACAAACCTCTTCGACGTATTTGTCATAAAACCCTGAAAAGTTTACAAAGTTTTAAATAATATAAACAATTTTTCAATTAACATAAATACAGCAATATTAACAGTTCCCTGTTGAGTCAGTGGTGACGTTGTGGACTTAAAACAAAGCTCACGCGCCAGAGAAAACTTTGCAGCCGCCGAACCTACATTAGTAGTATTAGCAATCATTGTCCAGACAAATGTGATGTTATGCCAACCTACAGTTCTTCCATTTCATCCAGAAAACCAACTTTGTATGCTAGAATCTTTTAAAGCTAAGAAAACCAGCTCTTGGCCAGAAGACGAGTGTGTTGCTAATACAAGTGTTGTAAAAATGTAAAAAAAAAAGAAGAAAAAAAATGGAACATGAACTTTGATCGCTGAAATATGTGGTTTGATTCCCCGAGACGGGCAGGTAGCCCATTACGTAGTTTTGCGCTACAAATAAAAATACAAACCAAGCTTTCCTTGTGTGATCAGCAATGTGTTTCACTCAGTTGTGTACGTTTCCAGTAGCATTGTTATACACCATTACAGAAAACGCCCGACTTGGCCAGAAACTTTCAACCTGATTTTTTTATATACTATGACAGAAACACGAGCAGTAAGGAAGCCATCATTAGTAAAAGGTTAGAGAAACAGCTAGACATGTTCCACTTGAAGGTATATTACACAGTTTCATTAAACTGTGACATAAATAAACCCCAGACTTTTACCAGTTTTTCAATAAGTGATATAGTTATATTTATTCCAGTCGTAGGCCGGACAACTTAGAACCATATATATAAGAAGGACTCGTCGTTCTCAGATTTTGTGGCCGTTAGTGCGTTAAAAGAGTAACACTTTGGTTAGACAAGAGTAGTCTAAGAGCTGGCGGTGGGTACTATTGACAAATCATCTTGCTTCTAATCTATAAGTCATTTTAAAATAGGATGACTATGTGTAGGTTTGCGCGAAAATTCCAAAGAGAAAACAAAAACACGTCCAATAGTGAAAGTGAATAATTATGTTGGAAAACTTTAACGAAGGATATAATTACGCACTACGACAGAATATTGTTTTTCTGTAGCATATACAGTTTTCTGTTTTTGTTTTTGTTTTACATTTTGCTTTTAAAATGTTTCTTCGTTGTCTGTTGAGAGGAGATGGTACAAAAGCAGAAATGTTATTTTTATGGAAATAACTGTTTCGTATGAGAAAGATTTACAAACATGCGTTTCTGTGTTTTTAGCGGTAAAGTCTGCAAGCTTAAGTTGTGATTACAATGTGTTTGGTGGGTGAAGAATCGGATTAAAAACAATTAAAATGAGAAATATACGTATCGTTTTGCCGCCAATCAACATCTTATCAACTGAAAATAAAACAGAGACGAATCAAATACCCGATGAACATCTTTTCTGTTTTGATTGGCCTTTCGGAGGCTCAGCGGTATATAAGGTTAACGTTCGAGGTTTGATCTGGGTATGAATGATTCGGTTAATTGTGAACACTTGCGCTTAATAACAAGAGACTAAGCTATCATGGTTTCTCATCCATATGCCAATACGATGGACTAGTGATAACATGGCCACTTGAGCCACTGTGAGCGAATCAGAGAGATCAGCAGGAGCGACATGTGTTCCGTTTATGAGTTGTCGAGGAAACCGTGCGAGAATTTTCTTAGAGTTAACATCTATCATAATGTCTTAATTAGTGATACTGATATACTGAGTTAAAACTTTTAGCTCACGTAATTTGAGATCAGTATGTTTTTTTAAGATCTTATAATTTATTTTATCAAGCTCCGATATTCCATACGTTGGACTAGTAAGGAGTTTGTTACACAAGTGTTAGCAACACCCGTTTTTCAGCTCACTAGTACGAATGTTGAATGACCAGTTTCCTGATGTTAATAGCTCCAGTTAACATTAGCAGACGACTTGTTAAGATTTATATTATGTTTTAAACATTTTGTAGACAGGTAACTGAGAAGTATCTAGGTATAATGACACAGTGTTATTATTACCATTATAAAATAAAACTACAATTATGTTGATGTCCCAGATTAAGAATGCATTCTACTAAGTTTTAATTCAAACTCAATGTTTTTCTACTTTATTAACGCGAACTTACAAAACCACTTCTTTTAAATCCGTGTATAGAGAAAACATTACGACTCACAAATGGTGAAGGAAGAATATCACATGATAAAAACTAAGAGAATTTAAAACACGTACATATTTAAATAAAGATCATTCCGTGTTACTAAATACGTACTTCTATTATATACTTTGTAAAAGAGTTTGATTGATTTATTATTAGAACTTAAAAATATGATTAATAACAGGACTATTATCTATATAAATATAATACTACTGTCTGTCGTATGCCCACGTAACTCCTTATCTATATAAATATAATACTACTGTCTGTCGTATGCCCACGTAACTCCTTATCTATATAAATATAATAGTACTGTCTGTTATTTCTGTATGTAATTACTTATAAATCTGTACAACTGTCTGTTGTATGTCCATGTAACTACTTATCTATATAAGTATAATAGTATTATCTGTTGTCTCTCTATTTAACTACTTCGCAGTGTGTGGATGGATCTTTACTAACATTAGTATGGAGGTACAATAGACCCCTGCGGGCTGTACATACAAATTTTCAGTTTTGCAGTTTTTATGAACGTTTTTACAACTATTTCATCCCCTGTTGATGGATGTTCACCAAATTTGGGAAGGAGATTTTTCTGGTCTTCGTGGGTATACATGGAGACTTACGGTTTCACATTTTGTGTTCTGCAGTTTTATGGGCGTTTTTCAGTTTATTTTACAATTACATACACTTGTTTTTAGAAAAAGCTTCTAAAAGTTACTCGAGGGCTATCTGTATTAGCTGTCCCTAATTTAGCAGTGTAAGACTAGAGGGAAGGCAGCTAGTCATCATAACCCACCGCCAACTTTTGGGCTACTCTTTTACTAACGAATAGTGGGATTGATCTTCACATTATAATGCCAACACGGCTGAAAGGGCGAGCATGTTTGGTGCGACCGGGATTCGAACCCGTGACACTCAGATTATGATATATAAGGGAAGCAACCTTTCATGTCTCAAGATAATCTTTCATTAATCATGAATTTATATAACTTTCGTCCAGGGGACGGATTCTCCAACTAGTGTACAATATAAACCACTTAGAAAATTAGCAACGTATAATGATTAGATAGTACTGAGCCTTTGGGATTTGCTCTTCCCAAGTAAGGAAGGTATGCCTCAGAAATAAACCCTTTAGATGTAAAACTAATAAAAATAGTGGCAAACAGTTATATATAGGTTATAGGTTGTAATAATACTAAAAAGCAACAGAATATCTGCGTTTAAAATGTATTATTTAATAAAATATACAAGTCAAAGACAAACTTATAGCCTAAAGTGTTTTACTCGAAAAAACGATGTTGCTAAGTCTGAAAGGTTCTTAAAAACAAATTATGCATTTATAATCTTGGGCTACTTTAAATTCTGATTTATAATGCAAAAACAAAATAAGAACCACAACAGTAATTTGAGATTTTTTTCACCTAAATTTCGTGTTAGTATCAAATCTTAGAAAACATACTGCAAACACTATACATTACATACAAACCAGCCGGGCATTCCTTGTTTATGACTGGCTTTAAAATATTTTCATGGACTTATAAACAGCAGAAGAAATGAAGTTAATTATCTTAAACATCTTTATTTATAAATATACCGCAGAGAAACGTTTGTTAAATGAACACAACTTGGGTTCTGTGGAGCAAAAGTCTGATGTTTGAAAGGCTACAGTAAAAGTTTTACATAAATACAAATATTCATCGTAGGCTAACACCAAATAATTTAAAATTGAAACCACACGTTTTCTTTCTTCCTAAGTTCGTTTATTTTTAGGGCAAAGCCAAATCTGGCACTCTGCTGTGTCCAGTATCGGGGATTGAACCTCGTCATTTAGCGCTGTTAAGGCCGTAAGTTTACCGTTCTTCCACCGGGATACATGATATTCTTAGAAAGCACACGAAATTGTTGTTTATATCGTTACATCTAGTATGTTATAGTCCACGTAATTCTGTGTTTGAGGACCATAATTTGCGTTGTGAAAAACTGCAATGTTATTGTTTCCAAACCATTTTTGACAGTGTTCGAGTATGCAGTTGTATATGTCATTATTTTGTATACGTTTTCTAGTTAAATGTTTTAAAATATATTGTTTGTTTTAATAACATGAACATACATGTTGATGTTTCTTTATTTAACGACTTTAGTTGATCGCCGGCAATGTGAAAGATTATTATTATTTTAAATTCGCACAAAGCTACTCGAGGGCTATCTGTGCTAGCCGTTCCTAATTTAGCAGTGTAAGACTAGAGGGAAGGTAGCTAGTCATCACCACCCACCGCCAACTCTTGGGCTACTCTTTTACCAACGAATAGTGGGATGACCGTCACATTATAACGCCCCCACATAGAAAAGAGAATAGAAAGGCTCATGAACGTCACCTGTAACAATTTACCACGGTCAGTTTACAGCTAATAAGCTTCGTCTCAAACACTACGTAAACATAAAATCGATAAATTGGTTACCTCCACCAGGTACAGCCATTTCTGAATAAAAAACCTTTATAAAGAGATTGTAACAAATTATCCCAACTTTGAAGAAAGGCCTATCTGTGCTGTTTCTAATCATAAGTATCGAAACCCGTTTTCTACGGTTATAAGTCCTCAAACTGTGCTATTTGGAGGGATTTTGAACGGAACTTGTATAATTTGTCATAAATAAATTTATAATTTCTAACTTTAATGAATTATCCACCGGTGGGACAGCAGTAAATTTATAAACTTACAATGCTAAAATTTGGGATTTGGTTCCCCGCGGTGAACACAGTAGGTAATCCAATGCGGTTTTGCTCTAAAATAAAGAAACAAACCTTTATGTATTTTGATTAATACCACAGAATTTAATATTTTGCTCGTTTCCTTGCTGTTGTTATTTATTTTAGAATTAGATCTTATAGGAACGTGTTCTGTAGTGTAACTAGAAACGTGCACTATATTGAAATTTCTAACAAATACAAAGAGGTTCTTGACTTACCAATTATGGCGTGTACTCGAACTGACAGCTGAGTTCTCAAAATGATAGCGTTCTTTCGGCTGAAAGTTAAAAAAAATATACATAAAAATTGTAGTTGCCAGTCATGCGTAGAGTTATTTATTTTTATATTTTTATTACATTTTATGAAAGATTCATGTTCTGCACACACATTGCAAAAGGCTTAATTAAGCCCTCGGCAGCACTCAGATATTCCCAGTTGATAAAATATCCCTAAATTACATCATAAACGTAAGGCAACACTAATATACTCACACACATGAAAAAGGAATTATGAAACGCATAGCTTGGTTAATGTTAATCAAAACCTGATAAAATGACCGATTTTTTATACTGCTCACCACAGGTATCGAAACCTAAATTTTGCTGCTAAGCTACTGGAGCAAATTCCGATGATGTAACATAAGAAATTAACACGAATCTTGTTTAATGACACATATTAACACCATCGTCAGACTCGGCATAGCTAGATGAGCATGGGCGTTTGATTCGCAATCTAAGGGTCGCGTGTTCAAATTCCAGTCACATCTAATATACCCCCTTACAGCCATGGGGACGTTATAATATGACGATCAATCCCACTATTTGTTGGTAAAATAGTAGTCTAATAGTTGGCAGTGGGTGGTGATGACTAGCTGCCTTTCTTCTAGCCCAGTGGTGCACAAACTTTTTGAGTCAGGGGCCACAAACAGACTTCTGGTAACTGTTGGAGGTCACTAAAAGTGAAGATTAAAATCGTCCCACAGTTGTTTCACACAAGATGGGCATCACATTTAAAAACACACAAATAACGATTACATCAAAGAGTTTGCACATTATTCTAAGAAATGTTATGATATGTCAACTGCTTCCAGGTGATCATCAGTCAGCTAATTGCGAGTGTTGTTTTTGTTCAGTTTTGTATGCGAGTAAGCCTGTTCACAGCAGTATGTGCTGCTAAACATGAGTGTGGACAAGTCTCTCCCTTTCAGATTAGCAAATGTATCAGGCAATATTTTGTAGAAGTCAAGCAAACTGTTTTCTCGGTAAATAGCACGCAGTTCATCAGATGCCTGGAGATCAGTAAGTTCGAGCTAATATTCTGCTGACAAGTCATCCACTGACACACTGAACGGATCAGCAAAAAGTTTCATCAACAATCTGTATTGGTCAAAGTCATGAAACCGTGAGTTGAAAGATTCAATCAAGGTGTCTAGCTTCTCAACATAAACATGTGCATCAATGTCCTGATTCTTCTGTATCTGTGACTGAAAAGTGGGAAAGTGCACAAACTTGCCTGATGCTGCTTGCTGCCAGAACAATTGCAACTTTGTCCTGAAAGCTGAGACGTGATTTGCAAGCTGACAGATAAAATGATTTTTGCCTTGCAACTTCAAATTCAGATCATTTAAATGCTGTGCCATGTCGACGATAAAGGTTAAATCAGCTTACCATGCTGGATCAGTCATGGAAATCACTTCTGTGTCTTTGTTCTTCCTTCTGAGGAATTATATCACCTCATCAATCAACTCCCAGAATCTTCTGAGCATTTTTCCTTGACTCAGCCAGTGTACTTCACAGTGATACACAAGGTATAGAACAGACCCAGTTGTCTCACCCTTCATAAAACCCATGCCGATTTGTTCCTCTGTGATATCAAACGATGACGACACACCATGAACAAAAACTAGTAGCTGTGCTGCTGAACTGATGTCAGACAACTCATCTGCTGCCAAAGAGAAGTAGACAAAGTTGGGTGCTTTATTTGTAAGCTGCCTTGTAACGTCTGCTGAGAGGTGTGAAATTCTTCATTGAACTGTCATACGATTCAAATTCACCGTCTGTAGTTTGTGAACTACTTCCACACAAAACTTTTCTGATGCATTAATCATACATTGCTTGACAAAATCACCATCAGTGAACGGTCGGCCAGATTTCGCTATCATCAACGAAATATCGTAACTGACCTGTCATGCTGCACCTAAATCTGCTGACTGCTTTGAGAAAACGTTCTGCTGGTGATTCAGCAACCGCCTTAGAGATTCAGTTCGAGCTGTTCGTTCATCACCGACAACGTTGTGGAAATCTTTATTCTTCGACTCATGATGACACTATATTGGATGCCTTCGCCACTGCTACTGTCGAATGACACAGCAGACAAATCATGTTCTTCTGTTATTGAACAAAACAGTATTGCGCAGTCCAATCACCATGAAACTGCCGGTTTTCGTTATCAACTTTTCTTAATATCAAAATATGGCTCGTAAGTAAATCTCGAAGAATAATTAGAACGCGTGAGATTTCGTAATCACGAAAATATTACGTCATTGCGCCAATGATTAAATGCCCACACATTAACGAGATTTGCTTATTAAATTTTCTTTATTGATCGACACAAATACGTAACCATGCAGTATCTAATCTAATGCACATTTCTTCTGTAGCCCCCCAGTGGCTCAGCGGTATGTCTGCGGACTTACACGCTAAAATCCGGGTTTCGATACCCGTGGTGGGCAGAGCACAGATAGCCCATTGTGTAGTTTTGTGCTTAATTCAAAACAACAACAAAAAAATTTCTTCTATAGCGCTTAATTTTCGCGCAGGCGCGAACTCTCTTTGTTTGACTTTCCCGTTGGACATCGCGGGCCGGACTTTGTGCACCATTGCTCTAGCCTTTTACTACTAAATTACAAACGGCTATCACAGATTGCCCTGATGTAGCTTTGCACGAAAGACAAACATTAAATTAATTCATACCTTACTATCATAAAATTATCTACGGAAAAATTATCTGTGAACTATTCAACCTACGAGAGTGTTTTAAAATGTTAGTTTTAAAAAAGTAATATTTAAAATTTCCTGGTAAACAGCTCAGACTGTTCAAACATTTTATGCAGATTTTAAAACTACAACATTTGGTTTTATTATCTTGGAATTATTCCAGGTATTTCATTGGTCAAATGTAATGCGTCTCTTTTTTTTCTTTCTTTCTGTCGTCTCCCGCTGGAACAGCGGTAAGTCTTTGGATTTACACTGTTAAAACCAGGGGGTTCGATTCCCCTCGGTGAACACAGCAGATAGCCCAATGTGGCTTTGCTATAAGAAAACACACACACACACTCCTTCCTATTGTCATTCTAGCTAATGGGATGTTATATCGTGACGGTCGATTCCATTATTCGATTAGAGTAGCTAAAATCCTTCTATATTTTGTGGCTATGAATAATTCAAGCAGATCTCCATGCACTTTGAAATATTATTAAAATACCACAAGTACGTGCAGAGGACTGAGAAACATGATTTATATTTACACAAACTCTCAAGTGTTGTCTCACCAGGGCAACAGAAAAGGGTTTTGCTGCTTTTCATAACTACGTCTATCTATTAGCTCTTCGTGACGAAAGGAAGACAATTTACATAATTTAGATCCCTGAGCTAGAACTGACATTTCATTAAGAAACAAACGTTTGCATAACTTCAAACGAATAGGTTTTTTTTACATTAAAGGGCCATTCCCAGAATTTCTCAATATACTGTTTGTCGTCCCTAATATTTAGTGCGATTTACCTTCTCCTTGTAACGTTAACACAACGATCCCCAGTTAACCTGTGACATGTCTGTGTAAACCAACTAAAGAATCGTATTGTGTTTGTTAGTTTATCCGTAATCAGTTTTGTTTCCTGGGAAATAAATAACTAATAAACAAATCATTTAAATCTTATAAAAATAGAAAAAGCTTATTAAATGTAGGTCGGAAACAACCTTTTCCCAAAGACACATATATATATATATCTTCTTCTACAGCGTTATATATAAGAGTAAAGTATTTATTAAAAGAAAGACAATAGACCTTTTGCAATTTATATGATACTGGACAGATCAACTAAAGTAGTATACCACAGGACAGATAGTATACTATAGAACAAATCAGTTAAAGTAGTATACCACAGGACAGATAGTATACTATAGAACAAATCAGTTAAAGTAGTATACCACAGGACAGATAGTATACTGTAGAACAAATCAGTTAAAGTAGTATACCACAGGACAGATAGTATACTGTAGAACAAATCAGTTAAAGTAGTATACCACAGGACAGATAGTATACTATAGAACAAATCAGTTAAAGTAGTATACCACAGGACAGATAGTATACTGTAGAACAAATCAGTTAAAGTAGTATACCACAGGACAGATAGTATACTATAGAACAAATCAGTTAAAGTAGTATACTGCAGGATAGACCTGCTAAAGTAGTATACCACTGGATAGATCAGATAAAGTAGTTCACCACTAGATCGATCAACTAAAGTAGTATATCACTGGACAGACCAACTAAAGTAGTACACCACTGGATAGATCAGATAAAGTAGTATACCACTAGATAGATTAACTAAAGTAGTATACCACTGGATAGATCAGATAAAGTAGTATACCACTAGATAGATCAACTAAAGTAGTATATCACTGGACAGACCAACTAAAGTAGTATACTACAGGACAAATCAACTAAAGTAGTATATCACTGGACAGACCAACTAAAGTAGTACATCACTGGACAGACCAACTAAAGTAGTACATCACTGGACAGACCAACTAAAGTAGTACATCACTGGACAGACCAACTAAAGTAGTACATCACTGGACAGACCAACTAAAGCAGTATACCACAGGACAAATCAGCTTAAGTAGTATATCACTGGACAGACCAACTAAAGTAGTACATCACTGGACAGATAAGTTAAAGTAGTATACCATAGAATAGACCAGCTGAAGTCGCATACCTCTGGATAGTAAAGTTAAAACAGTATACTATCAGACAGTTAAGCTAAAAATAACAAACCATCAGCTAGTCCAGCTAAATTAACATAACACTGGAAAATGCAACAAAAGTAGTATGTGATTCGATATTCAAGCTATAGTAGTATATAGTTAGATAGTACAGTTAAAGTATTATCCCAGATAATGTAGTTTACAATTAGATAGTCCAGTTAAAGTAATACACCATTAGATATTTCAACTAAAGTAGTATACTAGAAGATAGTACAGTTAAAGTGGTTTAAAAGCTAAAGTAGTACACTGGCGGGCAATCCAACATATGTAGGTGTACCATACAAAAAACTATTAAAATGTATCTTACAATTAATGAACCCAATCCCATATACTATATGGACACACAGAAATACTAAAACTTATAATGATTAGAATTCTTTCATTAATCAGTTGTATATTTGTGTTGTTAATTTTATTTTCGTCCGTAACATAAATAATATCTCACAAAGTTCTGCCAGCTTAGAATATTAACATTTGTCCTAAATCTATATATCAAGATATCAATGTAAAATAATCTTCATTTCTGTAAAAATAATTATGAAAATAAATCAAAAGTATTTTAATATTGATAAAATTAATTACAACGAAAAATAGAGCAATTCAGCTTTATATGAAATAGAACATTTCCACCAATAAACCAGGTACTCCTACGCAATCATGAGGTAAACCTTTTTGCAGTTGTGAGAAAATCTAGAGGGCTGAGTAAGTTTTCCTACGACGATTTCCAAAGTGCACTTCAGTCCATCACGTGACAACCAAAGTCAATATGCAATCGCGGAGGAACGGTATGTTTAAGAGAACTACGTATGTTCTTATATCGTTTGGAACTTGTTGCCATCGGGAATTGATTGCTTTTATGAAGGGTAACAGTCTCTTCGCATGCAAAATAACTATATAATCTGGTCATGAAGATATGCTCAGATTGGAGAATTAGAAGTTCCAAAACAGACATAATTTTCACACTTATACCATTGGAAAACATCAATATGAATTAACCTGGGGATTCAGGACCATCCTGAAAGATACTTGCAAAAAGTAATACCCCAGCTATGGTAAGCGAAGTGAAACATCTGTAACAGGTAAAAATCTGCAAACATAAAGATCAGTGGTAAAAACCATCCACATGCCCCCAAACAAATTTATGCAACATAATCGAGAAGCATCTACGTCTAGAAAATCAACATAAGTTACTTGTTTTTTCGGCAGTATTTTTCTTTAGTAAGGTATGTATTTATTAAAGCTTTTAGTTGTACATTACGTTAAACCATCGCATACGACAAGTAGTTGTTGAACAAAACGAATACATACCGTTTAAGTCGTTGGATGAAGAGCCTTGAATTTATATGTGATTGGGCTATTGAAATAGACGCTGGAAAAAGACGGCGTTTTTGTGTAATATATAAAGCATGCAGAGAGTAGTAGTGTGCTTTGAACACGGTAGCCTTACAACAGAACCTTTTGCAATGGAAACTACACTTCAGGTATAGTTTTATGATATGCACTCGTCAGACACAGCATACCCGAACGTGACAACACTCTATGGCTACAAATTCGTTTCAATGTAACGTTATCAGTTCTCTGTTATACAATTATGATAGTCATCATATTTATTACCTGTACCACTCCATTTAATTAAGAATATGATTAGTGTTTTGTAAAATATTTTCTCAACCCAAACGAGCCGTTTTTGCATATAAAATTCTCAACAAGTGTGTTTCTCGACATCTCTGATGATTAGTGTTTTATTTCATTAATATATTCCTTGTTCCAAGCTAAAAATAATGACAAAAAGAGACACAAAATTTATTTCAGTTGCACCTTATCATATAATAATACAATTATTCGAACGGTTTATAAGCCTTAATTTGTTTGTTTGTTTTTGAATTTCGCGCAAAGCTACTCGAGGGCTATCTGCGCTAGCCGTCCCTAATTTAGCAGTGTAAGACTAGAGGGAAAGCAGCTAGTTATCACGACCCACCACCAACTCTTGGGGTACTCGTTTACTAACGAATAGTGGGATTGACCGTCACATTATAACGCCAACACGGCTGAAAAGGCGACCATGTTTGGTGCGACGAGAATGCGAACCTGCGACCCTCAGATCATGAGTCGCACGCTTTAGTCCACCTGGCCATGCCGGGCTACAAACCTTGGAAAACCATGATACAGTGAATGGTGTGATTACTGACTAATCAAATAAACATTTTAATTTGTCACTGTTTGGTCTAATAGGTCAGGGCTTTGTTAGTGTTCAGTTGATCACAAGTTCTACACATGTAAACATATTTGTTCAGTTGTATAATGTACCTATACAAGTAATATCGAGTAGATAAGTATTGAGAAAATATACTTAAGACGATAAAATCCCATTCCAGAGTTGATAAATAAATAAATTTATAAGAATACTCTTCATTTTCTGGATCATCTGTTGTTTGTTTTGTTTTTTGAATTTCGCACAAAGCTACTCAGGGGCTATCTGTGATAGCCATCCCTAATTTAGCAGTGTAAGACTAGAGGGAAGGCAGCTAGTCATCACCACCCACCGCCAACTCTTGGGCTACTTTTTGTACCAACGAATAGTGGGATTGACCGTCATATTATAACGTCTCCACGGCTGAAAGGGCGAGCATGATTTGGCGCGACGGGGATGCGAAGCCGCGACCCTCAGATTATGAGTCGCACGCCTGAACACGCTTGGCCATGCCGGGCCCAGATCATCTGTTACTGGGCCTGTGTATATGAGGTGTGACAAAGCGTAATGTATTAAAAAGTGATAAAGTGAAAATATAAGTCTGCTGTTGAAAAATATCGTCAGAGAAAGCTTCTGATTCTTGAAGTTTCAAACCTTACTGTACTCAATCTCTGTCCGGAAATAACAATAATAATACAACGGGGCAAGTATTCTTGCCTGAGAAAAGGAAAGTTCAGTGTGAATGGTGCGACTATCTAACATTTGAAATGTGTTTATATGGCTTTTTAAGTACTCTATATTTCGTCGCGAAAATGTAACGCCAAAAATGAAAAACACCAAGTGCAATAGCAAACGTTGAGTTCAATGCTTGCAACGAGTGACCACAGACATTAGATCCTAATTTTATCTCTCGCACATTTTACCATACATACTATTCATACAGTTAGTAGCAGTAGCAGTCAGTGAATTCAAGTTACTCCTACTTAGCAGAGGCAGCTACCTACGTCTTTTTATTTGTAAATAGGTATATGCTCTTGATAGTATAATAATAAAATTGATAATAAAAGATATCTTATTCCCCTTGTACCAGTTAGTCAGACTACCACAGCTAATTTCATATAACTCAGCTCATAACGAGGGTGTCATTAAGTACTAATGATCCTTCTGCTGTGCTTCAAGTGTTATAATCTTTAGACGTAACATACTGTTAACAGTTTGTAATTTACTTTATAATATGTGTAATATCAACATTATTAGCATCTACGTATTATTTTCTAATTCGAGTTGTTTCACTCTAAAGAGCCAGTTAAGCGATAATGATTGCAACATAAGCGTATTGGGTTGATGTAACACCCAAAATACGTGAAATCCATTCAAAATCGTTTCAGTAAAAAGAAGAAAAAAACGCAAAAAAATGCTGTTTATATCTCATAGATATCTCATAAAAAAAACAAAATAAAGCAACTTGGCATCACTCACACTGGATAATTTTATTGAAGCGATGTAAAATGAAATTACCATTTAGCTAAACTTCCGAATAATCACATTACATTTTCTTTAGTATAACTCAGTGATGATTATTAGGTATATTAGGGATCATATTAAATGTATAAAATAATACATTTTCTTTAGTTTGTTTTAGATATGATTGTTATGTGATGCAAAGTTAGCAATTCGAAGTTGTTTTATTTTGCTTTGCTAATGAGGTACTGTTCGAGCTGTCGTTATACAACAATACTCCGTTATAGGAGGAATATCAAGTGATGATTTAATCTTTAAGGACAATGAAAATGAAACGTGGTTTCTAATACACGTGTTATTAAAAGTTAAGAACTTGTAACCAAGATATCAAGTTTTAGCTTAACAGCAATTTCTGTGATCAGATAGATGGTTAATTGGATCCAGAAGTTATCATTCAAACAGTTGGTTAATGTAGTGTCTCGACCACTATATATCGCATCCCAGCCGGCCTGTTGAGCCCTGGTGATGAGTGAAAGGCCTCGTCGGCACTGAGTATAGCACATAGAGTGTGGTTGTCATTCTTCTTTACTTTCACATTTAAGCTCTTATCGTTAGTAATTACTGGTGTAGGTGACCTTTATGTTTGTTTAATTACATTTAATGACGAAAAGAGGATTAAAAACAATTAACCAAAAACGACTGGTTCTTATTGACAAGAGATCCGAACCTTTTCATATTTTATCTCCGTGTAATCTACCATCTCTGTCTAAACCCCAGCTACCATAGGATTTACTTCACCTGTATTTTAGTTATCAATACAGCACTTTATGCTGTCAAGGTTACCCAAGATTTTTTTCCACAAGAATTCTTTTATAATAAAAATGGTTCCACCCACAGCTCTTCCAGGATTGATGATAGTATAATTTTGTCAGGCCACAATTGCATGAAAAGTAAAATATATCTAATCTTACATAACAATCCTAGCAACTATATATAAACATTACGAAATAAACTTTTACTTTTCTGAGTGCTGATGTAGCTTATTAAATGTAATGTATAGAAATACGATACAAATACTCAAAGTTATCAGAGAGACTAACAACTAGGTTTCAAAGAATCTATAACAGCTGTATTGTAACAATATCTGACTTCAAGAAAGATTAAAAACGAAACTTGGTGAAAAAAGATTGGTTTCTGTGTTATTTTAGAGCAAAGCCACATTGAGCTACCTGCTGTGACCACCTCAAGGTTCATAAACTGAACCTTTGTTCCATCGAAGGACAGGTGGAAAATGATGAAGTGATAAAACTAAAACTATTCTTGAGCCTGGAATATAAGAGTGTATGAGGCCTTGCTAATAAAGCTGCATTGAGAATAGAAAGACAGACCAGGATTTCACAATTAAGGATATTCCATCCTGATATCAACCACATCGAAATATGAGTTTCTCTTTCACTACAGTCATCAAATTAGCCACCAGTTAAACAGAACCAAGAAGTTTAGATGCACTGTATAAGTGAAAAGCCGACATTTGTTAACTAAAACAACACTGATGTGGCTTTGTTTCTACATAACATTTGATGAAATGGATAAGAAGATCCGGACCCTTACGATGCCAGCTTGTAATTAGATTCTTTGCCAGAGATATGGTAAAAGAAAGGTATTATTGTAACACCATCAATAAAGATTATTATTTCATCATATCCATCATTTTAGGAAAAACAGTTTGGCTTAATAGTGAATCTAAATAAGGATATAAATCTTGCTTTGTAACAGTGAAGTGATGCTGTAGATATTTACATATACCCTTTGTAATTAAGACAGTAACAATATCCAAGAACAAATCACGAAAACACAAAAGTCATGTTTATGGATAAAGCAGGAACGATAGTCAAAACACTTGTTATGGAATTTGTAGATAACTTGTTTACTTGGGTACATGGTAACTAAAGAGAATTTGTATTGTGCAGCCATAGAGTTGGTAATAGTCATGAAAAGGAGAAAATCAACTGTCTTTTATTTTTGAAATAGATGGATGTTTAGATACCCCATCTGCAACAAGTGGTTTATCTATAAATTCAGCCTTAGGGCATTAAGTTTAATTACACAATTCTAATAGACCCAAACACACTTCAACGTGTGGGTAAAGTTATAAGCACATTTTGGGTAATTTCTTTTTGTTTAAACAAAACCCCCGCCACTTTTCTAAAAGTTAATTTTTTTCCTTGCACTACACGGACAATTACCTAATGAATTTATAATGCACTGATCTTAAAATATAAATAAAGGATACAAAAATTAAAGTACATAGTTTTGAATCCAAAACATTTACTTCTGAAGAGAGAGATCAACTTTTGAAACCCAGGTGTGAATTAAGACTGACCAAGGGAAAGTGCCACAAGAGTATGAATACAGACTTTGAAAAAACTAAGATTTTGAATGATACAACAAATAAAACTTTCTGATTACATCTCAACTCATTTATCTGAGTATACAAATATATCGAGGAGTGTGAATGTGTAGTAACTTCTAGAATATTAATGCAAAATCATTAACACCATAACCCTTTAGGAATAGTGCTTGTGATGTCAGTGAAAAAGCAGGAGAGTCCGAAATAGAGAATGAGGTTTTGACTTAACTTGATTCCTTTGGTAAGACAAATCACTGGAAGTAATGTAATGGTGTGGGGATAGTGCTAGTGAAGCCAGTGTGAAAGCAGTGCTCTCTGAAATACATAATAAAATTCTTGATTCAACTTAATTCTTCTGATAATTCAAACTACTGGAAGTGGTTTAATGGTGTGAAAACACTACAGTGATAGTGGTTTAGGTTTTCGACTCGTTTAGAAGAAAAGTGACTAACATTCAGAGCTTAGCTGAACGTTGTCTTCAATCATGTTTACTTCATAAAACCGCTTTTCCACCTGATGAGTACAAGGTCTGTTCAAAAAATACGCGGACTGTTTGAATTGCGCAGTTCCAGTTGGTTCAGGGGAATCCGCTTGGTATCGCTAGGTTTGCACAGATCAGCTGATTACGACGCCATTTCCCGATTGCAGATATCTTCATTTGTGTATTAGCTACGCGGTTTTAAGTGAAGTGCGATTTTTTCATTTGGCGGATTTCAGAATGAATGACCTGAAGGAGTAACGACTGGCTGTGTAATTTTGTTAAACTTGGAAAATCTGCGACTGAAACTTTTGCTATGCTTAACACGGCTTACTGTGATGTTGCTATGAAGCGTACGGCATGTTTCAAGTGGCATAAACGTTTTAAGAATGGTCGACAGTCCATTGAAGATGATGAGCGTCCTGGACGTCCTTCCACGTCAACTGACGACCCACACGTCGACAAAATCAACATTGGTGCGGGCAAATCGACGTCTGACTGTCAGGGAGCTTGCTGAAGAGTGTGGGATATCAGTTGGATCTTGTTACGAGATTTTGACCGAAAAATTGAAGATGCACCGCGTTGCTACGAAATTCAGCCCTCAGAACTCGTGAGTTTTTGGCCAAACACTCGATCACTGTTCTTTCCCACCCCACCCCCCTACTCACCTGACCTTGCTCCTTGCTATTTTTTCTTGTTCCCCAAACTCAAAAGACACTTGAAAGTAAGAAGATTTGAGACGATTCCCAAGATTAAGACAAATGCGACGAAGGAGCTGGAGGACATTACAAAAGAAGCGTACTAGGATTGTTTCAACAAGTGGAAACACCGTTGGGATAAGTGTGTGCGTTGGGGAGGAGAGTACTTTGAAGGGGTCCCAGACCTGTAACTTCTAAACAAAGTACATTTTGTTTTATGACGTCAGTCCGCGTATTTTTTGAACAGACCTCGTAAGATATGTTTAAAACAATAATCCTTAATACTCATATTTTTTAAATTAATTTGAGGATCACGACAATGATTTTGGCCATCTACCTTGGCCAATTTTATCATCATATCTCAATCCAAATGAACATATTTTAAAAGAAATAAAATTTTGTATTTTTGTCACTGAATACAGACAATACTCTCTGATAAATAATTAAATAAGATATCTTCTAGTATCTCATACAATCCACTATGAGTTCATTGTCACAGCAAGAGATTCCCTGCATGACATTAGTTTGGTTTTATAGTAAAAGGATAAACATGGTATTTTTATAGGGACTAAAATGTGCAATTGTAGGATGGGATAAAAGTGGGATGAGGTTTTATTTAGTATATTATTTACAACTAGCTTTTAGTAATACCTCAAGGATATTTTTTGACAGCTGATAGCAAAAAGAACTCTTATTCTGAGAGGTGCATGAAGATGGAGGTAATGAGGGGGATCATGAACATTTATTTCCATTTTTACTTCTTAGCTAACAAACTTGTGTAGATGGTGTTTACATGTAGTAGTTTTGGTTCTTTGTATCCAAGTAATATAATTAATCATTGGTGTATCTAAGTGATATAATTAATCATAGATGTATCGAAGTGGTATAATAATTTTATCTGAATTCGTTTTTTTTAATTAAACTTTAGCTTTCAACTTTATGTAATTTTTAAGAAAAAATCTAGGGTTAAATAACCTATATGTAGATTTAATATACAAACCTATTGTTAGTATTTTGCTATTTTCCGTTTGCGCACTTAGACCCGCTGGTGAGTTTGATGAACAGTTGTGTCAAAGTAAAAGTAGATAGCATTATGTAAGTTCTGATATACATTATGCAATTTCCAGTATGTATTATATAAATTTCAATATTATGTAATTTCTGGTATATATTTACAAAGTGCTGGTATGCTTAAAGATTCCTTTCAGTTTTCATATTAGGCATTGATTCTTTAGTTTATAGTTAACAACAGTATTAAGTAGAGAGTATGGTAAAGTTACAACATTTTCTGTATGTTAAGTCTATTAAGTGTGACAAGTATTCGTTTTTGCCCCCCGCTAGTACAGCGATATGTCTTCGTATTTACAATGCTAAAATCAGGGGTTCGATTCCCTCGATGGGCTGAGCAGATAGCCCTTTGTGGCTTTGCTATACGAAACACACACACACACACATATATTTGTTTTTATTTTTATCACAGTGCAAAAAATTGTCACTATACACTAACTGACCCAAGCCTTGGAAACAGAGTAACAGTCATCTGTGATAAAAATAGAGGGCGCTGATTATTGTTTGACTGAAATTAACAATTAAAGATGTTCTTGTGATTAGGACATTCAACTGGTGATCCCTTCACCGAACATACCCGCCCTTTCAACTGTGAGGGAGTATAATGTGATATTCAATCCCAGTATTCGTTGGTAAAAGAATAGCTTAAGAGTTGGTGTTGGATGGTTTAATTAGTTTCCCTCCTTCTTGTCTATCACTAGCGCAGATAGCCTTCGAGTAACTTTGCTCAGAATTCAACAAACTTTCTCCTAAAGAACATTCAGAAACGAGAAATTTCCTAGACTTTAGTTATGGGTATTCATTACCACATAAGCATATTTTCATGGCTTAGTACAGTGGTTCCCAAACTGGAGGTAAATTAACCCCTGGGGGTAATTTAACAATTTACCGGGGATAATGAAGGGGCGACAGAAAAAAAGTTAAAATTCTGAAAATCAAGAAAACATTGAGGTAGCTGGTATCAGGACTAATGTTAACTTAGTCTTAGTATGTAAAGTTGTAAATTAAACGTATTTTAAGTACGTAATAAAGTTAAACCAAATAACAATAAACATCAAAAACTAATATACAGTAATAAAAAAAGAAAAAATATGTATCTAAGTGTGTGGTAACCTAAAAGTATTTTGACAAGTATGCTTCAGAACACAAGTCACTCAGTAACCCTGATGACTCATTGACGTAAGCAGTACACGTCACTCAGTGCCTGAGGTTGCCTCTATTTCACACTGTCAGTTTCTATGTGAGCATCAGCCGAGGTAGACAAAACCTGGTATGTATGTGTACTGCCCTGTGCAGTATAGTTAGTATTTACCTACTATTACATCATTCTTATGCTGGATAAGCTCTTTTAATGCTATCTAGAATGCCATGAAAAAAATAAATAATAAGTTCACATTGTTCACACTTTTTTATGCAGTTTTTCTTTTTCTGCAGATTAAACAATAAAATGTCTAAAAAGCGCACCTACTCTGATGCCTTTCTTCGCTATGGCTTTGTGAATTTACCTGCTGGTGGAGAAGATCGGCCACAATGTGTAGTATGTCACAAAGTGTTGACAAATGAAAGCCTCAAGCCATCAAAACTCTCAGCTCACCTGCAGAAGTGCCATCCAAATCTTCAAAATGAGGATCAGCCAACTTTTCAGCGCTGGGCTGTAGGACTGAAGAATATCCAGTTCGGTTCATCTGGAATTCAAGTCCAAAAGCTTCAAGCTGCGGTCGAAGCATCTTACTTTGTTGTATATAAAGTTGCCGAACAACAAAAATGCCACACCATTGCAGAGAATCTGATCATGCCTTGTGCATACGAGATGGTAAGCAAGGTATGTGTGGAGGATCAAGTGAAGAAACTGAGTGTCATATCTCTATCAAACAACACAATCCGCCGACGAGTCGATGACATGGCATCATATATTCTGTCCCAAGTTACAACAGAGATCAAGGAAAGCTCATATAGCAAATTCTCCTTGCAATTTGATGAATCGTGTGATGTAGCCAGTTGTGCTGTTCTCCTTGAGTTCGTTCGTTACGTCCACCAGAACAAGATCAAAGAAGAGTTCCTATTACGTGAAGATCTGCTGACAACCACGAAGGGAGAAGATATCTTCAATATCATCAACAGTTTCTTTTCCAAGAATGGATTGAATTGGAACAGCGTTCAACAGGTAGAGAGAGATGTTTATATAAAGTCTAGATTAGTATAAATACAATGAATTACATGGCATGTAGTCATATAGTTTTATTTATTGTACAAGTAGCTGTAGTGTAGCTAATATTTTATACATAATTCACAAAAAAGTATCGTGCCTGTCGTACTGAATTACTTAAGTACTAAAATAAATCAAATTAAATAAAAACCATATAAGTATAACGCAAAAGATAAGTAAAAATGACTAACTGACGCAATCTATAATAGTTTTTCTTTTTAAATCTAGGTCTCCGTCGATGGAGCACCGTCGATAATGGGTCGGAATCTTAGATTACGGGGCCTCATACAAGCTGTGAATCCAGAAATTTCTGTAAATCATTGCATCATTTATTGGTACTCTCTTGGATCAAAAAGCCTGCCTGGTAATCTGAAATTAATGTTTGAAGATGTGTTGAAAATCGTCAATTTCATCAAGTCCAGGCATGTGAATTCGCGCATATTCAGGGAGCTGTGCAAGGAAATGGGAGAGCAGTATCAAGTTCTTCTCTACCACACCGATGTTCCCTGGTTGTCACGAGGCAAAGTTGTACGTCGAGTCATTGAGCTCCGAACCGCTCTTCAGGAATTTCTGAAACAAGAAGAATCTCCTTTTGCTACCAAGTTCACTGATAAGGAGTGGTTTGCTCGACTTTGTTACTTGGCTGACATATTTGCGGAGCTGAACAGTGATAATCTGCAACTCCAGGGCCAAAACACGACTGTCATTGATGCCCATCACACTGTGACTGCATTTCTGGGAAAACTGAGACTCTGGATTCGACGCTTGGAGAAAGGAGTGATCGCTCAGTTTCCCACCCTAGACCAGTTTGTTGAGGAGAATAGTTATGATACTGGATCACTTTTACAGACCATCAACAAAGAGATCAGCGACCATTTGAAGTGGCTTGAAACAAGCATGCAGCACTACTTTTCAGAGAGTGACCTAAAAACAGCCAGTCTTCAGTGGATCATTCATCCCTTTTCTGTACCTGATGAGGCCATTCCTCCTGCAAAGGAGGAGTGGATCACAATGCGAGCAAATGAAGCCTTGAAAGTCAAATTCCAAAACCAAAATGCAGATTCCTTTTGGATTTCACAACTAGCTGACTCGCCAACTCTGTCCAAGAGAGCCTTGAAGTTGTTGGTATCATTCTCAACAACGTATCTCTGCGAGAAGGGGTTCTCAACCGTGCTGGGGATGAAAACAAGAAAGAGGACTCGCTTGAATGTTGCAAACGATGCCAGGCTGGCACTTTCAACCACAAAGCCAAGAATTCCTAAACTAGCTTCAAGTATGCAACTCCATCCATCCCACTGATGTTCTTGACATCTTTGGGAATATTCATTAGAAATGCACAATGATCAAATACAATAATTAAAAGTGTAATTCAGTGTAAATAAAATATATAAATAAATTGTAAATAAAGTGCAATATATGTCTTGTTTAATTTAGCCATATTAATCAATGTTGAAAACATTTTGTGAAAGAGGTAACATGCTTAATGTGGCATGTTAAATTGGGTAACAAGCTGAAAAAGTTTGGGAACCACTGGCTTAGTAGATCATGTAATAAGTTAACTAGTTCAAGATTATGTACAATGATCGTCATAAGCTGTAAATAAGGAATCAGCTCTCTAGCTCTTTACATTTTTGGTTTGTAAATGATCACAAGAGTAACAAACAAATCTTGTTGACGAGGGCGTTATGACATAAATATAAAACAATGCTGATAAACAAGAAATACATACACACGTTAAGTTGAAGTACGTAAGTTTTATAATTGACGTTACACATTCGAAGAAAGAAACTTGATCTCGAATGGAAACGAAATATATGCATAATTTGATAAACCTTGTGTGAAAATAAACATTTCCAATAGCTTTGACTTCGTCTAGTTGCAAGTAAAAAAAACAACTATAATCCTAAGATAGAACTGAAATCTACTACAAAACTATCAAAGTAAAAACTAATGTTATGCTTCCAAAATAATTCAGCTTATTTAGAAACAAATAAATCCTATTTCTTCCATGTGTGAATATTGGTTTGTCTTTTTAAGAAGTAAGCAAATGCCCATCAATATGGTTCACTATGAAGAACTTAAGTGCTGAATGAAGACATCAGATTGAAATATAAAAGTCACACATATACTGGATTATAATAAATCATCGAAATGATCTAGACTTGCAACCCGCAAACATTAAACCATAAAGTTAATATATAAAGTCAAAACATGTAATGATGTATTAATTTTGTCTTACAGAAAATTACTTGCTAATCCGGTTTCTTTTTGTTTTGTATAACATCTGTAGCAATGAAGATGGTGTACTGTAACTTACTGGTTTTCAGTAACAACGAAGTTCAACAACATTTGACAAAGTTAATTGATTACACAACTGAAAACCATAAGCATAACAAACAATATATAATACATATAAATATATAAACAATATATAAATATATATTACTCCTCACTTTCTTCCAGGACCAACAACCATCAAAATAAACAAACCAATATTCAAACGTTTCTTTCAATATATGTGTAAAAACGGCTAGTTTGGGTTGAAAAAAAAATTATGTAGCGGAGCGAACAACATTTCCACCTTCTTCGGTCATCATCAAGTTCACAAAGAAAGAATGAGGTAACTGACCGATAGCTGACCACATGTTTTTCAACCCAATTCAGCCGTTTTAACATATATATTTTTCTCTCTACAAGTGGATTTTCTCGTCATCACCGCTTCTTTCAACAGACAGCGCTAGAATAATGAAAGTCTGCGGTTAAAGTTAGAAAATGCGCGTCGTGCCAGTTAGGTACGTTTTTATCCATGTAAAAGTCACACGTGGAAGAATGGTTTTATGAAACAGACTTCTAACCTAATGTTACCTCAGAACACCAACTGGTAAAAACCAAAACGAAAATTAATAAATCTTGTATTGGAACTCTGCACCCTAAGAAGTTCAGTGCTAATCTGGGCTTATAACATTGTGGTGGACAGACCCCATGTAGCCCATTGTGCAGCCAGCACTTAACAACAAACAAACAATAAAGGAAACTAATGAAAGCACACTTATCTGACTTGTACAGTAACCATAATTACTCAACAAGCTAGTAACTGAGTAAACACAAGTTTCCCACATTACAATGTAAACTACTCGTAAATCCCAGTCACCGACAATGGGTTTCTGTCCAAGAATTATGTTCGTTTTTGAATTTCACGCAAACATATACGAGGGCTATCTGCGCTAATATAACAATGTAAGACTAGAAGGAAGGCAACTAGTCACCACCACTCACCACCAACTCTTGGCCTACTCTTTTACCAACGAACTGACCATCACATTATAGCGCACCCACGAATAAAAAGACAAACATATTTGATGTGAAAGGTATTCGAGCCCGCGACCCCAAGATTACGAGCCGAGACATCGTGCCGGATAATAGAGCGTCACGGACACAATAAAATAATATTACCTTTCTGTAAAACAAAACAAACACAAAGCGCAACACTGCTTAAGCACATGTTGTAATACACGCTACAGACATTTCTAAGAACTACTGTTTCTCAAATTTCCCAGAGTAACTGAGCACGAATCTATGGAAGATCTGTTGAAACGTACAGAAAAGTAGTAATAAGAACAAAAACAAAAGAGATTTTTCTGGCTACTAAAGTAAAGTGTGCTAAAAACTGAGCATGAACATATATACATATATATCTACCTTAGCCACTGAAATCTATAACGAATCATTGTAATTAAACTTAAATCTAAACTAGAGTGAATGATAGTGATAAACATACCTATAGTACTGAAATTAATAATAGTTTCTTTGAGGTTAAGCATAAAGCTAAATACTGAGCTATTTATGCGGTGCCCAACACGGATATCGAAGTTTGATTTCTATCATTTAAGTCTGCAGTCTTCAAATAAAGCAATAATAAACACTCGAAGTGAGACGTAATTTTCGCATTAAAGATGTTTTTTCAAACATGTACACCAAAATTTAGACCATTTAGTGGAAATTCTCCAAATTAAAAAAAAAAATCTTTGCATCAGTACCGTTCGAGCTCAAATGAAATGGTTTGTAATCAGAGGTCAGATCCTCAAAAATCTCAGCTGAGCGAAGTAGGCCCGTTTTTGAAAAAGAAAAAAATGAAAATACTTGTAAACATAAAAAACGACAAACCAGCTCTAATAATTCCCGGATTAATACTGTCTTAAATGTGATATCCGAGACTCAGTACTGCTAAGAACGATCAACTGATTCACTCTGATTACCCACGCCCTGCAATAGGTAAGCCTGTGTGTTGATAGGAGTCAAGATACTTCTGTTAATCTTTCATGAACACGTTGTGAAATCGTTTTTATGACTATAATTTACTGTACAATAAATTTAAAGCTTTGTATCTGTTGTAACATAATATGTATATAATTATATTTAATTTATTTTTTTTATTGTTAAGTGTGAAGCTACACGATGGTGTTCTGCCCACTGTGGCTTGTCGCTGAGCCACTGGTGGATGGGGGTGAATAACCTAATATTGTTTCTAGTTGAATTATTTAACAAAAGTTCCTCTATCCACAGAATGGCTGTGAGTTTTTTGTTGTTGTTTTTTCCCAGTATAAACTTTTAGCTCATAGCTTTGTCATCTCTTCATCAATTTGAGATCTAATTATGGTTTTGAACTCAGAAGGTCAAACTCTTTTGTTTGATGTATTTGGTCACACCTAAGGTTTCATAGATAATTTATACTAATCATACGGAAAATAATTTCAGTTTGAGGGTAGGCCAGTAGAGGTCCTGATGAGTAATAAAATCGAATCGGGTAAAAGCGCGACCTGTTCTGATACTACTGGTGCACAAAAAACAGAGCCACTAAAACAGAATAAAACGGTCTTATAGATAAATTTAGTCTAATACTGCTTTAAAAATCTCTCTTGTTTAAGTTATATACAAACAGTGAAAACTACCTTTTAAGCAACTGGTATTAGATGAAAAAAGCTTTATAATTTTATAAAAATGTGTTTTGAAACGAATCCAGAACTAGACACTTGTTTACTGTACGATGAAAAACAATAATCATAACAAATATATTCAATGCACAATACTATATAAACATAAACACAAAGAGACCTGTATGTATCTCAGTCTAATACATTACCAGTGTAATTTGTTTTATTATATGATAGCATATAAAACTATTGGCTATCGTTGGTCCTTGAGATTCTTTTTATCTAGTCATAAGTGACGTCATTAAAGAAAACCTGTTTAGTTCTCATACTATTATTAACGCAAATAATTAGAACTGTATAGTTCTAGGCTTACCATATTACTAACTGAATTGACTTCATTATATTTATTAATTATGTTGCGAAACTTCAAAAGTTTTAATACCCCTCTAAAATTATTTGGTATTTAGTTATCCGGCTACCACGTAAAACACCAGAAACCAAACAAATAAGACTCAATAACAAACATCACGAAACATCAACATAACAACGTCACGTGCAAAGTTTGGTAAATATATATTTTAATACATCAAAAAGGAGCGAAAACAGATGACCGAACTTTCAAATTATGGATTATCTAATGATGCAGTTAACTTGTTTATTGACATTATTAAATAACGAATAATCGAATAGCAAACAATTTTAACCGTAAAGAAGAAGTTAACTAATATCTTCATAATTGTGTAACTTTTATTACGTCATGTTTGTGTCAGAGATGCAGTTTGTTTGCGGAAAGCTACTTCAGAGGTCTGCGCTGTGCCCGCCATGGGGATCGAGCTCCAAATCTTAGCGTTATATGTGTGGAAGCTTACCAATGATCTACCTATCAGAAGACACGTGTAACTGTTGTCATACAATCAGTTCAGGTGATTCCACTGAACATCTACGACAGTATAGCTTTAAGACATGTTATCTAGAAGTACCACAAAACAACCTACTTGACTAAAAGAAGTCTTTTGTTCACTGATGTTAAACAAGTTGTAGTAGGAAGTTGTATAACAAAGAAAAAGATACATGTGTCAGTAAACCCTGGATACATCAAACAGGCAATTACCACCTGTAATAATTAAACACGACAGCGGCATGTTACTAAACTGATTTGAATAAAGAACCAATCAGCTGCCTAAACTTATTTGATATCATATACAAAATAAACTTACAGAAACCTAGTTTTTTATCACCAGGTGACTATAAAGTTAAAGAGTTCTTACAAATTTATAGACGAGTAAGACAAATATCAAATTAACTTTAACAATGGTTATATTTCAGAGGTCATTGGAATGAAATTGCGTATTTTGAGTTTTTATATCATGTTACAAACCTAATTTAACTTAATTAAGTTGATACTTCATTCAACTAATTAATTTTATCTAGTACAAGTTATGTTATTGTGGCATGCTTACAGCTATCTTATTTGTTTGGTTTTCAAAGCTATATAAAAGGCTTTTGCACTTTCTATTCCGCTGGGAGTCGAATCCCAATAATACAGAGTATTCACAAACAGAGTGATATTTTGGATGTACACGTAAGAAACTAATCTGTTTCTGTAAACAGTACTTCTATAAATACGTAACTTTGTAATAAAAACAGCAGGTGTCATATATTTGTTTTAAATTTCTTTAAATTGCTCACCGAGCTACATGAGGGATATCTGCGCTAACCGTCCCTAATTTAGTAGTGTGAGACTAGAGGGAAGGTTAACGAAATCTTTGGGATACTCTTTTACCAACGCTTAGTGGGATTCACCGAAACTATATAAAGACCCCACGACATGAAGGGCGAGCATATTCTAATCACGTGGCGATGCCGGGCCTAAGTGTCATTTAATTTATTAAGAATATAAATAAACAAAGTTGGAGATAATCGCTGTGAAACACAAAATAAAGTAATGCATTACAAGGGAGGAGAATAGATTATTTTGTGAAATAAAACGACAAAGTGTTACCCCTCTCCTACACCTGAGAGAGTTTAAAGTACAATATTTATACTTTGTCAGATCCCAGCTTCGTAACAAGAGAGCGAATTAGGACTAATGCCACATTTTATAAACTAATTAACACAGGTAATTTGTAGGTAAAACTAAACTCCAAACATTTTATTTATTCAACACTAAGATATACTAATAAAAACAATAAAAATATCTATTAGAATATTCAATAATTAGGAATAATTTGTTAATTCTTGTATGAATGATATACTGAATTTCAGAATATTCTTTCTCAATAAGGTAGTTTATATTATATTCGAAATTAAATGTATTGACTGTAAGTGAATCCTTATGGTAATTTTGTGTTACTAGCCTAAACTTTCAATTCTAAAGCTACGACAGCCTTATACCTATTAATTAGAATACAAAAATAGGGCTAAGTACGTTAAGCCTAAAGCAGAATGCTATTTTTATTATACTAACATAGTTAAGTTTATCTGTAAACACCAAAGCTTAATCGGGAACTTTTAATCGGCTGGTACGTAATTAAATCTATATTCTCCCTACTCTCTGGGGAGGAAGCTTAATTACCAATGCGTTAGAGCTATAAAAAGCCTCTTACACCTTGCGTTTCCCGACCACCAAAAGTGCAAGTTAACCTGACACTCAGTGATGTCGAAAGACCCACTTGTAGAGAAAAATATATATGTAAAAACGGCTCGTTTGGGTTGAGAAAATTTTTTACGAGGAAACGTTTTTACATATATATTTAACCAGACACTGTTCTTCGCTCTTGAAAATTAATCTGCCGATATACCAAAGTTATCACAAGTGGTTTCACGGATATGTTGCAAACAAAGATGAAACTACAAACTTATGGGTATAAACAAGAGCTTGGAAGAATATGTGATTAATTACGAGCCTCATAATAAAAAAATATGTAGTTATTTCATATAATGCCGGCATTTATTTATGAGAAGAGATATAAGCACTACTTTTGTTACGAAGAGTCTACATAATACAAACTAAGTTGTATTACATATTTATTTTAATATCTATGTTTATTTCAGTTTAATATATATTTAGGAGTGCATGTATTTTATATCCTTAAATGTGTATTGCGCCTGTTCTATAAATTTGCAGAAGATTCTCTAACGTAAGAATCAACACAGTACAAGTTATGGATGTAAAATACCGGTAAATTTCTAGAAAATCTCCTCTTAAGCTTATAAAAGGTAACCAACACGCGGAGAGACAGTTTTTATAATGTTGTTGGTTTGTTACAGTCAGTACACCATATATACTTCGAAAGGTATAGTTGTGATAAACGCTTATTGATCTGAAGATTACAAATATTTGACCAAGAACGTTTATAGATTTCGAACATTACAAACAATTTAACTTCAGTGAACTAACTTTGGGCGTTTGTATTTCTACTAAGACATTAAATATCTTCGCCAGAAAAAAGTCAGCTTGTATGCGGCTTAAGGTCAGCCATTAAGCAAAATGTAACAATATTATCATAGCATTCGTTGCTTGCAAAACGTCGATAAAAATTATTAAAAAATCAGATAAATCAAATGACCAGAAATTTTAATTTATAAGTTAGTTGAATGTCGATATGTGTGAAATTTATATTTGCCAACAAAATTGACAGAAACAATTACTAACGCTAAAATTAGGGGCTCAATTCCCCTCGGTGGGCTGAGCAGATAGCCCAATGTGGCTTTGCTATAAGAAAAACACACACAGACAGAAACAATTTTTTAACACAAATATATTTTAATACACAAACAACAATATAATTTGTGATAGCGTTAACTACAAATACTTATGTAATGGAATTATTATTATGCTTTATTTTAATACCTATGTTTGTTTCTGTATAGTTTTTATGCACTTGCGTATTGCACAAGTCCCGCTTGTTCTCTAAATTTGTAGAAGATTCTCGAGAGCAAAAATTAACAAAATGTGGTTTACGTGTTTTCGAAAAGTGTTGAACGTCAGAGAATTTCGCGTGATTAGTATAAAACCAGTTAGCCGAGAAACAATAATAACATTATTGTTTGTTGGCTATAAACTTTGGAAGCTATAATTGTGATTAACTCTCTGTCAGTGGGAAAACTACAAAATTTGACCAGGAACATTTATAGAATTTGAACATTACACACAGTTCAACTTCAGGGAATTGCTTTGGACGTCATTTATTTTTACAAAGGTATTAAATATCTTCTCCAGAAAAAGTCAGCTTCTAAGGGTGTGATGCTAACCAAGAAAAGACAGCGTTAGCTTGGATGAGGTGTAACAATATCAACTCAGAATTAATGTGCTCGTCGTAGACCTGAACTATCAATAAAATATTTAGTTGTAGGCTACAGAGAAAACTCAGTATCGTTTGTAAGTTTATAAAATTCTTATATATAAACCAATATTTGTAATAACCGTTAATATCAATTGTATATTTGTGATAAGAAAAAGAACTGTGTGTTTCAATCTTGTTGACAAATATCAAAAATCTAATACATATCAACATTCAATTAACTTTTAAATGAAAATTCCCGGATATTCGAAATCTTAACACATTAATATACGTAACACAACAAATTAAAGACTCGTCCAAGTTAAATTATAATACGTAAAAGTTGTTACAAAATAATGATTTACATACAATAATTTTACAAACTGACAAACAATACTGAGTGTTCTATCTGATCTGGAACTGAATCTCTTACCGGCAGTTCACGGAAAGCGAATTAATTATATGTTGATACACAGGCACAGTTCGCTTGACGGGGATGAAGCTAGGTTCATCATACGTGAGTTTTGTCGACGAAAATATCTAACGTCCTCGAAGAAATAATAAAATTCAAAGGTCCTGAAGTTTGTAATGTTCGAATTCTGTAAACGTTAATGGTCAAATTGTTTGTTTGTTTTTGAATTTCGCGCAAAGCTACTCGAGGGCTATTTGCGCTAGCCGTCCCTAATTTAGCAGTGTAATATTAGAAGGAAGGCAACTAATCATCACCACCCACTGCCAACTCTTGGGCTACTCTTTTACCTACGGTGTGACGGGGATTCGAACCCGCAACCCTCAGATTACGAGTCGACCGTCCTAACCACCCCATATTAATAACTTTTTTCTGAAGACTGAAACCTTCAAAGTGTACGTGTTACTTCCCTGCAGAGAGAGATTCAATGCATTCAGTTTTACGAAAAGATCACATAGGTATGTTAATTTTAACAAAAAATCAGTATTTAAGAAATTCTTAGCACATTCGTGTTCTTCTTCCAGATAAGAGAAGACTTCCTATTATAATTCAAACTTCTGGGACAGTACATTCCCGCGGGACAACTCTGGCGAGCTACAGTAGCACAACAAAGAAGTGCGCTCAGATTCCATATCCTTACACAGTTTAGAAAAAAAAATCTCGCCTTCTTTGGCCGAGTTTTTATAAAGTTCACCACTTTCAACACATTTTGCAGGACTACGTTCAGTGGAGGACTCAGGTGCTATGACGCAAGGGCTTCCCTGTGAATTATGCAGTGGGTTCACAGTGCTTCAAGAGCTTTGCTTCGTATGAGTGCCTGCAATCCTCCATAACAGCTGGACATAGAGCGACCACCATCGGTACCGACGCCAATGCATTTAGCCTAGTCTAAGTTGTTTTCACACATAAAAATGTCAAGAATCTCACACAAGTCTTGAGCCTTTGTACCTGCACTGATACTTTTACAAAAGAGAAGGTGTTCCACAATTTTGTCATCATCCATAAACCGCATGTATCATATGAAATGAGCATCCTTGTAAATACCCATCGTATTGTCACCATCCACTAATCGTATGTACCATATAAAATGAGCATCCTTGTAAATACCCATCGCATTGTCACCATCCACGAACCGTATGTACCATATAAAATGAGCATCCTTGTAAATACCCATCGCATTGTCACCATCTGTTATGTAAATATCATGTAAATGTTGTCGAGAGTGTTATGTAAATGTTATGTAAACGACAACCATGTCGAGTGTTATGTAAATGTCATGTAAATATCGTGCATATGTTATGTAAATATAATGTAATGTCGTATTTGAATTCCCATATTTATTATTTATAATTCTATATTTATATTATTGTTTTGAGGTTTAAATCGGTGAAATTTAAAATAACATTTTAGAATTAATTAAAATTCATTTAGAAATTTTTAAAACTAAATAGATTGATCACTTGTATTGGCCTGGTGTTTGTGCTGTGGAATTCTGGGAGGTTACGCGATATAGTATATAAACAGATGGCGATGCGAGAGAGGAAATCATCCACTTTTACTCGGGTCAAGAAGTAAGTCATCCATTTTATTCGGATCAGGAAGTTTGTCTTGTTTGAGAAAGTTTAAACTGAATTTGTGAATAGAGCTAGATCGACTAAAGCGGTGAAAAATTTTATTCCGTCAACCTTTACAATTCAGTCGGATTATGGATTATATCGAAAGTCAATAGGAATGGGACTGTGAACTTTTGTTTGAAATTACCCATTCAAACTTCGAAAATTTCTCTGTGGGACTGAATTCAACGCCTAGATTAGAACTTTGGATTTCGGATTTGGACACTTATCCTGGATCATATTATTAAGCACAGGCCAGTACTTTTTTGTATTGTAAGTTGTTCTGATGGTTGAAATTGGATATCTGTTATTGCCATTGGATAATTTATTTTGTGTCTATCACATAAGTAGATAATTATAATAAATTATACAAGCTGCTATCTGTGTCTTTCTGTTGCGTTCAAACCGCACATAAAAAACGTAACACCATCCACGAACCGTATGCACCATATGAAATGAGCATCCTTGTAAATACCCATCGTATTGTCACCATCCACGAACCGTATGCACCATATGAAATGAGCATCCTTGTAAATACCCATCGCATTGTCACCATCCACGAACCGTATGCACCATATGAAATGAGCATCCTTGTAAATACCCATCGCCTCATCTAGCTGTAATCCGAATTCTTTCTCTTCCATTTTTTTCAATTAGTTCACTTTTGGGGTCTTCGGTCTACTTTCCGGTTTATCAACAACACGGAATCAAAATATAGGCTACAACATACGTAATACACTACAGAGAAATTAGAAGCAAAATCAAGACCGTTTCAGTTTCTTCACCTCTACGCTGTTAAATGTATTTAGTTACTTTGAGGACACTTTAGCAAATCATGTAACTTCAATTCAATGATTGAGTGCATGCACCCTATGAGCTAAGCAAAACGCTCTCCCTCTTTCAAGGCCACAGTTGGGGTAGGGGTGACCGGCGGGGTTAGTAGCATTAAACTGTAAGAGAAATACATGAAAAAAAACACAAAAAAACATCACTCTTTGTGTTAACTGTGAAAAATAAAACAAAATGAAGGCTCCCCTACGATACAGACTTGTTGGTTAGAAGGCCCTAGGCAATATGAATATGAATACCGCATATACAGGACATTATTTGATAATGCTTCTATGGAAGCATTATTTATTTCATAGAGAGAAACTACGATAAAATAAATAAATAAATAAATACAAACATGAGACGTAAATCTTGAAGATGTTTCTGACTGATTGATTTATTCAATAGGACAAACGAGACAATAAAACTACCACAATTCAGTCTGCTAAAGCCGTATACAAACTACAAGTCAACTGAAAACGGTGGCACATTGTAAGTTACTCAAGACAAGTTTTTGTTTTACTGAATTTCGCGCAAAGCTACACGAGGGCTATCTGCGCCAGTAATCCCTAATTTAGCACTGTAATACTAGAGGGGAAGCAGCTAGTTCTCATCGTCCACCACCAACTTTCACCAATGAATAATGGGATTTATCGTAACATATAGCACCCCCACGACTGAAAGAGCGAGCATGTGTGGTGTGACGAGGATTCGAGCCCGCGACCCTCATACTACGAGTCAGGCGTCCTAATCACCTGGTTATACCGGCCCGACAACAATAATCCACTACGTTTGTACTTTCCAACGTCAACACACGAAAACGTTAATTTTCAGGCTTATGTAAGCATGAATGAAAAATTAACTTTGTGAATTCAGTTCAAGCCTTATCTCAGTAATTTTCATTGAATGAAAATACAGATGGAAAAAAAATATCCTCTTACTTTAAGCAATATCATAACCTGATACAAGTTTACCTTCTGTTACTGTGAATTACACAAAAATGTAATTGAACGGAAATTAAGAAACTCGAAACTAAATATTAGCTGCATCGATTCGTTTTTGCTTTTGTCTGTTTTTGTTAAGAGAAGGTGATAGCGATTTTTGAGGAGGTCACAATACTGTAAGTCACTAGTTTTACATACACACCTAGTACATTGATGATTCTAATACACAAGAACGTTCTACAGATTTCGAGAACAGGCAATACACAGTAAATAATATAGATCACAGGCAAAAAATAAAACCATACAGAAACAAGCGTGGGCACTAAAAGAAATGTACAACAGTAAATCGGTTACAACATATATTTATATTATGGCCCAAAAATAACATGCAAAGAAGGTCACTAAGGCAGCCGGAAATAACAAAACAAATAAATGTCAAGCCTCTTTTTCTTACCAAAATTTTCACGCAGTTATTTTATAACCGCACCTTTTACCACCTTCATTTCTGTTTACATAATTTAATATAGAAATATTACGTTTGCACAAAAATGGCCCACAATGCACAAACATTATATCCTTCAGGTTCTTAAAAATATGGATGTTTAATGGGCTTAATCGTCGATGTAAGTAATCTGTTTTAATGTGAGTTTAAACCCCAAAATGTATACAAATCAGTTTTCATCACTTTATTGAAAGCCTTTGTATGTTTATCATAGAG
Organism: Carcinoscorpius rotundicauda; assembly: GCA_011833715.1. NCBI lineage: Eukaryota > Metazoa > Arthropoda > Merostomata > Xiphosura > Limulidae > Carcinoscorpius > Carcinoscorpius rotundicauda. Next base: position 61,194,490 of record CM022400.1, on the reverse strand, counting down.
TGAAAAATATTGCCAGCTGTATAACGACATATAATATTAATGATGAAAAATATGTTGAGTCTGAGAAATTACCACAGTTTAATTAGCAAGAATTTTGTTTCTACAAAGACACAATATCACTTATTTCTTGTCTTTGTTTTAATAGTTCCAGTTGTCAGTTTGCTATGATGTTATTTTAAATGTATATGTTTAGTTAGTCGTCACTAAGGGCTAATGCTTGTCGCAAGGGATAAGATGATTCTTATCAAATATAACGTGAATAAACTTCAAGGGTGAAACGCTATATTACGATAACAATGGTGAAACTGACAACCTATTTTACCAAAGCAATATGATGGTCATTTGATATACGAGTTGTGTTTCGATAACTGGAAGCGTTTTGTATAATGAATCTTAGAAAAAGAAATGAAAAATTGATTGCCAGTTGAAATACGAGTTATGTTTCGATAGTTGGAAGCATTTTGTATAATGAATCTTAGAACAAGAAATGAAAAATATAAGAGATCTATGATGACTGAATCATGGTGTCTTCCTTCTAAAACGTTTCTACAACATGCTTATAAACAGACTCTACCTCATCAAACGTAATAGGTGTAATATGTATTTGTGTAAACTAAATGTTACGGCTTTTTTTATCGAATATGTTTCTTTAATTATGCAAAAACTGGTTTTAATAAAGTGATATAATAACGTTCGCATGATATTAATGTTATCATACTAGAATGGAAATCACGTGATAATATTTTACTGTTTATATATATGGTGTAGCTATTTACAAATGCAAACAGTTTTTAACTTATTGTGACTAACTGTAGAAAGACATCATTTTAGCAGCAGAATAAATGGATTGTAGAAAATCTTCAATAATACTCCTAATTTCATTATTATAAGTACAAATCAAAATATCTTAATGAATTCTTGAATACCACTGAAATGAACCATTTTCGACTGAAGTAATTTACGTGGCTTAGCTTTCGGTCATAGTTTGTTGACAAATGCAAACCTACATAAAGGATTAGCAGGGTATCAAAACCCAGTTTCTAGCGCTGTAAGTCCACAGCTGTGCCACTAGGGAAATCCTCGCTCTGTAACCTTTTCAAACCTTAGTTTTACTGACGAAAATCTACAGTTTCGTGTTATTCTACCTTACCTCTCAAACAGCCTTAGATGTAATACACATATCTGGTGTTCTTAATGTTCTTGTTTTGCTGACCCCTCACCGTAAAAGTTTTTTGGTCCTTACGCCCTCTCCTAAAAATGCAAACTTGCCCCTAATTGGATCTCTAATTAAAAGCGCAATTAAAAAACAACAACACAAAGATAATCGTAATTTTTCAGATGTTCAGTAGCCTCATATGAAACAAAAACCTATAACATAGGAAGGAAACGGTAGTATAAAGACCAGTAAAGAGGCAACTGACGGGGATAAAGTTTGTAAAGCTCCGTATTAAAGCACAGGCACTTTAAGTATTGAAACAAGTCACGAATGTTTTAATACTTCAAATATTTGAAGTTTTGGCACTGATTTCTGAAAGTCATATTCTGGGAGTTAAAGTTAATTATCTCGGTTTGGGTTTCATAAATAAATAAAAAAAAACACGTTGTATAATTAATATCTACAAACCTTGCCTACCACTCTGTACAAGTAAAAACAGAAAGGCTTAACCTCGCCTACCACTCTGTACAACTTCTCCACGGCTGAAAGGACGAGCAAATTTGGTACGACCGGGATTCGAACCTGCGACCCTCAGATTACGAGTCGAACGCCTTAACACGCTTGGTCATGCCGGACCACCTGTAGAGAAAAGTGTGAAGCTTGACTCAAAGCATTTTGCACACTTCAAGTCATTTTTTGTCCATAGTTTGTCGACTGAATGCATATTTTTAATTGCATCTGAAATCGAAGAGTTTACGGAATAAATGTAGCCTAACAATGATACGGCTATAACTTCACATTTACAGAAGTCAAGCAATTATGTATCACATCACGTGTTCAGAAGTAAATGGAGTGATTTACAAATATTTGTATGGGGAGATCCTCATATAATGGTTAGTCAGTTCAAATATATCGCATTTCACGCTTAAATTCTTGGTAAGAAATGTGTACGTTAATGTAATCTAAAGAATGTGGTAGCATATAAAAAAAAATTTATGTCAGGATAAAAATAATTTTTCAAGCAAGAAATAGATTGATTATGTTCCCGATTATTTATCTGAGAGAAATCTAAATGCCACTCAAAATTCATTCCTGTTATCAAAGAAGAAATGGAAATATACATACATATATATATATATATATATATATATATATCGTACAACATTGACGATTTTATATATTTGCCAGTGGAGTGCAAAATCAGATTGTATACAATAACAGTTGTAAGTTTATTATAGATGTGTATAATAATAGTTGTAACTTTATTGTATATGTATATAATATGTAAATAATAGTTGTAAGTTTATTATATATACGTTGTGTATAATAATAGTTGTAAGTTTACAATATATACGATGTGTGCAGTAATTGTACGTTTATTATATGTATGATGTATACAATAATAGTTGTAAGTTTATTATACACATGATGTGTACGATAACAGTTGTAAGTTTATTATACATACGATGTGTACAATAACAGTTGTAAGTTTGTTATATATACGATATGTACAATAACAGTTGTAAGTTTAGTATGTATATATGTGTACTGATGAAAATTTTCAGAACATTTATGAGTTTGACCACAGGGAAAAATGTATTTTGAGTTTAACACTCAAATAACTTTATTAAATATTGATGAAAGCTCTATATCGTTTCGTTTTTGACCAAACGATTATTCAAATACACCTCTGATACTTATCAAATGATATAACCAATATCTACCTATTGATTTGATTGAATAAACGAATAAAAATGTGGCTTTTTTGTTTCTCTGGAATTAAGCACACAGATAAACAGTTGTTATCTGTGTTCTGCCCACCACTGGTATCAAAACCCATTTTCTAGCGGCTGTGAGTCAGCAGACATACCTCCGTGCCACTGGGAGGGGGGGGCAAACATATGGCAGTCAGTGGTGGAAAATTATTAGATCTGGATTAAGAATATACCTTGATGTTTTCGTAATTTTCAAATATATATTTTAAGGAACAAGGATTTAATATTTTGTTAGGTGGATGGGGAGCACCTAGGTTCCAGTTGTGTAAAGTTTTTTTATTTGCTAGAGGGGGAGAATACGTTCATGAATACTTAAAGATCCCCCTGCTACCTTCCTACTGATTTAATTTCAACAAGTGGTGTTAAGGAAAATGCAAGTTTCAATTTCGTATCAGAGACGTTGTTGTTTTGCATTTTGGAACCCTGGTGATGAATTGAGTCTTTGTTTTAAGGTTTATTCTGTGCTCCGTTTAAACTAGCCAATCATTTAAGTAAAAATACATTTTTCAAATAGATCGTTTCACAGATGCATAACAATATTCTGTTTTGTTTTTCTAAAAATTGTTTGTTTCAGTATAAAGCCACATTGGGCTATCGGCTATGTTCACCACAGAAAATAAAATCCGATATTTTAGTGTTGTATATCGGTAAACTTACAGATTGTCTCAAAGGGGGATTTTTTTAAATGACAACGACTTTAGTTAAATAGGACTGACTCTGATACTTCTACATGGTACTGGACAACTATGGAAGAGTGTATTCGTTGTTGTTGTCTCGTTTTTGTGGTTGTTATTATTTTTAGTCTCAAGACCACTGGGTCACCTTAGATGCTGATACATCATCTCGAGTAGATTTACCTAGCAACGTCCGTCTTCTCTCCAGATAGCCGACCCTACTGTAGCAATGAAGGACTGACTAGAGTAAAGGGAAGGCAGCTAGTCAACATCACTCACCGGCAGATTACCAGTCAAGTGCCCTTACCACCAAGTCATGTCAGGTCCCTGTTTGTTGTTACACTTTAATTTTATCGACAAGTTTAACATAAACAAATTGGAAATTTCAACCTGAACACCACCATATTAACACGCGCTCAAAGCGGTCAGGTCTGCATGGTTCAGGTAGAGCATTTCTAATTTCGAACTACTGACCAAAAGGAAGGCAACCAGGCTTTCCCCCCATTATTATTTCACTCTCATAGAGGGGGTATAAACAAATATACATCAATCTTCCAAGTCTTTTGATGATAACAACTGTACTTATCTGGATAGTAAAGAAATATTAATTCATCTTGTGATACATAGATAACAAAACACAAAAAGGTAAAATTATTACCAGACAGAAGATGAGCTACAATAAACTGAAAATTATTAAAAAGCAAACAAAATTATGATTCAAAATCGCTGCATGATATATAATCCTGTACACCCTCGCTTAACAAATGCCCAGAGTCACATAACCGAAACCGTAATAGATCGAAATACATTTTAGCTTCAAGTTGAGCTTTAAATATATTCACAAAATGAACACCAACACCAAATGATAGAACCTTATTACAAGCAGAATAAATCATAAACTCAGCTATACCCGTACACAAACGTAACAACCTGAGGTGAGGAGAACTCAGCTGAGGTAAAAATCCAACCAAAGCTACCTGCCCTTTTTCATGATCCATTAACTCACATTTTAGCAACTAAAAACTAAACTCCACGTGTCCTGTTCTTTGGAATATTGGAAAAATAAATGAGTAATAGTTTCTCTAGCAACGCCAAAGAAGGAACATAAGCCAGTCGGATGATGAAACATATGAACCAGGCAGAAGCATCTACCGTTACGAGCGCTTTTTCCAGCTCTTTTATAACGCACTAAAAAAAACTGAAAGTAGAGATGATTTTCTATATGCAGTACGTCTCGAATCCAGGGCTCTTGGAACTGGAGCACCATATGCATGTGCCCACGCCCGACATACAGAAAAGCAAGACAGATATTTGAGTACAGAGTAGCAGATTGCTTACAGGTGTAGATGGAACTTCATATTTTATGTTGCAGTAGCAAAGTGGTGAATAAATGAGAAAAAAGAGGATAAAAACATTCATTGTATCAACTTTAAATATATAGTAAGACTTAGAAATAAAACATTTTTTGTCCTTTCCACCTATTCCATCACAATGGTTATATTTCGATAAATACGCGCAACAAATTGCTAATAGTCGCCTTGGAGTTCAAAAACCTGTTGCAACAAATAAAAATAGGTTACGTTGGCATACTGCTAGAATGAGTACGTGTAAAGATTAGCCTTCCACGTGCCCACCATATTCCCTTTTCTCTATGTATCAACGCCCTCTTTATTTTAACATTCGATGTTAAAACTCCAACATTTTCAGGAATTTGTACACTTAACACATAAACTCATGCGGTTGTGACATATTTCCGCATTGCAAGTTAGTAAGGTTTGCAAGTTTTATTAGAAAAACGTTTTTTTTCTTGTTTTTTCTGTAAACTTTTTCTTTAAAACACCATAAAGTCGGAGATACTACTGTTTAGAGAGCAATCGCTGAACCTCGCTTTCTATTTATATAAAAAAAAAATTCCATTTTGTCAGATTTATTAGTGGTACCAGCCATAATAGTCGTTAATATGTTTATTGGTATTAAGTATTTGTGGCAAAGCTACTGAGGCTATCTATCACTGTCTTTAATTTTGAAATAATGATCACAGGTAAGGCAGCCAGTCATAAGCATCCTATCCACCATCAACACTAAGGATTGACTCTCACTTTTATAACGTCACCACAGTTTGCAATCTCGCATGGATTTGAACCCATCTGGCCAGCTACAAACTTCCGAGCTCTTGCATAGAGCCAACCTACGCCAAGGAATACTTGTTGGTGAGAAGTGGTTGTCATTTATTAAACTCGTCACAATTGTTGGAATGTAGGCTTTAAAGTCAAAAAGAATTTCCAGATTCTGTAATTTAAGCTTTATAACAAGCTGTTTGTTTCAGTACATAACTGAATTTAAGTTTGTTTCTTTGTGTTTAAACACAAAGTTACAAAGTGGGTTAAGCCCACCACGGACTTACAACACTAAAAACCGGGTTTCGATACCGGTGGTAGGCAGAACACCGACAGCTCATTGTGCTCCATTTCCAACAAACTTTAAATAAAGTTTTGTTTTGAGATAAATCTCTCAAGGAGAAATTTAATGGATTTTAATACCGTCTGAATTCAATGTAACAAGCATGATGTTATAAAATAAATATTACAGTATTTATAATGAACATGTTTTGACGAGTATGTAGCCAAGATAAATGTTTTTCATATTTTGTTGTTGTTTACAATGGGCCTATTTCTCCTGAAAATGAGGTGAGAGAGATGTTCGAGACGTTGGTACATTTACACGTAGCCTGAAGGGTTTTGAGTGAAACTGTTTATTACTTGAATGGGTAATGAAGAAAACATTATTATAAATGTCCAACATTTCGATAAGGTTCTCCATTACCAGTTTTACTGTTTTGTCATATTGTTGCTACGCCGACCTTTGTGGTGTTCCTAACACATTGCTGTCCAATTACAAACATCATAGTTATTAAATCACCATTGTGTTATCTGCACCACACTGCTGCCCCGCCAACCTTTGTAATCCTGTTTATAAAATATATTAAGCTAGTAAACACAATTTGAATGAAAAAAAATGTATTTAATAATTTAAACGCAAAATAAAACACCAGGTATTTGGAACTGGATGAGCTAAATGTCATGTTTGACCGTAAGTCATCTTTTCTTTACTGTTTAGTAATTACTTTATTTTCCATGAATTCCTTAATAATAATTATTGTTGTGATTGGTTTCTTGTAGTTCGTAAGTATTTTTGTAATCTGTTGTTGTAAACACAAGTTTTACATAAGTTATTTGTGCTGTACCATGAATTTCAGCATAAACAAGCTAACCGTCTACTCACAAGTGAGCTCAATTTATCAAATGATAAATACAGTACTTACTTTGTAACATCCGTGAAATTATTATGAATATTCATTGTTGTATAAACTTCAAAGTTTGTTACAGTTATTACACAGCAAAAACTCTATATAAATAATACGATTAATCTGTTCGGAACGTTTTCTCGAAAATTTCTCAGTCAATCAATACAACATCTTTAGAATGGCGTTTGTATGAGGAGTCCAGATTGCATATTGGCTTTACCATTCAAAGGTCGGTAAGGTAACCTACTTTTTGCTTAGTCAAACTTTTAATGTTACGAATATTCTACACGATGATTTCGATTTCAACTTTACTTTTTTATTTGCAAAGTATTTCACACAAAAAAAACTCTTAACCTGTGTGTAATTTCCTAAAAAAAAAAAAAAAATAACACTAAATGCAATTTCTAAGAGCTTTCTCGACTTCGGTTTAAAAGTTCTTCCTAAACGATATATTTATCACTTTATGAAAATTCATTCAGGTGTTTCTACATATTCTGCTAAATTTGCCTTCATTAAAACTTTTCTGTCAGATTTATACACATATATAGGAATGTTTGGGCAAGGAAGAAATTTTACGGTCGGTTGTGACTTTTTGGCGATAAATTTTAACAATAAAAGATTGTTAAATAAAACAGTCCACTTGTTTTAAAATAACATGTTCAAAACAGATTAAACGTATGTACAAAAATTCATTACACTATTGCTTATCACAGTCGTATGGAGCTTCGAGTGATTTTCTCCTTTTCGTCAAAGTCTAAAACTGCTTTAATTACTTTAGAACACTCTAAGGCAAGACATATTACTCTTATTTATCTCTGTTATTACAATACAAGCTGTGAAACTCATGAAATAGCCAGTTACAAAATACTCACACACTGTATAACTTCTTTCACTTCCACTTATTTACTTGCGTTAACTTTGTTGCCCACATGTATAAAAGATATATTTTGTTCGACTGAGGCCTAGAGCTTTTTATAAACTACGAGAGGTTATAATGTAATAATTCTCACTTAAAGCAAGGACAATAGCAACAAATGATTCATAAATAATTATGCAAGTAAACTTGGAATGCTTTATTGCTTCTCAAAATACTAAATTAAACACTCAAGATATATAGCTATCGAAATAATAAGTCTCGTGCATGTCTAAGTTTTACATGTACTCTGCTTTGTAATAATTTATCTTCAGTTAGTCTCATAGACTGCTATAAACATCTTTTAGCTACTTATTTTTTTAGCACGGGTTTTATTCATTGTTTTTAGGAGTTTATTTGTTTCAACTCATGTAACGCGTCATACACTAAACGCTCATAACTGTTTAATGCTATTTACTCTTATAAATACAATTACCATTATTTATTGTTTACTTGACGTGTAATTTTATTTATTAAAATTACATCTATATGAGTTTGCGTGGCTGCGTTTGTTGTTTTTTTTAAAACAGGATTTATCGATCTGTCACATAATACCTACAAGAAAGTGTGGCTTAAATGTCATACTTTAAAGTAATAGAATAAGGAAAATTCAAGCGAAGGGTGTTAGGATACAGTGGCGGTACAAACGTAAACTAATCCAAGCCCCTGTGTTAAGGCTTATCCTTATTACTGCGGCACATTTAAGTGGAACGTCTGGATACGTTTATTACTGAGTTCGTAAATGTTATGGTTGTAAATAAAAACTTACACTTCTGTTCATACTTGAGTGAAACCGATATCTCTATGAGTATCTCATTCCTCTTTGGTTTATGCACTTAAATGGTTTGATCTGTAAAGTCATAAATCTTAACATCTACTGTAAAAACCGAGTCAAACAAACAAACTCTGTTCTTCGAGTTTTGTTTTTTATTTTTATTATTGTCATGTCATTTTATAACACGAGGAAAGTTTAGCCACTTCTGTGTATGACTGAATAGTGTGATGAAGGCCACGAAGCCTAATATAGCGCTTGTAATTTGCTGCTATTTTACACTACTAAAGTTGTGTGGACTCTACACAAGCGGTAGCATCGTCATTTTGAATATCATAATATTTTGTGAAAAATTTGCATACCTGATACACATATTTGTGCGAGGTATTCTACATATTAATGAAGTTGTTTGTTTTGAGGGTTGACGCAAGGTTACACGAGGGCTATCTGCTCTTGTCGTCCCTAATGTTGCAGTATAAGACTAGAGGGAAGGCAGTTAGTCATCACCACCCACCACCAACTCTTGAGCTACTCTTTTACCAATGAAAAGTGGGATTGACCGTCACATTATAACGTCCCCACGGCTGGGAGGGCGAGCATGTTTGGCGCGAACCCGCAACCCTCAGATTACGAAGCGCACGCCTTAACGCGCTAGGCCATGCCAGGCCTTGATAACATAACCTCAGAGCGCTGGACCGGCCAGAGTTTGTTTTGTTTTTGGAATTTCGCACAAAGCTACACGAAAGCTATCTGCGCTAGCCATTCTTTATTTAGCAGTGTAAGACTAGAGGGAAGACAGCTAGTCGTCATCACCACTCACCGCCAACTCTTGGGCTACTCTTTTACCAACGAATAGTGGGATTGACCGTAACATTATAACGTCTCCACGTAATCCATGGGTTCCATGCCACATTAAATATTTTTGTGATTTAAAGTGTTCCAAACATGCCGTTAGTAGGCAAGCAACGTTTTTCCAAATTGTACAATTGATGTTTGGTTTAAATTTTGCGCTAAGTTACACGAGAGCTATCTGTAGCAGCCAATCCTAATTTAGCAGTGAAAGAAAGACTAGAAGGAAGGCAGCTTAGTCATCACCATCCACCGCCTCTTATACTACTCTTTTTCCAACGAATAGTGGAATTTAGTGTCACATTATAACATCCTCACTGAAGAAAGGGCGAGCATGTTTGATGGAACGGAGATTCGAACTTGCGACCTTCAGATTGCGAATCGAGCACTCCAAACACAGCTACGCCGGGCCACGAAATACATGAGACGTGTATACGCCAAGTCAATGTGTTAATAATATTTTAATATAATAAGGTTATTTTCATAAGTGTGTTGCATTACAGAAACAAAATCATAAACGAATGAAGTCATAGAGCTCAGTATAGACGAATCGAGCTGAAAATAAAAAAAATTCAAGTTAACTAATTTAATATTTTCATGGGTAAAAATGCCAACTTTGAAATAAATAAAAACTGTTTGGGGTTTACGTAAAGACATTTTACTTGTGGGTTACGTATCACTTTGTCTTATCAGTCATAAAGAAGCCAATATTAGTTTTTAGAAAGTTCGACAACACAAGGTTTTCAAGAGTAAATTTATTATGTAAATGTTCAGGATTTTAACGGTTGGTTTGTTTTTAAATGCTCTGGCACTTGAATATTATGTATATATCTGAGTCAACAAGAAAAGAAGATATGAATTATTTATGATAACACCACATATTCGTGATGACGAGGAATCCACTTTTAAAAAATAATAAAGGTTTGTTACCTAAGGTTAACATAATATTGTCGATAGTCATATATTTGTGATAAAATTGTTTTTTATTGTCCAATCGATTCGTCTCCAAACTTTCACTGTGCAACCTTGTTTTTAAATGACTATTTACAGTCACCTTTATTGAAGATTCCTTCAATTTGTCATATCCTCAGTAACGCACAAGCAATATCTATTCCAATTTGTTATATCCTCAGTAACACATAAGCAATATCTATTCCAATTTGTCATATCCTCAGTAACACAAACATTATCTATTCCAATTTGTTATATCCTCAGTAACACATAAGCAATATCTATTCCAATTTGTTATATCCTCAGTAACACATAAGCAATATCTATTCCAATTTGTTATATCCTCAGTAACACATAAGCAATATCTATTCCAATTTGTCATGTTCTCAGTAACACATAAACATTATCTATTCCTATTTATTATATCCCCAGTAGCCCCATAAACATATTTTTTTCCTATTTGTCATGTTCTCAGTAGCCCTTAAACATAATTTATTCCAATTTATTATATCCCCAGTAGACCATAAACATTATATATTCCAATTTATTGTATTCTCAGTAGCCCATAAACATTTTCTATCTCGATTCCACAGTTAAATTTTGAATATAAAATGCTCGTTGCCCTTAAAATAGTGAGGAGACTGTTTCAAATTATGTATATCAGAACACACAAAATGAGCAGAAAGTAGATTAACGTAGTTGAATTTTAGACGCTCGTGAAAATCTTTTATTTGTGTCACAATTATAGCTTTATGTAAATTGTGCCAGTCCACGAAAGTATACCATAACATAAACTAAGCCAGCATATAACTAATTATATTTGCGAACGTATTTAACGCCGGCGACCGTTATGAAGAGCTTGTTCTATATTTTGTTTCGGCCCATATTTATGGGTAAACTGGTTTCGGGAAAATTTTCCCCTTTTGGAAGATTTAAATTAGATTAAAGCAATCAACAAAAATCAAGCTTTTGTTAAAGTGGAGGTTCACGTTAATGTGATTTCTCTTTTTATTACTATGTACCCTTCTCAAGATGCCCCTCTGGTTTCATCAGTTTCGGAGAGTCCTACCCGCAGCAGTAACTCCATGTTAGTTAGGCTAAACGTATACGTTTACTAACTGGTGGCGTCTGTCCAGCATTCGTTGGTCTCATGTTTACATTTGAAAAGTTGCACTAGTAAGCAAAGTTCAACATTCACTTTTGAAATGACGGAAAAACAAATATGAATAATGTTGACCAGTACATCAAACTCCTAGTTTTCTCCTGAAGAAGAAAGGTTCCCTTTTAGAAAGTGCTCGGGTTATAGGGTTTTTATTTTATTTTTGCAACGGTAAGCAAAAGGATTTATAACGCTAAAATTAGAGGTTTGATTACCCGCCTTGGATACAACAGATATCCAAATGTGGCTTTGCTTTCAAATAAACAAAGTTACACTTGATTTCTAGCGGAGTGAGTTCACAGACATCGCTGTGCCACTAGGAGACAAGACTTTAAGGGAGAAAAACAGTTCATAGAGATCCCTGTGCCACTAGGAGGCAAGACTTTTAAGATAAAACAATTCACAGACATCGCTGTGCCACTAGGAGGCAATACTTTTGGGATAAAACAGTTTACAGACATCGCTGTGCCACTAGGAGGCAATACTTTTGGGATAAAACAATTCACAGACATCGTTGTGCCACTAGGAGGCAAGACTTTTGGGATAAAACAGTTTACAAAGTGACCGTTTTCTTCATTTTCTCTACTCAGAGTAAGCAAGTTTTGTCGGGTTTTTTTAAGTAGTTTAATTTGGTGTACATTGTCTACATCAAAGTAATAAGATGTAATAAACAATCAAAGACACGCTTTGTTCAGGCTGAATCAAGAAGCAAAATAACAAATGATGAGATCGCTAAAAAAACAGTGTGGAGAGGGTACATAACGTGAAATCCAGCTGCAGGTAGATAGATAAAAGTGAAGTTAATGAGAGTGTGACAAAGTTTTTAAAATTTGTTACATATAAATAAAAAACAGAAATTTGCGGTACTGAAAAGAGAGATGTATAATGTTAAGTCTTCCTGGTAACAAACATGGAACCAGTTTGTGTGGCTTTTTTCAAAGAAACACATAGTAAAGTTATTTATAAGTGATTGTTGAAGTTAACTGATAAATGAATTAGACCGGTTTAACAAAGTTCCATCAATTTATTCGTTCTCTATAATTGGATTTAGAAATAAAGACGTTTATTTACCCAAATAAAATATAAGCAAGCGTATAGATCTTAGTTATTTTTTGTTTTTTTGAGTACGTATCTACCTTCTAAATAATCTTTTCTCACTGTGCAAAAAATATATTCCATTAATATTTGGATATAATTGCCCCCAGTGGCTCAGCGGTATGCCTGCGGACTTACACGCTAAAATCTTGGTTTCGATACCCGTGGTGGGCAGAGCACAGATAGCCTATTGTGTAGCTTTGTGCTTAATTCAAAACAACAACAAAATTGGATATAATTAAAGGATGGTCGTAGAGGGAGAACAGTTAGTAACAAGCTCACAGTTCGTTTATAGGTTTCTCGTAATTTGTCATGCAAAAGTGGAATAAATGAAACGGCAAGTATTAGCAGCTACATCCTCTACCATATAGAACAATGTCACTAATATAGAGACATTATTATTTTACAATGGATAAGTTTTCCATAATCTCATTGTAAGTAATAATCCATGAGCCATAAAATAACGTAAATTCACAGCAGACAGTATTCGTGTCGTTAAACACTACACAGTTTCAAGCGGTTGCTGGGTCATATAAATATATCAGCTTCTAATCCATGATATAAATACTATCGTCTTAACATATATCAATTTTTAACCTACGATGTAAATACTGTCGTGTTAACATATATCAGATTTTATGCGACGATATAAATACTGTTGTGTTAACTACATATATAAAAGTTCAAATAAATACTGTCGGGATAACATGTATAACATTTTAACCCATGATATACATACTGTTGGGTTAACATGTATCAACTTTCAACCCACAATATAGATACTGTCGTGTTAAGATATATCAACTTTTAACCCACAATATAGATACTGTCGTCTTAGTATATATCAGCTTCTAACCCATAACATAAATACTGTTAATATATATCAACTTTTAACCCAGGATATAAATAGTGTTAATATATATCAACTTTTAACCCACAATATAGATACTGTAGTATAACATATATCAACATTTAACCCGTAATATAAATACTGTCGTGTTAACATCTATGAAATTCTAATCCACGATATAAAAACTGTCGTGTTAACATGTATCAACTTTTAACTAGTGATACAAACACTGTCGTCTTAGTATATATCAGTTTCTAACCCATGATATAAATACTGTCGTGTTACGTATATGAAATTATTATCCACGATATAAATACTGTTGTATTAACATGTATCAACTTTTAACCCACAGTATAGATACCGTCGTGTTAACATATATCAGCTTCTAACCCGTGATATAATTTGTTTGTTTGTTTTGGAATTTCGCACAAAGCTACTCGATAGCTATCTGTGCTAGCCGTCCCTAATTTAGCAGTGTAAGACTAGAGGAAAGGCAGCTAGTCATCACCACCCACCGCCAAATCTTGGGCTAATCTTTTACCAACGAAAAGTGGGATTGACCGTCACTTATAACGCCCCCACGGCTGGGAGGGCGAGCATGTTTGGCGCGACTCGGGCGCAAACCTGCGACCCTCAGATTACGAAGCGCACGCCTTAACGCGCTAGGCCATGCCAGGCCTACCCGTGATATAAATGTTGTCGTATTAACATATCAACTTTTTACCCACGATATAAGTATCGTAGTTTTAACTGACATATATCAATTTCTAACCTGTGACATAAATACTGTTGTGCTAACACATATCAACTTTTAACCCACGATAAAAATACTGTTATGATAACCTGCATCACCTTCTAACCCATAATATAAATGCTGTCGTGTTAACATATATCACATTTTAACCCACGATATAAATACTGTCATGATAACCTGTACTCCTTTCTAACCCATGATATAAATATTGTCGTGTTAACTAACATGTGTCAACTTCTACCCCATAACATCAGCACTGTTGTGCTAACATATTTCAACCTCTATCCCACAACATAAATACTGTTGTATTAACATATATGAACTTTTAACCTATGATATAAATAATGTCGTCTTAACATATATCAACTTCTCATCTACGATATAAATACTGTCGTGTTAACATACATGAGCTTTTAATCCACAATATAAATACTGTCATGTAAACATGTATCAACTTTTAACCCGTGATATTAATACTGTCGTCTTAGCATATGTCAACTTTTAACCCACAAAATAAATACTGTCATGCAAACATATATCAACTTTTAACCCACAATATAAATACTGTCGTGTTAACATATATCAGATTTTAACCCATGATATAAATACTGTCATCTTAACATATATCAACTTCTCACCTACGATATAAATACTGTCGTGTTAACATATATAAGCTTTTAACCCACAATATAGATACCGTCGTGTTAACATATATCAACTTTTAACCCATGATTTAAATACCGTCGTATTAACATATATCAGCTTCTAACCCATGATAATAATACTATCGTGTTAACATATATGAGCTTTTAACCCACAATATAAATACTGTCGTATAACATACATCAATTTTTAACCCATGTCTACTAGGTTCTTCACTAATTATTCCACAACCTGAACAAGGACTCATGAGAAAATCAAGACAAAGTCATAAGAACAGTTTTGTAGTTCTGTAGTGTATGAAATATGTGCAGGATTAACATTTGTGTCTTTCAGCAAATTAAAAACGTCAATGTGTTTCTCTGTGTTAAAAGAGCAACTAAATAGATTGTTTCATTCATTTGTTGTAGTCAGATTAGTAAAAAGTAAAACATTTTGTACACTGTAATTAAACACAGCCCTAGCTATCGTTATGTTATTAAAAACAACCGTACGGCATTTTGACACTGATAAACAACTTATAACGTACGTATCTTTAAATAAGTCCATATATGTAGCATATTTTCGTTTCAATTTCCACAAAGTAGTTAATAGTTACAGTATTTTCAATGTTTCTTCCCCAAAGAAACTTTTAGGAAGTACTGACATCTTGGTGTGGTGTTTTGTTGTGCTAGAAAATTGAACCATTTTTATTATTTCTAGTTTTAAATAAAGCAACGTTTTAATTACGTAATAATAACATTAAGTTGAATTAAGACGATGAATGTAAAATTTCATTAAAACGAAACTCCGCATTTAAATAAATAATATATTTTAACGTAACTTGAATACAAACTTTTGACATTCTTTCTGTTGGCTTTTATCACTTGTTAATTAGTATGAATGAAAGATTCTCAATAAAGGTATAATTAGTACAGTAGATTAACAAACCAAGGACTTAGCACAATATGAGTGGAATAACTTATCAATGATACCAGAGGGAGGGCCTTTGTACTCACCAGGCTGTATCACTCCTACAGAAATTAATTATAAAGATACGCTGCAGACAATGTAGCAGTGAGGATAATCATTTATATCGTTTGATGGCTGACTCGATGTCAGATCATGCCCGTTGTGTCCAGGTTTCATTGGAACTAGCACTTTCGTGTACTAAGTACAATTAAGTTGATGGAGTGATCAGTCTGGTCAGAACATCATAAAACTAATATACGTGAATGCACTAAATTTATTGTTATTGGATGATGACCAAAACTTTATTTTAGGTCGTCATGTAGCATAAAAAAAAAGACTTCACTTACATCTGCAAACACGAAGTCTGTACTGCTCAAGAATTACAATGAGAATGATTCATGTAAGGCTGTCATACCTAGGTAAGTGGTTGGTATAAGTAATTACTTTAGTTCCGAGTCAAGTATGAAAGTGTTTCAGAATAAAAAAGTCAGCTTTATTTACAGTTTACCATCGTATAGATTAAAACAGAGAGTGTACTTAATGTTAAAAGAAGTTTCATCCAGATACCAAGCAGTGTAGCGTGAAGGATTGCATATGACTGGTTTCACATTGGAGCCTTACCATACAGTGTATTGTGAAGATTCACACATGACAGGTCCCGCACTGTAACTTGAACATACAGTGTATTACGAAGGTTCATTCATGACTGGTCCCATATTGGAGCCCTACCATATAGCACTGGCTCATTTCCTTATAACACTAACAGTACTTAAAGTGCTTAAACCATACACCCAGTATGAGTACATGGTCTGTCACAGAAACTATTGTTATTACCAGGATGATTTGGGTGGTGAACAGCTCCAAGAGGAGTACTTGCTACTTTTGTTGGCTCAGAGAATTTGTTTGTTTGTTTGTTTTTGAATTTCGCCCAAAGCTACTCGAGGGCTATCTGCGCTAGCCGTCCCTAATTTAACAGTGTAAGACTAGAGGGAAGGCAGCTAGTCATCACCACCCACCGCCAACTTTTGGGCTACTCTTTTACCAACGAATAGTGGGATTGACCGTCACATTATAACGCTTCTAGGGCTGAAAGGGTGAGCATGTTTGGTGCGACAGGGATGCGAACCCGCAACCCTCAGATTACTAGTCGAACGCCTTAATCCACCTGGCCATGCCAGGCCTAGGCTCAAAGAGACGTTTGTATTTTCCCACAATAATTATCACCAGTTATAAAAGTCCTATCAAATCGCCACCTCACAAACTTCCATCGGTTAACAGAACTTTTTCAAGCACAGGCATAAATCAAATAATTCAGGAAAAAATCGTATCAGGGGCATAAAACGGTACTACATTTCCAAAATAAAAGATTTTCCAAACGTATATTTCCTTAACCCCCTCCGGCGCGTCGCATTTAACAATGAAGGTGCTAAAATCAACACTTTCTACACGAACATCAGTGTTTATTAGCTACTCCTCTGAAACCTGTCACCGAGCGCTAGATAGGAACATCAAAGTTTGGGAATAGGTTCTTATATAACGAATGTGTTAACTAACGTTGACCAACATATGACTACAACCACGTAAAAATGAATGTCTCAACAAGCCAGTTTAATTCCCTATACACTTGCCTGTCATTCAGGTTTAATGTAAAACTATACCGAGACTATACTGTACTTACTTCATTTGTCTGTTAATTAGCTGAAGATCACAAAGTGGTATGTTTTTATGAACTAAATTAAACTTTGTCTATTGCCTAAATTTTTGATAAGTAGTTAGTAGACTAACACTGTAGTCATGAGTCAATTATCTATGAAGAATAGTATAGTTAAAAGTACAGACCTTTGGTTACTGGCCCGATAACACGTTCACCTATGATTTATCGTATCATGTGTTCTATAATAACAAATATTGCTTTTTACTCATATGCGTTCAGAAATATAAAAATGTATCAACCATTCAATAATAATGAAGGTTCTGCAATCTAACTCTTATTGCAGTTTAATATTATATATAATAATAATAAATTGAAGAAAGAAACAGTGAAAGAAAATAAATTATTTTACCATGTGAATCAAAACTCAAAGTATATGATTAACTTGAAAGAGAAAAAAACTGCAATATACTAAAAATGTGTTGTTACAGGATATGTTACGTACATTACAATAAGGCTTGTTGAAGGCCTTACTACACAGATTGTTACATGACTTACTTCAGGAACTGTTACTAGCTTGTTACAAAGATTGTTACATGATTACATGACTTATTACATGTTTGATACAATTCTTTTTATATAGCTTATTACTGGTCTTGTTAAATGCTTGTTGCATAGTTTTTTACAGGGCCTGTTAGAGGAACTATGATGTTGCTTTTTACATTGATTATAACATGGCTTGTTACATGACACTTAATAGCTTACTATAGGGCTTTTTTATGGTTTAATGCAAGGCTTTTGACGTGCCTTTTACACGACTTAAGTGATTGTTGCATGGCTTGTTAAGTAATTGTTACACAGCTTGTTTTAGGGAATGTTACATAGCTCGTTAAGTAATTTGTTATTATATGTCTTGTTTCAAGAAATATTACTGGCTTCTTGTAAATAAGTTAAATTTAATAAAAGCACCATAAAGGACATAAAGTTTGAACAGATTCGTGATGACCGCAAACCCACTTGCAGTAAAAATGTATCTCAGGACGAGTGGGTATTAACACTTATATTAATACCTAAAGCAGAGAACAACGTTTTAACCTGAAGATCACTTAACAATGTCGTAACGTTGTTCGCTGCTTTATGTATTAATGAAAGTATGTGTTAATACCAGCCGTCCTGAGATACATTTGAACAAATTGTTTTTTCTCTAGCCATAAATCAACTTACTTGTGCGAGAATCCGTCAAATTCTTCGGACTGTTCGTCTATTGTCGATTCCAAATCCAAATAGTTTCCATAATCCACTTCGTCATTGTTGTATTTGTAAACCTGCAGAGTGCAGTCATCCAACTAGAAGAAACGTTCTATTCAAGTTAATATACTTATATAGTTAGGCTATAGTATTTATAATAACACTACAGTTTTCATTATGATTTTTAAAAAAGAGACTCGTTGAAAATGTAAAAACACAATAATTTCTAAAATATATAAAAACCGATCGTTATGATTATTACACGGAACACCCCTTCACAAGCTCACGGTTTTTTTATACCCGTCAATCACAGGTTTCAAAATCAAAACCGTTATCGTTTTTCGTCAGTCAGTATTCACACAAATATCGACGTTTAAGTTGAATGCGTATTCGAATTACTTTCATCAATATAAAAATAGTAAAGCAAGATGTTTAACTTCACCTAAATGTAAGAAAAGATCGAGTAAGTTAAAAGAAATTAAAAACACTCGAATTTTACAGTTACTGCCAAATTACATTCAAAGAGAACAACTTATTTGGAACTTTTATTCTTTTTGTTTGTTTTTAAGCGAGACAATGCACTATGCCCACTACGGGTGTGGAAATCGAAACCTGGTTTTTTGTTTTTAAGTCTCTAGACCGCTGAGCCAGTTAATTCCTACCCTAAACACAGGAATTTTTAGCACTTAGAATATATTGCACATAAATATATAATGATAATTATTATTATCATTATATATTTTGTATGTAAGATACAAAACAGGCTGATCAATTAATGTATTAGGCAATGATGTTCTGCATCCAATAACTGCAGATATTTAGTCATATCACGACTAGTCTACAATGAATGAATGTAAGGGTTTTTCTGACTGTCAGAGGGACATGGTAACAAGAGCTCATTTAATAGAAATCATAATTTCTTTCAAGAAACTCATGAGTGAAAAAAAAGGATAATTGATAATATGTCAAACATATCTAGTGCTGTCAAGGCCTTTCATCCAGTACTAGAACTCTTTAGGCTGGCTGAAATACAACATACATAGGTTTTTAGCG
Source organism: Carcinoscorpius rotundicauda (assembly GCA_011833715.1). Taxonomy (NCBI): domain Eukaryota; kingdom Metazoa; phylum Arthropoda; class Merostomata; order Xiphosura; family Limulidae; genus Carcinoscorpius; species Carcinoscorpius rotundicauda. The sequence goes on along the minus strand of CM022400.1, from coordinate 61,174,675 downwards.
ATCAGTTGTTTTGTATTAAGCACAAAGCTACACAATGGGCTATCTATGCGTTGTTAGGTTCATCAACAGATAAAGAACTATGTTGTAAGATACAATGACAGCGAAAGAACTACTTTGCAAAATACGATGACAGCTAATGAACTACGTGGTAAGATACAACGACAGCTAACGAACTACGTTATAAGATGCAACAAAACAAAGCATTTTAAAGGGCACTTCCCAGTAATGCTTCTAAACTACTTCAAACATGTCGGTGTCACATTTAGAAAGCTTGAGGCTTGCTTTTTTCCTACACCTTAGTTTGGTTAACATGTCATACTGAACCAAATTCTTTTGTTCGTAAACATTCAAAGTGTAGCTGGATTATTCTAAACATCATAAGCTGGAACCAAACTAAAGTGTTTAATATCAATTAAAAATGCCTCAGCGGGCATTACAAAACTCAATTTTGTTTGGTATGGCTTTGTTTTGAATTTCGCAAAAAGCTATACGAAGGCAACATGAGTTAGCAGTGATAAACTAGAGTAAAGGCAGGTAGTGAGTGCCACACACCATCAACACCTGGGCTACTCTTTTATTGGCGAACAATGGGATTAGTCGTTCTTTTATTATGACTCTACGACATGGTGGACTTGTTCGGTGATGGGGACAAAAAAGTTAAGTTCGGATACTTGCGCAAAGTTACTTAAGGGCGGCTATTTATGCTCGCAGTCCAGAATTTAGAGATTACAGACAAGACAGGGGAAAGTGTTAGTTTACATTACAAATAATCACTCTTTATAATGCTGTTTGTCTTCTAAGAGGAAACTAGTGCATCTCTTCACCCATTTAGTGCAAGATCTGAAGTAAATTTTCATGTACAGCGCGATTTTTCAGAATCACACATCGAATTAAAAAAATTATCAGACTAGTTCATTATACCCATTAATTTAAAGTGGTCCTAACTGAATTGTATTTAGATTGATAGACTTTGAGCGTTTGTTAAACAAAACTACGTGTTTTACTACAGAAATTACAAAGGATCTGAAACATCAATTCATTAATCTACCGCAGCAGAGGCGTCACGAGGTGCTGGTACACGGGATCTGTGGCTCGAATCCCTTGTTAGTGAAAAATTAGAATAAAGAACCATAGCCAATTTCATACTGAAACGACAAAATTCCCCAGCCCCGAATCTTTTAAGCACCTAAGGACACCCGAGGCTTAGAACATTGTAAACTACTTTCTTTATATCTTTCGTTTCGTAGCTAACCATCCAATTCAACAGTTCAGCCTAAGACTAAAAGTTTTCCAAAACAATATACACTATAGATATGTTATTTATAATCACGAGTTTTCAAGTAAATTGTTCGTGAAAACGGTAATTCGTATTCCATAAAAATGGACGAAGTTGCTTATGAGTATCAGTTAGAAATAACAATAGCACGTATCTGTTAGGCTATGTAAGCATAACAAGATTATCAAATGTTGAATAACTACATCACAAAGCAGACATCTATAACGTAGTGCTTTCAAACACAAGATAATTAAATGTTGAGTAACTACATTACAACGCAGACATCTATAACGTAATGCTAACAATCACAAGATAATCAAATATTCAATAACTACAGTACAAAGCAGAGATTGATCAAGTGTTATTGTTATTGTTATTTTGAATTAAGCACAAAGCTACACAATGGGCTATCTGTGCTCTGCCCACCACGGGTATCGAAACCCGGATTTTACGTGTAAGTCCGCAGACATACCGCTGAGCCACTGGGGGGCAATCAAGTGTTAAATAACTACATTACAAAGCAGACATCTATAATATAATGCTGATAATCACAAGATAATCAAGTGTTGAATAATTAAATTACAAAACAAAATCCTGTAACACTAAATTAATAATCAAATGAATAGTTACATTATGAAACATACATTTATCCTATAACTAATCACCATAAGAACGCCACTGTTCAATTGATATTTATTAACATATAAATCAAGGGTTCAACTCAAAACTATGACAAGTGTGTTATTATTCAGAAATATACTACTTGCACGTATAGAATAAACTGGTGTATGTTCTTAAAATATCTGCCATAACACATAAACCGGTAACTTTATATTTCTAGGCAAATGTCATAAGACGTACATCCAATTTTATTAAGTGTTGTTATTTTGTTTAACGTGCCATCTGGAGACAAAACAAATCGAAGCCAAAGGCAGTTAGGTACATATATGTAGTTAGAAATTGATTTCTATCTAACTTTGAGGAGACTTCTTTCACTGATTTCTATGTAGCTTTGAGGAGTTTTCTTTCATTGATTTCTATGTAGCTTTGAGGAGACTTCTTTCATTGATTTCTATGTAGTTTGATGAGACTTCTTTCAATGATTTATATGTAAGTTTGATGAAACTTCTTTCAATGATTTCTATGTAAGTTTGAGGAGACTTCTTTCATTGATTTCCATGTAGCTTTGAGGAGACTTCTTTCATTGATTTCTATGTAGCCTTGAGGAGACTTCTTTCACTGATTTCTATGTAGTTTGATGAAACTTTTTTCAATGATTTCTATGTAAGTTTGATGAGACTTCTTTCAATGATTTTATGTAGGTTTGATGAGACTTCTTTCAATGATTTTATGTAGGTTTGATGAGACTTCTTTCAAATAAACAAAGGTAGTTCAAAGACGTAACTTATTTCAGTGAATAAATACTTGTATGAACTGAAAATAACGGTAAGTGGAATATAGTCGAAATCTTGGTACAAAATGAACTTTCATGTGAATATACATTCGATACCAATACAATACTTATTCCGCATAGTTGGTTTACGAAATACTGTTTAACTATTGGCTAAACCCCGTAGAAACAAGCATTGTTTTTTTGTGTTTTGATACAATAACAACTAGATTCTTGCTTCAAAATGTAACAAAGTCTAGTTCATTGCTAGAATTAAATATACCACCCTTCAAGTCGCAAATGCCGTTGAAGAGTCGGTATCCCCTTGAGGCATATCCGACCTGTTCACCATGGCTCGGGGGCCACTCTGAGATCAAGGCCAACATTAGCTAAGAATGATTGAAGAAAAAGTTAAAGAAGGGAAAAAGAAACTCGTAGACACGCGCGCTGTTAAACCAGTCTGAATTCTTGGCTTACTAAGATAAGAAAGAAAAAGTATTTATTTAGTAGCATCTCTGCCATTTCTCGTCTTCTACCTGTAATACTATATATTCCATGCTCCGGCACTACTTTATGTTACAACAAGTAAAACCTACATTCAAAATATATACATACTTTGATAGGTTACCTTCACGTTGGAATATGGATCATGAACAAAGATGAACTCTTCATTCAATACAGTAGCATTTTAATATATCAAAGATTTTGTTGTTATTATACAGGTATAAAACAGCAAGGTATTAACAGATTTATTTTTACTGAGTTTTGTGTCTCATTATTACTGAGACTAAAACAGTAAGGCGTTAACGGATTTATTATTATTAAGAATCTAGTTATTTGTATTTTTAAAGTGCCTGAGCTTCGTTTTCTATTAATTTAGAAAGTTCTATGATTTTGGTGTAATATAAATCTTTAGAACTGCTTTCATAGAAATAAAAAGTTGAAATCGACTTGTGTAGCGCATACAAGTGATGTAAAGATTTTATGTCTCTTTTATGCAATACACAAAACAATATCATTGTTTTTATGTTTCGTAGTATTTTAAGGTATTAAACGAGTGAAAAATAACGTGTGAAAAACGTGTATCCTCTCCAAGTATGATTATCAGACCAAAAATCATTACTACAGCTACTCACTAAGCTATCTGTTTTTTTCTTACCGAGGTTATAAAATTCCAGTTACAAGCCTTCAGAAGTAGCACTGAGTTACCATCGTGTCAGGTAATTTGATCTGACTTGAAAAATTAGCTTTTTACAAAATAAACAGGGTAGAAATTTAATAGTGATTCAGAAATTAAAACAGTAACTTAAGAATATGAATAATGTTCACAAATTCTGAATTTATAACGAAACACAATTTAATACTTCTGCAAGTTACTTAAAACAAAGTAGTAACAATAACCAATATGACTTATACTAATATACACATTAATAACTAGCAAATTACATGTAACAAAGTAATATCAATAACCAATATGACTTATACTGAAATACACATTAACAACTAGCGAATTACATAGCATAATGTAATATCAATAACCAATGTGAATTATACTAAAATACACATTTCCTCTACAAAAAACAAACAAACGTATGTTTCTATGAATGAACGTATTCTTTGGAAAACCTGTATAAGGAAACACTTTAATATACAAATTGGCGAGTAAAAAAAATATATTTTGTGTACAGATAGTGAAATAAGAAATCTTAATTACAGATATTCTATCTTAACCTGTTAAAGGATACCTGATAGTGGTACCTGAGAGTTTCTAGTGTTTCAAACATTTTAGACTCATGAACGTTGTAATAAAAAATAAATCTCTTCTTTTTACTTCTTATTTAAAAGGTGACTGATGGATATGAAGTCTACTTAGTTATATAAGACACTTAGCTTTGAAAACTATTCGTTAGTCTAATTCGGTTCGTAATATCATCAAATAGAGAACTTGTAACGTGATAGCTGATTGAACAGAACACTCACTATATAAACAACCTCTCGTCCATCTCTCTTCGGTAATTCTTTAAAGCGACATTTTATGGCTGAGGAAATACCTGTTGAATAATTAGGTGAGGTATGGACAAAATTAATATACCTAAAATTGTAAGAAACTTCTGCCATCAGTGTTTGTATATTTTTACATGTTGAATGTAAATACGAAATCACATATAAGAACGTCCTGTGGAATGGAAACCCTGTTTTAAACAACAATTAAAAGGTAAATATATACGAAAAAAAGTTTTCTGTTCACTGTGTTCAGCATGTAAACAATAAGAAAGCCAACAACATTTTCATTATCTTCGGTGGGTGATGCCGCCTAGCAATTCACCCATTACAAATTAGGGATGTCTTGGCTTAGACAACACGTGTGCAGGATTGCGCAAATACTTTAAACAAACCAAAACCTGTGAAAGGTAAACCCTTCAGACTACAACAGAAAAGTATTTCAAGTAATGATGGTAAATACCAGAGTTTCGTCTCTACAAACAGTCTACTTTTATATATTTAGAATTTACTCGAGATATTTCATAGATATCTAGAAATGTTCGATGAATGTTCCTAATAAGTTTACTAATGGAGGTTTGTATCCTTAGATAAATAGTTAAACCGACTTCAAAGCCTTTGATAACTTACCAGGAAACATGATTTATGACTATCTGGTTACCTTTATTTCTTACCACACCGTAACAAGACTGCAGATCAATAGATATTGTTTATTAGAATCTCTTTGTTACTAACGCAAATAAGTCCAGCTTTATGCAGGTCTATCCCACCATAAGAAGAAACAAGATCAACTATATCTGTTACACAGTAAAAACAAATATGAATTCCAATCCATCAGTCGATTCGCCACTTGTCACTGACTTATACTGAATTCGGGGAATTTCACCCCTCATCAGGAGCCTTTGACAAAGACAAATCGATATACTAGACTTCATGTACTGGTGGAGTGTATGCAACATATATGATGTTTTGAGATGTTTTTTGCTCGCTATAGCGAACCTACGTTTATCTAGGCTCCCCAAAATACATAGCTTTATATAGTTTATGTAAATGTACCTTCACTATGGTAAGTAAAAGACAATCAAAATATCTTATATTTAAAACAAAGTATTAAACTGCTACCTGTTTCTAAAGAATCATCCCACCGTAACAGTGCAAGACATTAAATATCTGACATAACTATATATACTCCAGTTCAATATCATTAGTTTTGCTTGAAACTGGATTTCGATAGCCGATTGTGTAGCTTTGTCCTTGAGTTTAGACAGTTTTCAATTTTATATTTCTAAGGTCTCTTAATTTATATTAAAATAAAAAATATACGTAAACATCTAGACGTAAGACATAAAATGATGAAAATAAATTAATACTATGTTTTGAAACAGCATACACGTGAGTGCGAAGATTGTCTCGGTCAGAATTTAACGTTAACTGACTGATTGTTTTATTAAGATACTATGCCATACGTATAACATAGTTTTGATAATTGTCTGTACAGTGAAAAATGACCACGTGTTTTGAAAGTTGATTGTTTCGACCCTGTAAATATTGAGAAATGGTTCTATCATAGCTGTGAAAGCGTGGAGATGTGGGTATCTTCTCGTGTGCAAGAGTTCGATTCTTTGACATCATTAGACGAATAACAATTCCAAACAATTCAACCCGTTATTTGGTGTAAGGCTTAATAAAGCAGTAAGTAATGTTAGTAAATCGAAATAAAAAATAATTAATGGTTTTGATTATGTTGAACAAGTAAAAAGAAGTCGTTCTTAAATATTGTCAACAGCCTGTAAACCAACTTCGATGAAATAATGTACTTCGAGAGATTTCCAATGTATACTCTATATATGTGTATTAAGTAAGGAGAGTTCAAAATAAAGGATACTGGTACTATATCTGAAGGAGAGGGACACTGCCTCTTGCTAAAAATGTCCCCACATCTAATGGTAGGGAACAATGTCTATTGCTATAAATGTTACTACATATAATGATAGGAGACGCCGTCTCTTGCTATAACTGTTACCACATCCGATGGTAGGGGACACTCTCTCTTGCTATAAATGTTACCACATCTAATGGTAAGGGACATTGTTGTTATAATGTTATCACATCTGTGGTAGGGGACAATGTCTCTTGTTATAAATGTTACCACATCCAACGGTAGGGGCCACTGTCTATTGCTATAAATGTGCAGCAGCGCAGACAAATATTCAAATTTATCTAAAGTGCGTGTGTTACTTAGTTTAGTTGTTTTAAGGTTTCGAAATAGATTTCTGAGAAGTTAAATAAAAGTTTGACATCATAAAGAAAACAGTCAACTTGGTAGAATAATGCTGAACACACATGCATATAAATTTCGCATTAAGAAAATTATAGAAAATGTTATATAAACACAGTGTCATTAATGAATAGAGGAAAGTGTGAAGTTCTAATCTCGCTTCACGTGTGTTCTATTTAAGGTTGTATCTTTAAATACTACGTTTGTTTATATACGGATGACAAGATGTGTAACTTTTACACGTGGGAAACTGTAATATTTAATTACCAACCGCATACACAAACAAAGAATAAAACCAGTTATACTCGTAACATATTGTTGGAAACAGGGGTTGGGGTCGGGTGTGAAGTTATACAAAAGCGCTAAGCGTTGTCCTGTTAATAGCATAAGGTAATTATAAATGTTTAGGTTTTAATCTATTGTCTCATACATATTATTACGTTATTTACCACAAGGATTCAGAGACGTGGCGACATTAAAAACTCGGTGAAACACTACTTTAGATTCCCAGTTAGTCTCTATCGTAGAAAACAAAAACAACTTTTTATGACTGGAAAAAAAATTAATAAAAAGTATATGTTGTTTTTTGTTGTTGTTTTGAATTAAGCACAAAGCTACACAATGGGCTATCTGTGCTCTGCCCACCACTGATATCGAAACCCGGATTTTAGCGTGTAAGTCCGCAGACATACCGCTGAGCCACTGGGGGGCAAAAGTATATGTGATCGTTAAGTATAAGTTTTACATCTTCCTTCCTACGATAACAGTGAAAAACATCGGGGTATTCACTTAAGTTTCTGAATGTTATATACCTACGCCATGCAGCATTCTTGGCACAAATCACGTGATTATTACAAACCAAATGCGCTGAAACTTCAGTTTTGTGACGCATTAACGGATGACGCAACAGTTAAGAATCCATGAAGGTGATGTTTTACGTTAAATGCACGTCTATCAGAAGACGTAGGTTTAAACCACATTAAATACTTGTAATTATTGTCTATAATTCATCAATATTTTATAACGTTGAACAAATTTTTATGAAGTATACATATGACAAATTAAAGAAAACACATAGATTAATCTGGTCAGAATCTTCAAGATTCGCTCTTTAAGAACCTACCACCCTTCTCAACCCCATAAAGAAAACAACTCCAGTCATAATGACATAATAAAATGTGGAAACAAATAACACCGTTTCTTCCAGAAGGATGTTGTTGTTGTTTTGAATTAAGCACAAAGCTACACAATGGGCGATCTGTGCTCTGCCCACCACGGGTATCGAAACCCGGATTTTAGCGTGTAAGTCCGCAGACATACCGCTGAGCCACTGGGGAGCCTTCCAGAAGGAACAGAAACCGAAGTTTTAAAGTAACACCTGATTTGATTGCTACACGACATGAAAATATATTTTAGTTTTTACAGTGAGTATCACAATGAACGGAATCCACGTTTCGCATACTTTCATAAACGTAAGTATGTTCACAGGTTTAACAAGTAGAGTGTAAGAATTTGTTTTCGTCTATGTGAAATCACAGCCTTCGGTATTTGAGGGACACGATCACCGGCTATGTTAACTTTTACCATAAAATTCAAGGTTAAAACAATGATATTAAACACGCTACGAATCGATAATGGTGTCAGGCTACCCTTTCATGTGTAATAAAGAAAACTACAGACGTTAGAAACTGATAAATGATGAAGGGTACCCTATGTAAGTAATACACAGGGTGGCCCGTAAGTTCCTACCAATCCATATATCTTATGTATCCAGTGTATCTCTGTGCTGTCCCTCATTCTCGCTGCATAATATTATGCAACGCCATGTTCTGTGAGACATTTTCTATCTTATGTATCCAGTGTATCTGTGTGCTGTCCCTCATTCTCGCTGCATAATATTATGCGACGCCATGTTCTGTGAGACATTCTCCTCAATATAGCAGGGACTATTGTTCCAAATGCCGCGGTAACAGCTGCCTTCAACTCATCATTAGTATTATTGAATATAACATAATAACATATGGATGGGTAGGGACTTACGGGCCACGCTGTAGAATATAAATACTTTAGAAATTGCTAAAATATTTCAGGGTTTCCCATGTCTCTAATAAGTCTGTTCATTTGGCGAAACAAGCAGAAGGTAATAAAACACGGAAACTTATAGTTTTGTATAAAAATGTATAGCAGTTTGGGGTTAAGGTTAGGTATAGTTTAACACTAAATGGAACATGGCTACTGCGACTGTTTACACATGTTAGATACACGTGTTGTAGATACTCCCACATTAAACGTAGCAAATAACTCCTGAAACGGATATGCGCGATTATTTAATGTGTTTATGTGTATACGCCTCAATAACAGAAACTATCTGTGGTCACAAGTGAAAATTGTGTGTTTTCTTATAGCAAAGCCACATCGGGCTGAGTCCACCGAGGGGAATCGCATTCCTGAAAACCAAATGAAAAGTGCTAAGGTTTATTTTTCTAAATATTACTGATTATTTAATAACCAAGCAATCAGAGTAGAAACCATCGAATGAGGTTTCATATGACTCATACATATTAAGAGTTTCCATTTAATATAAAACGCAATCCATATTTTATTTGTTATTTTCTCGCTAACAGCTTTAAGAAACCAGGAGATGAAGAAAACTGTATTTTGTTACGTAGATATAGTAATTACCTGGTCCACCTAATTATTCTACGTATGTTATCAATCGCATTTTATTACGCACTTAGCCAAATTTTGTCGGTCTACTTCAATTTGATAAAACTGCCAAAAATGTTACAACATTTGTTCATAGGTTTAAGTATGTGGAAAGTAAGTGTATAACATTGAAGAATGACCTGATGATAAGAATATTTTGACGTATTTTTTATATTTATAAAAATAAGACAAGACATAAGAAAATACAGTGAAAAAGGATATACTTTAATCGTGTAATTACTTCTTAATTTTAATATCAGTCTGTTTCATTTAATGTGTTTTGTTCTGGCTTAAAAAGTATGATTACAATATATATATATATATATATATGTAAACATAAGATTAAAAATACATTTCAGACTAAGACCACAGATATTTATATATAAAAATCTGGAAAGAATTCCATATTTTCTTCGAATAAGATTCACAAGTCAAGTCAAACATTTCTCGTCTCATAAACTATTCAGTATAATAATGAATATGCTCTATACAGGTTCTGAAACATGAAGCGTTTTTAAATGCCTATAGACTTTCAGAAGAGACCTGCGACACATTTGAATTTTCATAAGACCAGCGACACAGTTAAACTTTCAGAAGAGACCAGCGACACATTTGTGTTGCCTCAGATACTTAGTTTCCAAACAATCAGTATCGTAAAGCTTTGCCATAATTATTCACGTTTCAAGAGAAACACATGATAACACATAATTAGACGCTTAAATTGTACACAAACACGTAATAAAATATCTGAAATATGAACTGAAATGACTTTACAAGATTGGGAAACACCTTACTCACCTGTAACATTAAGATGTATGTGAATGAACCTGTAATACGTAGTCCAACCACTTACAGACCCAATTCTACGCACGATACACACTCAGAATAAGAATGCTACTTACTTTATGCGGAGCTTGTAATATTCGATGAACTGCAGTAATTTGGTTTATCAAGGGGATGTTCACATTAAATGAATACTGAGGCGGTCTCGCGGGTTCTGGAAAATTAGTCGTAACTATGAAAGGATCTATATCATTCAAATACTGCACCCTGCATGTCAAAGATGCCATGTCGAAAGTTAATGTTTGAAACGACTAACTCACAACGCTTTCCACATGCCAGCAACAACTGAAGAGAGCATGCGCAATGCGTTCTTCGTGCGGTGTCAATTATCGCCCACCTTAGTGTTTGGTTAAGACATTCGTATTACAGATGACACGTGAAGAAAAGCAAGAGATTTATGTTTCAAGGAGGGAGAAAAGGAATAGGGGTATAGCTCATCATATGTGACAGTATTAAGTTAAACTTTTAAAAATATTCAAATCATGAACACACCTCAGATTAACCACATTCCTCTCCAACTTTTGCATAAAATATCCACAAGAAATTACTAATATTTTATTCTACGAATAATACTGGACCATAAACCAGTTAGAAGTTTGAGATAAATCAGATTTACTAATGTAAAACGCACATTTCGACGGATTATTAATTTAATTTTTTTTAAAGCTCACATAAAGTTTTGTTTATCCGTCTCAGAATCAAGTTTGAAACAGAACTCAAGATAGAATGATTTAATATATAACAGGTATAATTACTACGTGTATAACACTGATTTTATATATGCTATCGCCACACAGGGAAAGAAATGGCTTTTAAAATGTTAACATTCAAAATTACTACATAAATAACATTGATTTAATGCATTATAACTCCATACAAACGCATGGAAAAGCTTTGAAAGAGTCCACAATCATAAGTGATATATGATTAGCATTTATTTTATGTTTAATACCTTGGCCTAGCATGGCCAGGTGATTAAGGCATTCGACTCGAATCCCCATCACACCAAACATGCTTGCCCTTTCAGCCGTAGGGGCGTTATAATGATACGGTTAATTCCACTATTCGTTTGCAAATGAGCAACCCAAGAAATGGCGGTGGGTGGTGATGATTAGTTGCCTTCCCTCTAGTATTACACTGTTAAATTAGGGACGGCTAGCTCAGATAGCCCTTGTGCAGCTTTGCGCGAAAGTCACAAACAATGAAACAATAATAATGTATCATATCTCTACACACAGAGGAAGGAATGATGTTGAAAGAGTGGCCCCATTGTACTTCTCATCTAGAAACGGGGATTTAGAATTCACATTTTAAGAGCAAGTCGACGACATTTTAAACTGCACAAATAGGATCTGTATAAATGTCCCATTTCTAACTGGTTTAGAATATCGTAAACCATGGTACTTATCCAGCTTTGAAAGAACTGAAATCCAAAAGTAGGAATTATTGTTTATGTGAATTCAAATAAAGTGTTCACCTCTTGACCTGAAATATTTCACATCATGTTTTAAAATAGCGTGTAAATGATGACCATTTTCTGGTACTGTGAGTATCAAACATAAATAACACTGGTAAGGGTTAGGCAAACAGTTATTCTTCTGTAGCATACAACTTTAAGATTGTCCATATGACTCCTGGTTTTCAGTAGATTTCAAGGGCTAATCACGAGGTATGGGTCAATCTATATTGTCTGGTTGCTGACAATTGTTCTTTTATCTAACTTGCCTAATTAGTGGTACGTTGTTATTGCAGAGTGGTCATTCTTCATTTCCTTTAATGGTACATTGTTATTGTACTGTGGCCGTTTGTCTTTTCTTTTAATGATATATTATTGCAATGTGACCATTGCTACTTTCCTTTAATGGTTCGTTGTTATTGTATTATGGCCATTGCTCTTTTCCTTGTAACAGACTTGTGACAGGAAGGTTAATAAATATGTTAATTTACTGATCTCAGGAAAGAAAATTAGCTTATCTATTAACCTTCCGCCCCCCCAGTGGCTCAGCGGTATGTCTGCGGACTTACAAGCTAAAATCCGGGTTTCGATACTCGTGGTGGGCAGAGCACAGATAGCCCATTGTGTAGCTTTGTGCTTAATTCAAAACAACAACAGAAAATATTAACCTTCTAGTCTCAAGTTAAATGCAAAGTTATCTACGCTCTTTCCACTACGGGGTTTCGAAACCCGGATTTTAACATTCTATATTCGTAAACTTATCTCTGATTTAAATTGCAAATCAAAAATTACAACCACTTCCACACACTTAACACACTCAAAAGTCTCGCAAGAGTAAAAGAGCAATGGGCATGATGCAGTAACAACGTAAAGCTGGATAAGTACCATGGTTTACGATATTCTAAACCAGTTAGAAATGGAACATGTATACAGATCCTATTTGTGCAGTTTATGATTTGCAATTTAAGTCAGAGATAAGTTTACGAATTTAGAATGTTAAAATCCGAGTTTCTATTCCTCGTAGTGGAAAGAGCGCAGATAACTTTGTATTTAAAATAACGAAAGAGTGGGTGATGATGATGATGAGCGAGAGTTTGGTCGATTTTAAACGAGTCTTTAATTGTTTATTTAACGAATTATTCAGTCTCTGTGCTGCAGGGCAAATGTTTGGTAGTTAGCGACATCCATGATTATAACAACACAAGAATGAAATTTTAATTAAAAGTAACCAAGTGGAAGGTGTAGTGAACTTTAATGATACGAATGGAGCAGTAGTAAATGAAACTAAAACTTAAAAATGTAGTTTACAATATAACTACAGAAAGTCAAGGCTAATAAAGATAAGAATAAATATCTAATGCATTACATGTAAATTAGACTGTAAGAATACACTAGTATAATGTTACTAAATTAATTATGATAGCAGAAATACCCGCCCTCCTAGCACGTGCTCGTTCCTGAGGGAAGGCGATTTAGCCTGCAGCCTTTTCTCGAATTTTCTGACAGTTCTACAACAACGATCTCAGCTTGATATTTATTAATGTTCACCGTCGATGAGTTTGTTTGTTTGTTGAATTTCGTACAAAGCTACTCGAGGGCTATCTGTGCTAGCCGTCCCTAATTTAGCAGTGTAAATTAGGCCGCCAACTCTTGGGCCACTCTTTTACCAACAAATAGTGGGAGTGACCATCACATTATAACGCCTCCACGACTGAAAGGGCGAGCATGTTTGGCGCAACTGGGATGTGAACCCGCGACTTTCGGATAACGAGTCGCACGCCTTAACACGCTTGGCCATGCTGGGCCCACCACTGTCTATGAGAAAAAGGACTTTATAGAAATCTTAGGTTAAAAATGAACTATGATCACAGCGTTACATCACAAAGGAGATTTTATTGAAGTATATCTTTGTAGACTTAGTTATCAATGGATGTGCCTCGCTTTTATCTTGTAACATTCATGAGATTTTCACTAAAGAAACACAAATATTTTTTAAAATTTTGTTTCGTGATTGTTTTATCCTTTTTGCATTTTTATTGGTTAAATTTGAAACTTTTTCTTTTTTCTTGATCAAATCTGAAACATATCATTTTCTGTAGAAATTTCAATTATTTCATTTACTGCTCAGCTATAAACATGTCTGGTTATATACGTAGTTATGATTGTCGACGATCAGTGCGGAAGTTTCCGAGTTTTGGACGTATACATCACAAGCTCCATAAGAGCTTATAAGAAGTATTTAATATTTATTTCAATGATCTGGATTAAAACTGCATTTTTGCACGTGCATCTTGGTATACACACACAAAACGAAACGTTATGTAACTCACGTGACAATCGTGGCCGGTACTGTCTAAGGTGAGGGAGGAGCGGATCCCGGAAATGGTAGATTACTGTGGATTTACTTTACATCACATGTTTCATTACTCACCCTTCCCGAACTCAGATAACACTTTGTGTAACTTTGTGCTTAATTACAAACAAACGAAACAAACAAATAAGTGCCATTAAAATAGTTAACTGATATCGTCCTATGTTCACTTATTTGAGGCTGTTTGGTATTTTCTGACTTCTCTTGTTTGATAGTGGTTCACATAGTCTCGACTAAGCTGTTTTTACGCTTGTTTAAATCTCCCATTACAACCTCAGCCCAAACCTGCTTCGAGAACAAGTGTTTTGACCCAGTAAGCTACCTGAAATGCCATTTATCTCTAGATTGAGGTCAACAACATGAAGCATTTTGGTCATGTTTTAGTAGTTAATATGTGATATGTATATATATATATATATACACACACACACACAGATACAGTATTTATTCATCTAATTAAAACCTTACACGCATAATCACTAGTTACATAATCATGGGTATGATAATTTTTGTTTTCGCTGACGTTCGCAATCAAATCAGCTTAAATATAAATAGTAAAAAGCACGAAATATTATAAGAACATCAATGAACAATTATTTTCTGGTATTTATTAGATGTTTGGACCTTGTTTTTACATAAGTGAGAACTATGGAGAACTGGCATGAAATCCGCAGAATTTCCTTTACCTTGCTGTGACTTGTATGTGATCACCTTGCTGTTTTTGCAGTGATCGCCATGCCGTTGCGTACGTGATATTTATTGCTTTTGACAATTTTTTTCTAATATTTAATTCTATTATTATCATTATTAATATCTCATTGTCACTTTTCTGACCATTTAGATTATCCCAGTTACAGGATTTGTTTCTGGGAGGAAGCATAAGAGTTAGTTTTAGGGGCATACAAAAAAACCAGCAACAACTAACGCTTATGTCTGCTTAAATCAAAACATACAGAAAATTTTAAACCCCTAAAAATCTAAATCGTGCTGCATCAGATAGCGAAAGGAGTATAGCTACTCAGTGAGGGTATAGCCATCCACCACTACGCCGCTGGACATGTTCTTGTTTCCACGTAAAGTTTTACAAGGAAAGCTATACATGGATCATGTAACATATTGAAGCAAACTGACATGGATAAAGTAGTATGTTGAAATAATCTAACATGGATCAAGAAGCAGGTCGACATGCCTCAGAAATATGCACGCAATAAAGCGAAAAAAATATTTTAGTATTTTTATTAGTAATGGGAAGTATAGTAAAGAGACAAGGAAACACCGGCAGTAATTATTCACACGGAATTACCTGAAACATATTAAATAAATGTTCCATCGAATAATAACTGGACATTGTAGTTACATGCTCACAATCATTATATTAGTGAGCTCTGAACGCATCGTCTCAACTAATTCCCATTGTTAAATGTAGTTATATGCAATTATAAGGTTAGAAGTGAATGTTTATTAATTCAAGACGAAGTTAAACCAACTAAACTATGAATACAAATAAAGAAAAGACTTTTTAAAAAGGAAGGAAGTGGCTAAATAAATCATTCAAAAACAATACAAACAATATAGTATCGTCCTAATAACACACTGTGTAGCAGAATGTTAATTGACAATATTAAAGTCAGTTGCGATTGAATAGTTTCATATATTTCCACATGCTAATGCTGCCTGTACTCTTATGTGGATGATACAAATGCCATCCATAATATACTATTTACATTGTTTTTCAAGTATTTATATTAGCCATCCGTACATTTACATCTATTTTTAAAAAGTTTTTTGCTTTAGTTGTTTACTTGTGATTTTTTTAATATGTTTCAATAGATGTAGCAAGGTTGTATTTATAAGCAAGTTCTAAATACAATGAAGTTCCAACTGTAATATTTATCACTTATTTATTATTGGCTGTTAATTCCTGTTTTCCTTTGTATTTACGCTTTTTAAACGAACACTAAATTTCTATAAAAAACTAACCACGCGGGTAACAATCAGTGATGTCGAGAAACCCACTTGTTAAGAATTTTATATGCAAAAAACGGCTCTTTTGGGCTCAGAAAACACTTCGCTCTTCTATTTGAAGTGTTTTCTGAGCCCAAAAGAGCCGTTTTTTGCATATAAAATTAACCACACGGGTAATAATAACATAATTTACACTAAAGTTATGATTTTTAAGACTAGAACACTTATAAAAGCGCATAGTCCGTTTGAAACCATGTCACCCCAGTGAAATTGGTTGAAACAATTATTTTGGTTTTTAAGTTAACGGTTAACAAAAATGAAACAAAAGAAATAAGAACACGAAATTCAAACATTTTGCTAAGATATTTCCAGAACTTGTGACTCAATCATCACACATATATTGTTATAAAAGGAAACACAATGTAGTATTGTGAGGTTTGAAGACCTTGAGGAGGTATTTAAAATATAATTTCAATGACGAATCTGTGCCATCCCTATATAGACAGTGCTGTCACCTAAAGGTATGCCCACACACCACAAGTTTTTAGGTATTCTAACGTTATAGCAGCAGCTCTAGTGAGCTCGTTTATCTTATCTCTTTAAAATTATTTTTTTATTTCAGATTTTCAGTTGAGCATTACATAACTAAAACTGAATTACAAACTGATCTTTTATTAAACTTCACAAGTAGTTTGTTTAGCATTATTAATTTCGAAACTATTAGAACGGCATACAGCATTGCGCAATGCAGAACAGTATTTTTTGCACATTGATAAAAGCTGCTTGGCATGTTGAAAGAAATAAGATCTCTTAGTATTTCCACATTAACAACGTCATAAACAGAGCTCTTTAAAAAAATGTCTTCGTAGTGTCATCGAAATTATTCCACTAAAATCTAACTTTCATCACACGTTTGTATGTGTCAGTGAGACAGTTTTACTTGTTTGATCCAGATGAGAAAATCTGCACTGAAAGATATCTTCACATAGCCAACCCTAATTTTGATCTGATAGACTTGAGGGAAGGCACCCACTGCCAGTTCTCGGACTACATTTATTTGACTGTAGAGTAGGATGTGACCGTCTATTTTAATGCACTCCTAGTAACCCAAATTTTACAGTCTATAGTACGCTAACTTTAAAGCTACATTCAGCCCACACAGGTCTACAACACGAGTTGTTTCACTAGGATATTTCTCATCACATTGACTCTGCTTTAAACAGTCAGGATGTTTTGTAAAGCAGTTATACAGAGCTGCTTCTAGTGGCTCAGCGGTAAGTCTGA
Organism: Carcinoscorpius rotundicauda; assembly: GCA_011833715.1. Classification (NCBI taxonomy): domain Eukaryota; kingdom Metazoa; phylum Arthropoda; class Merostomata; order Xiphosura; family Limulidae; genus Carcinoscorpius; species Carcinoscorpius rotundicauda. The sequence continues at coordinate 61,157,105 of CM022400.1, read as the reverse complement.
AGGCATAAAATACGAAAAAAGAAAAACTGGAATCTCCCCTCGTTGGTCCAGTGCTAATCAGCTCATAGCACTAAAATTCATTCTGTAGTTTTTGATTAACAACAAACAAACAAAATATACAAAGTTTAGTATATTCAAACTATTTTAGATATGGTATAAGCAAGTTACGAGTCAGCCATTGCGAAAATAAAGTCGCGGTGGGACGAAATTTATCAGAACTACATTTTAGCACCATTCGGTATTTCTTAGGTAGAGGGCTGTCACTGAAGACTGCTCACTTTTGAAAATTTATGTAGCAGCCCCTTCTAGTATAATATATTCATACACTCAAATAACAGAGATGTGTTCAAATCTGAGAGTATCTGCGACAGGAATGTTTATTGTGTTGAATTGCATTTAAAAACAAAGGAACGTGGTTAACTTGTAACATCAAGTTCGTCTAGAGAGAGACCTAAAGCCATGGTAAGCAAAGTGTAGCTTCTTGTAACAGGTGAGGATTCACAAACACAACAACTAGAGACAGAAGCTGTAACAGAATGTGATATGATCAAGAAGGATCTTCGACTGGAAATGATGCCTACGAGGTTTGAGATCAATAGGATAAAGTTTCTTCTTATTGCTCTTGTTCAGCTATTGTGTACTTCAAGTAGCTGAAGAATTGAAACGGGAAGTCATGTTATTCCATACGAATAAATATTGGCAAATTTACTGGACGAAACGCTTTGGGATTTTTTACCAGACTGTTGAAACTAATGCTAAGAAACAGTTATTCTCGTACATCGTACACTATATGGAATATGGAAAGCATGCAGGGATGTGTGTTTAATACATTGGAGCCTTTTGTAGTAAAAATATGCTGCAGGGCTATTTTTGAGATGCTCATATTTCATATGGAGCATTACTAGACGTGACAAAATGGATAGTAATGGCGTTTTGAAGCTCCAAAATCATTTTAACACAGCTTTGTGGACCATTTATGTTTGACAGATACGAAAATATGTTTCTGTAAAATGATTCCTACTTACTTAACACTGGTTTCTCAAATGAAAGAATACCGTAAATACTGCATCATACATAATGAGTAACTAACGTTAAGTATATAATAACTTGTAATTATGAGCGTCACTCGTTAGAAATCATCTACTTTAATCATGTGAAATTATTCATCTTTCTTTCAGAAAGATAGAGAGACAATCCAATTATCTTAAACAATGCAATAAAATTGATAATTTGTTCTCTTAAATATTACCAGTTGGTTACTTCGCTGGTAGTCATATTTTCGGCCGTAATTCTAATCCCATTGCAATAAAGACATCCATGCTATTTAAAATGCCATTTTTTACTTCCTTTTTTTAGGTTGTTACTAAGTGTGAAATAATTATCAGGGCTTCTTGATTTTACAAATCGATGTATTTCAACCATTTATAAGCTACTTTTGGGTATTAAGGCTTTGAAACCATCTTAAAATAATTCCGGAAAAAAATAAAATAATTTATAGAACATTATTGACATTAAAGGTACAGAAACATTTCAAGAAGAAGGTCATCCTTCACACTTAAACGTGTATAAGAATAAAAGTGAAAGAACTGTTCAAGTCGTTCACGCCTTCAGTTAAGTCACGGAGTTACAATGTAAATATAAAACGTATTATAAACACTACAGAGCTTAAACGGAAAAAATATGCTTGTAATTTTTGTTCACCTCGAAACAAAATTTTGCTTTAAAAATTGCTCGGAAATGGTCGTGATTAATTCGAGACGAAATGTGATAAAACTGATGTATTTGTTTTAATGCCAAGCTATATGTGTTTCGTTCACCGTGGAAAATAGAACCCCAAATTTCATAGAGTTCATTGTGCACAAACTTTTCGTCATCTGCATTTATAATTCTCAAATGATAGGTTCGATTCTCCACAGTGGACACGGCAGATAGCTCGATGTGGCTTTGCTATAAGAAGAGAAACATACCAGTAACCTTATCACGGACACAACGAGGGAAATGAAAAGGGAATCGATAAAATAGTATAACATATGAATATTTTTGAATTAATGTATGGAACATTTTAACGATATGTTTCTTTGGAGTAATTTTAATGTTTATTGTGGTTTACATTGATATCTGTATAATTGTTTCAGGTAGTCATATTTTTTATTTTTTGACATATCAAGCAGGGAGTCTAGGCCCTCACTTTTCAAGCTGTCTCAGTATAAATGCATTAAAATTATAAAGCTTACTCTCAGAATCCAAGAGCTTTTAGAGCCCTAAGATAAACCCTGTACCTCGGCCGTAATGAGTGCACTTGTAGGGCAAATTCATTCATTTTGCTTGGTTAAATAAACCTTACCTCCACCCAGTACTTTTAATTGTCTTTCTACACTTTCATTGATGAAAAAAAAAACATGTTTAATTCGCCTCTAATAATAATATATATGTATATTCAGGGTGGTCTCTAGAAAAGCGGAAAATTTGTCAAACAGCTATTTATTTTTACAAAGAATAACTTTTACAAAGTTTTTTTAAAGGCATATGTTATATTACACTCATAAATGCTCAAAATGCATTTTATGATATTAAAATCATGCATTTTATTCATGATGTAAAGAAATCAAAATAGAAATGAGTAAGCACGCATTTTATTCATGATCTCATCTGACCCTCAAATTTTCCGCTTTTCTAGCGACCACCCTGTATATTAGTGGTAATGTATCGCGCAGTCAAAACAACCTGATGCAGGAAACACTGAGTGTTTGTTTATTTTTTAATTGTCGCGCACAAGGGCTATCTGCGCTAGCTGTCCCTAATTTAGCAGTGTAAGACTAGAGGGAAGGCAGTTAGTCATCATCACTGCATCTTCATCTTACACTGTAAAATTAGGGACGGCTAGCACAGATAGCCCTCGAGTATCTTTGTGCGAAATTCCAAAACAAACAAACACTATTTGTTTTAAATCAAACAAAATGTGTCAAGGATTACAATACATAACTAAAATTTGAAATCAAAATTTATCTATCAACAGTTATGTGTACTAAACATAAATATAACTGTAATGTCATTTAACCACTGTAAATGAACTCGATCATAAGTTTAATATTTTGTAACTTTAGTCGTAACATCTTTTTAAATGAAATGTGAACCGAAATGGGATTCCTTCGTATACCTATTTACATTTCATTAATAAAATTAGGACCTTGAATTTCGTGTAACAAATCAATTAAGATTTAGTTGAGAAACGAAAAATAAAGTTTATTAACAACATTATTTTTTTAATTCAAAAGTTTAGCAAAATAAGGTTTAAACTGTCTGATTGTTCGTAAAATTTATATAAATGGGGAATTCAGAATAAAAATCAACATATTTTGAGTGCAAACAACTGACAATTTCATAACGTTATAAACTGCAAAGAATGATAAATTTATTCAAAATAAGGAAAACAAAAAACTCTTAATTAAAGAAGACTTTTCAACAACTCATATACAGAAATCCCATGATGTTTGTGTTTCGTGAAACTATTAATTATAATTTAATAACATTTCAGGAATTATCACTGTATTGTACACAAATTTATTTCCTGGGAGTTACCGTGCTTTTAAATACACGTTGAATAAATTGTAGGCCGTCGCTGTTTAGTGTTTAATTTAACAAGTTATCAAATGAAACACTATATGATCACTTACCTTATGTTTCGGATTTGTTATCTGTCCTTGCATAACTTGCGGTTGCCTAATCCTTACAGCTCCAGAATCTATTTCTTCTGTATATTCTCTAAGCTCTGTGTTCATTGGTTTATTTTCACGAATTCTAACAGCACTGGAATCAATTTCTTCTGTGTAAGAGTCGAGTTGTGGTTGTTGAGCTTTGGATTCGTGAACTCTCACTGCCGATGGCTCAACTTCTTCCAAAGGACTGTTTTCACTTTCTTCTGATGATGATTCTTCACTTTCCTCTTCAGTTTCATTTTTACTTGTTTGGTGTATCTGGCTTTGCTTCACTGACTGTGTAGTTTTTCTATCATTAGAAGCAGTACTGAATAAATCCCTGGAACTAGAAGTTCCTTGTTGTACAAGAGGACTTACTGGTGATGGTGATCCCAGCATTTCGTCAATATCCTGACATTGTCCAATAAACAAAACCAGCTTATCTCGTGCTTCCATTCGAGAATCCTGTTGTTTCGTATTAGAATCATTTTCTTCTCCTTCTTCATCTGATGTTGGAGAAGTAACATCTATGATGTTTTCTCTCTCAAGTTTACTTTCAAATTCTTCAAACGTTTCTGGTTCTTCTCCTTTAACATCGCTAAGCAAAGAATCAATATCCTTGCAGTCTCCAATGAACTTCGAAGAAGGATAACTTTTAGTGGTTTTTGATGAGTTTATTATTTTCTCTGGGTCTTCTGTTTCGGAACCTGATGCCTCTTCTTCAGATTCTCCAGATGTACTTTGCTCTTCAGATTTTGATGTTTGTTTTTGAATATCTTTCTCGAACAGTTTGGGTGAATATTCTGAGGTTGTTACAGCATTTTCATGTGGAGATTCACAGCATGGTGCAATTTCCGAAAATCCAGAATCTCTTTGTGATGGTTCTTTATTAATACCAGTAACTGGTTTGAAAGTAAATTTCTCCGTCATACTTTCATTTGGAGAAAACGAAAGTTGCTTATCTTTATTTTCTTTATCATCTTCTGAAGTTTTTACTTCCTCAGTTGAACTTTCTTCTTCACTTTCGCTGGATTCTTCAGGAAGCGATTCATTAACTCGTGAGTCAACTGGTTGTTTGGAATTTTGCATTTCTTCACGCTTTTCTACACCTTTGACGTGAATGACAGTAGGTGATTTTTGTACAGAAAGCGAATCATTCCCAGAAACTTGTATCTGACTCTTTGCTACATTTTCTTCTGAGGAACTGGACTCTTCTTCCTCAGATGATTCTTCGTTAGTTTCAGCAGTATACTCTTCACTTGCTATATTATCTATAGGCGTCTCTACTACGGGATTCTTTGCTTCGTCTTCTGGTTCTTCTGTACTACTTTCGGTTTCGCTAGAAGATACTTTTTCCGATTCAGCAGAGTCGTCTGTTTTGTGAGGTATATTGTTTGCATCTGTAAGTGTGGAATCTGGTCCATACTTATTTTTCTCATTTATACAACTAACTGAAGATTGACGTTTGTACTCTGGGTGATATTCACTTTGAGGAGGCCAAAATTTATCTCCAAAGGATTTTTGTCTCGGAAAAAATGATTTATCTCCCACCACACTTTCATTGGATAATTTTCGATTTGGTACTGGAGGAAGATCTCTTGAAGCTTTAAACCCAGATGTTTTATCTTCTTCCAAAAGATCATCCTTGGAACCCTTTCGTCGTCGCCTTGGTCGACTTGTATTTGAAACTTTGTTTCTACCACTTCTTTCATCAGAATCATCATCACTCGATGAGGAAGTTGACACATGACTCTCCAAAAGGTCAGCAGAAGAACTTCTTGATCTGTCACTTGCTTTGGAATCTAACAAATCCTCTCTGCTTCCTTTCCTTCTGGGGATTCGACTTTTGGAACCAGACTTTGCTACTGACTCCATATTATTTCTTGATTCGTTCCTTCTGATATCATTTCTTGAGCTGCTGCGACCGACACCAGTTTGACATTTACTCCTTGAGCTTGAACGAGAAAGGTTTCTGTCTTCTCTTTTGTCATTGAATGAAAAATCTTTTTTCTCTCGTTGGTCTTGGTTTCTAATGTAGGCTTGCTTTTGGTTGTCATCAAAATTCATATTTAATATTGATTTTCTAAAATCTTTATTGAAGTTTTCTTCTGATGTTTGACCTTCTGGCCGATCTTGGTCGTTTGGCGATATATCTCGTGCAAAAGGTGCATCTAGTTCAATATTTAACAAGTTTCTTGCTGAGGGACTTGGTGGTGATTTTGTCTGGACAGGCGATGAAGGAACTTTTTCTTCTTTGGAACTTCGCCGCATGTTGTCTGATACAGCACTACTATTTGGAGGCCTGTACGAACGATAAGTGGGTGTGGCGTATTTAGAATAATATCTGTCAAAATACAGAGAATTTGGTCGTGAGGCTGACGACGAGTAACGGCGTTTGGTGCTGTCAGATCGTGAAAGTGGATCGGTCAGATCTTGGGGATTGACCTGTTGACCAACTGATGCTTTTTTTATAGCAACTTGTTTTTCAGTTGTTGGCTTCTTAATTTTTATAGGCGCCGAGACAACATTAGAGTTATTTTCACTAGTTGTAGTTTCAACTGATGGTGAGGTGGCTCTGCACTGTAAAAACTCTTTTTCATCAGAAGAAGTTGCTTCTTCAGACTCAGAATCTGACGTAAACTCTGCAGGAACCTTCATGGTTTTAGCTTTTGATTCTGATTTTGTTATGGGGAAGTTTTTAGTTTTACTGGGACTGTGAACTATAGTTTCGTTTATCGTTGAAAGATTCTGACTAAGGTCTCTGCTGTTCTGTCTAGAGTAGCAGGTGCTATCATTGCTGTTGCTTCTAGAATAAGATGGTATTGAACTATCCCTACTAGATGTCCGAGAATAACTTGGACGTGAATCATCTCTACTGTTTACCCTGGAGTAAGCCTCGTGCCCAGTAGATTGCGAGTAAGGAATATAAGATTTATAACTTCCAGAGTCATTTGAACCTCTGGAGTATGTATTTCTACCATAGCTGGGCTCATCTCGACTTATGTTACGAGAGTAAGAGCCATAGGTAGGTCTTGATGTGGTTGCAGAAAGGTATTTATCTGCTACATGACCATAAGGACTGTATGACTGACCAATATATTTTGTTTTACCATAGTCAGGTGACTGACCCGATTTATTATAATCTGAGACATAACCCGAACGTCCATAATCTGACGTGTAACCAGACTTATAATCTGAGCCGTAGCCGGAACCATAACCTGAAATCGACCGACCATAATCAGAAATATTGCCAGATTTACCATAATCAGAAATATACCCAGATCCAGATGTGTAACCACTGTAGCTACCTTTGTCACGTGATGAAAATGACTCACTTGGCTGCCCATAACGAGAGTATGTAGTTGGAGTTGAAGAAACACCTGATCCGCCATATTTACTGTAGGCTGGTATCTGCAAAAGAAATAAGAGCATTAAATGTGGACTTACATGACTGTAAGAAATAAATAAATAAACAAACATGTACTACAACAACAGATGATGTAAACTTTCAAATAACAATTACATCATGAAGTTACTTGCCGTGGAGCTTTAAAACTGTCTTATTATATCTTTACTTCTTAAGCTTATTTATTATATATGAGTACGTACAAAAAGCATTTAGACTTTACTAATTTACAGTTGGTAGTTATTTACATCTTACTAGTTTATAGTTGGTAATTATTTATAATAATTTACTTTGATATATTAGAGGTTATTTTGAATCATATGAGACAAAAGTCAATAGGTTATTATTAGTGACGTGACAAGTAACGAAAATAAAACATCAGATGATAATGTTAAACAATGTTGATATTTATATATCTGTCAGAAGAGATCAGTTTATTTTACTGAAATAGCCTGAGTATTCTAGAAAGTGTAAAACATTTTCAGCTAAATATGATAGAATTATCGATATTGTATTTGATGCTTCAAACTATTCATCAGAAAGTTTTAGTACATCTTCAACAGACAATAAATACCACCTTGAAAAGTTCTAGTTTAGTAATACAGTTACAAATTTAATTTTTTTTCATAACTTTAAAACAGTTAATTACAATATTTAATGCACCAAAAATGTGGGGGAAATGGGTTAGTGGTTTGTATGTCTAAATTGTAAATCTAAAATTTAATAGTTTGTACCGTGTATGCTGCAAAGACGTGTTTAGTACTATGGAAACTTTGTTACACTAGCAAAACGACAGTTGATAAAACACTAAATGTTTTTTAAAGTTATCATATGGTATTATTATTATCCTATAGTAAAATGTTGTTATATAGCAATTTCTAATGTTTAATAATGTGATGAATTTCTTGAGTTGTTGTTATATAACCATTTCTAATATTTAATAATGTATTTTGTGATGAGTTCCTTAAGTTGTTGTTACATAACCATTTTTATTGTTTAGTAACAACTTTTTAGACAACTAAAGGTGGTCTTAGCAACTTCAAACTACAGCTGGAACGTTGTCTTATCAATGTCAGAAATTATTAATGTTTGACTAATAAATAAGAAACTTTTTTTTTAAATACTCTTAACTTGATTAATTATAAAGCAAGACAGATTTAACTATAGTCAAAGAGAAGTATGTGAGAAGGTCAAAGTTACGAAATAAAATGTGAGAACATTATAGAATAAAGATAGGAGATCTAATCATGTGATCAGCTCCTTAATGTGCGTTTTTTGACTGCTATGAATTGTACTGGCTATCTGATCCTACCTTGAGTTTGTAAGTTAGCACAAAATTTCTACACGTGAAACGAGGGTAATTGAGCACGATGGTTGGTTAGTTTATTGTTAAGTGCAGAGCTACAAAATGGACTATCTGTTCTCTGTCGAAACCCAGTTTTGTAAGCCTTGAAAAGTTTTTGAGCTACTGGCGAGCAATTGAACATGCCTCGTACTGAACATCAAAAATGTTAAAGTTTACTACAATAACTGTACTTGAACTACAGCGGTGAAATGGTTGACTGAGAAAGAGTCATTGCTATAACTAGTTAGTAGTTACATAAAAAAGGAAATATGTTTCAATGATGTGAAAAGAATTATTAGTACAGTTTGTCGAATTAATTTTTGTTTGTTTGTTTTGAATTTCGCACAAAGCTACTCGAGGGCTATCTGTGCTAGCCGTCCATAATTTAGCAGTGTAAGAGGGAAGGTAGCTAGTCATCACCACCCACCGCCAGCTCTTGGGATACTCTTTTACTAACGCATAGTGGAATTGACCGTCACATTATAATGCCCCATGGCTGAAAGGGCGAGAATGTTTGGCACGACCCTCAGATTACGAGTCGCATGGCTTAACACGTTTGACCATGCCGGGCCTTTGTCGAATTAAAGAAAGGTATTTTATACATAGTGTAAATAAAATGCACTAGATGGCAGTACAGAGACAAGGGTTTGTCTTTTTTTTTACTGGAATTAATTACAAGTAAGAAAAAGTAATATTTAACATCATGATAAGTGTTAACTTTAAGCTCTCTCCTGCAAATTTGTAGTGACGTAATAAGTGTTAACTTTAATTTCTGTACTGTAACGTAGTAGTAACACTATAGGTGTTGACTTTAATTTCTGTCTTCTGACGTAGTAGTGACGTGATAAGAGTTAACTTTAACTTCCCTTATCGACCTCAGTAGTAACGTGATGAGTGTTACCTTTAAATTCTGTACTCTAACGTAGTAGTGACGTGATAAGATTTTACTTCAATTTCTCCCCTCTAACGTCGAAGAAACGTCATAAGTGTTAACATCATTTTTTGTTTTATAACGTAGTAGTAACGTGATAAGTGTAAACTTTAATTTCTATCCTCTAACGTAGTATTGACATGCTGACAGTTAAGTTTAAGTTCTCTCCTTTAACAAAATAATGACATGATAAGAGATAAATTTAAGATCTCTCCTTTAACAGAATAGTAACGTGATAAGTGTTAACTTTAATTTCTGGTACATAACGAAGTAGAGACGTTATGAGAGTTAACTTTATTTTCTGTCCTATAACGTAGTTGTGACGTGATAAGTGTTAACTTTAATTTCTGCTTGATAACTTAGAAGTAACGTGTTAACTTAATTTCTGTTCTTTAACGTAGTAGTGACGTGATAAGTGTCAACTTTAATTTTTGTCCTCTAAAATAGTAGGGACGTGAAAAGTGTTGACTTTAATTTCTGTTTTGTAACGTAGTAATAACATAATAAGTGTTAATTTTAATTTCTTTCCTCTACCCTACTAGTCACGTGTTAAATGTTTACTTCAATATCAGTCCTGTAATGTAGAGGTGACTTGATAAGAGTTGACTTCACTTTTTGTCCTCTAACGTAGTAGTGACGTGATAAGAGTTGACATTAAAGTTCTACTTTCGATCGTACTAATAAGGTGATAAGTGTTACCTTTAATTTCTCTCATCTAGCGTAGTAGGACATGATAAAGAGTTAACTTAATTTTTGTCCTCTAATGTAGTAGTAACGTGCTAAGTGTTAACTTTAATTTCTGTTTTATAACGTAGTAGTAACATGAAAAGTATTAAGTTTAATTTCTGTCATCTAACGTAGTTGTGACGTGATAAGTTTTAACTTTAATTTCTGTACTCTAAGATAAAATGACGCGAGTGTTAACTTTAACTCTTCATTTATATTATAGTACTAACATGAAAAGTGTTAATTTAATTTCTTTCCTTTAAATTAGTAGTGACGTGATAAGTGTTAACATTAATATATCTCCTCTTACGAAGTAGTGTCGTGATAAAAAGTTAACCTTAAGTTCTCTCCTTTAACTAGTAGTGACGTGATAACTGTTAACTTTCATTTCTGTTCTCTAACGCAGAAATGACGTGATAAGCATTAACTTCAATTTTTGTCCTCTAACGTAGCAGTAACGTGATAAGTGTTAACTTTAATTTCTGTTTTATAACACAGTAGTAAAATGATTAGTTTTTTTGTTTTTGGAATTTCGCACAAAGCTACTCGAGGGCTATCTGTGCTACCGTCCCTAATTTAGCAGTGTAAGACGAGAGGGAAGGCAGCTAGTCATCACCACCCACCGCCAACTCTTGGGCTACTCTTTTACCGACGAATAGTGGGATTGACCGTAACATTATAACACCCCCACGGCTGAGAGGGCGAGCATGTTTGGCGCGACTCGGGCGCGAACCCGTGACCCTCAGATTACGAGTAACATGATAAATATTTGTTTCAGCCTCTAACGTAGAAGTGACTTTATAAGAGTTAACGTTACATTCTATTTTCGATCGCAATTGTAAGGTGATAAGTGTTACCTTAAATTTCTGTCATCTAACGTAGTAGTAACATGAAAAGTATGAACTTTAATTTATGTTCTGTAACGTTGTAGTAACGTGATAAGTGTTAAATTTAATATCTCTCCTCCAACGTAGTAGTAACGGGATACGTTTTAACTTTAATTCCTGTACTCTAACATAAAAGTAACGTGATGAGTGTTAACTTCAATTTCTGTTTTTTAACGTAGTAGCAACATGATAAGTATTAACTTTCACTCCTCTTTTATAATGTAGTAGTAGCATGAAAAGAGTTAAATTTATTTCTCTCCTTTAAATTATTAGTGACGTGATAATAAATAACTTTAATTTCTATACTCTAACGTAGCAGAAACATGTTAAATGTTAATTTTAATTCCTCTCCTCTTACGTAGTGGTGACATGATAGGAGTAAACTTTAATATCTCTCCTTTAACATAGTAGTAACGTGATAAGTATTAACCTTAATTTCTCTATTCTAACATAAAAGTGTCGTGATAAGTGGTAACTTTAATTTATGTTTTTTAACGTAGTAGTAATATGATAGGTGTTGACTTTAATTTATGTCCTTTAGTGTAGTATTGATGTGATGAGAGTTAATTTTACTTTCTGTTCAGTAACGTAGTAGTAAGTGTAAACTTTAATTTTCGTTTTCTATCGTAGTAGTAACATGATAAGTGTTAATATAATTTCTCTGCTTTAAATTAGTAGTGACGTGATAAGTGTTAACTTTAACTTCTGTATTCAAACCTGGTAATAATATGATAAGTGCTACATTTAATTTCTGTTCTCTAACGTTGTAGTTACGTGATAAGAGCTAACTTTAAGTTCTCTCCTTTAACATTGTAGTGGCGTAATAAGTGTTAACTTTAATATCTCTTCTTTAACGTAGTAATGACGTAATAATTAAGAACTTTAATTTCTGCATTCTAACGAAGAAGCACGTGATAAGTGTTAACTTTAATTTCTGTCCTCTAACGTAGTAGTGACGTGATATGTGTTTACTATAATTTATGTTTTATAACGTAGTAGTAACGTGGTGTGTATTGACTAACTTTTGTACTCTAACGTAGCAGTAACGTGATAAGTGTTCACCAAGGTAAACAAGTTATTATTGAGTATATCGTAAGTCCTCTGGAATAATTTTTGTTTTCAAATAAAGACACTGCAGCTTAATCTGTTATTGACCACATTTAATTAAGTTTTAGAATACAGCTGTTTCTCTTTGCTTGTAAGTTATCTATCTTTGGGTCATCTAATTTTTAATAAACGCTTTGAGGTGTTGAAAATGGAAAAATTATATTTTCGGACAAAAGCATGCTGGTTAATAGAATAAACTGATTTTTCTCTGAAAGAAAACTAATCATTTATGGAAATGAGTAATTATATTTAACTGAGTTTCTGTAATGAAGATATAACTTTATGTTTGTCTGCAACTACAAAGAATAGCCACGTGTCGGATCGAGCCGGTACCTGCATAGAATAGCAGTGAGTTTACGGACTTAAAGTATTAATATCCGAGGTTCGATTCCCCTTGGAGGACACAATAGATAGCCACATGCGGCTTTGTTCAACTAAACAAACAAATTGATCGCCTTTCCCTAGCGGCAGGTTTGTAGGCTCATACAATTAAAAATCGGGTTTCCATACCTGTGGTAGGTAAAACACAAATAGCTCATTGTGTAGTTTTGTGATTAGCTACAAACAAACTGATCTGCCAAAGCTGGCGGGGGGAGAACATCTATTGAGTTTGATATTTGGCAGCATGTGGGACTTAACGGTAATGTTTTTATATTTTTTAGATAAAATACACTATATTCTTTCTTTGTAATTTCTTTCAGTAACAGTATTGGTGGAATATTTGATTGTTTGTTTGTTTCTTTTGAATTTCGCGCACAGCTACACGAAGGTTATCTGTGCTAGCGATCCCTAATTTATCAGTGCAAGACTAGAGTAAAGACAACTAATCATCACTACCTACTGCCAACTCTTGGGTACTCTTTTACTAACTAAGAGTGGGATTGATTATGACATTATAACACCCGCACGTCTGAAAGAGCGAGTATGTTTGGGCGTGATGGAGATTCAAACCCACACCCTCAGATTAGGGGTTGAACGCTCTGACTACCTTCTCATGCTGTGCCAAAATATTTACTATATCTGCTTTTATTACTTTTTTAGTTATATTTTCATTATAAAAGTAGGTTTGTATTGTAAAGTTAATATATTTATTTAGGACTAACCTATTCCGAAGTTTTCATTTAATTATTGTTCATATGTTTTCACAGATGTGTTTCATTCTGTGTGTTTATGAGACGTGCAATAAATGTACTTGATCATAGATTACGATGTCTGGTGTATTTGGGTCAGTTTTTCTAATCTTAGAGGTATTTGGTGTGAATAGATGCACGGCTTTAGACAATCTTCCTTTATTGTTAATTGTTGTTGCCTGATAGAGGTTGCTGACTTAAATATATTCAAGGATGGAGCTAGTCTTCTTTCAACTTTGCTTGAGGTTATCTGTGTGCATACATTTGTGTGTGTGTGTGTATACAAGGTGCAAGTCAATCTTCCTTTTCTCAATAAATTTTGCTGTTGTGAATACATAAGAGGGTGAAACCATCTTTTGTTACATTTTATAATTAATAGAAGCCATTGGTGTGAATATATAAAGGGTTTAATACAACCTTTCTTTTCTTTTACATTTTCATCTATGACCACAAAAGAACAAGAACCTAAAATTACATCTTGAAAAATATTTACTTTGATTATTCGTGATTAAAAGAAAACTTATTTAATTTATGGCAATTATTAATCGTAACGAAGCCTTCAAGTGACGAATCGTGAAGAGCAACAAGTATTTCAGTTTTCACAATAACACGACGTGAGCTAAAAATCATTTATGTACAACACACAATTCGCATTATAGTTTAAATATTTTAACACCAGAAATGAATTCAAACATCCTGTCATTAAGATTATTACAGGATGAATACCATCTGTTTCTCAGTGATGACGAGAAAACCCACTTGTAGAAAAAAATATATATTTAAAAATGCCTGGTTTGGGTTGAGAAAATTTTTATGTAGAGGAACGAACGTTTCGACCTTCTTCTGTCATCGTCAGGTTCACAAAGAGAGAAAGAGGTAACTGACCGGAAGCTGACCACATGTTTGAAGAGGGTTGTGTAAGTGAGTGTAGGAATGTAGAGGGCGTGCTTACTTGGATGTTTGATTATATTTATTAATATGGGTATAAAGGTGTTCCTTTGTATTGGTTTATTTTGGGCTTGAGTTGTTGTACAAGTAAAGCATTTTTAATTTTGCGTTTGCTTATATTTGTTTCTTTATTTAGTATTTGGGTGTTTTCTATGGTTATGTTGTGTTCGAAAACTTGTGGTGACTTTTTGTGTTCTTTGAATCTGGTTTCCATTTTTTTACTTGATTCTCCAATATAGAAGTCGTGGCAGTTATCACATTGTATTTTATAAATACCAAACGAGCCGTTTTTGCATATAAAAAACCTTTATATGCCTCTACATTCCTGCACTCAGTTAACCGTCTTCCATGTGGTCAGCTATCTGTCAGTTACATCTTTCTTTGTGAATCTGACGATAACAGAAGGTCGAAATGTTGTTCGCTTCTCTACATAAAAAAATTCTTAACCCAAACCATCCGTTTTTACACATGTGCCATCTGTTTCTGCCATCTTTTAAACCTACCGGAAGCTTAGCTCTCTACACGCTCTGAGTTCAGTAGGGTAGGGTTTTATACCATTGTTATTTGAAGAAAGTTACTTTTTTCAATAAATATCTTGCTTTTTGGTGTTAAAGATTAGATCGATCGAAGTAAAAAAATCCGCAGACAGAGAAGTGTTGTTTGTTCAGTCGTAAACCTACAAGATGGTTATCCGCATTAGTCGTCACTAATTTTGAAGTATTGTTTGTTTGTTTGTTTTGAATTAAGCACAAAGCTACACAATGGGCTATCTGTGCTCTGCCCACCACGGGTATCGAAACCCGGATTTTAGCATGTAAGTCGGCAGACATACCGCTGAACCACTGGGGAGTAATTTTGAAGTAACAGACTTAGAAATAAGACAGCTAGTCAACACCACTCATCGCCAACTTAAGGGTTATTGTAGTCAGAGTAAATTATAAGATTTAACTGTCACTTTTATAACGCACCCTTGTTCGAAAGTGCAGAGCATGACTTTTCGTGAAGGTAATGGGGAAGCGAACAAGATATCTCAAGTCTATGGTCCGGCACGCTAACTACTAGCTCACGTTCTGCCCTTAGAAGAGTGATTAATACAGTTGGCTACTCAGGTTTAATCTGGTTTCCAAATTGATGTGCACCCAAACAGACTTATGGTGAAAAACAAACATTTACAAAATTATCCATTGTTATGCTAATACTTTTATCTTTAAGTTACTTAATGAAAACAATTTGCGGAAGGCGAAGTTTGTTTTCTATGCAATGTTTACAACTCACTTTACTTGCTCCCGAATGACTGTTGCCATAGCTACCATATC
Source organism: Carcinoscorpius rotundicauda (assembly GCA_011833715.1). Classification (NCBI taxonomy): domain Eukaryota; kingdom Metazoa; phylum Arthropoda; class Merostomata; order Xiphosura; family Limulidae; genus Carcinoscorpius; species Carcinoscorpius rotundicauda. The sequence continues at coordinate 61,141,614 of CM022400.1, read as the reverse complement.
CAGTACTGCCGGATTTCTGGAATGAAAGTTAAAACATAATTAATTATACTTGTCATGAAACAAACGTGTTAGGGCTATTGTACTTTTAACATCAAATTACTTATTCAATGTAATTTGTAATAGATTATAAGGAGAGCTGTCTAAATTTGACGAAATTTTTATGTGTAATAAGTTACAGGGATAGCTGACTAGGTTTGAAAAAGTATAATGAGTAATTAATTATCGGAAGAGCTGGCTGTATTTAAAAAAAAAAGTAATGTGTAATAAATTACAGGGAGTCCTGGCTGGAATTGAGAGAATTTCATGTGTAATAAATAATAGGTAGAGCTGGTTAGATTTGAGGAAGTGTAATGAGTAGTAAATTACAGGGAAAGCTGGCTACATTTGAGGAAATGTAATTTGTAATAAATTACAGGGAAGGTTGGCTACATTTGAAGAAAGTTAATGAGGAATACAATATTGGGAGAGCCAGCTAAATTTCATGAAGTGTAGTGTGTAATAGATTATATGGGGAAGGATGGCAAAATGTGAAGAATTCTAATGTTTGATAACTTATAGGAAGAGCTGGATAAATTTAAGTAAATTTAATGAGTTACAAATTACAAAGAGAGGTGGTTAAATTTGACAAAATGTAACGTGTTATAAATTAGTGGGAGAGCTAGATAAATTTTGCAGGAGTGTGATGTGTAATAAATTATATGGAAAGCTGGGAAGATTTGAAGAAATGTAATATGTAATAAATTATATGGAAAGCTGGGAAGATTTGAAGAAATGTAATATGTAATAAATTATAGGGTAATCTGGGAAGATTTGAAGAAATGTAATATGTAATAAATTATAGGGTAATCTGGGAAGATTTGAAGAAATGTAATATGTAATAAATTATAGGGAAAGCTGGGAAGATTTAAAGAAATGTAATATGTAATAAATTATACAGAGAGCTAGATACATTTAAGCAAATGTAATGTGTAACAGATTAAAAGGAAAGCTGGTTAAACTTGAGGAAATGTAATGTGTAACAGATTAAAAGGAAAGCTGGTTAAACTTGAGGAAATGTAATGTGTAATAGATTATAGGGAGAGCTCACTAAAGTTGAGGAAATTTATTGTATAATAGATTACAGTGAGAGCTGTTTAAATTTAAAAAAGTATAATATGTCATAAATTATAGTAATAGCTGACTAAATTTGAAGAAATGTAATGTGTAATAAATTGTATGGAGAGCTAGATAAAGATAAGAAAATGTAATGTGTAACAGATTACAAGGAAAGCTGGATAAGGTTGAAGAAATGTAATGTGTAATAAATTGTATGGAGAGCTAGATAAAGATAAGAAAATGTAATGTGTAACAGATTACAAGGAAAGCTGGATAAGGTTGAAGAAATGTAATGTGTAATAAATTGTATGGAGAGCTAGATAAAGATAAGAAAATGTAATGTGTAATGTATTACAAGGAGAGCTGGTTAAGGTTGAAGAAATGTAATATGTAATAAATTGTATGGAGAGCTAGATAAAGATAAGAAAATGTAATGTGTAACAGATTACAAGGAAAGCTGGATAAGGTTGAAGAAATGTAATGTGTAATAATTTATATGGAGACCTAGATAAAGTTAAGAAAATGTAATGTGTAACGGATTATAAGGAGAGCTGGTTAAGGTTGAAGAAATGTAATGTATTATAGATTATAGTAAGAGCTATCTGAATTTGAAAAAGTGTAATGTCATAAATTATAGGAAGAGCTGACTAAATTTGAAGAAATGTCATGTAAAAATTGTATGCAGAAGTGGCTAGATTAGAGACAATCTGATACGTAATTAATTATTGGAATAGGTGGAAAAAAATTGAGAAAATGTAATGTGTAATAAATTACAAGGATAGCTCGATAAACTTGAGGAAATATAATATGTAATAATCTATAGGATGTGTTTTCTAAATTTAAGATGAGTAATGTGTAATAGAATATAGAGTAGGCTAAATTTGAGGAAATTTGATGTGTAATACATTATAGTGAGAACTGTCTAAATTTGAAAAAGTGTAATGTGTAATAAATTATATGGAGAAATGGCTGGATTTGAGGAAATGACTTATAGGAAGAGCTGGCTTGGTTTGAGGAAATATAATGTGTAATAAATTATAGGGAGTGTGGCTAGATTTGGGGAAATTTAGTGTGTGATAAATTATATGGAGAGCAGGCTAGATTTGAGAAAATCTATTATGTATCAAATTATAGGATCAGGTGGAAAAAATTAGGAAATCTAATGTGTAATAAATTTTAACAAGATGTGGTTAAACTTAAGGAAATATAATGAGTAATAAATTATGGGGACAGATGGCTAAATTTTAGGAAGGGTAATATGTGTAATATATTATGGGGTGAGTTAGTTACACTTGAAGTGTAATGTGTAATAAATAATTAGGAGAGCTGGCTAAATTTGAAGAAAGGTAATGTGTGATAAATTATGAGGAGAGTTGGATGTATTTGAGGAAATGTAATGTTTAATTAATTTTAGGGAGAAGTGGCTACATTTCAGGAAATATGTCTTAAATTAAAGAAAGCTGACTGTATTTCAAGAAAATTGATGTGTAATAAATTATAGGAAGAGCTGGCTAGATTTGTGGAAGTGTAATGTGTGATAAATTATGTGGAGAAATAGCTATATTTAAGGATATGTAATAGGTAATAAAATACATGAAGAGCTGGGTAGATTTGAAGAAATGTAATGTGTAATAAATTATCGTGAAGCTGGCTAGATATGAGGAAGTGTAGAGTGTGATAAATTACAGGGAGAACTGGCTGGATGTGACAAAATGTGATGTTTGATAAATTATAGGGAGAGCTGGATAGATTACAGGCAATGTAATGTGTAACAAATTATTGGAAGAGATAACAACATTTGATGAAATACAATGTTTAATAAATTATAGTGGCAGAAGGCTGGATTTTTGGAAATGTAATGTGTCATTGAACACAATGAGAGGTGGTTGGATGTGACGAAGTGTGATGAGTGAGAGATTACAGGGAGAGATGGATGGATTTGAGCAAATGTAATTTGTAATAAATTATAGGAAGACCTCTCAAAGTTTGAAGAATTGTAATATCTAATATATCATAGGAAGAGCTGGCAGGATTTTAAGAAATGTAATCTATAATAAATTATAGATAAAACTGGCTAGATTTGAAAAAAGTGTAACGTGTAAAAAATTATAAGGACAGCTGAATATAATTGAGGAAATGTAATATGTAACAATACATAGGGAGTGCTGGCTCAATTTAAGATGTGTAATGTGTAATAGAATATAGGGAGAGCAGGCTAGATTTGAGGAAATGTCATGTGTAATACATTATAGGGAGAGCTGGATAAATTTGAAAAAGTGTAATGTGTAATAAATTATATGAAGAGCTGGTAAATTTGAAGGAATGTAATGTTTAATGAATTATAGGGAGAGATGGCTGGATTTCAGGAAATGACTTATAGGAAGAGCTCGTTAGATTTGAGGAAGTGTAAAATGTAATAAATCATAGGGAGACCAGATTTTATTTGATTAAATGTAATGTGTAATAAATTATTCAGAGAGCTTGCTCTATTTGGGAAAGTGTAAGGTGTAATAAATTATAGGGAGAGCTCATTAAATTTGAAGAAATGTAATATGCAATACACTATTAGGAGAGCTGGCTAAATTTGTTGAAGTGTAATATGTAATAAATTATAGGAAAAGTTGCCTAGATTTGAAGAAGTGTGATGTGTAATAAATTACATGGAGAGCTGGCTGGATTTAAGGAAATGTAATGTGTAATAAATCTTAGGAAGAGCTGATTGGATTGGATTAAATGTAATGTGTAATAATTTATTTGAAGAGCTGGCTTTATTTGAGGAAGTGTAATGTGTAATAAATAATAGGAATAGCTGGATAGATTTGAGCAAATATAATGTGTAATAAATTATAGAAAGAGTTGCCTTGGTTTGAGGAAGTGTAATGTGTAATAAATTATAGGGTAGCTGGCAAGATTAGGGGAAATGTAATGTGTAATAAAGTAGAGGGATAGCTGGCTAGATTTGTGGAAGTGTAATGTGTAAATATTTACAGGGAGAGCTGGATTGGTTTGAGGAAATGGAATGTGTAGTACATTATAACAAGAGCTGGCTATATTTGAAGAAGTATACTATGTAATAGTTTATAAGAAGAACTGGCTAAATTTGAGGAAATTATAATGTGTAATAAGTTACAGGGATAGCTGGCTGGATTTGAAAAAGTGTAATGCGTAATTTATTATAGGGAGAGTTCACTGTATTTCAAAAAATGTAACAGATAATAAATTATAGGGAAAGCTGCTTAGATTTGAGAAAATGTAATTTGTAATAAATTACAAGGAAGGCTGGATAAAAGAAATGTGATGTGGAATACAATATTGGGAGACCTGGCTAAATTTTATGAAGTGTAGTGTATAATAGATTATATAAGGAGAGATGGCAAAATTTGAAGAATTCTAATTTGTAATAAATTACAGAGAGAGCTTTCTAAATTTGCAGAAGTGTAATGTGTAATACATTAGTGGGAGAGCTGGCTAAATTTGAGGAAATGCGATGTTTAATAGGTTACAGTATGAGCTGGTTACATTTGAGGAATTGTCATGTGTACTAGATTATTGGGAAATTTGGCTAAAATTGAAGAGATATAATGTGTAATAAATTATTGGGAGAGGTGGCTAGATTTGAGGAAGTATAATACATAATAAATTATAGGGAAAGGTGGCTAGATTTAAGGAAGTGTAATGTGTAATAAATTATAGGGAGATATGGCTAGATTTGAGGAAATGTAATATATTATAAGGAAAGTTGACTGGATTTGAAGAAGTGTAATATGTAATACATTATAGAGAGCGCTAGTTAAATGTGTTGAAGTGTAATGCATAATAAATTGCAGGGAGAGCTGACTAATTTTACAGAAGTATAATGTGATTATAGGGAGAGTTGGCCAGAATTTAAAAAAATCTAATGTGTAAAAATTACAGGAAGAGCTGACTAAATTTGAGGAAATGTAATGTGTAATAATTTATAGGTAGACCGGGCTAGATTTGAGGAAATGTAATATGTAATATATTGTAAGGAGACATGGCTAGATTTCAAGAAATGTAATGTGAAATAAATTGTACAAAGAGCTGGCTAGAATTTAGGAAATGTAACATGTAATAAATTATAGGGAGAGCTGGCAAAGTTTGAGGAAATGTAATGTGTAATAATTTATTGGAAGAGCTGGGTAAATTTCAATACATATAATGTGTAAGAAATTATAGGGAGAGTTTTCTAAATTTGGAGAAGTGTAAGGTGTACCACATTACAGGGAGTGCTGGGGAAATTTGTAGAATTGCAATGTGTAATAGATTATTAGGAGCGCTGGATACGTTTAAAGAAATTTAATGTGTGTTACAATATAGGTAGTGCTGGTTATATTTGTAGAAGTGTACTATGTTATAGATTATAGAGAGAGTTGGCTAGATTTGAGGAAATGTAATGTGTAATAAATTATAGAAAAAGTGGCTAGATTTGAGGAAATGTAGTGTGAAATACATTATATATTGAGAGGTGGCTATATTTGAGGAAGTTTGTGTAGCAAGTTTCAGGGAGAGCTGGGTGAATTTGAGGAAATGTTATGTGTAATAAATTGTTCGGAGACCTGGCTGGATTTGAGAACGTGTAATATGTAGTAACTTATGAGGAGAGCTGGCTAAATTTGAAGAAATTTCTTTCTTTTATTTCATACATCTGTTAACGAATTACAAATTTTTGATTTAGTTTTTTACTGAAGTTGTTCTGAGATGTTTTAGTCATTTCTTCAGATGGAAAAAAAATGTTCGACAAAATTACAATTTCTACAACTAAAAAACAAAATGGCTGACTTTGAAAAGTATGAAAAGTTATGTGTACAACATCCATAATAAAACAGTAATTCGATTAGAGGTTTATTACGTATTTATACATAAATGGAAGGTGTTATCTTGGTTTCAGTCATGAGCAAACCTTTTATTCACCTCACTAGGTTGACGAAAAGACGCCCAAGATTTATTTTGGGTGATGCAGGGAAGAAAAGCTAATGCTCGAATTCACTATAAACGAAACTGGAAGCAAGTCAGAGAAGGAAAAAGGAGGTCCACCAGTTATTGACCCTTAAGTATGTGATTACAACGGGAGTTTCGGTTTTTGAGTTATATGAAAAAAGCAACAAAAAAACGAAAGATATTTCAGGGTAAGTTGTTCCCCTGAACACAGAAAACTCAATACAGGTGCCAAACAGAGTTCTGCAAGGTTTATTAACTCGGTTGTAAACGAAGACAAGATGAAGTGTGCAGTTACCGGTTTTGTGTGCGTTGTTTGTTCTTTGGTATATGTTATTCCTGGTTATTAAGTGCAAACCTGCACAAATGGATATGTGTGTTCCTCTCACCACGGGTATCGAAACGAGATTTCTAGCAGTATAAGTCCGATCCAATGACTTACCAGTGTGCTACTGAAGGGCTTGTGTGTTATTCGACCTCGACTGTTAATTTATTTCTTCGTAATCGCGAAGTTATATAGTAGGCTATCTGCGAGTATCGAAATTCAATTTTTAGCACTATAAGTCTGAAGCTTACCACTGAGCCACTGGGGGTGCTAGAACTCAAACTTGCTATTATGTAACTAAAAAACAAAAGCGTGTTAAAACCAGCGAGTTAGAGGCCTCGGGTTCTTCAAGCAGTCATGGATGTGTGAAACGAAATTTAAATATGTTTAATGATACTAACTTAGTATACCAGCATACGCAACAGTGTAAACATATTTTCACTTTTAATAGACCGATTATAATCTACATGTTTGGAAAATTGAAACATTTTTAAGGCTTTAAAACCGAATAAAATATGTGGCAAGAAAGAACTGAAACAAGTCGATGACAAATTATGAAATGTTTTACCGTAACGTTAAAGGTTCTCCTGTCAATAGGCTTACTTTCGTTGTCAGATCACAAATAAATAATGTAACGATAAACATATTTCCTATGATTGTACATTTATAGGTTTTCCAAGTGAAGAATGACCGATGCATTTTTATAAGCAGAGAAATTATACTGATTAGTTGAGAACAAAGACAAACTGCACCATCTGCTGTGCACATTGCGGGGAACCGAGCCCCTAATTTTAGCGTTGTAAGTTCGTAAGCCTACCAGTGTTTCAGCGGGGAGAAATTTGCAATATAATTAAATTCAGGAAAACATGAAGAGAGCTAGTGGTATAAGTGGAGTAATAAACCTATAAATTAACTGGTATAAAACCTTGGAACCACAATAAATGCAATTCGAACCAGCAGAAGGTATTTCGTGGTAAATCATTTGTGTTGTGAAAAGCAAGAGTTGTATTCGTTATTCTGCACACCTGATTTGTAAAAGGTAGTTAAAGAAAAACAAAGCCAATATAACCACGTATATCCACCTGCAAAATGCACGATCGCAATAATGAGTAATAGTAAATTATATACAGGAAGTTCAAAGGGTTACTTCATTTCGAAGGATTGGTTAGGATTTGTCGTGGTTCGTTTTATTTAATTTGGAAAACATCTTTGGAAATAAAAAGAGAAATATGTTGGTGTTTCTTGTACAAACTCATGGTTTTCAGTTTTTTACAAAAGAATTGTTAACTTCATTTTACCTATTGTTTCTACTCATGCTTTGGTACATTTTATTTAATACCTGCTTTAAATGTTTGTTAATTGTTCACATCAAATGGTTAATTCTACCGGTTAAAGTTAGTAATTTTGTTTTTATCAATATAGAAAAAAATAAAACGAAAATTCAATCATACATTATAGAAGGTTTTGATCCCCCAAACCCATATCATAATTTAATACGTTATTTTAATGAACCAGTGATTAACCATCAGGTGTTATAAATGCTATCATTTTTATGTGTTGTTATATATAAAATAACACAATAAGCTGTCTATGTCCCTCGAGAGTATTGAAACTAGATTACCATTCAACCACCAGGGTTAGAAATGTTTCACTAAATATTCAAAACGTATATTTTGGACAATATGCTACTGCAGTCTACATATTTCAAGGGTTTATCACAGTAATGAAGGAGTTTCGATGCCTGTGAAAAAGAACAGTACATTGTGTAACTTCGTGTTGAACAAATAGATAAACAGTCATAAAAACTAATTGTAGAAGTCTAGGTATCAAAAGTTGACATTTCTATATATTCCAGTTATACGACTGTACGACGAAAAGCTAGAATATTGGTAGAAAATTAAATATCACGATATTTTCTGGAAGATTCCGTAAAGAAGGTTTTGTCAAATTTATTTACTGACAGAAAACGACAATTTGATAAAATCATGCATGATTTGTAAAAACAGTGAAAACAAGGCGCAAAATCGTGTACCCCTGTTTTATCACAAACTTAGTAATTTCATAAATAAGAAATGGGTACATCATCAGAGCGAAACCTTTGTCTTAAACTGCTACTGTAAAAACTTCGTCAGTGCCAATTTTTTCTTCCAGTGCATTTACTTTAACTGCTGCCAACTAAAAGATCATGTTTAGGGTCAGATAAAAATAGCCTAAGAAAGTAAAAAGTGCTATTTTTCCTTCTTTCATTACTTATCATTGTTCAAGTAGTTTAATTTAATAATGATAACTGACGTACAAAATGTTTATATCAGAAATTATGACAGACTGAACTACTGTATCTCTGTTGGAAAACAGCTCACAATAACTGATTTTATACATAATTCAGAACACATCTTGTATATAGACAAATTTTATTTGGTGAGGAGGGTACATATATCACAAGTGTATTAATTTTCATTGATTATAATAAAGATTAAAGTGACTTTCTTTTTCGATTTTAATCGGTTTATCTGCATAAAATGAACGAAGTAACGTAATGGTAATGACAATAGCTTTATAGCTTTCATATGTAGCTATAAACCTTGGCCTAGAGATTTGAATAAATCGTTAGAGTAATAGAATTGTCTTATTAAGTAACAGATTAGTAAGATAATCGTGTTGTTTAATTCTGATAAAGTTGTTGTGTAATTCCAGAAACACCAGAAAATCATTTTCGTACACTGTTCAAATGAAAGAACACGAGTGGAACACAATGTATTTCAGGATGTTAAAGTGTTATCTACATAAAGGTTTAAGAACTAGAGATAAATATGATATTTCACCGTTACCGTTTTTCTTTGGTTTGGTTGTTGGTGATCAACTGACAGTCTGCGGGATTGAAATATATCACATAACAAATAATTATAATGTGATGGCCCGATCTCATTATTCGTCGGTAAAGAGTAGACGAAGGGTTGGCGGTGAGTGATGTTGAGTAGCTGCCGTCCCTCTAGTCTATTACTTTAAAATTAACTACGGCAGACGCAAATATTCATCGGGTAGATTTGCACGAAATTTTAAAAATAGACAAACAATCTATAATTGTAACGCAAAGTGAAAGTCTGATGTAAGTTAATCAAATTTGTAAAGAACATGGTTTAATAATCGACGTCTATTTTCTGTTATAATTATTTTGTCAAAATGATTTCAAATTTCAGAAGGCAGTACTCTAAGTATACAGTTGTAGTTGTTTGTTATTAAGCACAAAGCTACCCAAAGGGCAGCGGTAAGTCTACGGATTTACATGGTAAAATTAGGGGTTCGATTCTCTTCGGTGGACTCAGCAGATAGCCCGATACGGCTTTTCTAAAACAAAATACACACGCATACACAAAGGGTTACCTTTGCTCTGCTAACAATGGGTGTAGAAACCCAGTTTCCAGCATTATAAGTCTCCAGACATATCGCTGGGTCACTGGGACATACAAATATAAAACAACTAATTTCTACCCTAATCTCATTGGTACACGGTATGGCCAGGTAGTTAGGGCGCTTGACTTGTAATCTGAGGGTCGAGGGTTCGAATGCCCGTCCTCGTCACACCAAACATGCTCGCCCTTTCAGCCTCTACGCGTTATAATGTTATGGTCAATTCCACTATTCGTTGATAAAAGAGTAGCCCAAGAGTTGATGGTGGGTGGTGATGATTAGCTGCTTTTTCTCTAGCCTTACACTGCTAAATTATGGACGGCTAGCACAGACAGCCCTTGTGTAGCTTCGCGTGAAATTTGAAACCAAACCTTATGTTATGTAGAATGCTCAAATGTTTGCCATTTTTACTCAGACATATTACTATATGTGTGTGTGTTTCAATAGTTCAAACGTTCTTACACATACAATAACATTGTTAGTCAATTTTCTAACGCTACATAGGTTATCATACCTATGAAAACATTATGAGTGAACGTCTTGAGGTCACAAAGGTTATTATACATTGAAAGAAATGCGAGTGAACGTTCTAATGCATTTTCAATAAAAATTCTACAGAGCTATAAAGGGTAACAATTTAATATTATTATTTGTAGCCAATTTTTTCTGTTTTAAGATATATCAGTCTCGTTTGTAACCATTGTCTACTGTTTTAAGATACTTTAGAATCTACAGATGTCTTTCTTGGAATGCAAGACGTGTTTGATTCATGTGTTTCAAGGCTTTTGCTTGTTGAAAGAAAGAAATGTTGACAGTACATGCTCTGTAAAGTTCTAATTATCTATAATTAAATAATTGCTAGAGGGTGATAAATTATTTTCTCTGTTAGAACTTACGGCTTAATTAAGCGCCGCATACCAGGAAATCCATAAGATCTGTTTTTGATAAAATTTATTAATATGAAATTAAGTGGTTTATATATATATATATATAAACACCAGAAGAATAACCTATTTCCTGGATCGAATGTTTATATTTAAACGAAAAACTAAACAAATATAAAGAGAACACCAGGGCTAAAATGCACCAATACCCTGCCATTAATACATTCTGTAGTTTACAAACTAAGAATATGCAACAGAGGCTAGTTTGCAGTTTATTCTTTATTAATACACTCTGAGGAACTAGTCTGTAATGAAGGTTTATGCAAGTATAGTTAATTTGTTATTATTTCTCTGTATTTACAATAATTGATAAAAAAATGTGATAATATATTCAAACAGGTTAAAGGATAATATCATTCACAGACTGACGTTATAACACATATAATACCCGAATATATTATACACTTCTTTGAAAAGACATGATATGGTTCGCACATGGTTTATTTACTCTTGTGTCTGGGTACTAAGACACACGAGGTATGTACATTCCTCCCACTGGTTGATTAAACAAAATGTGTATATACTCCTGCCACTGGTTATTTAGACGATAACAAAATGTGTATATAGTCTGGTTATTTAGAGAACAACATCAGGTTTGTATGCTCCTGTTACCGGTTAGTTAGACAACACAAGTCTTTCATACTTCTACCACTGGTTATTTAGACGACAACAAATTGTGTGTATACTCCTACCACTGTTTATTTAGACGACAACATAATGTGTGTATACTCCTGCCACTGTTTATTTAGACGACAACATAAAGGTTTTATACTTCTACCACTGGTTATTTAGACCACACAAAGTTTATATACTCCTGCCATAGTTAAAAAACAAAGTATATTTACAATTCTACCAATGGTTATTTAGCCGACATAAAATTTGTACTCTGGTTACTTAGACAACACAAGGTTTGTATATTGCTACTACTGGTTATTTAGACGACGGCCCAGCATGGCCAAGTGTGTTGAGGCGTGTGACTCGTAATCTGAGGGTCGCGGGTTCGCATCCCCGTCGCGCCAAACATGCACGTCCTTTCAGCTGTGGGGGCATTATAATGTGACGGTCAATCCCACTATTCGTGGGTAAAAGAGTAGCCCAAGAGTTGGCGGTGGGTGGTGATGACTAGCTGCCTTCCCTCTAGTCTTACACTGCTAAATTAGGGACGGCTAGCACAGATAGCCCTCGAGTAGCTTTGTGCGAAATTCAAAAACAAACAAACATTTAGACGACATAAAATTTGTACTGTTACCACTGGTTACTTAGAACACAACATAAAGTTTGTATATTTCAGCCACTAGTAACACAAACGCTATGAATATCCGAATTGAATGTAAAATATAGGGCTGTGCTATGAATATGTGCATTAAACATTACATAGTAGCGTCTTAAACTTATAAAGTAGCCATACATATAATCGTCGAATTGTCTTAGTGGTTTGAATGATGCTGTGTTGTCCAAGAGTTTGTGGTTTGCACTCCTTTGTCGCTAAAACGCACTCTGCAGTTTGGAAGCGTGAGTACACTATATGAGTGATGGTGAAATCTCACAGTTCGATGAGACAAAAATATTTGGCGGTGCGTGCTATTAACTCTTTTACTCCCCTCTAATATACTAGTTCATAGTTATCCAATTTTGTAATTGCTAAAAAGCAAACAGTTAATATGATAAATGAAATAATAGGCTAGTTATATGTAACTTTCCAACCAGAAAAAGCTTACTTATAACGAAACTTGATATCCCTTCTGAAACATGAACGAACATAAATTCTATAAATATCTTATTTATTAAGAGGTAATTTAAACTGAAATTTTAGAGGCATTTTCAAACGATACCACCTACTTTTACCTGAAAATATTTAATAATAATGTAAGAAAAATGTAACAAAACATATAACGAGTTCGCTTTCTAAAAGTCTTGAGGATAATGTTTTGTATCCATTAATACTTAACATTTTAACATATCTTTGACCTTAAGATGGTTACATTTTGGTCCAGCGCCTTATAATAATTAGTTAAAAAGGTAATAATTAAAGAGTTTTTATTCTTCTACACATCACAATATTTATTTAAAAAGTCAAGAAAAGCACAAATAAACAATGTTGATCATGTGTACCTTCCGTAATGAGAAGTTTAATTGTCTCACGATGTTTGATCATTTGATATATTATAAATTTACAAATACAAACACTGTCTTGTTGGTTTCTTCACGTCTCCTTTTAACTCATTTAAAATATTACTTGAAGTGTTTTATATATGTTAAAATGAACACAAAGTATTGCACGTAATCTTTTATTTCAATAAATCACATCATTTATAAATAAGAGAAATCAAGTTTATTGGAATATGTGACTGAATAATCATTCAACTATCAGCAAATACACGGTAGCATCTGGTTATTTGTTATCTGTAGCAACACACAATACTGTGAAACATTGATAAAACGTAAATTTAGCTATTTATTAAGAACATGATAATAACTGATTGTTTTGCTACTTGTAATGACAAATAATAACTTGAAATACGTATAACACTGTTGTCAAAATTTGAATAGTGTAGTTTGTACCGTACATTCCATTGAGATAAAAAGAAATTCAAGTCCATTATCAACTTCAGAATCATTCTAGACTACCTAACACCTCAATAACTAGTTTTGCTCTCAAATATTCTCATGGCACTTTTCATTTTTGAACACACAAACTTCAACTCAAAAATCATAGCACAAGTATTAAAAACAATCTAATTTTAAAGAAAGAACCAAACGCAATAAACAGTTATAATGGAACAAAACACTTACATTTTAAACCAACAGCTGGGTATCAAGATATTTTTTACTAAGCTGGTAAGCAAACTCCAGTCGTGTGATCTCTTTGATGCTTGCTATATATATATATATATATATATATATATATTCCTATGTCTAGCTAAACAACTTTTACCTGAAGACGACAGAACTTTGTCGAAATGTTATACAGTTGTAAAAGTTGTAATAAACTCTTTGTTACTCATTCAACACATTTACAAACTTAATTTTAAAAAAAATATCAAAGGATACCGTTCCTTTATGAATGTGTTATGTGGTATTATCTTGTGTTTATAATTTAACATTTAAACCTGAGTCACTGGATAAAAATACAAAAGGAGGTAACTGAAGAAAACAACAAACTATTGCTAGCGTTATTTAAACTTCATAATGAGGTTAATCCATGTTCCAATACTGTGTGACCTTGGAAATAGTCAACTGGACACATTCTGGCCGCCATGTTTACACACTTTCCACTATAATAAACTTTTATGGAGAATATAGCGAGTTCATTCTTAAACCATCAACCTTAAAAATCTCTCACGAATGGTCCACTGTTATGAGGACGTGGGCTTCCTGCACCACATTTAATAAAATAAAGTAAATAAAAGGCACAAAAATACATTGGAATTTATCAAGGAAGTTGATAGGTTTGTAGTGGAATGTGATTCCAGTTTCTTCAATCATCTTTCTCTTGGAAACAGTCGTTAAGTTACTGGTGTAGCTGGAAATAATGCCATCTCATATGCCTAGCTCCATCGCATCTTTGGTAATCATAGCTTTATATATTTTACAGCTGAAAGCATTTATTTGGATTGGCTTGGAATATAGTTTTGGAGTTCTTTGCTTCTATGGGGATTACTGAAGGTTTCCCGCCATTTTAAATTTTGGTTCATTTCGCTTCATCCCATCTAGCTGCATAAATATTTATTTATATATAAATATATATGAACATAAATATATGTTTTTTTATAGAGCCCTTATATAACCTTGTAGATATAATTCAACTTTTGCAGCTTTGTACTATTGAATGTCTTGGATCTCTTTATGAATAAAGTATATAAGGATTATACACGCCACCTCTGGCTTCATAATTGAAACTTGCTGTGCCATGCCACTGTGTTATTGTTTGTTTGTTTAAAGTACAAAACTACACAAGAAGCAATCTATGCTCTGCACATCATGAGCAACAAAACCCGGTTTCTAACCCTGTATGTCAGGTAATATTCCGCTGTGCCACTGGGGGAGGCCCATTATATTAGAAAATGCAAATTATTTTTATATATTAGTCCAGCAAAAGGCCAGATCGTTATGATATATCATATCCGTTTTTCACAACCACTTATAAATATGGTGTAGTTAGACAATACCAGTTTTGGAAGCAATTTAAGTTATGGAAGCAATAAAATTGATATTTCATTATCATATTACTTTATTAAAATTTAATGGGATTCATTTAAATTAAAATGAGGAAAAATACGTAATGTATATAAATACAATAGTGCTATCTGTTGTACGTACAAATAATTATTTTGCAGGGTGTGGATAGGTCTTCGCCAAATTTGCCATGGAGGTTCATTACATCCATGCGGGGTTACATACAAGTTTTTGTTTCACATTTTGTGTTTTGCACTGTTTATATGCGGTTTTTTTGGGTTTTTTTGTAGAATTACATATAAGGGAAGCAAATTTTCATATCCTAAGATAATC
Source organism: Carcinoscorpius rotundicauda (assembly GCA_011833715.1). NCBI lineage: Eukaryota > Metazoa > Arthropoda > Merostomata > Xiphosura > Limulidae > Carcinoscorpius > Carcinoscorpius rotundicauda. Next base: position 61,126,377 of record CM022400.1, on the reverse strand, counting down.
TTCCATTAACTATGAACATAATAACTTCCGGCCAGAGATATGTTTGAGTAATTGTTAAACAATTAGCCAGTAATCGGATACATTGAAATTAATATTATTTGAAAAATAAAGTTTTTGAAAACATTTATTAACTTTTAAAATTTAAATAAGAGATGTTCTTATTCTAATTATCGCTTTCATGCTCCAGTACCTACAAAGTTTCGCTTAGCTTGCGTGTGTGACATTTTAATTTAGGATATTATATGCCATTGTTATTGCGTGAACATATTTTGTAAGCTGGTAAACCTTTATTGTAACAATTATATTTGTCACAAGAGAAACGTATTAGGATATTTAGCCTAATGCTTTCATCTTAGACTCATTTGGGTTAGCGATAAGTTAAGGATTTAACATTATTTGTTTGTTTTGAAATTTCGCGCAAAGCTACAAGAGAACTATCTGTGCTAGCCGTCCCTAATTTAGCAGTGTAAGACTAGAGGGAAGGCAGCTAATCACCACCACCCACCGCCAACTCTTGGGCTACTCTTTTGTCAACGAATAGTTGGATTGACCGTCACATTATAACTCCCCCACGATTGAAAGGGCGAGCATGTTTGGCGCGATGGGAATTCGAACACGCGACCCTCAGATTATGAGTTGAATGCTTTAACCAACCTGGCCACTCCTGGCCATAAGGATTTAACAATGCTAAAGTCCAGGGTTTGATTCCCATCAATGGATGCAGCAGATATCCTAATGCTACTTTTCTCTAAAACAAACAAACTTTTGCCTTATGACAAAAATTAGATAATATAAGTGTTTGCGAGCGAATGTTAGTAGTCCTAGGGACAATTAGAGTATGGTGTGTTACTAGTAACCAGATCACGATGTCGAATATTTGTTAATATAATATGACATCATTTTAGATTATGAGACATCTACATTAACAAGCATTTAGTTGGCGTTTTCTGCAAAGATGTTTTTAATATGCCTTTACGAGAAGACAATTGTCACTGTGTCTTTTACAACTGTGACTTTTTGACAAACAACAATATACTCTAATGTTATACTTTACAGACAGAATAAGAGTTTGAGGAATTTATATGGTAATTTTTTCAAGTGAAATAATGGTTAATCAACCACTTGTTTTATTTTCAACGATTGTTATTTCTTAGTGCACAATTTTATGTCGTATTTGTACTTTGTAATTTTCCAAGGTTATGAAGGGAGTGTTAGTTATCTGAGAAGAAAATTATATAAAACATTCTACTAGGTGGATTTTAATAAAGATGGAGTATGTATTTATTATTGACAGGAGGGAGTAGCATATGCATTGCAAATATACTATGTATATTGTAATGAGGGTAAAAACTATATGTAATGTAAGGATGGTGAGTATTACGGATCTTGTAATGATGATAAAAACTGTATGTGTTGCAAAGATGATGGAGTACTATGCATCTTGTAATGAGAATAAACATTGTATGTATTATCAAGGTGATGTAGTAGTTGGAGTATTACGGGTCTTGTAATGAGGATAAAAACTGTATGTATTTTAAAGATGATGGAGTAGATGGTTTGTTTGTTTTTGAATGTCGCACAAAGCTACTCGAGGGCTATCGGTGTTAGCTGTCTCTAATTTTGCAGTGTAAGACTAGAGGGAAGGCAGCTAGTCATCACCGCCCACCGCCAACTCTTGGGCTACTCTTTTACCAACGAATAGTGGGATTGACCGTCACATTATAGCGCTCCCACAGCTGAAAGGGCGAGCATGTTTGGCGCGACCCTCAAATTTCGAGTCGCACTCCTTAACACGCTTGGCCATGCCGGGCCTGGAGTGGATGGAGTATTACGGATCTTGTAATGAGGATAAAAACTGTATGTATTATAAAGATGTTGGATTAAATGAAGTATTATGTATATCGTAATGAGGAAAGAATACTACGTGTATTGAAAAGGGGATAGAATACTTTGTGTTTAAACATTAAGATCTTAATCGACACAAATAGATGACTTGAAATATAATTTTCGTTCCATTGGCAATCTGAGAATCGTGGGTTCAATTGCCTCTCTCATGCTCGTCGTTTCAGTCATGGAAACGTTTTAATGTCTTGGTCATTCCCACTGGTTTTTGTGTAAAAATACCCTAAGTGCTCGCGGTGGATAACTAGTTTTCTCCCCTCTAGTCTTTTATTGTTAAATTAGGGACGGCAAGCTCAGATATCCTTCGTGAAATTCATAAAAAACCAAAAATCGGTACATCGGTAAATCTACGGATTTAAAACTCTAAAATCAGTGGTTTGATTTTCCTTGACTCAGCAGATAGCCCGATGCTCTAAGAAAACACACATGCACGTTTCTATTTAAATACAATGAGAGCCACTCAGTGTACTATGTGTAATTCAGCTAAACTTTCAACGTGAAAAACAGGCAAATGTTATTTCGTAACTAAGTAGAAAGTTATCTTTAGTCTAATTCTTTTCTAAACATATTTAATAGTTTGTACATTGTTTCATTTACAATAAAAGTAAAATTAGAACGTTTCTTGTGCTTGGTTTTCTGACTCATTAAATTATTTTGGTCTGTCACCTTACATTCCGGGGTTATTACTAAACTGAGGGATTACTCAAAATTATCTATAATTCAGGTGTACTAACTCACTAAATTAACTTTGTTTGTCACCATACATTCATTGTTGAAGCTAGGGTTTACTTGTGTCTGTCACAAACATGAGTTGACAAAGAATAAGTTTATCGGTATTCCTTGTTCGTGATGTGCAAAAGAAGTTTGACGGAACTCCTGGTTCTCTCGTATAAAGTGAATTAGTTCATGGTATTTAAATATTCATTTAGAAATTAGCATTAGGTCGGTAGTAAAGAGAACTGTTTGGAAAGTTTCTGTAGATATTTTTGTTTGAATTACATATCTTTTCAAGTCGCACTAAAGAGTTTAATTATTCATGGAATTTTTAAACATTTCCAAAGCCTAAATACAGTTAAAGTAACTCATTAAAAGTATTCCATTTATTCCATTTCAAATGATAACCTTATCCAAAAAATTCAAATGGCAAGTTTATTCCTAATGATCTCTATTTTAAAGACATATTTACATTTGTATCTCGGCACGTTTTCTCTGAAAACACTTTAAAAACGAAAAAAAAAAACCCAACAAAAACGCGCAAATGTATGAAATGAAAATATCTATACATTGCAAAAAAATTACCTGACAAAAATAAATATTTTATCCTTATTTCACGATGTAGAAAGTAGAGCATTTTCCCCCTTCTAATCGTCAGAATACTTTCCTGACGTTGAACGTTTGTCTTGAAGTCTCCATAATTCTATTTATTTAGTTTTCTTTTTAGTTACACAATGCAGCAAACTGTTTGTTGAAAGTTAAGCACAAAGTTATACAAAGCGCTATCTGTGCTCTGCCCACCACGAGTATCGAAACAAGGAATCTAGCAGTAGAAGTCTGTAAACATACCGTTGTGCCACTAGGGTTCGACAACCTGCGTCCCTGGAGCAGGCTGAGGCTCTTTAACTTTCTCTCTGTCCAGTTAATTAAATATGGATTAGATACATCTGGGCTTCCAGTATCTCGTGTTGTTGTCAAATGTGAAATAAAATGACACTTCTTGTTATTTGTATTGCTAATCCCTTGGTCAGTGTAAGTCGGGGGGTCAAACCTCCAAATATAAAGTTGAACAACTTTGTGAGTCTGTTTTTCATTGTTATGGCGCTTAACTCACAATGTGAATCCCGATCACACCAAACATGCTTACCCTTTCAGCAGTGAAGGCGTTATAATGTGACGGTCAATCCTACTATTCGTTGGTAAAAGAGTAGCCCAAGAGTTGGCGGTGGGTGGTGATTACTACCTACTTCCCTTCTAGTCTTTCACTCTTAAATTAGCTTTGCTAGTGTAGCTTTGTGCGAAATTCAAAACACGCCAAACCTGTATGTTTTTTGTATATAATGTTTTTTTGCTATTCCAAGAAACTATACGAATTTTGACGTACGTGTGGGTACATTAATTGTTTTTAATTTTTTTTCTTTAATTAAAATGATAAGTAATTTCTAGAATACATAATAAGATTTTAATGCGTATCCGTGTTAAAACATTTCATCACTTAACTCTTCTACATGACTGCTGTGGCCCGGCATAGCCAGGTGGTTAAGGCACTCGACTCGAAATCTGAGGGTCAGGGGTTCGAATCCCCGTCACACAAAACATGCTCGCCCTTTCATCCATGGAGGCGTTAATCTGTGACAGTCAATCCCACTATTCGTTGGACCCCCTAGTGGCTTAGCGGTATGTCTGCGGACTTCCACGCTAATATCCGGGTTTCGATACCCGTGGTGGGCAGAGCACAGACAGCCCATTGTGTAGCTTTGTGCTTAATTCAAAACAACAAACAACTATTCGTTGGTAAAAGAGTCAGCCCAAGAGTAGGTAGTGGGTGGTGTTGACTAGTTGCCTTCCTTATTGTGAGTGAGACAGTCTATCATTGCTAAAATAGGAACGACTAGCGTTTATAGTCCTCGTGTAGATTTGCGTGAATTTTAAACAAACCACTCTTTCATTTGTTTTAAAAAGAAAGAGCGAACAAGAAACCATATTTATCAAATGGGAGTGTGGTGACAAAAAATTTTAAAAGATGACTTTTGAGACTAGAAATGAATCTTGAAACATTCTATTTGAGCGACATTGGTCTTTAGGGCAATACTGATTAACTGAATGTTTGGAAGTATAAAGTTACACAATGGGCTATTTGTGCTTTGCCCACAACAAAAACCCAGTTTTTAGTAGTGTGATTCCGCAGTCATACCACTGTGCCATTGGGAGCTAGCAATATCAAAATCGAATTTTTATTAGTTTGTGTTTAATTAAACTCATCATATTTCTTTTGCATTTAATTACATTATGATACACAAATGTATATACTACCTACTGGTGATTTTAAAAATTGATAATTTCTACCTGATTTCATACTAATAAGATAGATATGGAAGACAACTGGTGAACAGCACCCACCCACGACTCTTGGGCTACCCTAATAGAATAGTTGGATTTGGCCATCAACTTTATAATTTACCCACGCCCCTATAGTGTGGAGCGCAATCTTTTTTTGTGGCAATGAGACCAAACCACGTTCCTTCGGATACACAGCCCAGTACGCTAGCCACCAGGCCACTCACGGCCTCTAAATTAGAGATGGATATTTATATGTCTTGTGAAGTTTATAAAATTGCTACTTTTAGCCTATATACATATATTGTTTGCATCTTGTGTCATTCAAACTGAAGAAAATATGAAATTCTTGGTCACTTTACTGAGTACAACTTACTTTCTCTCCTAACCCTCTTAAGAGTTCGAAACTGTTTCTGCTATACATAAAAAGATAATTAAAACACAGGTTTTGATGGTAGTTGCTATAAAATATGTTAGCTGAGTAATGCAATAAAAATAACAAAAACATTTAGTCTAAAATACAAATTCCGCACTTATAATATTTACAAACATTTAAGCTTCCTTTATATTAAAGGGTCATCATAAACAGACCAAAACTCTTGCAATACTTGTGTGAAAAGAAATAATACTGAATCAAAAATAGGTTTTATATATGTATATATAGTTCTGTTTGTGCTGGAAGCTATTGAATATTAATTTTAGATATTCCACTAATCTTTTCAATCTTTCAAGATAAAAAACATGCAGAGACAGAGAACAGGTATAATATAACACTTACATAAGTGTTTCGACGAGACATTTTCGTCACAAGAAATCAAACATTCGGTAACTGAAATTCCTAACTCCGGTTTTTCGGTACACTAGTTATATTCAAAGTATTCTGTGGACTTAGTGAACTGTTGGAAAGCAAACTGTTGGACACCAGAAACTGTTATGATATTCAGGTCTTGGCGGAGTTACAGTGAACTTATTGCTTAAATAAAACATATCAGGCCCAGCTGCACGTAGCGCTGTACACTAGTTTAACGTAGGCAGAAACAGAGTAGGATTTGGCAAGCGTTGGTTTGCTGAGATGGCGGATATATGCCCCTCCGTGCTTCCCGCTAATTTTAGAGCAAAAACTGTGATCTCTTTACGTCACACTGGTACACTCAAGTTGATGTAACGTTCAAACCTTCCATTTTGTAAGTTAACTTTTAATTACGATAAAAAAAAGAAAACCACTGTTAAGTTTTCAATAAATAGTGGAAAGTCTTCTTCGAAATTACATTTTTTGTTGTATAATGTGACACACGTTAATCAGTATAACGAAGTGGAATTTTTATATAATAATAACTAAATCTCATGGAAGGAATAACTGAATGAAGTCTAACATTAACCTAACGAAGCTCTGTTATTTTATGAAGCAATACAATAAATTCCAAAATTTCCAGGATACCTTGCTCATATTTTGTAGCTAATACATTACAATAATATTTTCTTCGAAGACGTTCAGCGAATCTCCGACGGATAACAACTGATAATATTCGTTCTACCCAGTGAATTGTTATCTCATTTCTCTAAACGGGCTACTTGATGCCATGTTTTTATTTTATTATTTCGGAACGACCAACAACATTTTGTTCTTTCGGTAATTAATGAAATCTTTGGACGACTAAGTATGAAGTATAGCGTGGTGCGTGACAGGTTGTTGCTTCAGTTATAGTCCAACACCAAAACTTACATAGAATGCCATTCACTTTATCTACTAGTTCCAATAGACGGGCGCTCTCGTCATGGATGTCTCAAAGAAAACCTCACACTCTCAATCCCAGCGCCTGCGCTGCATTAGATCTTAGCCGACCCAGAACTGATGAGCCCTATTTACTCAGAACTTACTCAAGTGATGCTTAAAATAGCTACAAGGAGGGTCATACGAAAGACTGTAAAGCAGGGTAACTGGCAACATCTACAATGAAAATTATAACGTTGGTAGGAATAAATCTTCCACGTTAATTATTACAAATTTACGGATTTTACAATTATAAATAATGTTGAATGCATTTAATCGCATTTCAAAATAAATTGCTACTCTTTCATGTTTAAAAACTGATTGAAATGTCATGTATTTTTCGCTGAGTAAGTAAATGCACGTAAAGTTACCAAAAAAACACAGTAACTAGGTAACAAAGTAGAACTTTAGTATAAGGTGAAGTGAGTCATAAAAACTCCAAGAGGTTTCCGATTTCCTAAATTAACTTTTTTAGATGAAGTAAACTTAAAAACTTTAAAAGCAATTCTAGATGTATTAAAACGTCTAATTTCAAAATATTCGTGTATGTGTCTAATAACGGGAATTCAACAGAAATGTCCTCCTTTAACAAAAGTTAATGTCGCATATTTTACTTTACAGTTACGTAACCCAACCACTAAGGATGGCGTATTTAACTCTGAACAGGAGCTTACGAGCTAAAACATACAAAATTATTAAAGTCACTTGTGAACGCGATATTGTTGAAGAAAACATTTTTGTTCGATTTAATTACCAACATTAAGTGCAATAAGGCCTAAGATTTGTTTGTTGGCTTAAGTGAACGGGGATCGAATTCCGGATATTAGCGTTATAAATTCGTAAACCCATTAGAGACAACGTGGTTAGATATCGAACGTCTTCAGTACGATTAAATTGTTGGTTTCTGAATAAAATTATGTATTTGTTTTTTGGCTCAAACCTGGATTTTAGCGTCGTAAGTCTGTAACTTACCGCTTGTCCACTAAGGTAAAGATATAATCCTCTATTCCATGTTAATATGAAGAGGACAACACTTTAATTGGATTTTAATTATCAATATAGGATATGTTATTCTTATTAATCTTAAAAATAAACCTTAAAACCGATATAATTAATACAAATTATGGTGATTTCTACCTCTGATGTTTGATGTACAGGATGTGACATAAACTAAAATGTTCCAGTAAAAAAAAAAAACGCAACAGAAACATATTTTAATTATGACTGTTTTTGCTGTGGATATTTGATGTAAATATATTTAACAACTGCTGGTATCAGCCATGTTGAATAAGTTTAAGTTGCAATGCTTCCCTTTCACATTAAGGTGAAAAAGACTTAATATCCCAACTCCAAATCGCATGTTTAATGCTCAAACCTTCAAAGGTACATTAATCTTCGTGAAATTCAATATTGGACATTTAAATAATACCTGAGGACACAGAATACTCTATTTTTATGCTGACTGTGAATCCAATAATTCTTGTTTTCGAACTGAAAACGCAATTTGCTGCTTTGACACTCTTCAAGCGCTATCTATACTTCACCCATAACTGATATCGAAACCCGGATTGTAGCGTTGTAAGTCCCCAGATATACCGTTGTGCCACTGGGGAAGCCAGACACGAATGGTCCAAATTTCAAAATTAATGACGGCTATGCGCACAAAGTCGTTGTATAGCTTTGTGAAAAATTGTGTAATAAAACCAAAAGTGTTGTGCTGGTTGTACTGTCACGCAGTTTGTTACCTCAAATCATGTCACCGAACATGCTCGCTCTTTCAGCGTTGTTGATAAAACAGCAGCCCAACAGTTGGCGGTGGGTGGTGTTGATTATCTGCTTTCATAAAAACTAACATTTCACTACATAACTGTTACGCTACTCATTTCTGGACATCAAAAACGTTTTATGTGATATTTTGTGGAGCGGAAACAAAGCCATAACTGGCCACATTAATCCACATGGTTGTTTGTTCTTTTATGTGTTATCTTACTTCAGGCTGGGCATCAAACGAAGAATCACGTGGTATTGTATGACACAACATCACACCTAGAACTTCACCATGATTGACAATATTCATCCGTATGGTCTGTTCTTTTAGGTGTATCATTCGCTGTTATGCTACTTGAGGCTGTACATCACACAAAGGGTCATATGATATTGTTTGATGGGCAAGGTGTTATCGCTTAACGTGATTTTCAAGTTACCTCCTGTTTCTTCTGAGTAAGAGACTGCTCATTCATTACATTTCATATTGTAAAAGCTTCCAGGTGGGACGAGTTCGTTATACAATTTTCTTAATATGCGATTAATTTTCATTCCAGGGGTAAAAATTAATATAGACATTACGTTAAGGTCTTATTTACATGTTAGTATGTTCCATGATTCTGACAGAGGTATGCTAAAATTTTCTATATGAGCGATGGTATAAGTAATTAAATAGGTTTCCTTTATTTTCTGGGTCAAATGATCCCCGAAAATTTTCACCCTAATAGTAAAAGAAACTTATGCCTTTCGATTATCCTGCTATCAGAAAGCAACAATTAAAACACTTGAATTTATAGACTGTATGAATTTCTAGAAAAATCATTTTGAATATTGAACACCACTTTATCACACAACACCTGAATGTTTTGAGTGACACCACGAATAGATATATATAAATTAAAAAAATTGGTCTTTCTTACTCTGGTTCAACATAACGTTTCTAGACTTTCAACCCAAATCACCCTTCTTTTACTTGTCTTAAGTAGTTGTTGAGGTGGTTATTGAAAAATATGCTGAACTTATAAAAAAACTATAACTTCCAGCAATGTAGTTTGATGTCAAGATTGTAGTTGTTGCTGTTGACGAATCTGTTCAATTTATGAACAAAACTACAGACTTGTTAAAAATGATTGTACACTTTGTAACAAAGGAGATCATGAATCATTATTCTTGAAAAGGAATACAAATACACTTAGCGCTGTCAAACTGAGAAATATGTGTTATATTAAACATCTGCATATGTAATTTGTATAATTAAAGAGGTTCTATGGTCATCATGAATGATTTATAATAACAGCAAACACTTCTATCAGACATCTGTAGAAATATGTGTAATTCAGTACTTCACAAAGTATATGTAATGACACAATATAAAACCAAATTATTATAAATAGCATCTATAGCCTTATATCAGTTCATATTAAACATTCAGTACTAGATTGGTCCTCCTCATGCTCTTACAACCTCTGCGAAGCGACGTGACACGTTGTCGATGAAGTTATTAATGTAATCCACCATGATTTCATCTTAACTCGACACTGCAACTCAGCTACAATAGCTGGGTTAGGGTCGTAGTTAGCAATTTATCGGACCAGTTCTTCCCAACAGTTCTCAACTGGGATTGTAATTTGGATAATTTGTTCACCGTGGCAATCTTGTAACGTTCTCCTTGTCAAGCTAATCCTGTACAATAGCATGCTTGTCCTGGAAAACAAAGGTATTGCCAAACCTTGCCCACGTATATGACTGAAATATCGTCTCCATGTGATGCTTCAAAGACGCTATTGACGTTTGCCTGGAGGATACGAAGAACAATCTTTTCACTGTGATGAATAGCTGCCCAAATATTTACTACACAATCCACTTTGTGTTCCCTAGGGGAAATATAGTCTTCTTTCATATATTCTCTCGGCAAATGACATACCTACCATTAGATTCAACAGGCCAGAAACAGGACTCATCTGAAAAGATGACACATTGTCAGTGTCCTAAGTGTAGATTTGCTTGTTGTCTTGCCAAAGTAACACGGTGACAGCGATGAATTATGGTTAATATCAGTTTGCAGATAGCTCTTCTTGCAAAATGACCTTGTTTAGGTAGTCAGGTATTCACTGTTCTTCTGTGTATTGTGGAATGAATGTATTCATACGATTTCTCTCGTAAGTTGTTGCAAAACGTTTCTTGACCTTGATGCATTAACTAGATCAAAGCAAAGTTAAATTAGGCAGTAGTTTTTGGTGTTTGTCTGTAACTTTCCTGGACCAAAGATTCCTGTGGTTCGACGATGTATAAGGATTCTGACCACATAACACTGGGAGAACCCACTGTTCTGCAATGTCCGATTGATTCACAGCATTTCTGGACAGTTGAACAGTTTTACGCCTTGTAATTTCTGGTACTTAACGAAGCATGTCTTTATGCAAAATACATAGATATTGTCTGAACAAAGCGTTGATCTCTATCGAAGAGGATTATACCAAAATCACACTTTTTTTTCTACAAACGAGGTGGTTGTGTGTGTGTTTTGACAAATAAATGATCAAAACAGTTTTCACAGACCCGAAAACAACTTGCACATCTTTGTCCAATCATACGCTACATTTTCTGTTACTAATTGCTAACAACTACTCCATGCAGATAGACAATATCATCAATATATAACTTTAGGCAGACATATTAGCCAAGACTGTAGGAATTACAGCACTTTATTTTTACGTTCAGATTATTGTCAAGTACTTTCAACTAATAAAGAAAACTGCAAATTCTAAAGGAACACGTCAGTACAACCAGAGTTCAATAACAACAAAAACTAGTTATTCAACTATAAGAACACCTTAAATAACTTTTCGCAATCACTAAAACACAGTTAATAAATACGTGCATAGTCAGGACTTTATTCTAATGTTAATGTTAATAATTAATTTATTATAAAATCGGGAAGAAAAACCAGAAGAAGAGAAATCTAATTCCAAAAAATACACAACACAATCTTTCAAAGTTCCTTTCACTACTAACAACAATATCGAGTGACGAACACCAATAACTACATCGTTCACTAACTATCTTGTGACGCAATTTAGGAATCGCATGCCATTTTGTTCGGTCACGATGGTACATCTCATGTGATCATAAGTTTACATATTGCTACATTAATAATATCGTACATCACCCCCAGGAAAAGTGGCGTTTGTTTCATAATACGTATTTATTCTAAACACAAATTATTAACTTGAAGTTGAGTTGGTGTTTTAATGTAAGTAAAAATTAATAGATAAACTAAACGATAAAAGGAATGTTTAAAGAATCCCAAACAAAACCATAACCATGAACATAGATTTTGTTATCTTACAAATCCATATATTGAAATAGTTTGTCCTACCTTGACTTTATTGTATTTTACGTGGGAAGGTAAAGTCAACTTATGAAAAAAAAGATCAGTTTCTGAGATTTCCTAAAAGAGAATCAATTGTGAAGAACATTTGTCCATACACGAAATATACTTACTATGAAAATCGTCTGCAGGTTAGATCAAAGAATGGATTTTGTCTCACATAAAATGACCATTTGTTCATTCAAGTTAAACAGTTCTTTGCCACCAAAGCTTTAAGAATTTTATTAAAAATATGTTAAAGTTGTTTACTCAGTTAATGAAAATTGACAGGCACGTGAGACCCGAATCTTATGTCTAGTAACATCAGGTTGAAGCAGACAAGTTATTGGTGGCCGGTGCTAGAAGCGTTAGTTTGTCCTGAGAAGAGAGATAATTGATGAAACTTTGTAGAATGGATAGCAATTGCCTACTGTGGAGACACAAGTCTAGAGGATGGCATTTTGATAGCCTTCCGCCTGAAGACGAAAGGTAGAAGACTTTTGAAATGCTGTCCTCTACACTTGTTGCCATCCATTCTACAAAGTTTCATCATGAATGCTCTGTCTAAAGACTCTATCAAAGAAAGAGAGAGTTGTTTGTGACTTAGTTTGTACTAACTAAAATTTTATTTAATTGTTCATGTTTAATAAAACTCTTCTCCAATATGGATAGGTGGCTGAAGAAACAGTCATCACACAAGAGAACCTCAAACGATGCGCAAATGCAGCCTAGTTTCAATAAAACTGAAGTCAGTGTAAAGAATATGTTTAATTATAAACGTTTAAGGGATATGCAGCTTGGTAGCAAATAAAATAATACAAAGACCTACAGGACTCGACAGTATTGTGATGGATATTTAAAGTATGGTGGTAGCAGTAATGATTTGCTACTATATGTTCTTTGTTGTTCAATATTATCAGATGAGAGCATGAAACCATCGAAATTGGAACGCCACTTGGACGCCAGCCATCACGAACACTCGAGTAAGGAAATATATATATATTTTCATAAATAAGAAAATAAAATAGTCTTTTCCAAATAAATAATTTATCACACTTCTTCCACGAGATCTTCCAATAAAGACTTGGTTATGACCTCGTAGTAAATTTCAAAACTGATAGCCAAAGTAGGTTATCCGCATACTATTGGTAAAACGTTAATACTTCTTGCACTAAAAATTATTACATCTCGTGTTTATAAAAACAACAAGAAAAACAGTTGAATTTACTGTCTCTGTCTAATAATACAGTGAAGATATAATTGTAGATATGGTGAAAAATACTGAAGAAACTCATGTACATCGAGTTCACTGGAGTCAGATTTTTGTCATTATAGGTGGATGAAAGCATGGATATAGCAAACAATGCTTTGTAAGATATGATTGTAAGGACACAATTCATGAAGAATTATTGTTTTTTAAACCACTTCCAACAAGAACAATCGCTGACGAAATTTTTAACTTATGATTTTATAATTTAGAGTGGCATTCAATGGATAAAAATGTTTTGAATTCAACTATGCAATAATGTGTTAAATTCAAAAAATATATAAAACTAGTTCGTTTAATTCTAGAATCTTTACTGTTGTGTGCAAAGAATTAGAAAGTGGACATGAGCATCTCTTGTTACACTGTGAAGTTCGGTGGTTATCAAAAAGGAAAAGTCTTAAAAAGATTCATCGAAATCAGTAATGACATTCTCTTGTTGGCCCAGCATGGTCAAGTGGGTTAAGGTGAGCAGTATAAGTCATCACCGCTAACTCTTGGGCTACTCTTTTACCAACGAATAGTGAAATTGACCGTCACATTATAACGCCCCCACGACTGGGAGGGCAAGCATGTTTGGCGCAACGCGGGCAGGAATCCGCGACCCTCGGATTACGAGTCTCACGCCTTACGCGCTTGGCCATGCCAGGCCCTCCTTCTACTCTTATACTACTAAATTAGCACAGATAGCCCTCGAGTAGCTTTGTACGAAAATTAAAAAAAAGTTATTTTGTTTTTGGAGCAACACCCCCTTCAACAAAGGATGCCGTAATTAAATTTAGAGACAAGTTTTCTAATCTGCATTGGTCAATTAAGATGATCTATTTATGTGACACTTTTGGCTTCTAAAATGCGTTAAACCTAAATTTACAAGGTGCTGACACAGAAGCAGCTATAAAGATTAACTTTTGGTTATATCGGGTTGAGAAGAGAAATTATAAGTCTCTATCTCTACTATAACATAATTAAAAAAAACGAAGATGAAGAAGGTAGTATTTACGATGAGATTTCTTCATCACTCAAAGATCATATTTTGGGGTTAAAATCATGTTTGAAGGAATATTTCCCTCCAACTGACAAAAGTAAATTGTGGATCAGGAATCTTTATTTATTGTTAACACGTGAAACGAAGAAATATTATAACTCAGTGAATCAGTAATTGATTCTATTATTGAATTGTCCGGTGACACTACACTGAAAGTCTCATTAATTAATTTTTGACTGAGCTATCGTGCTGTGTAACCAAATTTATCAGAAAAGGCAGTGAGATTTCTTATACCCTTTATCACGACTTATAAATGCAAATCAGGCTTCTCAAACTTTGGTTTTCTTAAGAAACAAGTCCGAAAATTTAATACAGAAAGTGCATCATCATTTTTGTCTTTGTAGAAGGCTTTAATGACTAAAATATGTAATAGAACGTGTATACAAATGTTCAAACAAATAAAAATAAACTAACACAACTCCACTTTTTCAGATCATTAATCAAATAAATCCTTTAGAATATGGAAGTGTCTGAGGAGCACATTAATGCTTTATTAGTTAAAAAAGGCAGTAGTGCAGCAGAAACTACACGGAACATTACAGGTGTTTATGATGCGGAGACTCTCAATGAAAGAAAATGTCAAAGGCTGTTGTAGAAGTTCAGATCTGGTGACTACAGCTTAAGTGATGCGCTACGTTCAGGTCGTCCTGATGAGTTTAATGATGACTTGCTATTGGATGCATTCAATGAAGATTGTGCCGTAACAGTTGAAGAACTAGTACAGAAGCTTAATTCAACCAATTCAACAATTCTGTAAATATTTTCAGAAACAACGCTAATCTAGACCACCAATGCTACTAAAAGTTGTTCTGCTTGTGTTAGGCAGAAGTTACAACTCTCGTTGCACTAAGCCTCTTGTCTTGGTCTAGCCTTTAGATTATGTTTCAATAGCTTAAGGTGGTAGGATAAGGAAAGTCACCAACCACTCCTCCATACTATGCCCTTTATGAGTGAAATATTGCACCAGTGTAAACACACTTTATGCAATTCCATTTCACACAATGTTTCTCACCTATTTGGAGAGACCAATTTCTCTGTAGCCGGTGGAGTTAAAATTTACTACAAAATTCCCATGAACACGAGATTCCCTTTAAGTATCAATTCGGTGTTACACCAGTGAGTTATTGGAGTATTTTATAAATGCTACTGTTTCTGGCAGATAACATGTTCAAAAATATTCTACATGTTGAAAGCACATTTCATTTACGACGTGGTGGGTCATTTTAGGCAGAAAGTTTCAAAACTTTTTTAGTAAAGACTCCATTTTAGACACCTCGAATCTGTGCGATCCCATCTGTCTAAATATGCATTTTAATGGCCAGTCTACTTTCTTTTTGCTATGCATTATCGTTTTGTTGCCATAATTGCAATCCCAAAAGAGTTTGCTGCAAACCCAACTAAGAAAACTACTGTTTTAGATCCTTAAATGACATTTACTATTTCTTTTTAATTCATATCATCATCCGTAAATAAGCACTGTCAGCATTATGCTAGTTAACTCTTTTGTCAAAGTTGATAATAATAAGGCTTGATTTTTGTCTCATACTCTAATAAACCAAGTGTATGTTCCAGTTTAATTAATTAGTTTACATAGCATAAAATTGTTAGTTAAAATAATTTATATACGTGTACTTATATAAATATTGAAATGGATTGACACTCTTTGTTGTTTTCAGAAATCTTGTACTACTATCTCTGATGAAATTGCAATGGCGAAACTTTGACTGAAAAATGTTTTTGCTTTATGTTACCATTCTCTGTAGAGTAAAGGTCGTTTTCACTAACTTTATTGCTAAAAATATTCGAAAACATTTACTATGTGCTACGAAATGTGTTAGTTTTCCTTTTCACCTATAGAAACCGTTTGAGCGACTTTATAATTATGAAAAATGAAGCACTTCAAAACGGCAGTGAAGTTAATTTTAGTGGAAGAGAATTAAGATAGTCAGATAAGACATAGTTGGCACGAATTAACCTAGAAAATCTAATGGTACAGAAAGATTTCATCTCTTGAGTAGCTTCCAGCAGTCAAGACACAGTCTCTGTTCTCGATCAGGCATCTAAAGGACAACAGCAAGTTTACTGGTTTACAACTCTACCATTCAGGGTTAGATTCCATTGTTACTTTTATTCATATGTTGTAAACTGTAAATTTATGCATACCCGAGAATCTGGCACATCGTTTCAATATTCATGTTGTTTATCTGCTAGCTAGGCAGTATTACAGAAGGTTTTCTGATCGAATTTTTAATGTTATAGATCTGCAACAAAGTATACACATCTCTCCTTTTTTTAAATAAAAGTTTTAATACCCATACCAGCCGTCTTCAGATACGCTGTTACTTCAAGTGGGCTTCTCGTCATTACGAGGTATATAGATGTTTGAAAAATTCGAGGATTATTGAAACCTAAAAACTAAAGGCTTGTTCCATAAACAGGAAATTTGATCTATCACTACCTATCCTTAAGAGCGGAAGCCAATCTATAGTCAGTTTAATTAGGTTATGTTCCTTGAATATGTTATTGTAAAGCCAACAAAAAGAAGTTGTGAGTTAATAAATTTTAAAATTTCATTTGATTGGATTATCTCAGAACTGACTGCAAGAAAACAACCATTAATTTCTAAATCATATGACAGAATAAAGCTATATCCCAAGTAAAACGTAGTCAACACTCCTCACCATTTGTGTAACAATTAAACCAGTATTTGCTGTTTCAATAATATTAAACTTAGGCCTCTGCTTGTGAATGATTAAGTTTTGTTTGGTGAATCTGTGATACAAACAATGTCTCATTGGAGAAAGTCTCACCGGACCACGTCTCACTGGACAAAGTCTCATGCAAATATTTTTTATAGCCTACGTTTTTATTTATTTTTAACTTCCTTTTTTGAAGACATCTTAAAAGTTTGTTTGTTTGCAATTTTAGGTTTGTTCGTTTCCAAGTGAAGACTTAATTATGCCAGAAAAATTACTTCAAAATAATGTTTATTTCTAAGTGAGAATATAATCAGGTAGGTAATATAATTACAGCTTACATTTTCAGTATGAGAAATTACACTGTTGCAAAGAAATATGGCACTTTGTTACATAAAATTGACGTTTCATTAGAAAGAAATAGTTCTATTTCAAAAAAACAATTGTCAAACACATTTTTCATTCGAATACAAGAGACTAAAAATTTTCAAAAAATGATTGGAAAAATATAAAACACACGAAATAAACTATTTTTTCTTAACACAAAAACTATGATGAGTCAATTCATGTAAACAAAAGTGTTGTTGTTTTGAATCAGGCACAAAGTTACACAATGGGCTATCAGTGCTCTGCCTATCACGGGTATTGAAACCTGGTTTTGAGCCTTTTAAGTTCATAGCCATACTGCTGAGCCACTGTGGGCATGGAAAAGTGTAACTGCGCACAATTGAAACATTATGCAAAAACGCTTCTTGAATTTTTATATAAGTTAGAGAAATTTTGGTAGTTGACTATTTTGATTACCACATTCAAGTTCTATAATTTATCACAAATTATGCGCCTCATGCTTCATCAAAATAATGCCAAATTTTTGCAAAAGTCTATATTTATGAATAGGAATACAACATCAAAAGTTTGTTTTAAAGCGAGAGTTAGTGATCATGGAGGTGAGACGTTGTGTGTCGGGACAATCTAGTTTGGTGTTTTTTTTAATGTTGTTTAGTTGTTTAGAATTAAGCACAAAGCTACACAATGGGCTATCTGTGCTCTGCCCACCACGGGTATCGAAACCCGGATTTTAGCGTGCAAGTCCGCAGACACACCGCTGAGCCACTGGGGGGCTTTTTTTTTTTTTTAATGAAGATCATTACTTAGAACACTGCCTACTTTAGATCATAGGTATATTGATGACATATTTATAGTCTTTGAGGGCCCTTTTTAAAATTCCTAATTTATTTAATATTTGAGCAGTCGAACTGGTAGTGTAAAGTTTATTGTGGAACATCAGGAAGACAATAAAATTCTATTTTCGGACACTTTTATCATTATTAATAATAATGGCCACTTCAGCCGTCAAGTGTAATAATAAAAAAAGAGGTTTACAGGGTTGTACTTTAATTTTTATTCCGAATGTGTTTAAGTAAATTTGTTGTCAAAATACAATTTTATTGTGCTTGGAAAATATCTAACACGTTTGAGGTTTGTATAAAGAATTGAGTAATATAAAAGAAATCTTATGCGCAAAAGAATGATTTGTCTAAGATAGAATATTTCGTAATTATTTGAATAAATGAAGCGTTAGTATACCAAGTATATGTAACGTTTCTCGGCCCGGCATGGCTGGGTGGTTGAGGCGCTCAAATCGTAATCCGAGAAGTACGGGTTCGAATCCTCGTCACACCAAACATGTTCGTATTTCCAGCCATGGGTGCGTTATAAACTAACGGCCAATCCCACCATTCGTTGGTTAAAAGAATAGTCCAAGAGTTGTTGGTGGATGGTAATGACTAGCTACCTTCCATTTAGTCTTACAATGCTAAATTAGGAATGACTGACGCGGATTGATAGCCTCGTGTAGTTTTGCGCGAAATTCATAAACAAATAGTGTGACGTTTCTGAATATCCTGTTGTTAGCAGTCTATCACACAGACGTAATTATTCTTTAATTATTAAAAATCAGGTAAAATGTGATTTAAATACATTTATAATGTGTTTAAGCTTAAATGTCGCTTACTTTTTCGTAAAGTTACGGACCATATTCCCGCTTGACAGTCATAACTTATAAATCTATCGGGAAGGTTATGCCAGTTGTGCTCAAAGCAGATATCTAATTAATACAAGTAAAAGAACATTTAAACCTAAAGTCACTTATTATGTGAAGTGCAGTTGAACCTGCCTTAGGAGAATGTTATGTTGCTCATTCTCATTTGTTTAAGATCTTAGCAAGGACCAATGAAGAACAAATAATCCAATTAAAAGAATTGTTTGTTTGTTTGTTTTGGAATTTCGCACAAAGCTACTCGAGGGCTATCTGTGCTAGCCGTCCCTAATTTTGCAGTGTAAGACTAGAGGGAAGGCAGCTAGTCATCACCACCCACCGCCAACTCTTGGGCTACTCTTTTACCAACGAATAGTGGGATTGACCGTCACATTATACACCCCCACGGCTGGGAGGGTGAGCATGTTTAGCGCGAGGCGGGCGCGAACCCGCGACCCTCGGATTACGAGTGCACGCCTTAACGCGCTCGGCCATGCCAGGCCCCAATTAAAAGAAACTTTGCTGATTATATAAAAAAAAAAGACAGCGATTTCTGTTACTATACCTTCGAGTCAATTAATTTTTCTGCTATGAGGTAGGTAGGTTTTACTGCTGTGTAGAGAATGTTTCATACCGAATAGGTGGGGTTTCCTTGAACACTCGAGAGTTAACGAAGCGATTTTAAAGCTTTATAGTTTTCGTTTCGTATAGTTTCAAGTAATATCTAGAAGCACAAAATGTTGATTATGCGTCTTAAGCAGTGTTGCTTGATAGTGAGTTTAGCCTACATATTTTAAATACAAATGTATAATACAAGCGTGTGTAAACACTGTGTTAGAACTTACTAGGCACGACCATAAAGTCCGGTCGGTCTCTTTATGAAAGCAATTGTTTCTAAAAACCGACACAACATTTTAAATAAAATTTAAGTGTTTCCAGTTTTTACACTTTCATTACGTAGATGTTATGAAACAATTAATTTTAAGCAGTATCTTTACGATGGCTTATTAAATAAATGTTGCTAGTTGAAGGGCTGAAAGGGCGAGCATATTTGGTGTGACGGGAATTCGAACCCGGGACCCTCGGATTAGGAGTTGAACGTCTTAACCTACCTGGCCATGCTGGACCTATAAGGGATAAGTACGTTTTATTAAAACAAATTTAGATTTTTGTTACAAGTTACAGTTCTTTTTGCCTCGTCCAGCAATGTTTTATCTGACGACTGTGCATCTTTCGAGTGTAGTTTCAATTTGAAAGGGCTCCGACAGAAGACTTACTTACAAAAATCGTCACTCCTCCCTGCATGTTTTCTGTAATCCATCTAATGTATGAAGATGGTAGTTTTCTAATGTCCATTTCAATAGTCTAATTGCACAAAAGAGCCATCGTTGATGTGTTTTGCGGGTTGATTTGTATGTCTTCGTAAAGAATATTATGAATACCAGTTTTATTTTCTATTTACTTGAGATTTGCGAGTACTGAAATGTCTTGGAAGCAGTTTGTGTATACTTGGCCTGTATCACTTTCGAAGGAAAAGTTTTCTTCTTTATTGTGCAGTGTTTTATTGCCTGATACTCGTGAACGGCTTTTGTCACTGATCTTCATATTGGTGGATTTTTACTTGTTACAATATGTTGCACTTTATTAATTATGGCTGGGGTACGACTTCTTGCAGGGGCCTTCTTGGATGGTCTTTGTTTGCTGTGTTGATGCATATTCCTTTCTTTTCAAATACCATAAGCACAAGAAGGTGTTCTTGTCTTGAAAATTCTAAATAATTGAATCTGAATACATTTTTATGACCTGAATATATGGATACATTGTGTCGGAAAAGTTCGTTATATATCCTTTCCCAGATGTACAAGTTTTTGGTGGCAAAATTGCTTACAAAGGACAAATGTCAAAATGAGGTTCTTATACAA
The DNA here is from genome assembly GCA_011833715.1 of Carcinoscorpius rotundicauda. NCBI lineage: Eukaryota > Metazoa > Arthropoda > Merostomata > Xiphosura > Limulidae > Carcinoscorpius > Carcinoscorpius rotundicauda. Next base: position 61,105,554 of record CM022400.1, on the reverse strand, counting down.
TCTGTTTCACAACGACTTCTTCAAATGTGATTATTACGTACCTTGATGGTTTGCGTATTTAATCATTTCAATCTAAAGTAGTGAAAAAGGAATAGTTTTTATGCAAAATAAACATTTTATTGGCAGAAGTGTCCTCATTTCATTGAGAAATGATCATGTTTTTAACCTAAATGTTGATCATTAAAAATATTAATCTTTTCACGATTCAATTCTCTTCGAAAATAGTTTCTTGGGTAGTGTTTGTTTGTTTGTTTTTGGAATTTCGCACAAAGCTACTCGAGGGCTATCTGTGCTAGCCGTCCCTAATTTAGTAGTGTAAGACTAGAGGGAAGGCAGCTAGTCATCACCACCCACCGCCAACTCTTGGGCTACTCTTTTACCAACGAATAGTGGGATTGACCGTCACATTATAACGCGCCTACAGCTGAGAGGGCGAGCATGTTTAGCGCGACCCTCGGATTACGAGTCTCTTGGGTAGTGAGGCAGTTGCACGAATTATTATTTTACATAATTAAGTGGAACATAGAAGCATCCGTTAAATTTTATGCTTTATTACTGTTAATTAGCACCATCTTTTAATTTTTTTTTCACACTGAGGATAGAAAAAAATCTCCAAAAATTTAAAATAAAATAAAGTTTTAGCTAAATCCAAAACATTCCTTGGCTTTCCCCTCCCCCACCAGAAAACGTTAAGCAGGTTGAATGACGTCAAGGATTGTAACGTTTGAACATGAAAATAGTTACTGGCACGTTTTATACGCTTTTATTTTTGTACATTCTATTGACTACATTATTGTTGGAGTCAGGTGTACCGTGTGATGCCAAGTAACCTTCTATAGAAATCTTATTTTGATATGACGACATCGAGTAAGAATATTATGTAAATAATAGCTCATAATTAGAAAGTAAGTGAACCTAGGTGTAAGCCAAATCACACAATAAAATAGAATGAATTTAAGGTTTACGAACAGCCGCTATTTATTCAGAGTTCAAAATAGATACTGGCACATTTTTTTACTCTACTTCGGCTAGCAGTCACATTTCATTCAATGAAAATATTGCTATTAAATATCGCGTGGTAGCTATTAACCATTAAAAATATGTTATATTAAGTGGGATTTTTTACTTCAGTCCGATGTCTTAGACGAATAGGTACTAAGAAACAAACCCATCTGTTTTACTAATAATAATTAAGTGTTAGCCTCAAACAAAATAAACTTATTATATCCGGTTTTTTTTCAGTTACAAGTGTACATCGTCAAATAAATGTATAGGCAAATTGGGAAAAAAAATTCTTGCTTTTCCATCCAAAAGCAGCGACTTAAGATTTAATGACATTCTAATTAAACATTAAAAAGTTGCTTGAGAGTAAGAAAACGGAAAGACGACATTAATAGATATCGTTTGAACAACATGTAATATTTCCATGTGAACTACCGTGACTGTTTAGTGTTAAAATACACCAGATGAGTACTTTGCAAGATCACCATTTGATACCATAATAACCTGGATTTAGCGTGATAATTTCTAGATATTTGATGGATTGTTTGTTTGTTTTGGAATTTCGCACAAAGCTACTCGAGGGCTATCTGTGCTAGCCGTCCCTAATTTAGCAGTGTAAGACTAGAGGGAAGGCAGCTAGTCATCACCACCCACCGCCAACTATTGGGCTGCTCTTTTACCAACGAATAGTGGGATTGACCGTCACATTATACACCCCCACGGCTGGGAGGGTGAGCATGTTTTAGCGCGACGCGGGCGCGAACCCGCGACCCTCGGATTACGAGTGCACGCCTTAACGCGCTCGGCCATGCCAGGCCATATTTGATGGAAGCAGGTTTGGTTTATTTTGAATTTTGCGCATTCGCGCAAAGCTACACGAAGGCTATCTGCACTAGCCGTCCCGAATCTAGCAGTGTAAGACTAAAGGGAAGGTAGCTAGTCATCACCACCCATCGCCAACTCTTGAGCTACTCTTTTACCAACGAATAATGGGATTGACCATAACATTATAACGTTCCTATAGCTAAAAGGGTGTGACTAGGATTCGAATCTTCAACCCTCATATTACGAATCGAGTGCCTTATCCATCTGACCATGCTGGGCCAATGCAAACAGGACATTATAAGGTCTGCAAAAAGTGTGTGGGGTAAGATTTAAAAAGGAATGCATTACAGGGAATAAATCTAACACTAAAAGTAATAGAAATAATTCAGTACGGGCCGAAAACAAATAACGCACTGGGTCTTCGCGATGGTTTCTGATTGGTTTCTAAGTTGTGACTTAAGGTAACTCTGGATACTGGAGTAAGGAAGAACACGTATTGGAATGCCAAGACACTGTATACCATACTTTTATATGCAAGTGATAAATCACCTCTATTAGTAATCGTTCTTATTATTGATATTTATGAGGACACTTCCAGCTCATACTAACTTGTACAAACCTTTGCACCACCCTTCCACCTATCACACTAGAACAGAGATGACTTGAAACGACACCAAACAAGTATTAGCCTCGTTAGATGATCTCTTTGGTGTATATGACTCCAGTCTGATGTAACGATTAATGCAAGTTTTCGATTATTTTAATCATGTCAAACCAGGACGTTAACTAAAACGCAGAATGAAAGTTTTTTTTTTTTAAATAACTGAATAAAGACATTATTTCCAGGTATAAGAGGATAAACTCCAATAATTTTAATTGATACTGTGCAACGTACGTTAAAGTATATTATTTAATTTTAGTAATTCATAGGGGAGTACTGTGTATCAGCACATAACAAATGGTGACAAAGGACTATGGTGACATTCCAGACTCAATAATAATGATATTATGGTCTGATGACGGTTTGACAAAAGAAAGTGATTGTAGCCACTGTGATACTTTTTAAATCAGCTGCAGAAAATAGGAGCACATTGAATTGGTGTATTATCGGCTTAAAAGCACACTCATCACTAAAGCTGACAATAAAACGTGCCAATGATCTACAGGTACACCAAACGGTATAACTTGTGAAAATCTGAAAACAGGATCAAGTCTTATCTTTTCCACACTTTTATTTGACAAGTTATATAGAAAAGGGGTGAAGCGTAACTTAGTCACATTACATGTTACACTTATTCACTGTCAATACTTGTTTTTGCGTTACACTGATATAAAGTAAAGTAGTACTCCTGAAACCGAAAGTGAGCCCTGATACTTGAAAAAAAACAACTAAAATTGTGTAAACAAAAATATTTAGTTTATACCCAAAGTTAAGTGATTTTCATAAGCAAACTCTCAGTTTCAGAGAACAACTGTTTGCAAGCTATCGTGTGTGTGTGTGTAACTATACACAAAATATTGAGTGGTACTGTGGGGTTATCAATTTGTTTTTAAAGCGTTATTTAAAAAGACCAAACCTGGATGTAAAACAAATGTGTCCAATAAATATTAAGACAAAAAAAGAAAGTTTAAAGTTATGGATGTTTAGATGAGAGTTAACGATATTGTAATTTTTAGTCAATAAAGAGGCACAATTTAAAAGACATGCAAAAACAAATCAGGTAATGTATGATCATTTTTATTCTCAATGCTGACAGTACATTATTACTCTACGTCTATTAAGACGAACTGTAATTCAGTGCTTTTAAGTTTAAGTATCCTAACATGAATTTTTTTTAAAGCAACATATTTTGTAGTAATATAAGAAGTATGATAGAGAGAGCACTTTATTTGATATTCAGTGATGCTACTGTACTCTGGTTTTAACAACAGTGCAACTATTCTATACAACTGAATGCAATAAAATTCATTACTTTTACCCATCACATACTAACATCAAAATATTTTGTGTTAAACGAATGGAAAATAGTGATTACATCATTACACCAAGTTCACTTGGCAACTAACAACAGTTTTTAATTTCAAGATTTAGGAATAACAAGATTAAAGCAAACTGGTAACACCAATCTATTTAGTATTTAATTATAACTATGTTTATAAAAGTTTTTAGGACAACTTTTAAAAAACAACCCTCTTACTTGATGAAGGACAACTGATAAAGCCTTTAAATAAGAAACCTTAACATTTGATGATTAAAATCTATTTAAAAAATACTAAAACTAACATTAAAAGATGCATACTAATTCAGTAGAATTGCACATTCTTTACTAACCAAAACTTTTCTACATTCATACATACAATGTAAGAAGGAAGACATGCCTACTAAAATAAGCAGTCTCAATATAAAACAACCAATCTATGGTTGACATCTATTTGCTTTCTATGTGGGATCTAAATATGTACTTTACTTTAAACAGCTCTAATCCAAACTTAGAATATTTAACAGCAAAAAACACTAATTTTATAATGAAATCCAGGAATCTTAAGTTATTTTGTCAACTTTTATAACACAAACCTCCATTTTCTTGCTGTACATTTCTGAATGGTTAAGTATTAATGTATTTTGAAATGCAGAACAATATTCTTATGTTTGCCACAAACATATAACAAATACATTTTACATAAGATTCAAATGACCATGGAGCAAAAAACAAAAAACTTTGTATGAAAGCAGCTATTATAGCAAATAAGAACTTTAGTTAAGTAATATTTATAAGCAGCTGTTAACTACTGAACCTAAAAATGTTTTTACTTCAAATGAAAACTAGTGACAAGTTCTACAACTAAAATTCTGTAACAGTACCAGAAATAAGTTTAGCAGTCTTATTATTTTAAAATAATAAGTATTTCTATATTCATGAATGTAAGAAAGGAGAGCTTTATTCTATAATGAATACATTGATTCATCTATTAAGTAGCTTTCTGTTTTACAGAGTATTTACATGTACATCATACTTTTTAGTCTTGTTACAGTGCTCATTGTACGTTTGTTAAAAAATTGGCTAGCATGTACAAATCTTTACAGCACACTGAAAGAAAGGTGCATCTTTGAGTCAGTTTTAACTAATGAAAACAATCATGTAAGCACCTTAGAAATGTGAGGCTTGTCAGAATAATGTGTGTGTTCAGAGAAATTAAAACATTTTGATGAAAGTCAAATATATATTTTAAATAATGTTTGGAAACTTAGCCTATTATCTGCGTAAAATGTTCAATACACTTTTCAACTATTAAACTTCATTAAGTTGCAGTAATGTTTCACTATATAAATAAATTTCTGTAACAAATTCCTGGGAATGAAACAAAGATATTACTTATAGTACTTTAAACATTTACTTATGTTTGTACAAGTACAATAAAATTTTGTGTATCTGTAGGAATAACAGTTTAAAGATATTTAATGAACACTGAGCTATGGTGTGCAAATTTACCTGAAGCCTCACAGATCCTAGATACAAAATTAAATGTGTGTGCAGTGATGTCCAAAGAAATCAAAAATGAATAAATCTTGTCCAAAGTACATTTGTTTAAATGACAAGTCAGGTTTATTTTGATATAGGAGAAGAAAAACCATGAAAATTAGAGAAACATTATTAAAATCATCAAGAAATTGGACAACTTGTATAACCTGCTATGTTTTACTTTAGTCTCAGTATCTTATTTCTTTCTGTCAGTTATTTGTTTTATAATATACCTGTTCAAAATAAGTTATCTTGAATGAAAAACTCACTTTATAGTGTGAAAAACCCTAAACACGTCAAATTTATGGAGGCAAAATATGTGCTGGCCTCCCTTTCCAGTACATTTGTACGTGTACTAGTTCCCCAATAAACACTGTTCCTGAAATGTGCAGGAAAGTATCACATTACAAGTAGTGCCAAGCTATTATACCCATGATATTCTTTGAACTGAGATAATGGTGTAATGTTTTGAAACTACATAGTTATTTTCAAGAAACATGTACTAAATTAAACAGATCATCTTAATCTCAACATTACCTGTGTGCAAGATGACACACATTGTAACTTCTCTGTTTTCTAAAATATTCAACTTTAACCTTCTTTCCATTTTTTCCCCTTTTGTTATTTAAAATCATACATCATATGTGATTCTTATTCCCACATAATACACTATGTGTCACAATCTTCTACTTAACTGCCAAAGAGCTGAGACATGAGAAAGTATCTTGGGTAATTACCAACTAAAATACTACACTGCTATTATCTTACCTCTTCATAGTGCTTTGTACAATAATATTTTCTCTTTCAATCCACATGAAGTACAGAGGAAATATGGAATGTGATAATAATCTTCTCTTTGAATTAAATGTTAGTTTGAGAATATTAAATCAGAATGCCATAATCTTACTTTTACCTTGCATATAGATTGCCCTCACCAAAATGGAGAAAAAACCTGAGGTAGTAAAGAGGTACCTATCCTTCATAGAGAAAAGAAAGCAGAAGTGACCTTTCATAATTAACATACCAAATAGAGATGTAAGACCCACAGAAACGTGGAGAGGATAATACCACTAGGCTGATCAAATGAGGTAGATTACTGGAACCTAAGTACCTTAAAAATAACTCACTTCTGACCTAGAAAAAAAAACACCAAACAGATTAAAGATCCAGTTGGAAAAAAACACTGAGATCTTAACAACACAACTAATATGGAACCTGGAAATAATAAGTTAAAAATGATAACAAGGACTAGAAGCACAAAATATATTTTTAAAATGCTTACAATGTGGTCATGTACATTTCTGTCTTCATTCTCAGTTAATTAATCTTTTACAGTTAATTGTCTTCCATGCTTGCAATAGTAAGTTCAATATCACGACACTCACCTGTTCTTCTCATCAAGCAGATGTAACAGCATTAAATTCTTAAGCATAATGTACCCAACAAGTGATCCTAATCACTAAGTACCCATGACACAGTTTTACCAACTAGTTACCAAAGCAGGCAAGTAGTCCTGCAAGTTTCTATTGCTATGGTTTTAAAAATCAAGCCAAGCACAAAGAAGCCATTAACATGTGAAGACAAGTTGTTAAGCTATAGAAAATAGGGTTTAAACTAATGCAGGTGACAAGTCAGACATATGCACATTGTACACTTCACAAACTTAATCTAGTTCACAGCATCTCAGTAATTACTGTACTTGTGTTATCCCAGCTGAGCTGATATTGGGTGAAAGGCTTTCTTAGCACTGGATATAGATGATACAGTGTAGTTGACATATTATACATTTTCCTCTAATCTCACTCATTAGTTCATATAAATAACATTTGCAGAACCTAAAGCACTTCACTTTCTAAACAACTTCAACAAACATAATTAACTATATGCAACAATATTTTCAGTCTCAAAGGTTAAGCGTGTTATGAATCAAACCTTTAGAACAGTGGTACCAGGTGCCAGGCTTACTAGAAAAGCAATTGTTACTTACATGCAAGAAAAGGATATGGAAATTGATAAGAATTAGATTAATAAAACAAAATGGCCATATGTTTAGCAAGGAAACTAGTGAATTGAACAATGAATTAAATAACACTGTGATAACATTTACAGTAGAAAAACTATAATTGTAATAATTAAAGCATGTTGATCCATATTATCAGGTTATCACCAGGTAAAATTTGCAATAAAAAACAAAGATGAATTTTATAGAGTATCATTTATGTTAATATAAATAAAGGGGAAGTCTTGGATGACTTTATCAATAATGTTTAGTAGGGCATCATTTTGAAATGAAAAACTATTACAAATCAACTTTAAGGAGATAAAATGGCAATATGAAATATGCTTCATAAATACATTCATAAAATTTTAATGGGATTAAAATGAGCTTATCAGCCCATTAAGAATGTCTCTTCCAGGTCTCAACTATAACCCTATAACTATCCTTTACTACTCAAGTACCATTCAACCTTTCTTGAAACTCAAATTTTCTGTCTCTACCACCCTTGATGCAGCTCATTTCAAAAGCCAACCACCGCATTTGAATGGTAATACTGTCCTAACTGTAGAAGACTTCTTTTCTATTGTTTTCATGGCTAAACACAAAAGTGTTTAATGAATCTATTATAGATAACACTCAATAATCTTAAACACCTTAATAAAATCCTTCTGACCCTTCTCCTCTTCAGAGAAAAAAGTTTAGAAATTTTAGTTTCTTCTCATAGGATACTCTTGCTATCTTGGGTAGCATCCTAGTGGTTCTTCTCTGAACCTTCTCCAACAATTTAATGTCTTTCTTGAGGAAGGGAGCTCAAAACTATACACAGTACTCTAAACAAGGTCTCAGAAGCAATCTACAGAAAAGTAATAATATCCCTTGCCTTATACTCAATATTTCTACAGATGCTACCCAAACTGCTAGCTACAATACACTGTTTAGATGACTAAAGTGATTTTTTTCAATCACAATACCGAGACATTTTTTTTAACTAAAGTACTTAATGCACTCCCATTTAAACTGTGAAAAACCTATACACATTAGAGGTAAGAACAAACTGGATTTAGCTCTAGAACTTTCTCTAATGCTAGTTTACCAAACAAAAAGAAACTACTTGAAGTAAAATACATCCTTAGGACTCATCAGTTTGATGCTGAAAGAAAACAAGGTGATGATGGTTTAAGGGCCACTAATACGGTCTTCCAAAAAGTCTACAGACTGTTTGAGTGTACATTAACTGGTTACATTCAATTTGGGATGATACAAGAAGAAAATTATCAGTATATTCTTAAACAGGACATGAAACTGAATGGACTAACAGGTTTAAAAAAGGAAAAAAAAGACCTACTATACAAAAATACTGAATATGCAAATAAATGGCCCCAGCAATTGAGTTATACATAACTCTTAAAAGAAAAAACCTGAGAAACGGAATATCAAAAACACAGAATTCTCAAATTCACAAACACAACCAATTGAATAATTAAATGATATATAGGAGAAGAAATGGCTAATTGTTCCTTCAATACTGTTTCCTGTATGCTCTACTCCAAAGAAAATTATTTGAATCCACTTTACTTTTACAGAAAATCATTTCTCAACTACTCATAGGTACTGCCTCTTGCAACTCATTCCATAACAGAGGTTTTCAACCTTTATGCTACCATGGAACCCTATTGTATATACACACACACACACGAGAAACACATCATGTATGCTATTATTATTATTTCAGGTGAAATTGAAATAAAATTAGAATATTACACTTAATATGTTTGAAGTTATCAATTTCATGAAAAAATATTTAACAACAACCTTAACCTCCCATAGTGTGAGAATTGTGACACCTTGTTCTCTGGTGTTCTCAAACTCCAAGAACTAAGATATTTGATATAAAATAGTCTCTACTGTTGTCAAGTTGATGTAACAGAAAATTTTCATACCTTCAAGCTTATCTGATAGAGAAATCTAAAATAAATATACACACCCAATCATATATTTTCTTTTACAATTTACTAATAGGTTTCCCTGATATCCACCATCATTACATCCATAATCAACAGAAATACTAAATTTCAACAGATTGAGTTTTTTTTTTTTACATCACTTAGAGAGAGAGAGAGAGAGAGAAAATTCATGACAGTTACAAAACAGTCTTTTTGATAATACTATTGCAGGAACCCAGGTTGAGAAACCCAGACATAAATTAATCACCCTGTTAGAGAAACAAACCTATCTTAATTAAAGTCTCCAACATAATTTTAGAACCTTAAACTTTTGCTCTGTTATTCCAATTATTTTGAGGATTCAGCATAAATAAAACAGAAGCCACTATGCCACATTCAACACAGTTGACAGCTATTCATTCTGTTAAGCAGATAAAACTGTCTTAGTTGTAGCTTTGCTATTTTTTCCAAATCTTGAACCTATATCCAACCTTTCTATCATCTCCAGAATACAGTACAAATAAATCAGTCTTATAAATTTTAATATGGTCAACTGTAGTAGCCTTGCTCTGAATCATCACCAGTAAAGCAGTATTCTTTCAGATAAATTTGTTTGTTGTTAAGCAAAATGCAACACAATGGGCTATTAGTGCTGTGCTCACTACAAGTATAAAACTCCAATTTTAAGTGGGATAAAACTTCAGACTTCTTAGACAAAAAGTCACTAATTTTTATAACGAGTTCATAACCTCTTTGAGTTGTAATCAGTACATCTACATATAAATCTTAAAACTACCAGTGAAAAACAGTTACTGAATATTCCAATTTCATTACGAGGAAGGCATGCCCTCTGATACTTTATCCTTAAGACTTAAAATTATAGGTAAAAACACTTGAACTTTCAGATGACTCATTATTTCTCAACAAAAGTTGGGAATGGAAATGCAATCTTAATCCAGAAGGCTATTAGAACAAAATCAGCTGGTTGGATATCAATTTATACTTAACTTCTTGAATAGAAACCTGTCTGATCAACATTGGATGCTGTGTTAGTTTAAGTTGTTAAAAAAGTGTATTATTACTATGTGCTAGTGTGCTCACCCTTTAGCTCTTTTGATAGAACAGTTGCATGGTGTACTGGAGGTATGAGGTTTGATTTTGACTTGAAGGGAAATGATTACCACAGAAGACATGGTGCTACCAGGAGGGTAGTTTGAGTTGTTAAAAAACTTCCTGATTTGCAAAGTAGGTTAAACTTACTTCTGTTGGAATAACTCTCAGCTGGTGTGTGAGGGGATCTCAGACTTAACTCTCATCTAAAGGGAAGAAACAAACTAAATTACCACAGTATCTGCATATTTGTAGTAGGAGGTTCAACTGAGACAAATTAAATTTAGGATTCAAAATGAAAAACTCACAATAAATTTAGAAAATAAAGGAATGTGCACACAAACAACTATGGAATAGTTGCAAAAATCAGCATTACATTATGACTACAGTGAAAATTAAAATAGTTTGTTCCACAAAATGCCAGGAAAAGTTTTTTCAACAAATCTGTTTCCAACCGAAGAAAGAAGATCAGTTTGTGGGCAGTAACCTCAGTTTGAAACATGCATTTTGTTGCAGAGAACTGAGACTGATTTCAGAAAAATAAGATTCAGATTTGAGTATGCAATAAAACTTTCAAGCATTTACATCTTTTGCCTATAACAAATGTTTTCAAAAATGACTGGTTTTGAACAGGCTTGTCTTTCACCTTTGTGTAACTAGTAGTGAATATGAGATCAAAGCCATTCGAACTCATTTACGTTTCTTCCACTAGAAGTCCAAATGGACTGTTTGGACAGAAAGTACAAATACTCCAACTGGGTAATGCACATCATTCAATAGCAAGTTTGAGTCAACCAGTTCTTTTATCTGTAAGGAACAAGAATTGCAGAGATCAGAAAATGCATGCCCTATGGATAACTTGTGTAAAATGAAAAGTGATATAACTGCTTGTACAGAATGCATTTCCAACTTTAAATAGAGATTTATGGAATAAAAGATGCCCATCATTCTGGAATTAGACAGAACAAGTACAAATTATGAGATACACAATGACATAGTGAGCTGGATATTGTAACAAAGACTACATAGAATTTAGACAGTAAACCACTGGATGGATCATCTGTGGTTATTAGATTCACTTAGAACAATACTATTGCTTAAAGAGCACCACAGTCTTGAAGTTTTCGGTAACTTTTAAAGATACAACTGCCCTGCTATTCATAACATGTACTTAAATAACTGAATTCACGCGTTGCTTAAAATTATTGTTCAGGTGTATAATCTTTATTAGTAATTTCGATATACAAAGTTTTGATTTGGTTTCATAACAAACCCTCAGAATAATATGGATATGTATTCTGGTATGAGAAAGTATATATTGTGGGTAATATAGAACCAAAGGCATTTAGTACGTACTAAAGTTTGTAATTTTCTATGAAAATGTATATATTTTGAATTGTAAGGGGGAATATCAATGACTAGATAGTTTGAATTTTTGACACCAGGTGACAAATAGGAGGAATTAATGAAGCCATATTATTCACACAGTGTGCTGGTTAAATAAGAAAACAAATTTATATTACTTTTAATCAATCATTATTAGCCAGGTAATCTCACAAAATATTTCACATCTGTATAACAACCCATTCACTATGCATTCTCAGCTGAAAAAACAAAAATCAGTAGATATTTACAAGAAATTTAATATTCATAAAAACACATGTGAACAAGTTTAAATACTTTTTATCTTCCCATGCTACTGAAATATACTTTCAACTTTGCTCAAGTTGCTTCTCATTATAAACAGCAAAGATGCTTAAAACCACTGATATTAGCTCTTCCAAATAGTTATTTTATAAATAATATATTACTAAAGAATAGTGAAACATGTTATGAGAATATGAAGCTATTCATAAGATAGTTTCCAAGTAAAGTAATACTATATAAATTTTCTTGGTAGTGGTGTCCACAGTTAGTTTTGTTTGGAAAGAACCAACACAAGCCAGTAATGAAATGATAAAGACAAATTATTCAACTGATAGAAGGAATACAGGAGTTTTATACATTACAAATGAAGAATTAAACCAATGTATATGAGAAATAAATCATCAAATTACCAATTATTCCTCTGCTACCCATAAAATGGAACACAGAGCTAAAATAGCTCACGGTACAAGATAGTTGCTTACGGCTTGGTGATGGTCTGAAAATTGCACCTGACTTGCCTATTCTAAATTCTGGTTACCCTAAAATTTAGGATAAAATTTGGGGTGGTGGCAGATACAGAATACTTAAACAATTAACACAAACTGTGTATATGAAAGAAGACAAACACACATCAACTCTATATATCAGTTGCACACCTTCATGAAGAACTGATAATTAAAATATGCAGCAATTTCATCAAAGCAGTGGTTACAGTTTCAATTTTGGCCAAAAAATCCATACAAATACTAAATTTGTTCAAAATTGATGAACTTAAAGTTAAATACATGAAACAAGAGCAGCTGAAGAAGCTAACCCACTTTACCTTGCCCATTAATGTTCAGAGGTCCTATACCCTTGGTACATGTTGATGATTAAGTGAGAGAGCATAATGTACCAGTTACTGTGGTAGAGTTGAAAAAATAAGCACTGGGTCCTATAAGTAGCTAGTCATTACTAGACAATGATAATCTCACATTAAACATTTGCTTTCTAACAAATGTTTCTGATATTTTTTAAAATCAACAAAGAATAACTGTTGGTATTAAAGATAGCACTTTAGAAGTATTTTAATACTGACCACACCCTTACACAGAATTAGATGGAATACTTGATATTGTAATAGTTTTTGTAACAGATTATTTACAGTGATGGTGGAGCTTATTACAGAGTCAATTTCTAATGCAATAACAACATGAATACTCCTGAGCTCAAATACCCATGGAAATAAATTAATTGATGCTTAGCACCCAGAAGTCACTTTTTTTTTTAATTAATGGTGTCATGTTAAAAATGTTGCTTTGGAACCATGCTCCGGTGTAATGGCAGTAGTACATTTATATGACTGCAAACTGTCACACCAAATGGCAGAATTATATGAATACACCACAATTCACAGTCACGAAGGACAAACATGCTTAAAATCAACAGGGGAAGATCTACAGAAAACAACAATGCTTCAACAAGTAGAGATAATTTCAAGAAGGTTGAATAAATGGATTGAATATGATACTGTGAAGTTTGTTTGTTTTGCTCCTTGTCCTGCAAAGCAACAGCTACCAGGTATCATTCTCTCACCTGGAATTATTGACAAAGAATCTTTAGTGGCTCTTGAGAAAAAGTTTTTGTTCATGGAACACACATTTCAACCTTGCTGCTGCTCAGTATGTATTGAGATCTGATAAAAGAAAGTCATGTACATACTTTCCATAAAAAAAACCAAGGAGTGGGGTATGAAGCACAAAATGATTTAACTGCAGAAGACAACTTTGTTGCAGTTTTAATGCTCATGGAATGCATTTTCATAGACATTGATACAAAAATTATCAATTTTCTGCATCCAATAATACTTACCTTCTCTCCCACTTACAGATATTACTCAACCTCTGGGGTTTCTTCCTTTGCTTAACTTAGTATTGGTCTGATTTTTCTGATTTGCTCCAGTCTTTTATACTCCATTCAACTGCCCTAAGCAATATTTGTCTCATGACACTCTAACAAGACAGAGCATGCTAGACACAGCTCTAGTTTGGTACTGTATAAAAGAACCCCACTTTTTCAAGATTGACTCAATCCCAATCTTCATGACTGCTTCTCACGGAGAAGAAGGGGTGGGAGAGAGTGAAGAGGTAAATATTATTAGAAATACATTTTCAATTTAAAAAAATAATTTCAAATCAGAATAAGTATGCCTTTTACCCCAAACATAATTCCTATATTGTGGGTGCAATTTTACATGATTTATCATCATTATAGGCCAGGCCTCAACCAGATAGCTCATGTTCCGCTGCTCAGGGTTTAGAATTATTAGGCCTATATACATATCCCTATATACATTGGTGGGAAGGGCACTTAGATTGTGATATGTTTTTGTTTCTGAATTTCATGCAAAGGTACTTGAGGGCTATCTGTGCTAGTGATACACACACACACACTTATAAGTGAATGCAAACCCATACCACATTCATGCATTCTGAGCCACCAAAGTCCTGACAAGAAAGTAAGCAATACCAAAGTAGACAAACCTTTTCCTCCACCTAAAGAAGTCAAAAAGACAACACTCCAGACTCAGAATAACAGAATCTTGTATGATGCACTCGACCTGAGGAAACAGAACTCATCCAATCTGAAATGATGAAATGCATCCTTATTACCCATCTGTGTGGGAAGGTTAATTAAACTTGTCCATGGAATTATGGGGAGAACATCGAACAAACTGTGCTCAACCAAGAACCCAGGAAGAAGACCACTCTGCATTCAGAATTATGAGAAGACAATGGACCATCTTTCATGGACAATATAAAGAACCAATATAGATTTAAAAAAAAAAAAAGAGGATGGGTTATATCCAAAAGCATTAAATATAAACCAGTATTACGAGTAGACTCCTACATAGGCTGATGCCTTTTCTACCAACATCCTGGAAAAAAAAATATCTAGGAACTTGGATAGGATAGCTACAACTTTAACTTCCTTTCCAAAGTGGAAAAAATTTACTCAAACATTCAGTAGGATAAGCCTGTCTGCCACCCCACTGACTGGCAACTGAATGTGGTAAGGATTCCCTTGCTCCACTGGTAGAATCTGGGGTTAATGTGCATAAGAAATTTCCAAGCAACAGTGCAATAGGTTAACCAAGTATCCTAATTTTTTTTAAAAGCAATTCATTTGTACTGCTAATGACATAGAAATATGCTCTATGCTTAAAGTTTGAGCTTCTGGATAGTCAGGTGAATCCTGTCAAATCATTGCTATTTCCACAGAAATGGAGAAGGAAGTGGAAGATTTGGGCACTCCTGAAAGAACTCAGAAAGCAGAAACTAGGGTGTAGTTGCCAATCCAGTGTTGTCAACAGGTCCCAATAACAGGTTGGGGCAAATCATAGTTAGCACCTTGGCTAACATGAATTGAAGAAAAGGCCTAAAAAGTAAGTTTATCCCATCTCAACAGATGGCATCACTGCCAAAGCCCAAAGATCACACAGTAGAAAACAAATTACCAGTAGCTGGGTGTTCCAATGAGAGGTCAACCTTCAAATCAGAGTTGCAAGATGAGAGTCAAACCAACAGAACATTGTAGCATCTATTCTCTTGGCAGAATCTGTTTGAATCAAGATAATTGATTTGCTTTTCCATTCATCACCTGTGAAACATGACAAGTAGGGTAATATGAAAAAAAATAATATTAAGAAAGGAGGTCAAATATTCAAAAACAAGGAGCCCTGGACCATGTGCTTTTTCATTGAGAATCACAAAACACCACCACAGAATTATCAGAATGAAAGTTGATAATTTTCCCCATAATAAGCCCATGCCATGAGGCATTGCCTTTGGAAGAGCAAGGACTAGAACGAACTGTAGGGAACCCTCATAATCTATGCACAGACCCTGAAATTTGACTTTTGGTACATGCACCTCCTTCCTTCAAGTGATGGATTTGTGAAGAAATGGAATTCAATATTTTAGTAGAATACAGATTTAACAATTTTCCAATACTGAAGAATGATCCTGACAAAGAAAATTGGGTAATAAGAAATTGAATTTTCTGTTCCATAGCATGAAGCCAGATGAAAATCAGTTGAGCCCAACTGACTTACATGATGAAAAACAAAATATTCTGATTGATGACATACTGAACTGGAACAATAACCAAAGTCGCAGCTTGGAAAAATTAATCCTCTGCCTTAGACATTTCTGAAAGTAGAATTCTGGGTGTGCTGTTCTATCAGTTGAAAAGATGGTGTCAAAGGTAACTAGTCATCTATGAAATTGTGTGTGTGTACACAAAAACTATAGAATTGAGATGACGAGGAAAACTTGTGTGATTCAGCAAAACATGTAACGTTTATGCTAATCCAAAGATAAATATCCCAAAGTTAGCCATCACAATACAACTAAAAAAAAAAGTTGATTCAGATGAATCTCAGAGAATGGAGGTACTGATAGAGAAAAATATTAACAAGATGAGACCAATCATTTGTATTCTTAGGTCCAATGACCAATGAAGTAAAAGCCAGGAAGAACTAGCACAACTCTCTCACTTCCCCAAGACCAGCCAGACACTGACAGTGCTAGATTGAAGTTTCAGTTCATAAGGGTCTGTGGGAGACTGAAATTTTGCAGGTTAGGTGGATAATAACTTCATTTGCTTTCAGAAATGAGAGATTATGGATTTCACTCCAGACCTCCTTTCAATTAAATATATGGTACAAACCAAATACACACGTCATAACATGTGCTCAGAGAGCTTGCAGAGTCCAGTGTTTAACACTCCTACGAAAATTAGGGCCTAATAGGCCCCAGAGCAACTTGAAAGGTTATTAATATTAGGCTCATAATCTTGTATTTAAATGAAATTGCCTTTAACTGACCCTATCCCTTTATATTTTAAGGAGCAATAATATTTTGACTTTTCAGACATTTGCGAAATAATATTTAATTATTTTTTTTTAAACATCCACTAAGGGTATCACTTTAGTGGATGTAAATATTTTTTTTCGTAGGAGTGTTGAAATGTGGAAAAAAAGACTGAAACATGAAGTCCCACAGCTGTATGCAGCATTAAAAGAATTAAACTATACTTGTAGCTCTAATCTGCAAAGTTGTGTTCCTGAAAACCACATGCTAACTTGCAGTGTTTGATAAGTAATCTACAATGTATCTCACCAGTACAAGTCCTGTACTGCTCTGCATCTTTCTTTCCTACATTCTAATGCCAGCAATATGAAGTTAGTAATCCAGAAATATTAGAACAAACTTGCAGTGGTATTCTGATTATTTTGGAACAAAGTCCAAAATTTTCAAAAAAGTATTTCACATCCAAAGAAACAGTTAAACTATACTTGAAAGTGAGAACAATAAAGTAGTTAAATATTTGTTTAAGTTTTTACATGTGCAATGGATACTATGATTTACAATATTTATGAAAAAATACATAATGAAGAGAGAATTCTTCCATACCATTTCTCTGAAATACCCAATACCAGAACAGGTTTTTGTCTATTTTAGCCATAAGGTTGCATAAGTACATGAAGGTATAACATTAAGAATAATTGAACTGGCCAAGAAAACTAATGGCAAGCACTGAAACATACCGCAAGAATTCAAAATTGCAAATAGAAGAAACAGCTACTCTTGATAAAAGAATAAAAAATAACCAAGTTATTGTGTAATGAAAGTTAATAAAATATAACCAAATCTTGTATTATACCATCAAGTATTATATCATATGGTAGTGTTATGACACCACCTTCTTGATACATCTACAAATATGGCAAGAAGGGTTGTGTTAATTTTTTCATTATAAAATTTTAGTCTGCTATTTTGTACCTAATATCACTTTATTTGAGCATCATTTCTGTACTTTATTCAATTGTCATAATTCTATACATTGACCAAACATTAAATATATAACAAGAAAAAATATACCTCAAATGTCAATTCAATCTAACTCCTGTTTCTAAAATGTATAAAGTAAATTAAGTAGTACCTACATCAAAAGTTTAAACTGACATTTGATGTCTGACCTGAAATGAACAATGATAATTAGATTATATGCTAGTTTCACTCAGAGGTTAGAAGAAACACAGCTGGACTATTAACTGACTACTTACAAGTAGTGATTACAGGAATTATTGTCACTAAAAATAACCAGTTAATTCATGTGACTAAATCAATTAATCCTATGTGTACAGGAAGATCCAAGTGCACATCACAAGCTTTTTATGGATGCACATTCAAAATTTAATTATTACCATGTGTGCTAAATATGTTTTGTGAAAAACATGATATATTTCAAGCTTTCATGTTATCTTCATTTCCCTGAGTCATATCTGCACTTAAATTCCCCATTTTAGTTTTTGTATCCTTTTAAGGGTTTCAAGTGTTCAATTAATTCCAAACTCACACTAAAATGACAAGCCAAAAACAGCAAAATCTTACCATTCAATACTCTCACCTTCACTAAGAAAATACTAAATTCTTAACATCCATGTGATATGCCTTCCTTCTCTGTCTTTCAAGGCATGTCAATAATTCTTTCTGAAATACTTTTTGGACATGCTTATAACCAATAAAATAAGCAAATTTTAATGTAGTCTTTTACATTTTAGTTTAAATTTTAGCAGAAAAGGTTGAAGTTTCCAAACAAATATTGTTTTGCATTGAAGTCAGCGCTCGAAAGAGTATTTTTCTTTTTAACCAATAACACAGCTAGATCAGTTAAATCATGTATTTTGGTGTCTGATATACATTACATTTTAAAATACATATTTGATAGCTTCATGAATCATTATGTAAACGACCAACACTGGGTGAAAAACAGTCTTACTGAAGTACATTCTCAAGCAAAAATAAGCTTATTAGCTCGGGTACGTGATGGATTTCTTGTTCTTATGTATATTTTTCATTTATTGTTATATATTTGTAATAAAAATAACTAAAATGTTAAAAAGAGACATTAGGTTAGTTAAAATTATTACACTGAAAAAAAAATGTATTTCTTGCAATCACTCACAAATGAATGCTCTTAAAGTGGTTTGACATCATGCAATAAAACCAGATACTTTGTTTACTCTATGTTCTCCTTCCGAATGACATGTTGATTGTCATAGTACTAAAGACAGTTCAAAGATACACTAATACAGCAGTAAGCAGAAAACAGGTGTCAACAGATGACAAAATGCAAGCCTGCCTGATAAATAATTGCCATAATTTACAATTATAGTAGAAGGAAAATGTTTTGATTTTTAAATGTATTTTTCAATTTTTCATTTCACTATACATTGTTAAAGTATAACCTTTATCAAAAATTTTGATATTCACTTAGGAAGATCAAGAGATTATGCAAATAAAATATGAAAACCGTAAGTTCAAAGAGATTTATTTTATTATTAGTATGAAAACTGCCTTTAACTCAGACTGACTCATTAAAGGATTTGTAAATTTACACACAAATCTTTAGTACAATAATATTAAAAAATCTATTTCTTTTTAATGACAAACTTATTGTACTTGCAATTTTGTACAACTAAACTTATTACAATACAAGTTATTATATGCAAGTTTTATGATTATATAGTTGGTCAAAATGACTGAACCAGGATACAGAATACTAATGATATAAAAATAATCAACTTACAGAAATTAGTGTTTCTGATTATTCAAAGTGTTACAAGAGAATAACAGATTACTAACTGAGCCCATGAATCAATCAGTATTCAAATTCCACTAAATCGCACAATTCTAAGCAGAAACTTGAAAGATGGTTTTGGACCACAGACTCAAGGTGCATACACTTGAAATTGTATAAACCTAACATAAACAAATAATCACTGTCTACAACTCCATCATACACTACCATTTCCATCAACAGGAAACTGATTCTGAATCCTATCCTACTTTTAGCAACAGTAAATGTCCTGATATGTTTCTAGAGTTGGACAGTTAACTCAGTTGATAAATATAATTAATTACCTATAGATACTGATTAGTGATTTTTGTCAGGTGAAATAAATGATTTATTGAAAACCCAAATGAATCACTTAATGCCTTGATAATTATTTCTAATATTTATGGTTTTCTGATTGATACAAAGATGCTTATCTTATTATCATCATCATCTCGGGTCGTGACTCACAAAAACAACTAATCAAAATTAGTGTTTTCAATTGTACCAGTTAAATAGGGCATATATGAGAATAATTGAATGAGCTTGATAATCAGATAAATTTCACTATTCAAATCAGCTCTGTTTCTTTTGTAATTAAATAATTTGATCAATCAATGAGTATACTATAAACAGACATTACTTAAACTTCTGACAAAATCATTATGTGTATATATTTATCAATTACATGCAAGTTAATTTCCTTGACACTTTCAGTGGTCACCTACTAACCCACCATGCTGATACAAATGCAACTGACTCCCGTTATTTTTAATTCTCATATGACTGAGAACAGCAAAGAATTGGAGCTATTATAATTCAACTGTTTTTTTTTATCCTTTCCTTGTTGAAATGTGATTTAATACCTTTTTGCATTACCAAATCATCACATTTACAAATTACTGTCAATACATGTAACAACTTCAAAACCTTATATACACGTCACCTCAAACAAACAAATATTTCACATGTAAACATTCTTCCAATACTAAATGAAGGGATGAAATATTAAGATTTCCAGTACATAAGCCTAGAAATGCCCATATTACCTACAATTTTAAATTTCAAGTGATGGTACTTGATTGCATTAATTGAAACATTTTTTCCAAAAAATGTTCACATATGTCACTCTCTGGGGAGGAAAGATGAGCAACTTGCTTCCTATATACTTTACATAAAGGTAATACACTCATTACATCTTGCACATCTTGTAACAATAGTTTGCTTTCACTAATTTTCAGCCATTTTAATGTCTTCTGGGATTCACAGAGATATTTTATTCCAGTGATGGTCACCATTGTTTTACTTAGACACAACACTTCCAAAGAGGGGAATGCTTTGTCTGACAGGGACATTATGCCTCTGTCTGTAACCCACGTTTTTCCTAAAAACAGCTTCTGCAGTTTAGGGCACCTTTCTGAAATAATGTGTAGAGTATCATCCGAAATGTTTGTACCTTCAATATCAATAACTGTTAATGTTTCTGACCTGCTTACAAACATAAATACTCCATCATCACTGATGTAGTCACAGCTTTCAAGATAAAGTTCTTGTAAATTTGAAAGTTTTGTGAAGAATGGCATGTCATGGTCAGAAATACACCAACAATGACTGACATCTAAGCATTTCAGTTGAGGACCAGAAAGTGAATTAGTACAACAGAAGAGCTGATCTGCATGAAAGAATGATCGACGTAAAGAAAGTGTTGTCAGTTTTGGAGGTAGATCTTGAATTGTTATATCTGTCCAGTTGATTTGTTTAGCAACAAAAGCACCTTCTATAACAAGGGTTTGAAGGTCTGGAGAGTTTCTGGAAATCTCGGCTATAAGACCAGGAGTGAGAAATGGTATCTCATTTAACACCAGCCCACATATGTAAAGATGGTTAACTGCTGTAGTCAGTCTGGAAACAAGCTTTGCTAACTGCTGTGTCGTTAGTTTGATATCTGTAGCATCTACAAATCTCCAGAGTGTTTTAGATCGGGTAAGCTGGTACCACAACTTGCAAACTCTGAAATTAAAAAGTCTGGATAAATAAAGTGACACAAACCTTAAAAGGAACAAATAAGCTATAAAATGATTAAAAACTTGTTAATTGGGGAAATATAATACATTTTTAAAAAAATTATATATTTTGTTTTGTACTACATCATTGAAGCAAAGTTTGTTTGTTTTGTTTTTGAATCTTGCACAAAGCTACTAGAGGGCTATCTGCACTAGCTGTCCCTAATTTAGCAATGTAAGACAATGAATAGTGAGATTGACCATCACATAACAACACCCCACAGCTGAAAAGGCAAGCACGTTTGGTATAATGGGGATATGAACCCTCGACCCTCAGATTACGAGTCACACGCCTTAACCCACCTGAACATGCTTAGCCTAAAGCAAAGTTAATTATTTAACACTTATACAACAATATTAGTGAAATTTCTATTTTTTTAAGTTGGGGAAAAACACAAGCTTGTCTTTGGAAACTGAAGTCATACTGATTCTTTGGTGAAGAGCCCCAAATCAGTAAAACAATCTTCATACAAGGTTTTCTTTCAGCTGCCCAAAAGAAGCTAGCTAGGTTCTTCAGAGGTTTTTAGAAATACTATGTCAGATATAGCATATTACAATTAAATGTAAGCATGATGTTTCCTGACACAACTACCAAGTAAATGTCTCAATAACATCAAAACTTAAACATTTCTTAAATATTCAACCAAATGATAACATATGGTTAACAAAGAACCATTTTATCATTCAAGACTGTGTGTGCATGTTTTCCTTAGAGCAAAGCCACACCAGGCTACCTGCTGAGCCAACCAACTGTGGGAAGTGAACCCCTGACTTTAGCACTGTAAATCTGTAGACTTACTGCTGTACTAGCAGAGAGCTCTCTCAAGGCTGTATTTGCACACATCTTTTATTTTCCAGAAATTTGTCAATTTCTCTCTTAAACCCCTGTAAAGTATGGGCCCCATCATTGCTAAAACAACTCTTTCCATCAGTCATTAGAGAACTAAAACTGTATTAGTGGGAGCCTTGTCCATGTTTCCCAAATTTTAGAAAGAGGTTTTTACCACAGTGTATCCCAAGATAATCTTGTTAAACCATAATAAAAAAGTCATCCCTAATAGATAAGGAAATCAAAATCAGACATGCTATTCCAATATATATGTAAAAACAGCTCGTTTGGGTTGAGAAAATTTTTTTTTACGTAGAGGAGCTAACAACATTTCAACCTTTTTTGGTCATCGTCAGGACCACAAAGAAAGGAAGAGGTAACTGACTGGAAGCCGACCACGTTTTGAAATTTTGCATTTGTTTATGTTTGTTTCTTTATTTAGTATTTGAGTGTTTTCTGTGGTTATGTTGCATTTATTTGACTTGCAGTGTTCAAAAACGTGTGAAGGTGACTTGTGTTCTTTGAATCTGGTTTCCATTTTTTTTACTTGCTTCTCCATTGTATTTCATAATGTTGGTGTGGTGTTCGTCAGTGTAGTGTTTACATAGTACAGACCTCAGTTTTTTGCCTGGTTTTTGAATAAATTTGGTATTAACTGGAATGTCATTTTGTTACTAGTTTTTGCCAACCAAAAGGAGCCATTTTTACAAATATATTTTTTCTCTACAAGTGGGTTTTCTCCACATCACTGAATGTTATTCCAAGTAAGAACTTGAAATTGCTATATAGACTTGTAATCAACATCCATACATTCATACAAAACATATTTAATTTCACTACTGACAACAGAGCATTGCTGCAATGGTTTCAGTGATTCAACCATTACTCTGTCAATATTCTCTAGTCACACTATTAAATCAGTTCCAATCAATTTTAAATGTGTAATCCAAACTATGATGAACTTGATACTTATGTTGAATTGATTATAAATATAGACAACTTGTTAAACATTTGTCCAAATTATCACCTGATTTAAGTCATTCTGTGATACCTTAACATCTTCTACAGCTAAACATACCCAAAAGTTTAACCTCATAAGCATTTACTCGTCATACCCTTGTAATTATCTGTAACATTCACGAAATTAAAAAGGCCCAAGTACTGATCCATGAGCCACACAACTAGAAATTGGCATTCAGTTTGACAGAACCTCATACATAACCATCTTTGCTTTCTCACATGCAACCATCTACAATATAGTCAATTCTTCTTTTCCCAACCATTATCAATGTGACTTTCATAGGTAATTTCCTGTATGGGATTACATTAAAAGTTTTGAAAATTTGTGTAATTCAAATAACAATAACATCTTCAAAAATCAAACAAGAGATAGGTAAGAACAATTTTTTTTTTGTGGTATATCCATACTAATTTTATTTAAAGATATAATTAAATGAATTTATAAAGCTAAGTGACTTATAACTTCCAGGGCAGCTCCAATCACCCCCAATGCCTGAAAGACTGTCTGCAGTTTTTAAAGCAGAGGGGGACACACAAGTACTTCCACAGAGTTTCTGATGTACTAAATATGAAGATTAATAAAATTGATGTTTCTGTGATTTAACTTCCACTGTTCTTTGAAAGTAGCCTTAAATATAATGTTTGACTTTTCTTACTTTTGCACAGTACTGTTGGTATTTTGTCTAAATTCCTGTAATTTTTTGTAATCTTCCATTAATTTCATAAACTTCTTAAACCTGTACCAATTATCCCCAGTTTTTACCTCTGCATCATTAGAAAGAATTAAGTTTCTTCTTCAACGTCATCCTTTTTCACTTTTAGAAAGACACCTACTTTAATTATAAGCAATTTATATTCAAACAATTCTCATAGATCACCTTTAAAACCAATATCTTTATACAGAAGTGTGTGACCTGAGTGAAATATAGGAACAGATTTTAACAATCTGCATGTGTGTTCCAAGTATCCAGACACACTTAATGTATATATTTAATAGTGGTATGCAAACTCATCTTCATATAAATCATGCACTTGTCAAACATTAAAAATGACACTTTTTCCTTAGTATACAAAATAGGAAATATTACAGGAAATTGAAGAATTTCTCTTACATTTATTTTTTCTTGCAACATTTAACCTTTTCCATTGTCCACATCATCTGGTTTACTGACTCAAACTTTTATTAAACTACTAATTTAAATCTGTATCATTAACTTTGGCAACATTCAACTTTTCATATTGTACATTCTTTACTTTTTGAATGTAAAACTAAATATTAGAAAAAAACCTAAACCTGAATTTTTATGTGTCATATTGCATGTTTTATGCTGCTCTAATTCAAATTAGATATTTATGATGTCAAAATACACAAATTACAAATATACAAATTAAGAACTCAAATTACTGATACTGATAAGCTATAATATAAAATGAAAACCTATTATGTTTTCTATTCGTTGAAATATTGCTCATGTTCTAAGTTAAATACAGTGGCCTTGCTCACCAATATCCATTTTTGGAAACAGTCCATTAGGTACAGTTATTTCTACACAAGATATGTGAAAAACTACTTGAAAGCTCAAAATATCCTTAAAGTAGTTTTCTCAGTCATTTTCAAGCAAAATAACATTATCTCTTTCTTCTGAGACAAACCTTTGCATTGGTAAGCCAAGTCTTTAGCCTGTTTGAAATTTCATATTTTTTTTTAGACATAAATACAACTTATTAAACTTTTGAGATTATAATGAATGAAAGTCTATGGTATCAACATAGTAATTTATGATTTTTTTGGTTATTCAAATTAAATATGTACAAAATCTAAAAAGAATTATATCATTTCACATTCTCCACGCTCAAAATTTTTTAAGGGTTAACAACCTATAATAAGTAGCAACTGAATACAAGGGTTGTAACTATAAGAGATACTTGTTTGCTTTACTTCTTTATTTATTGTTCTATGTTTCAAGAAAAACAAGTTTAAAAACTTATTTGTAAATAGTAATAATGTATATGAATACATAATATATTATAACTGAAATGTGACTATTTTACAAAATACTAGAACGCTATATTAGCCAAGTCAGGTTACTTTGTAAACACTGGTTTTATATTCTTAGATGTGGTAACACGAGTACATATGCAAAGAGCCATTGTAACTTCTCTGATGTTAAGTGTATACAAATGACACTTGTACTATTTAAACTAAACATTTGTGTTTGAATTATAACTTGTAGTCATTCTAGGAAGAAAAAAAAGGACAAATTTATTTTTTTAATGTTTTATGGCAGTTATGAGATCAGTCAGATTTACTGAACATGAATAAAGATTCTGATTCAACAGTGAAAGTGAAATAAAATATAATGCTTCTTTTTTAAAATTACGTAGATGTCATGGAGACTTAAAATGCAAAATTTAAACAATTTTTGATGCACAAGAGTATTTTACATTTTGAAATGACAACTATTCTGCATGCGAGATAGTCAACATTTGGAAATAACAAACTTTACAAGAAAAACTAATTAAAAACTAATACTTTGCATATAGAAGCCATGTAATATTTACCAATAGCCTATAAAATTTTGTAATTATGTGTACATAATCAAAAATCATTGTATAATTATTGTCATGGACAGTTTTGTGGCTCTGAATTGGGTGGATTCCATCCCATCCAACCTTTAATGAGAGAGTTACATAAAGAAACACTCCATGAGAAAAAAATTATTGTGAATAGTAAATGAACAAACTTACAAATCCAATCTTTTTAAAAATCAGATTGTTAAAATAATGAGTCATTCTTTAAATGAGATTAGTAGCAGAGGTCAATATAGAGGTCTGTTACAAGGTTACTTATTCACTAATGATAAATCTTGTATTATGATCTCAAAATTATTTTAAAATTTAGAACAAATTTAATTACTTTCCTCTTAATATGTAGAAAACACAAAAATTAATTAGAATCCTGCAAAGGGATTTATCATCCCACACTCAGCCCAAAGAAGAACTCCCAAAAAGGCCACAAATATTTTTATCCCAGATCCCTGAAGTTCATAATACTTTTTAACCATCTTTTCTGATTAATTTGCAACATCTACTCTTAGTTATATTACAAAAAAAGGATTATCCTTGTTACCAAATAAACCATCAAGATATTCTACACTTTAGCATCTGGCAAGAAAACCTAGTTCTACTCTATATAAAGTAAATCTACTTGTTCCTCTTTCAGAGTGGCCATAAATATAAAGCAATTTATTTGGATACAAAATATAATCAAAACAAAAATACTGCAAGCATGTGCAAGTAGCTATTTATTGCTTCCTGAACTGTATGCACTGAAGTAAATATAGAAGTGATTTGTTAGATCATTCACCAAACAAACTTGTACATTTCCATAACTACTGATTTTGAACTTGCTATGCTTTCCAAAATTCTGTTATTTTTTGGACACTTTAAAATTGTTTAATGTAGTGACACTGGCTCTACATTTATATGAGCTGAATATGAAATGGGTTAGGTGGTGTAGATTGTAAATGGTTACACTTGATGAATGCACAAATAGAACTTAAACTACATTTCTTGAAGTAAAAATGTATCTCAGAATGGCTGGTATCAGAACCAACAGTTTTACTGATAAAGCAGGAAATAATGTTTCAACCTTCCTTGGTCATCTTCAGGTTAACAAAGAGTGTGTGCTGGACATCTAGGGATAAGAGTGTAAAGTGGTACAGGATTGTAAGGGGCATTGTAGTTGGATATTAGTTTATTAATTAGTACAGGTATAAAGATGTTCCTTTACACTGGTTTAATTTTGGTTTTAGTTCTTGTATAAGTAGGACTTATTTGATTTTGCATTTATTTATATTTGTTTCCCTACTTAATAATTTGAGTGTTTTCTATGGTTATGTTGTGTTTATTTGATTTGCAGTATTCAAAATTGTGTGTAGGTGTTTTTATTTTCTTTGAATCTGGTTTCCATTTTTCTGCTTGTTTCTCCAAAACAGAAGTTGTGACAGTTGTTGCATTGTATTTAATAATGTTGGTGTGTGGACTTTAGTTTTGTTCTTGGTTTTTTATTGGGTTTTTTTTACTGAAATGTTGTGTTTTGTTACAAGTTTTTTTTTCCAAATGTTGGTTTTTATTTGCTAATGTTACAAACATATGGTATGCAGCAATGTAAGGTTTTGTAGTTTATTTTATCTTGGGATTTATTATCCCTTGTTTGTTGTTTAGAGGAAATTTCTTGATGTTGATGAAGTGTTGTTTTATTTTGTTGATTTCACTGTTAATTTTATTGGGTGAGCATAATTTTGTGGCTATGTTTATTTGGTTTCTTAATATATGAAGTTTTTGTTATGGTTCATGTGCTGAGTCTCAGGGAATATATAGTCTAGTATGGGTGATTTTTTTTTATGGATTTCTGTTTTGAATTGTGTATCAATTCTTGTGATCTTGAAAAATGCTATTTGGTTAGTTTTTATGAGGAAACACTGAAAATTCCAAATCCTGGTACTCTGACTTATACATGTGAAGGATAAGTATCTCTAAACTTACATACACAAACATAGATATTACTTTAATTCACAAACTGTCAACCCACATGCAGTAAGAAACATTTAAACAATATTGTTATGTTGGTTTTGTCTACAGAAGAAGCTTAGTACTTTGGTTGCCTGCCTTATGGAGTATATGTAACATTAAAGTAAGAAAAATCTTTCACCTGTTTTTGAAATATTGAACATTATTTTAATTTGTTAAAAATTTAATGTAAACCACAAGTTCTTTATCAGTTCATGTGCAAGTTATTTTACAGAAAACTGTAATAATGGAAATGTTATAATCCATGAAACAATTAGAAGACCTGACATGTAGATGCAAAATGTGGTATGTGACATTCCTAACAAAATTGAAGGCCTATGAATATAAAGCATTTTGTCCAAAAATAAAATAAACATTTGATATAATTAGTTGTTTTCTGGCACAAAACTACACAACTGGCTTCCTGCACTTTATACACCATAGGGAACTGACAGCCTATTTTATCATTGTAAGCCAATTAAATTACTGCTGACCTACTGAGAGAGATGAAATACATTATAAAATTAAATTTTCACATAAGGTTATGGTTTTATTTAATAAATATATTTTTTATTAAACTGCAGACAAAGTTAATTGTATTAAAACTGCAAAATTATAAACATGATATGTTGCTTCTAAGCTTGTTATATACAAAACATGTTAATAAGGTCCTAAATACCACACTTCTTTATGTATGTCTCAAAGTTTGTTCCTTAAGAAATTTCAAAAGTTTGACACACCTAACAATGAAAATTTTACACGTCTATGCTTTGAAATAAAAACTATATAGTGCTACTCTCATATGCTGAATGCTTACAAATTCATAAAAAAGTCAGTATGTTAATGATGGGTAATAATTTTGTTGTTTTTGTTCAGATTGAGGTGAACACTGTAAACAAAAATTCTTAAATTAATAACATAGTTTGGTTTATCTATTAAAATTTACAAATGTTATTCTGACTAGTACAACGTCAGGAGAGAGTGCTGCAAGTTTTACTGGAATACACTACAGAACCTGATAAATTTAGGATGTATGACAAAAGCTTTTCTTTAAAATGGTTTGAAGTTACTATAAATACATGTAAATGTACTTATACCAAGTAATTTATGAGAGTTAATAAACTTGGATTTTAAATGACCAGATTGTTAACTAAGTGTTCTATGGTATACAAAAGAAAGATAAGACACCATGAATAAAAATTTCTGGCTAAATGTACTCATCAAAATTATCAATATTTTAGCATTCACTCATATTATGTCTACTAAGATTTACTTGTTTCAAGCCATCTTAAAAAACAGGCCCACAAGCTAACATCCATTGTAGTTAAGCACAAATTATTGATAAGTGATTCCTTCATACCTTCCTGCACGACAAAGATCACCAAACTGTAACAATCGAAAAATCTTTAACAGCACAACTTCAGGCAAGTTTTGGGTTATTTCCATTCCTGCAGTTGTTTCACATTCATAAAACAAATCTTGTATATTTCCACCTAAAAAAACTTACAGCATGAAGCAAGTATCACCATCAGGAAAGATGAAAACCTAGATGAAAAAGTACAAAGTGAGAGAATTACATAATTTGTACTTTATGGAATGTAATCATTTCTGGTATCACATCATAAAAGAATAAATCCTATAATTCTTAAAAAAAATTCTTAAACTATACAACTGAATGAAATCTTATTCAAAGCACAAAAAAATGCAAATTTTACAAATTAAAATACTTTAGAAGATGTTCATGTAGGTATTACATCAGCAGTGATCTTTGTAGTGTATATTTATTTAACCCAGAGCAAGTAAAGCCATTGAAGTCAGAAATCATTATGTCTTACCCAAGTAGATAATTTCAGAGTTCTATAAGATTGAATAAGTTACACAAGAATATCAAGGTTACACTGACAGTAAATATTATACTTCTAGACTTTGGTACACATACATTATACCTTTACATAGGTGTGTTGTTATTCATAATTAAGATAAAATTCTGATACTATAGAATATTCTATTGTATTTTGAATTCTAAAATCACTCATACTTTTTTTTCAGTTTAGTACGAGTTGAGTTGTTTGTGCAAATTTTGTGTGTTTTTTATGTCAGAAAAAAATTAAGTGGTTCTGGGATAGTGAACTTTCACATCACATAAATAAAAAGACCATTATAATTCAAAAGCTTTTCATATAGTTATTTTAAACGTAATAAAGAAAAAATTAAATAAACCAAAATTTATGGGTGAATGAAACAGATCTGTGCCATGTAATCCTAACATGGCCAGTTTTGATACCTGACAGATCATGAAAAACAAAAAATCTAGAACGTCTATATCACTGTTTGGAACTTACAAGAAGATGTATCTTAATACAAGACCCCACATTGACATAGATTGAACAGTTCATAGAAGCCCAAATTGTGCTTTCATCACTGAAAACTGAGCAGAAGACAATTTCCTAAATTCTCTGTATTTCTGGAAAAAAGTATCTTTGTACAAAAATCACATGTGAACTGGCAAAAATCTGATGGCATAATTGTCAAAAAGTGCCTGAAACTATGCTTTGTATGGTATATTGACTTCATCCTTATAATAAAATGGGCAGGTTCAACATTTTGTGTTAAACAGTGTGTGTTGCTTGTAGAAAAATATTTTTGTACTAAATACCATGAAAATTGGCTAAACCAAAATCAAGTAATTGACCAAAACCTCTGAAATGAAGGAATGGGAGATTACTTGAAAAGTGTTTGAAAGATGAAACAACAGAAAAACAGTATGCCCCTTTTGTGGAGGCATAAATACTGTATATGTAATTCTCTTCAAAGTTGAACTTGAAAAGAACTTTAAATACCTTGATGACAAGAAAACCCACTTATAGAGAAAAATAAGTATGTAAAAAAGGCTGATTCAGGTTGAGAAAATTTTTTATGTAGAGGAGTGAGCAATGTTTCAACTTTCTTTGGTTATCGTCAGGTTCACAGAGAAAGAAAGAGGTAACTGACTGACAGCTGACCACATGTTTGAAGGGGGTTGTGTAACTGAGTATAGGAATGTAGAGGGCATGCTTAGATGTTAGATTATATTTATCAATATAGGTGTAAAGGTGTTCCTTTGTATTGGTTTATTTTGGGCTTGAGTTGTTGTACAAGCAAGTCTTGTTTAATTCTGCATTTATTTATGTTTGTTTTTTTATTTCTTTAAAAGATGAACAGGTCTATCTGGTGTACAGAAATCAATCACAATTGTTCTTTCTAATGTTTAATAAACATACTATTTTGTATGAAATTAGCCTTGTAATAATCACTTACCAACTTTATATCCTCTGTTCTTTTAAAACTATAGATAAGCCCTGAATTTCAAATGCTACTAATAATCAACCAATCTCAGATTATTTAAAATATGTAAGGGTTTAAATTTGAAATGTATTTACATAGCTACACATGTATCTATGCAGAACCTCAAGCAATAAAAAATCTAAAAGTAATAAGTAATCTAATAAATATTTTGCTAGACTATTGTCCTTTTTAAAACAATGTTAAGGTGGTATTTAAAGTTATACATGTAAAAACATTTGGTGTGGGTAGAGAAAGATCCGACCAACAATTAAACACAAATGAGATGCATCTACTTGACAAAGGACTCAACTTCGCAATAGCACCTAGATACATTCCAACCTTAGAAATTAAAACATGTTTAGAAGACCTAACCAGAAGACTTGTGATACTTTCCAAAGAAAACCAAAAACCAAAAACAATTAACAAGAAAGAAGACAACTTCAACAATTTTATTGACATCAAACAACCAAACTTCCCCCCCAAAATAAGAAATTTATATATTCCAGAAATACTTAAAAACAACATATTAAACAATTTTTTCAAAGAATTTTCTCACAAAACTATCAACATACTTTCACAAAACAGCCTTATGAAAAGAGACATTAATTCCATTAAAAACCTAAAAAGACAAAAACATTAAAATTCTAAAAGCAGATAAAAGAAACGCTAGTCACAATGAACACAAACGAATACATCCAAAAAATGAACATCCTATCAGACACAAACAAATTTAAACCAATACACATAAATCCAACTAAACAAAATACTACTAAAAATGAAAAAAAGCCAACACAATTTCAAACACTTTTATTCCTACCTATGCAAGACCAACTCACGCACACCACAAATATACAGCATCCCCAGACCTCATGAACCAGATTGTGCATTATAACCAATAATGTCCACATATGAATCATTTAATTACAATCTTGGTAAATGCATAGCATAGGCATTCACCGAATATGTAACATCAGCCAGCTCATTCAAAGACTTTTAATTTCAAGTCTAACCTTAATCAACTTAGTCATAAAGCCTTAATGGCCAGTTTGGATGTTATATCCCTCTTTACAGAAGTCCCAACTACTGAAGCCTGCAAGATAGCCTTAGAACTACATATCCGAGACCCAAACCCATCAATAGACATTCCCAGCAACCAATCAGCAACCCTCATAGAATTCACCATGATAAAAACAAAATTCATGTTCAACAACCACAACTGTATACAAACAAATGGACTAAGCATGGACAACCCAGTACCACCAGTTCTAGCCAGTAATTTTATGACACAAGTTGAAACACAAACAATTAACACAACATTATATCCACAGTACAGTTATGAAGACTGCATGATTGTGGGATTCATATCTACAGAACACAATTGTTTTCAATCACATTAACTTCACATGTGAACAGGAAAAAAGCAATCAAATATCATTTCTTAACCTCAAAATTACAAGAACCAACACACACTTTAAAATTTAAATCCACCAAAAAAATCACCCATACTGGACTATACATTCCTTGGGATTCAGCACATAAAACAAAACAAAAACATAGCCTACTAAGAAACCAAATAAACAGCCATAAAACTATGCTCACCAGACAAAATTAACATCAAATTAGATAAAATAAAACAATACTTCACCAACAAGTTTCTTCCACAAACCTCAGAAAACATTATACGCACACACCTTGAGAAAAAGCAAAATCAACTAACAAAAGTAAATATATTTCACAAGTTAAAAAATCATGAAACCATCTACTGTTGCATGCCGTATATTCCCAACACCAAGAGAAAAATAACCAATATTTGGCAAAAACTAGTAACAAAATACAACATTCCAGATAATACCAAATTTATTCAAAAACCAGGTAAAAAT
Organism: Carcinoscorpius rotundicauda; assembly: GCA_011833715.1. Lineage (NCBI taxonomy): Eukaryota > Metazoa > Arthropoda > Merostomata > Xiphosura > Limulidae > Carcinoscorpius > Carcinoscorpius rotundicauda. The sequence continues at coordinate 61,072,157 of CM022400.1, read as the reverse complement.
CTACACTTACAAACACAACACCAACATTATTTATAAAATACAATGTGATAACTGCCACGATTTCTATATTGGAAAAACAAGTAGAAAAATGGAAACCAGATTCAAAGAACACAAAAAGTCACCTTCACATTTTTCAACAGTGCAAATTAAATAAACACAATATAACAATAGAAAACACCCAAATACCAAAAGGTTGTTAATGTTTCATTTCAACTTTTAAAATCCCCTAATAAACAGTACATCCTGTCTTCTATCAAGCTGACTGAGCTGATGCTTTCATCCTATTAACTTTGGTAAAGTTAATTTTTGATAATACGACTTTTAAAACATAAATGACATTATCTGGAAATGTTAATACCTGCATTACTTTTTAAAATAAACACTTCATAATTCAGACTCATGCTTTGATGAATTCAACATAATTTTGAAAAATAACATCAGATAAACACATTTTATATATCAGTAAGACACTGTTTAGCAATGAAATGATGGGTTGGTACATTTTTGACCCTACTTATTCATCTGGTTACCACAAAACATACCAAATTCAAGCCCTGAATAATTATGTTAACAAAAGTACGGATTTTAATAAAACCAAAGACCATTTTGTTTACTACTTCATGCCATGGTGTTCTTAAGTTACACATAATGCATTAACAACAATACGTACCAAGAGGGTTAAATGACAGATCAGAGGATATGCAAAGGTTCAGGTATAATGATCTTTATTTTAAGCTGCTGAACTAGTGGAGGTAATCCAATTAGCAGCATCCAGGGCAACAATGACACTGTTCAGCTCTTTGAACCAAATGTTAGAACTGACTGTCATTTTTATTGCATCCATAGCTATGTGGATTACAATTTTTATATTCAGTGGAATTATAGCTTGAATTTGGCCCCTTCAATTTACAGGTTAACATGTTAACCACTACACAAACTTGGACTTAAGCAATGAAAACAAGTGGCCTAAAATGTATGATAAAAATCAAGCTACTTTATTATTTTTTTACATTTTTCTGACTTAGTCTATTATGGAAACCAGAGGAAAATATAAACAGAAATTGTCCAAGTGTTTTCTCAAAGGCTTTGATTAGAGTATTTGAGCAAAGCCATGTAAGATTTGATGCACTAGCAATTCTTAATATTGAAGCAGCAAATAAGAAAGAATCCACTACCAACTTTTGGAACACTATAATCAAAAGTAGTGTTTGACTGCCACTTTTATAATGCACCCAGGGGTTCCAAAGTGCAGGATGAGATTTTGCAGAACCAGCATAAAAACTAAGGGCTTTTACAATAACATTTGAACATGTTAATCACTAGCCTTTGACCACAAGTCACTGCCCAGGAAGCCTGTTCATCAATGCTAAAACTCATCACCAAGACTAGACCATGTTGGCCAAAATTCAATCTAAAATACTTTTTCATATACTTTACAAAACATTTATATTAGTGTCAAACATCTACAGCTGGAAAAATAATACACTGAATCACAACATAATCTTCATAGACGACAGAGGGAATGTTTTGTGTTCAATTCTTTTTTTTAATACATGTTTGTATTTTCCAATCATTTTTATAAAATTTTTAGTTTCTTGTATTTGACTGAAAAATGTGTTTGACAATCGTTTTATTGAAATAAAACTGTTTCTTTCTAATGAGATGTCAATTTTATGCAACTATGTGTAATTTGTAATCTTGAAAATAAAAGGTGTAATCACCAAATTACCAACTTGGATTCTCACTTAGAAACAATTTTTTGAAGCAATTTTTCTGACATAATTAAGTTCTCACTTTGAAACAAACAAACCTAACACTAACTTTCAAGATATTTTAAAAATGTAATATAAAATAAAAAGGTAGACTATATAAAAAAATATTTGAGTAAGAAATTCTTTTTTTCCCAAAACCTGGTGAGACATTGGTAATAACCCTGTTACTAGGGCTATCAAAGTTTAAAGACAAAACAAGTTTTCATAATTTCAATGCTTTTCAAAGCAGAATTTTAAAATCCCCTCTACACATTTGGTTTTGATGTCTAATTTTGAGACACTGGACAATTTTTCCAATATATTTCTTACCACAATCACATTTTATATTATATGTCTTGTTTTTGTTTGTTCTTTAGAGCTTTAAAGTAGGTAACAGAGTACTTATGTGAGGAGTTATATACAATTTTACTTCAGATTTGAAGTTATTAAATAAATAGAACATTCCAGGAACAAAAGGAAAATGAGAAATTTGTAATGGTTTATGTTACTGATAAGGGAAAGACTGGAATTAGTGTAAAATTTGTAATTTTTGAATTCAATAAAAGCTCTGTCTATGAAATATCAGGGTGAAACCTCTAGATACAGCAACATTTTTTTAAGTAGTTAAGTTCAATGTATAAGCCCATTTTGCAAGTACAGAATTCTATTGCATGGTTTGCGAGTACTGTAGGTAGAAATTTTTGACAGGTGGTAGTTAGATCTATGGTGTGGATACAGACAAGTTTTCCTGTGTAAGTTGATCATTTTTTTTATCTCTCATAACTTTAACAAATAAAAGGAGAAGGAAGTTTTCAGATGTTATTTCATGTGTAAAGGTTAAAGGTTGGATATGTTGTTGTCATATGCTATTTACATCATTCATGTAACATAGCTAGTTTTTTTTGTTTGTTTTTTTATATAAATGTGTGAAAGAATATGCAAAAAGTTCTTTGAACACAGACATGTATGCATCACTGAGGGAATATCACATAGCTAAACCAGTGTTTTGTTTGTAGAAGTTGTCTCCATAGGTAAAGTAAGTGTTAATCACACAATATTTGTTTAAGCTAGTAAGATGGTTTATACCAGTAGGAACAAGGTCTGCTCATTCCAGTTTGGTTTTAAATAGATTAGGGCCTGTTCTGCAGGTACAGAAGTGAACAGGTAATTTATGTTAAAAGATACAACATCTAGGATACATTATAGATTATGTTCATGAATTCTTTTGAATTTTAAAGAGAGAAACAGTCTCTAAGAAAATAGCAAGTTTGATAGTTACAAATTTAGTGACATTTTGTGTAGCTTAGCCAATGCAAAACATGCATGGCAATTTCTTCTTTTATATTTTTGGAAAAGCATAGAATAGTTGGTTAGGTGTAAAAGTGGGTGGTACATGCTTTAACAAGTTATTTTATGAAGGTAAAATCTTTACTAGCTGAGTAGTTTCTTTGATGAGTATACAAGCCATCATACAGTAGTGAACATACTTCATGTCAACAATGGGATTTATAAATGAATTCTACCATACAGCTACCTTTATCTGCTCTAGTTGAATATTTTTTACTGTCACACCTTAATTTAAAAACTTTTATTTCTTTGTTATTTAGGTTATCTTCAAGCATACTCTCATTGCATCTTTGAAGGGTTGAAAACATGTTGACTGAATTTCTTCAGTTTAACTATAAAGTTGTTGATGTTACTTTCAGTGATGGCTGTTATAAGTTCACTTGGTACAGAACTACATTTAAAATGAAAATTTAAACCTATGTTTAAGACAGACATTTGCTCATTAATTAATTATCAGAAATTGTTTACTTCTCTTTTCTGGTTTTCTCTTACCATTTGTTCTGAATTTTCTTTTCCTGGTTGATTTTTAGTTATGTAGTTCTGTAGATAAACCAATACTGAAGAGTCTAGAAATCGTGTATTTATTACTGTTACAGTAGATATTAATTTTACTGCAAAAGTTTTGCAGATCTTTACTGGTAGTAAATAATGAAAACAAATTCATACTAAAAAAAAAAAAAAAATTCATTTGTACAGCACAAAAAATAATAATCTCACCAGAAGGTTTTTGTCAGTGAATAACAAACATAGTTAGTAATTAATTATATTTTTTGTTCATAAAAGCAAATACAAAAATTGTAATCCAGTAAAAACATACTTACCAAACAGTTCAATTTAATTGAGTCATGGAACATACCAAAATAAACATAGTTTTCTATCTTTTTTGTTTATTTAAATCAACAATTTTTGTGTAAGTTGGTTCATCTACCATAGCCATGTATGAGCTATATTTCAAACAATTTAAATAACTTACTTTGGAAATTAATTTGGCAAAAAGCTGTGCATTTTATTCTGATTCCCAACAGTCTGTTTTTGCTAAAATTGATGCATACACAATTTTACATGTTGAAATATATCAAGATGTTGCAATTACTATGTGTACCCATTTCCTTACACAGTACTTTTAACTATACTACCTTTCATGCTACTTTAAACAGATTCACCAAGCATTTTTTTCTACGAAATATAGGAGTTGTAAGAAAATGACTTAAAATATAGAAAGTTTTGGCATTTAAATTGCTGCAATTTGGAAAGTTAGATAAATAGTTGTGTGCATATTTTGAGCATACATGTACAAATAACAAATATCAGTTGGAAATTTGGTCTTCATTTTTCCTAAGTACATCAACTGTTTGAACCATGTTTGTTTCCTTCACTGACAGTGGGTTTGACAGATCTGACCATTAACCTCTTTAGAATGTCATTCATTTCATTGTTATTCTAACATCATTGAAAAATTACTTTTATAATATCCCCAAAAATATGCCACAATCAGTTCTGACTGAAAGAAGAACAAACTGAGTTTTCAGTGGTTGTAAATGGTGATAATTGGTTTTCACACTGGTGCTGATATCAATTCTTGGCCTTGAAAGAACATTCTAATCAAGATTTAATTCTTAAATTAAAATTGAATTTTTATAAATGTATAATGTAGAAATGTATAATCAAAACTAAAAATTTTAAATTAAACAAATTTCTGAATTAAATTTTAATGTTACCATTACAATAAAATATTAATATGGAGCTACAGATCTATATTCTGGTGTACGAGTCTGCATTGTGATATCATCACAATACCCATTGTCTCCCATTACCTTTGTTTTTATCATCAGAATTTGGGCCTTCTTTAGAAGTTGGATTTCATGTTCATCACATGATTCAACTCATCAATACTCGAGTCAATTTTTATCCAGGGACTGGCAACATGTATGTTGTTTTGATGTGCATATTTTTTAAACTGTTGCAAATGAATCTACAGATAACATGAGTACATTCATCCCAATCTGCAACAACAGAATCCAATTCACCTTTCAAAATGACACTACATATACATATGTACTTTACTTATGTAAAGTATACTTTACTTTACTTATGTATACTTTAGCATGGACTACACTACCACATTAACAGTTTTGACTAAATACATGTCATTTCTGCCTTTTGAACAATGAACCTTTTTTGGAAACTAGGTGAAATATGCTTGTGCAAAAAACAAGTGGTTTCATTTACTTGGCTATAGGACCACGTCAGTGTTCTCTACATCTGTCTTTGCATGAATGCAAAAGAAAAATCTTGACAATCATTGTACATGGTTGTGTAAATAAGATACTCATCTAGCTTTGTACCTTATTTGGAGTCTGAGCAAGTATAAATCTTGATGTAATGATTAATGTAAATACCTGTCTTACAAAAATAAGAGGAGAAAGACATTCAAATCCATAAATATAGTACACTCAGGTTAGAAAATTTAATGAATGAATCATGACCAGTTAAAGCCAAACTGGCTAAACTAATACTATATTTTCTAAAAGCAAAAGCATATCAAAAAGTAGCTTTTGTTTCAAAATTTTTCAGATCCATATAATTTAATGAACTGGCATTTCATGAGGTATATAAACAGACTATCATGATGTTTACAAACAATCAAGTTATGTAATGGTGCATATTAATTATATATATGCTGAGGTTGGTGCAATCTGTTGTGCATGCTATCTGATGCTATAAATCTGTTTCTTCATGGCTGTGCAACACTTTCTATATAACAAACAAGCTAGAACTACTAATATGTTATCTTTTGTAATACGAGATAATAATACTTGCACCATTTGTATAAGGACTCTTCATAGCAAAAACATTGAAATTTTATAGGAGAAATATTCCAATTATAGGAACAGAGGAAATCCATAGGAATCTTGACCAAAATACAGGAAATATAGGAATCACTAAGTAACTAGGTTGATGACTTACAACAAATGTGATGAAGCTTTTTATTATCCATACTAACACTACATTCAGAGGTCACATTAATGCAGGACTCTGCACTGTACAAGAATTAAAATGTTAAGAAAATGAAAAACTGAGATATTGCATTTTTAAAATGCAGATGTAACCCCACTTGTCAATCAATATAAATAATGAACAGTTGAATCATTGGTATGTGTCAAGACCAAATGGCCACGTACTAAGGATATGAAATTATTCAACACCAAATTAACTGCAATAAGTTCTAATAAGCTGATGTGTAGGGAAGAACAGAGTTCCTGAGAATAAAACATATGCTCTAACCATCTAACAAGAGATGCACCTGTGAAAAGGTGCAAATTGGGACAGGGAGGAGGCAAAGAAATACCAACTGAGGTTTTGTCTCTGTTGAGCCACAAGGCAAAGTCTACTTGAAGGAAAGGATGTTGTTTATGCAATATTCACTGAAGACCATGCATGATATAATGGTTTCCTTTATGGCCAAGGTCCCCAAAAGAAATAGATCCTGTGCACAGGGAGAAGATTTAACTTTAGTAGTCAAAAGTTCCCTCAATCTCACACAAAATTAAGGCTGGACCCTGTTGAGAAACACCACAAAATAAAGCAGCTCCATGTAGGAGGAAGTGTATACAAATGGGAAAGACTTGTTCAAATGGAGCTAAAAGTAATGATGGAACTATAAATTTTGGTCATGAACATGGCAAACAGCTCTGACTAGATGACAGAAGACTCAAGGCACAGACACCATCTGTACAATGTAGTAACATCAACTGAATCACATACAGGTTTGGGCATTTCAGGGTTATCATGCACTGTGCAAGTGAATAAACTGTTATATTTGCACCTAAAATACATTACAGTGCCATATACTTGGCTGTTGCTTACTGAAGATATCTCGTAACCTAGCAAGACAAAGTTCTGCCTCATGTCATTTGATAGGAGCCAAGCTTCTGTTACATAGCTAATGTCATTTTATCGGATTATCACATGATTTAAGATATCTTCATAGTGCTTCAATAAAGACTGGTAATTTAGCACTGATATTTTCATTGCATCCTTATTTATAGTATTCCACTATGTGTAAATGAGGTTAATAGCCTTCTCTATCAGAGTCTTTGCTTCTGTATATGCTGACTGGTTATATTTGAACCTGATCCAGAATAATAATATACATTTGTGAGCTAGTAAAAATAGTACTTACATCAGTTTCAAGACATGGGTACAGTTTGGTCTTACATACCTTTTGTGAGCAGTGATGACCCCACAAAGTGTGAGGAAAACTGAATCAATTTCACTATCATTGATATGATCACTAAGGGTCTCTCTCTCTCTCTCTCTCTCTCTCACACACACACTATATCTGAATTCAATTCATTCAGTTGAGATTACAGTTACATTTGAGTATTATGCCATAAAACATTTTCATATTTTTTAGTTCAAGCATAATAGTTCATAGAATGGTTCCAAGTTTTTAACTGCAGCATAGAGGCAAAAAGATTGACTCTGAGATTTTAAATTTTTTCATGTGGAAACTTTTAGTTTATAGATCCATCTCTTGACCAATCTGAGGTCTAATTACAATCACAGCTAGTGAGGAGTTCCTTTTTTTACATAGTTTATTCAGCTTGGTGATTTGGAAGTGTAGGCCATGACTAGAGAATTTCAGGTTACACTGCCACAACCTTCAAACCTATTTACACTGTTTTTGTTATGGCAAAGCCACTAAGGTAATGTTCCACTGACTAGAGGGAAACATTGGATGACAACAATCACTGCAAATGTTTTAATTTTTTACTTGTATAAACAATTTGATTAACATTCTATTAATCATTTAGTAAATGCCAGTAATTAGCCAGCTCCAAGCATGGGGAAATTTTCAGTTTAAAGGAATTTGTACTGCTATTCCTGTCGCACATAAATCTAATGAATGTAGCTAATGTAGGATTTGTAAGAGATGATGGTCATGTTCTAGCTGATCAGTCTCTTAAGTCATCCAAGCAAATAGAAATTTAGGGTGTATTTACAGAAACATTGAATACAAATCTAATATGTTTATTAGTCAGGCCACATTTGAGAATGTCATGTTGTCTTGAGCCCCTTATCTCAGAAATAGCATTGAACTGTTGGAAAGAATTAAATGGAGAGCTGATAGGATGATACAGAGATAGTGGGTATCCAAATGAAGCAGTTAATATTACAAGTTTAGGCAGGAAAACAATAATCTTCAGCTAAGATAATTTTGTTTTTCTAACAGAGTTGTCAGCCTCTGAAATAGATAGCATTCAAATGTGGTGAATGCAGTTAACTGAACTGGGTTTAAGGGACAACTGGATTTGAGTATTCTGAAGTGTAATTTAACATGTAGGATGGCCTAGATGAGCTAAAAGACTCTGCCATCATTTATTTTTATGTATACATAAAGATCGTCTAATAGGGTACCCTTTGTAGGCTTACAAGAGGTGTTAATGAATTGATATAAAATGTCTTTGTTATGAATTAATTAGCATTTTATCCAATGTCAGTATCAGAAGAGATATGCATTTTGTAATTTGCATTAAATTCACGTAGTAACACACTTCACAGAGGACAGTTGTTACACAGAAACATAAAGCAAATATGTTAAACATATTCTAACACTTGTTTTAATTTTAATTTTTAAGTTATTCACCAAACAACCAATTTACAGAAATAATCCTAATGATGTTTATGTGATCTCTCCGAAGTCTTAACTCTTAATGCATTGATACACACACACACACACATATATATATATATATATATATATATTAATAATATGTTTAGTTGGATTTATTTTCACCTTGAAAAGCCTTGCATTAGATTCAAAAGGATTACTAACATATACAATTTTTAATCTCAAAGTTGAATTTTCAGTTACTGTCTATTATTAGTATAAGAAGTCGTCTTTTCTGGCACTGCACATTTCACTTCTACTTTTGTAATGACCACATTGAATGTAATAGTATTAACAATAAATAGATTTAATCAAGGTGTAAAACTAGCAGTAACACTGTTACTGTTACTAAACTAGTATTGCTACTACTAGCAGTAAACATGGTAACTATCCATCTTATACTTACCTAATAAACCATACTAGTATTACCACTTTGTTTCTACTAAAAGTTGGCATCCTCAGACCTTGGCCAGTAAGCAAAATAAACGAAAGTAATTTTTTCAGCCGCTAACTGCTGGGCAATAATACTTGTTATAACTTTCATACTGTTCGTGTTAATTCACTTAAAACTTGGGCTTAAATTAAATCAAGTTCAACTTCAAAGTTAACAAACTTTGAAATTCGTATGATGGTAAGTAATAACTTCCCGATAACTGAAATCAATAAATATTCGATAGGTTTAAAACTATAAACATAATTTATAATATTTAATACTTATTTAATTAATATAACGAACTGCAGAAAATAGACACCTGCTTTCCAACTAAATAACCTCCACAGAGCGCCATCTTAAATATGAAACAAGTAAAAGTTAAATAACACACTGTTTTGGCCTAATTTATTTTTAGAATTTATAATAGCTTTGTATATATTAATATGTAAAATATGAAAATATTAAAGCAAAGAGGTAAAAAGACCACAAGGACAGCGCTACAACAAGTTCTGTTTTAAAATTAATGCCAGGCAAATAACACCATACTGAAAGGAAAAACGTGAATAATGAGACTGTAGGAAGTTATATTACCATAAAATTCTTATTTAAATATGAAAAAAATACAAAATATATGTATTTAATTTTTTATGTTTTCATGGGGATTAGCTATAGGTATCCGGAGTAGCAACGCTAAAATGCGTTGTTTGATTACCTGGAATATTGAGATAACACATAGTCTGTTATGCACTATAAATTTAAAACAAACAAACAAACAAAACTTCTCAACAGCAGCGTCCTTTTTAATTTAAAAACATATTCTTGTTAGTATTTGTAATTTCGAAACATTGAAAAATCCAAATAATTTTCAATGTATGGAAAACTCCATATCACAACTATATTATAGAAGCATATTTTTATCTGATCAACAACTGATAGTACTACTGTTATTTCCAACCATAAACTCCCAACTGATCATGAAAGTAAATATATTAATTAAATATGTTCACAACATACCAATGGAAACTGTTCAGAAGAAAGGCGACCCTTAACAGATGGTTGAATGGTAATTAGAAGAAACATTTTCTTACGTTAATTAAAATTACCGTCTATTTAACGAACGAATAATAAAATTTTGTTCGCTATCAGGTCATTGTTGTAGTTGAATTTTCACATTTTAGAATATAATTGTTTACTAGATAGAGGTGCTAATCATGATGAATATATAATAATAATCAAGAGGCTTGCATTATAACAACCAAACATGAGATTTGTACAACTTAGGCATAGACACAAGTGCAATAGCATGGAATTTCAATTTAAAATTAGTTTGTGACTTTAGGTTTACAACTTGCGTCAAACCCAACATGAACGTAGCATCTAGAAACATTATTGAAAATATAAACAAATTTGTTATTGTTTCGTAGACTGCAGGCCCATACGCACAATGTTTGAAAAGGAGGTTTCTCATTTGTGAGATCAAAAGCCAGCACATATTGTGTGAAGCACAAGCAACATGTAATTCGTTATAATGTTATAGGGGTCTGGGAGCAAGCGACTATATCAAGCGAAAAAATGCTAATGCTTCATCAAAATAATGTAAACTACATTGTGATCGTTAAATATCACATGTAGCTGAGCTGTAATTATCTGATCAAAAACACCTTAAGTGTGAGAAATTTGCGGTTAAAAAGTATTTAGTATGCAAATTAAAGTACTGAAATAAAATGTGCTGACCAAGCTGGCAGCTACACATTGATAAGAAAGATATAGCTGAATCCCTTTTGGTAGCACCATTTTTATCATACCAAAGATGTTTTTGATTATATATCACGACATTTTATCAATACGCACCAATAAACCACATAAAATAAGGTGACATTTTACAGTAACCAACGTTAGCTTGAGGATCACAACCGTATTATTTGGAACAGACCTTTACTTCACAGAACCAACTAAATTCTTTAAAATACATGGTGGTAGTTTTGCCTCTTTGAAACAGTGTCAATAGCTTCCTTCTTACACATGTCATATAATTTAGATTATCAGTTTTTCTCATCACTTCTATACCATTCCGTAATATGATGTTTACAAAGCTGAACTGACTGGATTGAGCATTTGTCGTACGTCTGATGACATAAACAGAAAGCAATTGGTTGCTTAGGCAATATGTTAATGTTTTGGTGAGAAATATTTCTCCCTGTGGATGCAATATAAGACACACCTCCAAGACTAGATGCACCATAATATTCAGAAGTCTATGTGGAGTGGTTGAAAATGACACTAACAGTTGTACACGAGCCTCCATGCCAGGAATTAGACAAATTTGCCATACATCAGAAGAGTTGATACAATATACAATGAAGGAAGAACATTCTAGCTTGGAGACTGTGTATGCTTGGAGTATTTATTAGTAGCACGGAAGAAGCATGACTGTAACTGGGCTGGTGATCACCTAAAGCTCTGATACATTGGTCCCCTGATACACGATATTAAGCATTGAGGAGGAATTTAAGGGCATCCAACACATGGATAAACTGAAATCCTATGAATTCTATCAACGTATGGTCAAGAATCAAAGTTGAAACCAATGAGCCTGAAAAGTATAGAGCATTTTCAAGGACCACTTAAGATTAGCCAACATAACAGAGGAGGATTTTTCAAGTGTTTATCTGGCTATGTTAAACCAGATAAGGAAGCACCTGAAGAGGTTTGAGAGAGCTCCAATTGTATTCTGTACAGATGGCGTCATCTGGATCAAAATGGATAAGATTAGCGATAAAATCAGTAGGTAGAACAGTTATTGATTAGAAGAAAATAGTGATCCTTACTTTCTAAGCTATCATGTGATAGTCATCTTGTGTTATTTCTATTTGATTTTCAGAGCTAGGACAGTCATTTGGTTGTGTTACAAGGACTACAAATGTTCAGCAAACGCTGTTTTTCAAGCCCTCAGGTGCTAATGTAAGATAACACGTATTTATTACATGTTACACAGGTGAAATATGAATCATTTTGGGATAATTATTAATTAAAATAACAAGGACTGAAAGGGCATTGTAACTTCTTGTTTTGTGAACACCCTCGTAATTTACTTTAAGAAAATTGCCACTATCACCAAGGTAGCCAAAGGTATCTAAAACTAACGAAAGAGTTTCTCTTGGAAAGTTCTTGTATATCCAGTTTTACTATGCAGCTGAAAAAAACTGTTTGAGTTCTCTAGCTTTCCAAAAGACCAAGTTATTTTTTATAAAGATCACAACCATTATGCAATTGCAGGATTTTTCTTGGATAGGTCGTGATCATATATTTAACTGTGTAAAGACTGTGCTAATAATTACGTTGGCTGAGAAACGAAACTGATGAATGAAAAGGTTTTATGATCTCTTGAATTTTGTACATTGAATTAATTTTATATGTGAATTCCACTATCCTCAGCAGAGTAGCTGTGATTCTGAACTGATGCTGGAAGTTTCCTCTTGAAAATATTTGCCAGAAAACTTAACTATGTATGAGTCCTATATGGAGAGAGAGAGAAGAATTACATTCTGATTAGAAGCAGAGAGTGAATTTTTAGTTGAATAATTCTTGACTGGATGGTTTGCTGATGTTTAGTTTACTGTGGAGTTGCAGAATATGAATGGATCAACTTGCATTAAGGTGAAATAATGGCTTAATTGCTTGTGGTTGTCAGCAATATGGAATAGGAAAGTCCATTCATTACAGCTTAATGTATTCAGCCAGTTCGGGAAATGGAATGTACTTATTTACACTGTACAGAGGGACAGGGCAACTTTACTACCATGAAAGTATCGGCTTAATTTTTCTGTTTGTTTGTTTTTTGAATTTCGCACAAAGCTACTCGAGGACTATCTGTGCTAGCCGTCCCTAATTTAGTAGTGTAAGACTAGATGGAAGGCAGCTAGTCATCACCACCCACCGCCAACTCTTGGGCTACTCTTTTATGGGGTTGACCGTCACATTATAATGCCCCCACGGCTGAAAGGGCGAGCATGCTCGGCATGAAAGGGATGCGAACCCGCAACCCTCAGATTACGAGTCGCACGCCTTAACACGCTTGGTCATGCCGGGCCATCTTAATTTTTCTAGTTCAACAAAATTCTGCAAGGAAAAATGAGAGGATCATGGAGTATTTATTCAATTAAGCCTACGAAATATAATGCGCTGATTTTTACTATGTTGCCCTGGATACCAGCCCATCCTGAAGTAAAAAGAAAATAAGGGCCTAGAAACATGAAGGTAAAAGAGCCAAACGTAAACCTGAAGAAAATATCAGAACTAATGGTAAGTGTGGTATGATGTTTCTTGTTCAAAGGGCGTCTTGTCACCAATTATAGTAGGTGTGTTAAGTGTAGACACCTCTGGTGAGATCACCTAATGTCATGAATGGGGAAGACGTTCCTAAAACGGAAAAGCCTACATACTAGTCAGCAAGAGAGTAACTCAGATGATCTAACTCTAGAATCTACATTAACACCAGATATGGTCGTTCATATGATAGCTCTTACTGAGCATTCATCATTTCTAGTTTCATTATGACCATAATGAGATCACTACAATGTTGCACTTCACTAAATCATCAATTTCATCCATGATGGCCATCACTTGATGGATTTAGAGTTCAAGTCTGAAAGAGATGAGCTTCCCATAAAGCTTCTAAGTGAGATAAAAGCGTTGTTCATGCTGATACAGCTAGCAGTTCTAAAATGTCATTGTTAGGGTTAGACAACCAAGTGAATGGAAGCCTAAGTGCCAAGTATCTTCCATGAAAAGTTTTTCAGGGTTAAATATTTGCTAACACAGTTTGAGAGAGAAGAGCACTGAACCCCAGAGGACATGGTACATACTAAGAAAGCTATTATGAAGACCAGTGTGATTATTCAAAAGACCACAATGGCACAACAGAAACTTAAGCTGTGTTGGAGGATTCTTCTGTATGAAAATCTCCAAGTTTTAGCTTTAATTGTATAGATAAGTGTAGTAATTATATATGTGTATTTATTATTTAAATTCTGCAAAGTATACTTATCTGTTTATCTATATATCAGGTTGTCCCATTAGTAATGCCCGAAAATTTAATACAGAAAGTGCATCATCATTTCTGTCTTTGTAGAAAGCTTTAATGACTAAAATATGTAGTATAAAAATGATCAGGCAAGTAAAAGAAACTAACCCAACTAGCATAGAAGCTTAATTCAACCCATTCAACAGTTCACCGTCATCTGCAACAGCTTGGAAAGGTGTCGAAACTTAAGAAACATATCCCCCATAATTTGATAAAAGCCTACATTTGCACTCTCTGCATTCTCTTGAACATAACTTACCTTTTTGGACAGGTTAGTGACTGAAGATAAAAAATGGATATATTATTAAAATATTAAGTACCGTAGACAATGGCTTAGTGCAGGTAAACTGGCTAAAGCACAACCCAAAATGAACCTCCACCCAAGGAAAGTCTTGATAAGCGTATGTTGGGATATTGTTGGTGTGATCCTGTTTGAGTTGCTGCCACTCAATGTAAAGATTACATCAGCCTTACATTAGAGCGCTTGAATGTTTCACTGAAAGAAAATAGGCCTGCTTTGATCAATCGTAAAGATGTTGTGTTACACCAGGATAATACAAGACCCCATACACCAAGGATCACATCTGCAAAGATTGAAGAGCTAGACCAGGAAAACCTTCCAAATCCTTCTTATTTTTTAGACCTTGCCTCATCTGTTTATCATCTATTCCAAAGTTTGCAAAACTATCTTGATAGAAAAAGAACTTGGAACACATGAAGATGTCAAACTACCCTCTTTACATTCTTTTCTTCCAAACCCCAAACATTTTATATAAGTAGCATTTAGAAGCTTGTGAATCGTTGGTAGGAAGCAATTACTAATAATGGAACATATATCAATGATTAAATAACATTAAAAGCTTTGAAATCCTTTATTTTTTACTGAACATAAAATCGAATATTACTTAAGGGATGAATATATATAATTAATGTTTCACAAAGCATGTATATGTCTTCCTAGACATAGTGATTTATTTAAATATTTGGTGTGTATATAGTTTTTATAGTTATTTAGGCCAAGGGAGTAGGTTTAAGAGTTTTCTTTTGTATATCTATATGGAGAAGGGGGTCACTTGACCTCCCGCTTCGGAGAAAATCACATGTTCTAGGAGGAAGATTGAAGAAAAAAGAAAATAAGGGAAGAAAAGGATATGAAAGAAAAAATAGAGAAAAAAAGGAAAGAAAATAAGGAAAGATGAGGGAAGAATCGGACAGAAGACAAAATATCAAGATTAAGATTTGCTCATTCCTTCACTCGTTTCCTTAGCGTCGAAGTATATGTTCGTATACAATTGAACAGTGGATCTCAGAATGGCTGGTATAGGAATTAATTACTTTTATTGATAAGCAGAGAACGACGTGTCAACCTTCCTAGGTTATTTTCAGGTTAACAAAGAGAGTGTTTGCAACTTAGGGACGATATGTTGCAGTTGTATGTTAGATCAGTAATTAGTATAGGTGTAAAGATATTCCTTTATACTGGTTTAATTTTGGTTTTAGTTGTATATGTAGGGCTTCTATGATTTTGTGTTTGTTTATATTTGTTTACCGACTTAGTATCTGGGTGTTTTCTATGATTATGTTGTGTTTATTTGATTTGCAGTGTTCAAAAACGTTTGAAGGTTTTTTTTTGTGTTATTTGAATATGGTTTCCATTTTACTGCTTGTTTCTCCAATATAGAAGGTATGATCAACATACCTGTACCAGTATAGTGGTGGGTGTAAGGCTGAATTGATCGCTTGTGATTCAATCTGTGTCATAAAAAAATGTTGGCTAGAATTGGTGACACGGAATTCTCCATACTTAGGCAATTTATTTGTAGGTAGTTTTGGTTATTGTACATAAAGTTAGTTTTGGTGGTAGTAAATTCTACGAGGGTTGCTAACTGGTTGCTGGGGATGTGTATCAGTGGGTTGGGGTCTTGAATATAAAGTTCTAAAGCTATCTTGCAGGCTTCAGTGGTTGGAACTTCTGTTGGTTGGTTGGTTGATTTTATGTTTTATGGCACAAAGCGGCTAGACATTCTGCGCCAAACGTCCGGTAAAAAGGTAAAAATAAATGTAGTAACATACATAAAAGGAAATGAAGGTAAAACAAAACAGCATTGAAAAACAGAAAAAGCATAAAACCAATGTTGACACCTAGTTTACAATGTTAAGAGAGAAAGCGAAGTAAGAGAAGTTGTGAAGGACTTTCTGTAGCAGAATGGTAATGATCATAACCCACCAGGAAGACTAACAGGTAAGTACAAGAACCACCGTCAGTCACCTGAATTTGGCTTTTCCAGTCGTGGTTCCGGGTTACGTGTTATTATGGCCAGTATCAAAAAGTAAAATGATAAAAGTGTTAAAAGACATGCAGCAAAATTGTAATAAGAACTTGCCAGAACGACTAGCGGGTAGTTTAATTAGCAGCGTTAGTCACCTGAAGTTGGTCTTTCCAGTCCTGGTGTCGAGTTATTTAATGTTACAGCCATTTTCTAATTTCAAATTGAACTAGAGAGATTGTGACTCTTAAAAGGGAACCACAACAAAAAGGTTTAATGAAGAAATATAAAACACTTAAATGACATTAAAAAGATTAATGGCCATTAAGAAACTCAAAACTTTATCAAGGTGGACAGTGTCACCGTCACCAATAACATTGTCCAATGTTACAAACAAACCCTGGGACAGAACATGGTTAAAATAGTGCCGTTGTTGAGAGTCGTAACGATGGCAAGAAAGTAAAATGTGGCTTACAGTGATTTGAATGTTACACAAACTACACACTGGTGCATCAGTTCCAGTTAAAAGAAAACGATGAGTTAAAAAACTGTGACCAATGCATAATCTAGTTAGAACAACTTCCTCCTTCCGAACCTTACGGAAGCTAGACGGCCAAAGTCC
This sequence comes from Carcinoscorpius rotundicauda, assembly GCA_011833715.1. Classification (NCBI taxonomy): domain Eukaryota; kingdom Metazoa; phylum Arthropoda; class Merostomata; order Xiphosura; family Limulidae; genus Carcinoscorpius; species Carcinoscorpius rotundicauda. The sequence goes on along the minus strand of CM022400.1, from coordinate 61,054,980 downwards.
AATATAGGGTTTTATTTGGAAAAGCTTGTTGTCACGTTGCTCACTTCAAGTTGACAGCCAGCTGGCACGGAACCGAGCCTTAAATACAGGACCAAGCAAGACTGTATGATTTAGTTGATTAAGAATATATTTAAAGTTAAAAGAGTCTTTGAAAAAGTAGTCGCCTGATGTTACATATGCCCATGCTATATATTTACCGAGGTTGTAGTTAAATGATTCGTAGATCGACATTATGGGTCGTCGTGGACAATCGGGTTTGCGAGAATTGAACAATGAATCAAGCGAGATGATGCAATGACCAATGTAATTCTGTATCAATTTTTTTTTCTTTTACGTCTCGTTATGGATGAATAATAAATATATAGAATTTTTGTTTTTATAATTAGTATGTATTTTTTGTGTTTTCTCATAGCAAAGCCACATCGGGCTATCAAGAGAGACCACAGAGAGGAATTTAAAATAACGAATATTTTTTCTTAATTGTATTATTAAATGCTTATTTTGATCTAAAATGTATTTATATTTTGTGAATAATTTAATAAATTTAAAACCTTAATATTTGGACATTTTTTCGGTATTTTAGCCTGACCAGGGCATGGAAAACATTTCAAGAATTAATACCTAATTGTTTTTGAACATTACATTGGTAACTTTCATTTCATTAATTTTTTTCCATTTTTGGATTAATTAGCTTTCATTTTTTTTTCTATTCTAGATATTTTTCGTAATAAGTATAAACATGCTGGGAAAAAGACATGTAAGTGATCGTCACAAAGTCAAATGCTTACAATGTAAAAGGGTCATGGACAATGCCTATAGAAACAGACGTATTCAAAGCTACCACAGTGGAACGTTGAAGTCCAAAGTTCTCTGAAATCGCAAAAGTAGATATCAAAGTATTTTTGTTCCACTCCTTCTAGTCCCCCAGTGGCTCAGCAGTGTGTCTACGGACTTACACGCTAAAATCCGGATTTCGATACCCGTGGTGGGCAGAGTACAGATAGCCCATTGTGCAGCTTTGTGCTTAATTCTAAACAACAACAACAACCACTCCTTCTTCTCCATCACTTGTTTATTAAACAGTCAGTAGAAGTATATACAGGTTCAAACGCTCAAGAAATCAATTGGACTGACCCAGTTTTGACAAAAGTCGAAAGAACTGTTTCGAAAGAGGCACTTTTTCAGGAAGAAACTATCATGGAAGAGGTAAAACCTCTCATTGGAAATTCTTATTCGTTTAGTGACGATTCAGAAGATGATCAACATGAAACAATTCGGTCTGCAGAAAAAGTTAGTGGTTTCAAATTTGCTGGTCTACAACAACCACAACTTTCTGAATTCCCATCTCAGATTATCTATGGGATTTGCCGATCATTTCAAGCTTACTGGTATAAACAATTCCTTTGGGTATCTTATAGTCAAGATTCCGATTATGCAACTTGCTACCCTTGTGAGAAGTTTTCTCCGAAATCTCGTAAGACATTCACATTTATTAAATGGTCAAAACCAGAAAGATTGGAAAAACACTGAAAGTGTTAGCCATCAAAATTCAATAATCGCATGGATCCGTTCAAAAGCACCAGAAATTCGTTAGTTCAAACTAAAAAATTAAAGGGATAATGAAGTAAAACTGACGGACTTTATCTTTCAAAAGTGATAGAAACACTCATTTCTCTTGTTAAGGAAAATATTGTCATTAAGGGGTGACCATGTAGATCGTCCTAAAGCATAATTCTTATGACGTAAATAGAGGGAATTTTCTTGAACTTTTGCACATGCAGAGTAAGGATCTTCAATGGTATAAGGAAACATTTACAGATCTTGCTATCTGACATAAACAATGGTTGATTTGAAATACTTAAAATGAAATTTTAAATCTAGTTGCGATTAACGTGAGAGAATTAATAACAGATGAAGAAAAATCAATTTTTTTTTATTCTGTACTCGCAGATGAGACCATGAATGTCAGTGGTGACGAGCAACTTTCTCTCTGCTTTCGCTACGTCTCAGATGTCATTAAAGAAAAGTTTATAAGTTTCTTCTTGTTGAAATCAACGAAAGCCCAAGAATTGATCACAGAGACTTAAATATAACCGGGTCTCGATCTTTCTTTGATAGTTGGCCAAAGATACGAGAGCGCCAATAACATGAAAGATGAACATGTTGGGCTTGGAAGTCAAATCAAAACTGTGGCTCCAAAATTAATTTATGTCCATTGTTTTGATCACTTGTTTGGTCTTGCCATTCAAAAACCCTAATGAAAGTTCAATCGCTGATAAACACTCGAGGAACAATAGAATCAATTTATTCTTTTCTCGAGGGATGCTCCAAGTATCAACCAAAATTTTCAGGAAAAACATCACTGAGAGAAAGTCATTGTATTTCAGTCTCAAATTGATACCTGCTGGGCCTTAAAACATGTCGCAGTAGTGGCCTTGAAGAAAAGCATTGAAACTATAATTCTCGCCCTTCTTAAAATTATTCCAAACGATCCCAGCACTTCGGCCATGGGTAAAAGCCTTTTAGTTTCAATCTGTGACTTAAAATTCATCTTCACTCTCCTAGTCTTGGAAAAATCTTTACGTGAAACCTCATCTTTGTCAATTTATCTTCAATCAAAAAAAAATAAATGTCTTTTTGGAGAGAAAATCTGCTGATACATCAAAGAACAACTTTAAATCACTAGAGACGAACGAAAAATATCTTGCATGTTTTCAGAACAAGGAAAGTAAAAGAGTTACTTAAGTGAATCTGGCATCTGGAAAATACAGTAATTTTTCAACAAATTGTATTCATGATGTTATAAAAACACGTAGGTTCAACAAATCTTGACAGAAATGAAATGAAACCCTATAACCTAAGCACTTTCGAAAGGTAGACCTTTCTTCAGGGGCCAACTAGATACCACTCCCAGTTTCTAAACAAATTACACGTTAACCTTCAATGAAATAGTGCAATAGCATTTTAATGGTCCATTACTCCAGAACTGGTAGAGCTCACCACATTCAAATAAAATCGCTTGCCCATAACACTAAGAAATGGAAATACAAAAAACATTTTATAAAAATAAAAAGCAAGGAATAATAAAGCTATCCCTCTCTCCTATGTATGATTTGTTAAAAACCACCCAAAAAAACCTTCAACAGAAACAGCTATGCATAAATACAATAGTGCAAATCGAAACACTATAAAACAAGGGTTTTAGGGTTCCCTAAACCACAGTAAAATGGAAAATATCTTTCACCATCGAAAACTGATATAAAAAGTCTTTGATGGCATACAAGTATTAACAGTTAAACACATGAATTAGCGAATTAGCACGAACTAAATAATAACACTTAAAATGACACTGTTTTATCATAAAAATATCACTTTAAAATAACATTTGTAATTAATTAAATTCAAAAATCTAAACCATAATTAGCAGGAACAAAGACAAACATTTTTGTAAAATCAAAAGCTCTTACACAACCAAATAATTACATATATTCACATACAAATCACAAAACTTAACCTAAATATCAAAAGCACACACACACACACACACATATATACAGACCCACAAGGCAGATTTCCCAACACGAAATGAAAATGGTTAGTGTAATCTTAGTGCAGCTTTGTGCTTAATTCTAAACAACAACAGTGTTATCTTAAAAATAAATTCAATACATTCATTATTCAAATGACCCCCCAACCCCCATGCTGTAGTCAGGCTAAAGTAAGCAAAAATTAGCGAAATATTAATATTTTAAATTATCCACAAAATGCAAATACATTTTAGATCAAAAGAAGCATTTAATAATAAAAGTAAGAAAATGTTTTTTTTTATAATCTGATTAAAAATACAAACATTTAAAAACATTCTTTTTCCTCTGAAAAGCCCCCCCCCTAGTGGCTAAGCGGTATGTCTGCGGGCTTGCACGCTAAAATCCGGGTTTCGATACAGATATTATCGAGTACAGATAGGGCAGAGTACAGATAGCCCATTGTGTGGTTTTGTGCTTAATTCAAAATAACAACAAATCCTCTGAAAAACTTTATCACAAGATAAACATTAATCACAGAAAGATAAAATTTAATTTTGTTTATATATTTATCTTATAAACATAAATTAGAAAAAAAATTCTATATATATTCATTATCCAACCATAACGTGGCCAGGTGTTAAGGCACTTGACTCGCAATCCGAGGGTGGCAAGTTGACAGAAGATACGTTGTTGAATCTATTATTAGGCTAGTAATGAACTGATGTTAAAAACAATTAAACACAGTACGAAACGAAACGTTGGCTTGAAATATTTAATTCACATAATGCAAAATTAAATACACTTAATATTCAAGTTATTATAAGCAATTTAAAAAATTTATTAAATGGGAATGGACTTCCACATCAATCGAAAAGTAGGCTATATCCTATAAATAGCCTTGAGGATTGTTAGAAAGCCACCGCCAGATGTCTACCTAAATTTTTTTTGTTGTTGTTTAGAATTCAGCACAAAGATACACAATGGGCTATCTGTGCTCTGCCCACCACGGGTATCGAAACTCGGATTTTAGCGTGTAAGTCCGCAGACATACCGCTGAGCCACTGGGGGGCTGTCTACCTAAAATGTAAAGAAAACATTTTGAAATATCGACTTTTCAGCAAGATACTTTGTGTTCTTATGTAAAAAGGTCTAATTTATTTCTTTAATATATATTTTTATAACTTGTCTAACTTTTTGTAGAATACAATGTTTTTTTTTCCTTCGTCTCCATGTTTAGACGTTATGTAAATAATAAAATATTTAAAATAACTTACTAAAATCATATCTTGTAGCTTGTCATAAAGCGACAAACTGGACTGAGGGGCATAACAGTACGAAATATCTTTTTCCATTTTTTTGAAAATATAAATATATATTTTTTATTATTGACGGTTGAAAAGTTTAAATTTATCTTACACAACGTATTGAGAGATCTGTTTTCCGGAAACCTTTTCGAAAGTGTTTATCATTTGAAGAACAGAATAACTCTTCCCAACTCCAAGATTACAAGCCTTCAACAAGAACGTAAATTAATATTCCTAAATAATATAGTTTGGTTAGTATGTTTACGATTTATGGTAATGATACGAATATCAGTACATGATTATTCTTTCCTTAATTAATTTTAATTCACTTTCGTAACCTAGTTCATATCATAAAAGTGTTTGTTTACAAAACTGGTTATACAATTAGCACCTAAACTACTATAATATCTGTTGTACCTCAGCTGGCCTAATGAGCCCTTGGATTAAACGGAAGGTCTTGTAGGCTCTGAACAAGGCAAATGAAGTGTTGTTGACATATAAATATACATTATATTTTGCTTTCACTAATAAGTTTCTTTTTAAAATCACAGTCTTCTTATTCCATCACCGGTGTTCTATGTAATGACCCCTCCCCCACTATATAAAGCCTTTGTACAGTATACTTCAGTATCCTGTCCTCTTTAAGTGCTTCCCAAAGCGCATCAGCCACGAATGGCTGATGATTTCAAATGGCTCATTGGAAGTCCAAGATCCATAGGAGAGGTCTGCGAATGTATAAAATTTTGGGATGAACTACGATGTTGACTTGGCATGTGGCTGAATGCTTTATCTTCATGGAATCATAAGTTACACGGCACAACAGTTTTTGCTTCTTGAACACTGTTGGGTGTTCCTTATAGATTTTTGGATGCTGATCACGAAAATCACATCCAAACTTGCCCATCACGTACCGTTTCATCGAAACCTTCAGTTTTGTCATGTTTTTTCTATACTTGTGTCCAAACATTTTAGTTTCTGTAAGAGACCTATGAACAATGTTTTATGTAGTCTGGGTATGTCCAGGCATGAAATCAGGCCAGGTTGTAAGAAGCTGTTCTGTGGAAGTATGCAGCCCGAGCACGCCTGGGTAGGCTGGAGCCAGCTTGACACTGTCTCAGCAGGCTATAAAAGTGGCTTGCATACACAGATGCTGCTTATTGAATTAATATAGACCTTATAGTGCGTACGTATTGTTTCAGAATATAGCACTGTCTCAGTAGCACTGTAACAAGTAAGTTAGATATTATAGACGTTTTATAGGACGATTGGTGCCGTCAGTATGTCTCGTCAATGTCGTAACAGCGGCGATACATTCTGCTATATTTGTGGCGTGTATACGCTTGTTCATCAGAGACGCTGATGAGCACTGCTCTTGTGAAGAAAGCATATCATCTGTACTTCGGCTGTACAATTGGTGATCAAGACCAGGAATGGGCGCCTCACATTTGTTATGCGACATGTGCTGTCTGTCTGAGAGCTTGGCTCAGAGGCACTCGAAAGACAATGCCGTTTGCTGTCCCGATGATATGGCGAGAGCAGAAAGACCATGTAACGGACTGTTATTTCTGTTTGACTAATGTGTCTTGTTTCTCTTCCAAAAAACAAGAAGTCAATTGAATACCCTAATCTGCCTTCAGCAATGAAACCCGTACCACATGAAGACAGTCTTCCAATTCTGAAACTACCAGAGGAATGGATCTTAGAAGAACCAGATGAAGAAACTGCAATGCAGAGAACTGGCTCTGACATTGATCCGTATTTTGAATCGTGCTCCTTAGGCGATCCATATCACATAACACAGTCAGAATTAAACAATCTGGTCAGAGATTTGGGTCTGTCTAAAGCAAAAGCCGAATTACTAAATTCGAGACTGCAGGAATAGTGTTTGCTGTCACCAGGTACGAAAATTTTTGTTTTTCGAAGTCGCCAAAATGATATAACCAAATTCTTTGCTCATGTTGAAAGTCTCTGTTTCTGTGTTGACATCGAAGGATTGTTCTCTGCTTTGGGTTGTGACCATGACCCGCAAGAGTAGCGTCTCTTTATTGATTCATCAACGTTAAGTTTCAAAGTTGTTCTGCTACACAATGACAACGTTCACCCTTCAATACCTGTTGGCTATGCAGCACACATGAAAGAAACCTACGAGAACACAGCAATGTTGCTGAAGCACATCCAGTACAGCAAGTACAACTGGCATATCTGTGGTGATCTGAAAGTCGTTGTTCTGTTACTGGGACTGCAGCTCGGCTATACAAAGTACTGTTGCTTCATCTGTGAATGGGACAGTCGTGCCAAAGAGTCACATTATTGTAGACAAAGTTGGCCACTCCGTAAAAATTTAGTTCCAGAACAGAAAAATGCGGCGCATGAACCACTTGTAGACTCGGCAAAGACTTTTTGCCTCCTCGTCACATAAAATTGGGACGTATGAAGAATTTCATGAAAGCAATGAACAAAGAAGGCGAAAGTTTTCGTTATTTAAGACAGATGTTCCCAAGAATAACTGAGGCCCTGATGAAAGAGGACATTTTTGTTGGCTCTCAGATCAGACATGTTATGAGTGACAAGCGGTTCGAAGATCTGTTAGTTGGGCTGGAAAAGATTGCCTGGAAAGCTTTCAAAGACGTTGTTAACAATTTTCTTGGCAATTACAGAGACCCACATTACATTCAGATGGTAGATAAACTTCTCAAAGCATGCAAAACAATGAAGTGCAACATGTCACTCAAGATTCATTGTGTACCCCAGTGGCTCAGCGGTATGTCTGCGGACTTACACGCTAAAATCCGGATTTCGATACCCGTGGTGGGCAGAGCACAGATAGCCCATTGTGTAGCTTTGTGCTTAATTCAAAAAACAAACAAACAAAACAAACTATTTACCATAAATCATTTATAACTCGAAGTTTCGTGCATTTTTCGTAGAACAGCTACGTTGCCCAGAGCCAGGTCCATCACATGAACGTAGTCTCTATCAACTAAAATATTTTAAAATAATTATTTTATACTGAGTAAATAAATTTGCGGGTACCACATGGTTTTACAGTTTCAAACTTGAAAATGTGGAATCCATAAATTTTAAAATAGCGCAACATTTTTTAAAATAATAATTATTAAAAAAACATATATTTTAAGATAAAAAGTTAATATTATTTTAAATAACTATCATAGAGATGTTACTTTGACGTGTAATGCCTATACATGATCGTGTTTAGGCTATTTAAAACTAATAATGGCTACTAACTACCAATAGAAATACCTGTTCCATCTGCAGTGTTGAAATCAGTACCCAAAATGTTCAATTGTGGTCGTCGACCAACAGCTATCTGACAAATCAAAGCCACCAACTGGCTTAGAGGACCAACAGGATCCTCACCTATTTGACCAGTTTCATGAACTCCAACAGGCGAAAAATACCGGAGGGCCACTGCTGTTAGATCCTGCAAACAGGGTATAAAGAAATTATTTTTGTAAAGGTAGTTTTCATAGCATAGCAACACAAAATGGCACGCAATACATGCAAATTATAATGTATTAAAGTAGCTAGGGTTATAATAATCGCTCATTGTAAGTAAACCCAGATGTACAAATATTTTATAGATATTAAGCAAAAAGAACAGGTGAGATGTATTAAGATTGATTTTGTGCCTTGCAAAAAATTTATACTTTTACAATTAATTACTTACACTCTCATTCTGCTGTGGGACCCATTTGATGTACTGATCAAACTCTTATATTACCTTCAGTTACTTCTATTGACACCCTAATGGATGTTTATACCCCAAAAGCAATTCTTTTAGGAAATCGGTCTGTCGTATCCGACCATGTTGGCTCTGTTTGGTCCTCTCCAAGTTTGTGAGGGAGGGTTAATACAGTTTCAATACAACATTGTTGTATAAGTACACTGACAAATACCACACCAACATTATTTATAAAATACAATGTGATAACTGCCACGACTTCTATATAGGAGAAACAAGTAGAAAAATGGAAACCAGATTCAAAGAACATAAAAAGTCACCTTCACACGTTTTCGAACACTGCAAGTCAAATGGACACAACATAACCATAGAAAACACTAAAATACTAAATAAAGAAACAAACATAAACAAACGAAAAATTAAAGAAGCCTTACTTATACAACAACTTAAACCCAAAATAAACCAATATAAAGGAACACCATTATACCTATATTAATATTATAGATAAAATTATATATTCAAACATCAAACCGCGCCCTCTACATTGCGACACTGAGTTATACAACCCCTTCCAAACATGTGGTCAGCTTCCGGCCAGTTACCTCTTTCTTTGTGAACCTGACGATGACCGAAGAAGGTCGAAACGTTGTTCGCTCTTCTATTTGAAGTGTTTTCTGAGCCCAAAAGAGCCGTTTTTTGCATATAAAATTAATAGTTATATTATACAAAGTAGTGATGGTGCGAAGTGGTGTTTGGCAATTTTTATGAATACTGTGATGCATTCTTACTGATTTTGTGGATTTCTTTACTTGTGAGAAATTCAAAAAAATGTACTTCGGCTGCGTTTGTAAATAGGTTGATTTTTTTGTTCATAATATGTCTGGTCTATGTGTTGATCATCTTGTTGCTGTGTAGTAATGCTTGTGGGTTAAGGTTGTGTTTGTTTCATTTTTACGTGTTTTTTATTTTATGTTTGTGTATGTTGTACACTGTTCTTTAGCGGTTTTGGTTTCTTTAGTTTTTAGTGTTGAGAGTAGGGGAGTTTCTCTTTTGTTTACGTTTGCTTTTGTAGGTGTTTCTTAGGACTGTGATGTACCTATAACCCATACATCGTGGGAACGTTTTCTGTGTTACTGTTACGTGTCCAAAACGTTGGCCGGTGTTCTAGTGTTGTCAACTCTGAATCTCTGGTACTACAGAATACCTTTTCATATCACACACTCATCATATCTCTTGTGATTGATGTTTGGTTATTTATGACACCTTCTTATATCATATTAGGAATATCCTGCGATTCATGTGTGAATACTAATGATACTTTCTGACACCATACTCTGAATATTTTGTTGAATGTGTGAATACTAATGAAACCTTTCGAAATCATGCTGTGGATATCTTGTGATTCACGGGTGAATAATAAAGGTACCTTCCGATATCATACTTTGGATATCTTGTGATTCATTTGTCTAACAATACCATGTTTTGGATATCTTGTAAATCATACGGGAGTACTTTAATCATCTTCGTTGGTTTATGGATTTTGTTAAAGATAATTCGTTCGTTCTCTTTTTATGTAATTTATGTTTTGAGCATGAGTCGATTTCAGTTTGTTCAGTTTTTATGTTTGTGTGGATATCCTTTATTACAAACGATTTAAGGTTTGTTCACCTTCACTAGACATAAAGGAAGAACTCATCTAAATGGTACTTATTATTACTATTTCTCTTATCAAAACTGAGAAAGCTAATAAAATGTGACTGATCAGATAAAGAGACAAGCGACAAATGAAGTTAATGTATCACGCTAGTGTTAAATATTTCTCACAAAGTTAAAGAGGAACCTGTGTAAATATTTTTGGATTTCTTTAACTATAATTCAATACTAGTTGCTGTACCAATTCAGTGCGCGGAAAAGGAGCAGAGATATGTAGGGCGAATAAGGAGATAAGATCAGGACACCATTCTCTGATGTTACTCATCAAGGGTGTACACCAAGTTTGGTCATAATTAGACCAAATAATTGGAAAGCTCAACTGTTGGCGGTTGGTGTTGTTGTATAGCAGCCTTCCCTTTAGTATATCACTATTAAATTAAGGACGAAAAGCACAGATTACTCTTGTGTAGTTTTGCGCGAAATTCAAATCTTTTTTACTAAATGTTAAATTACGAAGTAGAAATTCGAATAAACAGTGAAAAGATTTCCCTTATGATGATAAAAGCAAACAGATCTTTTGGATTTTAATACACACTCTGGATAACTGAATTGCAGTAAAGAATTGGGTACAAACAAATACATTTTTCACCCCAGTTGAAATCGGTGTAAATTTTATATCAAATAAAATGATACGATTATTCCAAATCTGATGTATTTTTAAACGTTTATGAGGTCAGCTCGAAATAGAGCGTAAACTATTTATTTCCATACAAACGTTTTATCGAAGTCGAACTCGAGTTATTTTTATTTACCTTTTTCGATAGTTTTTTGAAACATTGAGTTTTCTCCAAACAGACAACAGGCGCTCGAACACAAAAATGGACGACTGGCAGAGACTATTGTAAGGAAGTTATTTTTCTAACCTGAGCTTGCATTGACGCAGTTGTTAACGGCTTCAACATTATAACCAGTATCCAACAGTGCGACTGTGATGTGACTGGCAATATAACCTGCAGCTCCTGTTATGAACGCTGTAGTGATCTCGTAATATTGCAAGTAACATACACGGACACTTTTTTGGTTTCTTGTTTGTACAAGAAAACAAAACAGTGACGCAAAACTCAACATATGGCAACCACATATATTATATACACTAAAAAGGGGTAACATGCTATGAATGTGCCATATTTATATATATATATATATCTCCTGATATATGGTTGCTGTTATTTCAGGCAAAGATATAAATATACACCTCCGGATTAGAAATATGTGACATTAATTTACATGAAGGGTGATAATAAAAGTAAATGTATCTTCAGTAACTAAAAAAAAAATTCATAGTTTTTCACTGACAGTTGGATCCCGTCACTTAATGGGCCTATCACTACATTGGCCAGCATGGCCAGGTGAGTTAAGGCATGCGACTCCTAATCTGATGGTCGCGGGTTCGCATCCCCGTCGCGCCAAACATGATCGCCCTTTCAGCCGTGGGGGCGTTATAATGTGACGGACAATTTATCGGTAAAAGAGTAGCCCAAGAGTTGGCGGTGGGTGGTGATGACTAGCTGTCTTCCCTCTAGCTTTACACTGCAAAATTAGGGACGGCTAGTGCTGATAGCCCTCGAATAGCTTTGCACGAAGTTCAAACACAAACAAACAAACACAGATTGTGGTTTACAACAGAAACGTAAGTGATAAAGTCAGATAAACAAAAAATAAACTTACTAATAGAATTTGGTTGTTTGGCAGGATGGTAAAGCTGCTGGAATCTAAAAATACGAAGAAACAAATGGTTTGGCAGGATGGTAAAGCTGCTGAAATCTAAAAATACGGAGAAACGAATGGTTTGGCAGGATGGTAAAGCTGCTGGAATAAAAAAATACGGAGAAACGAATGGTTTGGCAGGATAGTAAAGCTGCTGAAATCTAAAAATACGGAGAAACGAATGGTTTGGCAGGATGGTAAAGCTGCTGGGATCTAAAAATACGGAGAAACGAATGGTTTGGCAGGATGGCAAAGCTGCTGGAATCTAAAATTACGGAGAAACGAATGGTTCTTGTTCCTCATTCTTTGTTTGTTTGTTTTGAACTTCGCACAAAGCTACACGAGGGCTATCTGTGCTAGCCGTCCCTAATTTAGCAGTGTAAGACTAGAGGGCTAGTCACTGCTCAACTCTTGGGCTGCTATTTTACCAACGAATAGCGGGATTGACAGTCACATTATAACACCCCAACGGCTGGAAGGGTAAGCATTTTCGGTGTTATAGGGATTCAAACCAGAGACCCTCAGATTGTGAGTCGAGAGCTCAATCCACCTGGCCCTGGCTGTTTCCAAATAACTTCTTCATTCTCTCTATCAATCCAAAGTTTATAAACAGCTGGTACATAAAATATTAAATTATATAGATAATGATTAGGATTAAATTATACAAAATGATAGTTTACGATAAACCAGTTGTAACAATGCCATCAGACGTTTCATTCAAAAGCCAGTGAACTCCTTAAAATTAAAATAGAAGATTTAGAGATTAGTGATAGTGTATTTCTTAAATTTAAAACTAAAACCGAAATTCTCTTGAACTCGATACATTCCAAAAGGATCTAACATGGAATGTCCATGAAGATTTAGTAGTTAGTGGAAATCTATCCCAAATACTAACATAATCGATCTAATTATCAATATGTTACAAAATCGAAAGAATTGTAGCCTTACAGAATGAAAAAAATTTGCAGAACGATTACCAGGTGTGAATATCCCCAAAAATGTTTTGAAAATGTAGGCAGATAGAAGTGTATGAAATATGATAGAGGTATTAGAAGACCTAAACGTACTGTGTGTATATAAATCGTGTTATCTACCATATGTTGTCCTATATACCAGTAGACATCTAAAATATCTGAGCACTTGGTTGTTCCCAACCAGCACCTCTTATCATGTACTATGAAAACCAATAACTTCCGAGCTTTCCTGAACAACTTTCAGTTTTAATACTGTAGCAGAATAGTGTTTTTATTTTATTTGTAAGAATTTTAATTATTTAACACAAACTCTCATGAAGGAAGACATATACTAGAAACGTTTCGGATGAGGTACAATTCTGTATCTTGATTTGGCTTGCTAAATTCTTAACAACTCAAGAGGTCTGTAGTAAAAGTTCATTCAAGGATTGGAATGAAACCATGACAGTTTAGGAGTATACTGGGTTTCCTTTGAATTTAACTCACTCGTGTTTAAAGATCTTACCAACCAATAAGATTTAGTGATGGAGAAAAACTAAAATAATTTAAAGGACAATTGTGTAAAACATCTATTCACAAGTTTCCAGAACATTTCAATCTTGCAGTAATAGTTTCTACAGCAAATGGCAACCTTTAGGAAGACAAATTTATTTAATGTTAGAATTCGCAAGTCTAGACGATCTTATGAGCTAATTTGAAACTAAATATCAGACAAAATTAAAATAAAATTGTCTACAGTTAGGTGGCTAATGGATTTTTGTCATTAAATCATTCAAGAATTTGATGAGAAGTACAAAAGATCACAAATGAATTCGGAGTTATAACTAAATAAAGACTGATTCATAGCGATGAATACTTATATTTTTAAGAATATTCGAAAAAACTAAAATATGTGATTAAAGTTTAGTTCGTAATGTCTTATTAATAGTAAAAAAAAATTTCCACTGGTAGTATTCTTTTGTTCCAGGCTGAGAAGAATATATTGAAATCTTTATCGTGCGGTTTTTCCTTAGATACGCAACCAAACAAAACAACGTTATTAAAATAAGTTAATCTTTAAAGCGGCCTGGCATGGCCAAGCGCGTTAGGCGTGCGTCTCGTAATCCGAGAGTCGCGGGTTCGCGCCCACGTCGCGCTAAACATGCTCGCCCTCTCAGCCGTGGGGGTGTATAATATGACGGTCAATCCCACTATTCGTTGGTAAAAGAGTAGCCCAAGAGTTGGCGATGGGTGGTGATGACTAGCTGCCTTCCACTTACACTGCTAAATTAGGGACGGCTAGCACAAATAGCCCTCGAGTAGCTTTGTGCGAAATTCCAAAACAAACAAACAAACCTTAGACACGCTGTTGAAGTATACATAAACATTTGAGTGCTTTCATTCGTTCGTTATGAGATATCATTTGATTCGAATAGCAGAAACCGAAAGCATGTTACAGATAAAGGAGACTATTTATCACACGTTTAAGGAAGACATCGTATATATAGGAAATTTTTACATATCAATCACATCTTTATCTCGGGTACAGAAAACACATCAAAATTGGAAATATCAGAATCAAAACTATGTAAATTTAGCATGTAGCACTCTTAACACACAAAAGAAAAGCTTAGATATTCTGAAAAAATAAGAACATTTGAACATTTTCAAAACTGCACAATGTAATATCTGTCTTCCATTAGAAGACAAAAGGCAGTAAGCTTTCAAAACATCGTTCTTGTGTTTCTACAACAATCAGTAACCGTCCATTCAACTTACTTTAGTTATCATTGGATTATTCGTTTGACGAATAGTAACACTCCTCTTCTGGAGTAGCTCCTGGTATTTTCAGTTTTTAAGTGAAATGGCGACTCAGTTTTTGTCGTAAAATCACCGATTAATAGAATATTTTAGTTATATTTTATCAGTAATAGAAGATTGTTTTTGACATTAAAAATAATTTAGATTTTACTTCAGAGAGAATTAGATGTTTCTAAAGTTGCTTGTCAAGTTCTGTATTTTTTAAATTACTTTTTGTCAACGCAAGAGCAAGGTGCATATGGCCAGGCTACCCTAGTGACCCACCCTAGGGTTACTCTTGTTTTATCAAATATAATGATATGTTTAAAACAATAATGAACAGAATTCTAGGGTTTAAACAATACGTCAGTAAATAAGGTTGAGCGCTATAAATATTACATAAACTACATAAACAATCCAAAGTTATCTTCGTAATGATGATCAAATGGTTTTATAGCCACAAGTAATTCAACTGTAAGTATAAGGGCTTAAAGCACTAAAAATCCAGGGTCGATAATCGCGACGAGGAGAGCACGAGTCTATCATATATACAAGAACAGTTTTAAAACTATCTACGTGAGAGCTATTTGGTTGTGTTACGATAACAGTTTTTATTGTACCTAGTTTCAATACATATTTTCTATAATTAAGAGCAGAAAAAGAAAGTTCGTTATATATACATTTATTCATATTGCTCATTCGGTTCACTTGAAAGAAACGAAAATCTCAAATGTTTTTCTTAATGAGGTTAAATACAATAAACACGGTCGGATACTTTGTGGAGGCTTAAAACTCATTTATATGTTGTCGGGTCAACAATCCTATATCAATGGTACAGCAGAGCACGAAATCATCATCACTGGGTAAAGAAGTGATGCCTATGCAGAGTCAACCTAATATCAGGATCAGGAAAACACTGAACCTTAATGTGTGGTTGTTGACACAAAGAAAGTTATATCACCTCGACTCCACATTAAACTGGGCTTGATGAAGTAGTTTGTAAAGGCGTTAGACAAAGATGGCGAATGTTTCAAGTGTCTACTTGGGCATTTCCCAGGTCTTTCAGAAGTTAAACTTTCCAATCTTAAATACTTGAATTAAATCCATATATCTCTTCTTTTTGTAAAGAAACAGCGTTTATTTCTGAAAATCCAGATACACCAAATATTCACCCATATTCTAATCTCCATAAGTAGTAACCTTTTGAAAAGATATCAAAACATTTGTATGGCAAGGTTTTTCCTTAGTTAAACTATCTTGACTATTCAATAAAACTCTAAATTTTGTTAAATTACTTTGCAAAGCAGCTTTTAACAGACTTTATGAAACTTTTCCGACAACTGATGTAAGACTAATGGGTCTATAATTATTGGGACAATTTTTGTATATCACCTCCTTTGAAAAGAGAAGTGATATTAGCTAACTTCCAATCCTCTGTTACCTTCCCAAAATTCAAGGACTTACAAAAAACAGTAGTAAGTGGTTCACATATCCAATCTTTAACTTCTTTCAATTAAATTTATCACTGATCCCCTAGCATGACGTTTATATTTAACGTTTAGGTAATTAATCAAATGTTTATTAGTAATTCGATACTTCCATATAATTCAAATCATTTTTCAAAACATTAAAATATATACAAACTTTGGTTTGCTATTAAACCTAAAGTTACGCAGTTGACTATTTGTAGTGAGCCCGGCATTACCAATTGTGTTAAAGCGTTCGACTCGTAATCCGAGGGTCGCGGGTTCGAATTCCGGTCGTACCAAACATGCTCACCCTTTCAGCCGTGGGGAAGTTATAATGTTACGTTCAATCCCACTATTCGTTGGTAAAAGAGTAGCCTAAGAGTTAGCGGTGGGTGGTGATGACTAACTGCCTTCACTGTAATCTTACATTGCTAAATTAGGGACGGCTAGTGCAGATAGCCCTCGAGAAGCTTTGCGCGAAATTCAAAAACAAACAAACAGACTATCTGCACAAAGAGTAAAAAACTCAATTCTAACTTTAGCCTATACAGTACCACGTAGCACTTCATCCACATCCATGCATAAGTACGCAAACATAGAGACAATATGTGAAAGACTCTTACATAATTCTTTGAAGTATTTTGATAAAAATTGGCATAAAAATGATTTCATGTGCAATCTCGACATACACTACGTACATGATCAACACAGTTTTAAGTAACTCTCTCCTATAAATATATATATTTAAGAAATATATAACTAGACGCTTAAAACCAGTTTTATTTTATTTTATTCATTTTTCTTTCTTTTATTTTACTTTATTAGTAGTATTTCACCGATAAACATATATAGATATTAAATACATAAAAGTAAAAAAACAACAAAAAATCGAATAGAAATATTGAAAAAAAAATAAATATAAATAATGAAAAACAGGGCAAATTAAGACTATACATGAACATTGCCCTGAAAAGGGCCTGAGTAGTGGGAAATACTCTGGTCCAAAGTCCATCCAATAACACACTCCAGCGAGTAGACGACGTGAAAGTTAGGGATGGAGGAAGAGGTCTTGTGCATCTGACCCTCCTGGGTATTCAAAATTAACCTACCCAAATACCCACACAGAAGAAGCGACCATCTGTACTGTGTTCACTTGAAATTTCGAAATATACCAGTAAACGTAGCGGTGAGCCAATGGTAGTGTTCATTATTGAAAGTCACTTATGTTTTCCAAACACATTTTGAAAAAATAAACTGCGTTTGCGAGTCTTTTAAATTTTCTTCAGTGTTTTCGTCAAGACGTGAATTAAAATAAGACGCCTGTTGTGGCTTAATGAATAGACTGCTTGACTGTGAATCCCACTCTTTATGGTTAGAGTAGCCTAAGAGTAGTTATTGGTTACCTTAGTCCACCAGTTTGAAAAATAAAGATGGATATCGCAAATAGACTTTGTGCAGCTAGAATATTGGGCTCGGCATGACCAGGTGGGTTAAGACGCTGGTCTCGTAATCCGAGGGTCGCAAGTTCTAATCCCCATCGCACCAAACATGCTCGCTCTTTCAGCCGTATGAAAGTTATAATGTGACGGTCAATCCTACAACGTAGTATCACTGTATTCCAGTGTCTCTTAAATATGTATTTACACTACGTAGTATATCGTTGATCCAGTGCCTCGTAGACACTCTTGATGACACTGTATCTTAGATATGTATTCACACCGGGTTAGATATAAATACCAAAAAGCTCGACTGTATAAAACAAAGAAAGTTCCATATTTGTATCTGGGTAAAGAAAACCAAAGTATATATTTTTCTCGTTCTTCCCGACTTTAGCATAAAAATAATCTTGTTTTTATTTTGAAATATTTGAAGATATTAATAAATTATATTCTTTATAGTGATAAGTCTCGTCGTGTTAATCGATCCACATCGAATATCTCTATTACAACGAGTTTAAAAGTGGCCAAAAGTAAAAACTAGAAACGTGGAATCTCTCCTGGTTTTATCTACAAAGTAAAACTTCGTTTTGAAAGGTACACAAACCAGTTAATAAAAAGTACATGATTCGATTAAAGCATGACGTGATGCGCGGAAAGCCAAAAATGGTCAGCTTCTCTTTATAAATAAGAGGTTGGATCAACAAGTAACTTTAGAAGGGTACAATGTCAGAATTAAATGTTCAAGACTACAAGAAAATATAAGTCTTTACTTTAATACTCTGGAACACTTTATTTTAGTATATTAAAAGCCATTGCGGATTAACCCTAAAATGCCTTATATTAGTATTTTTATACAATGTTACAGGGTGTTTAATTTATGTTTTACTGTAATTCGGTTAGTTAAATTTCACTTATTGAATACAGCTTTTCGTATTTAATGAGAGCTTTCGGGATTTAATATTTATTACTTTAGTTAGCACATGATGAATATTTTTTTTGCACTATTTGTTTTCTCGTAAAGCAAACTCAACAACATTAGTAATCTGATATGGTGGTGTGCTCAAGCCTCACTTTTGTTGGTTATTTAGTATAGAAAAGTGAATAAAAGGTTGAACTGCCTTCATTGCGTCGCAGACTGTGGATTATAATCCCATCATCAAATATACACCATGGGGGTGTTTTAACGTAACGATCAATCCCACTTTTCATTGTTAAATGTTAGCCCAAACGCTGGACGTGGACGGTGTTCAATAATTAATTGCCTTCCTTATAGTTTATCACTTCTACTCTATGGATGGCTAGTGCAGTTAACCCTGGAAAATTATGTAAAGAAACGAACAAACAAACCTTCACTATATTCGGTATTTTGTATAATATAAATAGAATGATTTATGAAGAAAATTCATGATATATAATGTACGCATGCGTATATAACGCTCCTCTTTCTTAACATACCACAGACTGTAATAATTCAATATTATGGTTATTGCACCGTAGATCTTAGAACGAATACTTGATGACTGTGTATTTAGAAGATGAGTCTACATGTCTAACATATCCAAACATATAATACTGATTTTATGCAACCTTTCGTTATCTGAATATTACAACATTGTTACATAACGTTACATCTGTATATAATTCAAGTAACATAACTTGAAACTTTTACTTTTCAGATAATCACTCTAACATGAACAAAAAGATCCTAACTGTAGATATGAATGAGTATAAAAAGCATACATCTTATTTTCGTAACAATATTCACTAACTTAATTTAGAGTATTTTAATCACCATGAATACATACATAAAAGTTGAAGCAGATTCTATTGTATTGTCAAAATCAGTGATAACAAATATTTCTCTGACAAAGGTTTCCTTTTCTTTAGTTCATCTAGAAAAGATAAGTCGAAATTAATTCTTAATATGTTGTTCTAAAGCAATGTAATTTCCAACTGATTAAACGTACATAGAAAATAAAACTAATTAATTACAAAAGACATGATTAAGCCTTGCAAATTAAATTAATAGTAGGAATTTAATTGCCCTAATGATAAGAAGAAAACTTGTGCAATTAATTAGCTAAACTGCACGACCCAAACTTAAGGAAAACAAGTTTATATTACACATTCTTTCAGATTTATAAGCAACCAGCACATCTTTTGCTGTAAATTACATAGCTTTAATTTAAATTGAAGACGTAAGCTGGAAAGTGTAACTTTTTTGATGAGTGAAAGTGTCAGTTTTTCCATGAATTGCGTTTCCTTTCCTTACGGGACATTGTTGTTGGTGTTAAAATTACTATGCAGAATACATAACTAAAAAAAGAAATATATTACTTCATGTGTAAAGTTTAAACATATATTGTTATGAAATCAGCCTTTTAGAGCATGAAAAATTAGGAATTATTTCACATTAACAGCTTATCATGTTTTTTTTCAAGTTAAGCATAAAGCTACACACTGTGCTATCGGTGCTCTGACCACCACCGGTATCGAAACCCTAATTCTAGCGTTGTAAGTCCCCAGACATACCGTTGTACCACCAGGGGACTGTTAACTATACTTATGAAGTTTTAGACCCTGACATAAGTGTGTGACTTTTTTCGTTCCATTTGCTATGAACTACGAACTGCATGGATTAGATGATTTTGAAATTGGAAGTTTTATATGCATAAATGTCGATTATTATCAACGACAACTTCTTAGCCCATTTATTTTGTAGGTTATTTGATATTTGCTTTAATTACACAAATCAATTTTTTTGTAACAAGTAACAATGTAATACAGTATTTGACAAAAGACGTAATTAAATATCTATCACGGACTTAGTTGATTTATATTATAACTGGATATTTTTAGAAATTTATAGTAAATTAATTTGGAATGTTATTTAATTCTCAGTGGAATAGAAGTTAGAACCTTAACTATTTTATTTTATTCTTAATTTATATGTTTGTTTGTTTGATAGTTCAGTTACATAAAATTAAGTGTAGTTTGTTGGATTTTGTAGAATACATAATATTCCCTCTTATTCATTAGACTCGTTAAACATCGATACATTTACAAACTATCCAGTAATGTATTAATAGAATGAGCATAACTGAGTTAATATTACAAATAAGGATCAATCTTAATGCTATTGTTTCTGAAAGACAAATCACTTTATACTATCATCACTAAAAGGTACAAAATGGCGGCCAAACTGCTGGGTACACTTATAGTATTGATAATAATATTACAGATAATATTCATTCATTAATTAACTAATTAATTCATTCATTCATTAATTCACTCACCATTATGTCATAAGATGAACAAAAACACAGCATGACTAACTAATGAATGAACATGTGCTGTAAAACGCAACTACTACTTTGGCCGCACGTGTCTCACACCTAAGGTGTTTTTTCTTTATTAGATATCAAAGCTTTATTTTAGTACAAACTGATAAATGCCAGCAAGTAAGAAAGTGACAGTCGATGATGACCAACAGCAGCTTTAAGACCGCAATCCTATTATTCGGAACAGATCTATATATTGCAAGACCAACTATATTTTTAAAATTACATGGTAGTAGGTTTCCCTCTTTGAAACTTCCTTAATAGTAACGCCATGGAATCTAATTTAAAAGTTTATTTCCATAACTTTCATGCACTCGGTACAACCATATCAATAAACATCGTAATAATTTCGCTAATTGCTTAAGCTATTATCAATAGACACTAATAAGGAAAAGGAGAATCTCATAGAATGTGGCAAATTCGTGTTTAAAAGTTAATAACCATCCACCCCTATGATTCTTTTCAAAACTTGAGCTGGAAACTGAGAATCTAATCTAGTTTTGTATCTACACTGTTTTCATCCTATAGTTTTGCTACTCTAAATCAGCAGTACTTTTAAGCATATTTATATGTGTACAGCCTTAGCAGTCACTAGTAAATATTTTTAAAAGTTGTTTGAACTCAATATTCCCTGTTTAAAATGTTTTTTGCCCAAACGTTCTGCTAGGGTTTTGTGTAATTCCTTGTGATGCCTATCATGAACGACTATCGTTGTTTACGATAGGAGCTGTCTGTTCATCACTAAAATGTAGTTTGACGACTTTGTGGGAAAGGATTGAGTATTGTCGTGTTGTAAGTCGACTATAGAAGCGCATAATGACTCTTTACGTTCACGTATTTGTTTCCATCATCAGGTGAGCCCCCGCTAGTACAGCGGTAAGTCTACGGATTTAAAACGCTAAAATCAGGGTTCGAATCATCTTGTTAGACTCAGCAGATAGCCCGATGTAGCTTCTCTATAAGAATGATGAAATAGTTTCATATTTTATTAAATGTTTATAATTAACCCGATAGAACTGCGGTTTTATTGACGCCTATAGCTACAAGGAATGGTCTGTCATATAAATGCCCCCCAGTGGCTCAGCGGTATGTCTGCGGACTTACACCCTAATATCCGGGCTTCGTTACCCGTGGTGGGCAGAGCACAGATAGCCCATTGTGTAGCTTTGTGCTTAATTCAAAACGACAACAACAACTGTCATATAAATACACATAAAGTTGTGGCGACAAATAGTCTGGATTAAATCAAACCTCCCATCAAAAATAGTCAACTTCTTGAAAAGATGAATTTGATTCACGACACGAGAGATCCCATAGGGTCAAGTGAATTACAAAATAAACAGATAAACCATGAAGAAACAACCTAACAACATTGGCAATGGTTCCAGATTTGTTTTTACTGTTATTGTTTTAAACAAATAAAGCCCTTCTTAAGTTTTAAATGTTTTAATTCATCTAAAGATAAAATTGTATTTAAATAAATTATCTATCAAAGCCTTGATAACTGTCACTGGCATCAGTGAATAAATGTTACATATTTTACTTTTGTTGTGCTGTTTAAATATCAAGTTGAAATGAGAATTATGAAAATTCGAAACAACTATAGTGAAAATCAGAGAAATAACCAATCACTAAACTTGGACTGTTTTTTTGGCAAAAGAAGGTGGGTGCAAATTAATAACCCCATATTATATTGTTATAACTCACGAGTTCTACCAATATAAAATTGATACTATACAGGTCCTTGAAGTCATTAGGCTTAATGTATGTATGTATACGCATAAGAGTAAAGAAAATAACATTTAAAAGTATCATAAGTATTATAAGGTCTTTCATTTCAATAATTCTCAAGTAAGTTAAATGTTTCTTAGTTTCTGAGGGTTTCAGAAAAAGTATTGTGAACCACAGTAATGTGAGTTTGGTGATCTCTCAGTGGTAGCATTTTTGCACTGTAATTGAATTTTTATTTTTATGAGATTGTATAAAGAATTAGTCAGAATCAAATAAAATAAATTTGTTAAAACATTTTTAAAGTACAAACTGATCTTCCAGCAACTTATGAAACTAATGGATTATACCAGACTTTACTTCACTTTATTTCAGAATAAAAAAACATTTGTACTTGCCTACGAATTTCATCTCACTTGATTTCAAGAGATAACTATTCAACTTCTTTACGAATTGATTCGAATGAGGTTGTATTTTTAAAGAATTGTATAAATTCGGCTATTTATATAACTTGGGGGTACTGTCTTTTTATTTTTCTCCCTTGACTCAAAGTTTTTGGTAAATTAAATTTTACTCTTTAGTATTTGATCACTTTAGATAACAAATATTTAAAACTGAAGAAAGTACATGCACTAAGATCGATACACGTAACGTTTACTGAAAGGAAAAGAAATACAGTTTATGAGAAGGTCCATGAACTTCAGTCCTATATTTGTTCATTTTCAAAATGGCAGAAGCTATTTGTAAGCTATGTCGTTACATTTTTCACTACCGAAATATACTTAGGCAGCAGAACAAATTACATATTTTGTGAAACAACAGAACTTTCATTTCAAAAGAAGTCGGTAAATTTATTATATTTTATTTTATTTTTTAACTGGTTTATCTAATTAGTTTTAACCACATATTTATTTAGGTAGGTCTTATTTATCAACAACAAGTTTAATTTTAAGGTCCAAACTAGAGGTTTAAATAAAGTATGTACATTTTACACTGTTCTTTAACCAACTGATTACAAAATACTTTAGTACAAAATAGGCAAGCCTTTTGTATTGAAATGAAAACTTAACTAAAGAGTTCCTTCAGCGTTGTTAACATAAGTTTAGTTTGATTAAATGGGTAAGTTGGAATGAAATATTTGGTTGTGTGTTTTGACTTTCGCACATAGCTACTCGAGCGCTATCTGCGCTAGCTGTCCCTAACATAGCAATGTAAGACTAAAGGGAAGGTAGCTAGTTATCTCTGCCACCTCTTGGCCTACTCTTTTACCAACGAATAATGGGATTGACCCTCACATTATTACGCCCTCACGGCTAAAATGGCGAGCATGTTTGGTGCGACCGAGATTCGAACCCGCACTCCTCAGATTAGGAGTCGAACACCTTAACCAATATGGCCATGCCGGGCCGACTAAATTATTTACTTACTAAATAATAAGTGAAAAAGACGAGTAGTGAAATTCGGGCTTTTATTTTCCCCTGCATTTTCTGGGGAAACTGAGGTTGCATTTAGTTTTACTGTATAGATAAATAGTAATAAAAATATGAAATTGTTGATTTTTTATGGGGTTGCTAGGAGTTTCTGGAATATTCGCTTGTGACATTTAGCCAGATCGTAATCACTGGTGACGACAAAAAGAGGTATATAACATAAAGGATTTATCTTCGATATTATAGTCTTTAGTGTTACTTTATCTTCGGTATTATAGTCTTTAGTGTTGCTCTATCTTCGGTATTATAGTCTTAAGTGTTGCTTTATCTTCGGTATTATAGTCTTTAGTGTTGCTTTATCTTCGGTATTATAGTCTTTAGTGTTGCTTTATCTTCGATATTATAGTCTTTAGTGTTGCTTTATCTTCGATATTATAGTCTTTAGTGTTGCTTTATCTTCGGTATTATAGTCTTTAGTGTTGCTTTATCTTCGATATTATAGTCTTCAGTGTTGCTTTATCTTCGGTATTATAGTCTTTAGCGTTGATTTATCTTCGATATTATACAGGGTGTTCGGATAGTCACGATGCACTTATATATTTATTAACATACAAAACTGCACAGTAACTATCCAAACACCCTGTAGTTTTTAGTGTTGATTTATCTTCGACATTATATTCTTTAGTGTTGATTCATCTTCGATATTATAGTCTTTAGTGTTGATTCTAATTGGCTTAGCGTGTAATTTTCTGACATACATGCTCTTTTGTTCGTGTTATTTTTTGTTCCACGGAAACCATTAAGGTCTTTCTCGAACATCTTGTGCCTTGTGCATTTCTCATTGATTAACAGTACAGGTGTGTAAAATGCTTTTCTACCGTAAGGCATTTCTATTTTAATAAAAGGTTCAGAGAAAACGACCTTTATATTCTGAATAGATATATAAGAATTAAAAAAAACTAACCAACGTTTCGCCTTTGTGGCTTTGTCAGGGTTTGATATTAAACGTTTCGTTTCATGCCTTTCTCAAATTTACAGTATCAAACTGATTTTGTCTTTCGACTTTCTCAATGATTACATCGCCGATACAGTTTCAAACTGACAACTGAAGAAACCACGGTTTAAAATTGACCTATGTCACCACGAATTATTTACACCTGAGGATTAACTGACCTAAATCATTCAAAAATGCCCATTTCTATTATTACTTATTATTTCACCCTATTACATGCTACAGTTTAGTTGTTTTTGAGTTTCGCGCAAAGGCTATCTGCGCTAGACATTCCTAATTCAGTAGTGTAAGGTTCTTGGGCTACTCTTTTACCAACGAATAATGGGATTAAACGCAACACTATATCACTTCCACGACTGGAAGGGCGAGCATGTGTGGTGCGACAGGGATTCGAACTCACGATCCTCAGCTTAGGAGGCGAGTGCCCTAACTCTCTAGCCACGCCCGGTCTTATATGCTTCATCAGGTTTTGGCCCGGCATGGGCAAGCGAGTTAAGGCGTGCGACTCGTAATCTGAGGGTCGCGAGTTCGCATCCCCGTCGCGCCAAACATGCTCGCCCTTTCAGCCGTGGGGGTGTTATAATGTGAAAGTCAATTCCAATATTCGTTGGTAAAAGAGTAGCCCAAGAGTTGGCGGTGAGTGTTGATGACTAGCTGCCTTCCCTCTAGTTCTACACTGCTAAATTAAGGACGGCTAGCACAGATAGCCCTCGAGTAGCTTTGTGTGAAATTAAGAAATAAACAGGTTTAAAATATGTAGTTAGGATTATTTAATGATTTATTTGGTTATTACATAGATACAGAAATAATTAATCAAAATTTAAAGTTAGTAATCAACAACGCAAAAAATACTTTATTTCTGTATTTATAAAGTTATATCACTTTCAATGAACGAGTTTATAAGCAAACACTGGGTATTTCAGTAGCTGGTAATTTATTTCCAAATATTTTTAACAGTTTGTAACGATAGTTTACTAAATTATTAGAAAAGTAAATTAAAAGTCAATGTCTATAAGGATTGGTATATAAAAATTATGTATGCTATTTTTTGTTATAAGTAAGAAATTATTTGAAAAGTAAATTCTCGATTGTGAAAACTATCTCGTAGAGGCCGCTAGCTATTCAATGTTATCCTTGGATTGTACATAATTAATATCAAAATTTTTGTTTAATTTTGTTGGGTATATATAGGGTTGGTGTGTGTTTTATAGCAAAGACACATAAGACTATCTGCTGAGCCCACCGAGGGGAATCGAATCCCTGACTTTAGATCTGTAAACATACCTCTCTACTAACGGGTGGCATATAGGGTTGGAAACATTAACTTCAGTTAGTGGGGCTAACCTCAGCTCGCCAATATTGTACTTGAACAAATCTTCAATAAAAAAGGAGACTGGGAGATTTACTTTGTAGAGTTTTTAGGGTAATGTTATTTATGCTGACTAGTTTAACACCAATGTCCGGATTTTGTTTGACAGATGGAATATACAATGTCAACAGACGTTATCCGTTACGATCTAATGTTGGCAACTAGGAGTGACAAAGGAAAATAAGTATTTAATTTTTGTTCTGTTATATATGACAGGGTGGAGACTGGGTGCTATACTGTACTGATTCAAATCGAGAGGGGTTGACAATACCATATTTCTATTTTTACGTGAACCAACACGCCTACAACCAGCTGCGGACGGTAAGAGGTAGTGGGATTTGGGGCGTTGTGAGTTTTAGTTTCCAGATCACAACTCCTTATTTAACTTGTAGCTTGCTTCATAGGTTTGAATATGTTGTTTTGATTATGTCTAATAGACGGAATATCTCAAATGTTTTTTGATACTATGGTGGCAAATATATTCACTTTAAAGTAAGAGTATTTTAATTTTGTATAAAACATATAATTTAAAAATTGTTTTCTTGTGCGATCAGTACTTAATGGCAGACGTTGGTGTCGTTTGTTATTAACCACAAATCTACAAAATGTGTTATCTTTGCTTTGCCTACCATGGGTATCGAATCACTGTTTTTATGCTACTGTAAACACACCACTTTGCCACTGAGGACAGAAGTCGCTTCTCTTATAAAAACATATTTTAGCATAATTACCTCGTCAGGGTTATACCAAGCTAAATAACCCCTTTATGCCTTTGATGTCAATCACTGCAATCATTATCTGGGGATACTGATTAATACCAGGAGAACTGTATGTAGGAGAAACTAGTAACTGAAGCTCAATAAGTAATTTAAATAGGTATCAGGTTAGCTTTCTAGAATATCACAACATAACTGTATTTATTTCTTTGATAATAATTTATTTAACAAATTGAATCAAAGGAATAAAATTGATATTTGAATATTTGTTAATCGTTTTAAAAATTTCATGTGGAAGTCGTTATGGAACGAGGTGTTTAATAATTAGGGTTCGTTAAACAATAGGCTATCTATATACAAAAACGGCTCGTTTGGGTTGAGAAAATATTTTCTCAAACGAACCGTTTTTGCATATAAATTTCTCAACAAGTGGGTTTCTCGACATCACTGAATAGGCTATCTGTGCTGTGCTTATCACGAGTATCGAAACTCTATTTTTAGTGATATCATTTAAAGATGGGTCTGGTGGTTTGGGCGCGTATTTCATACTTTCTTGGATATCCTGTAGATAACTTACAAATAAACTTTAAGGGGTCTCAACCAACCA
Organism: Carcinoscorpius rotundicauda; assembly: GCA_011833715.1. NCBI lineage: Eukaryota > Metazoa > Arthropoda > Merostomata > Xiphosura > Limulidae > Carcinoscorpius > Carcinoscorpius rotundicauda. The sequence continues at coordinate 61,027,162 of CM022400.1, read as the reverse complement.
ACTAATGCGTATTTTGTTAATTTTGTCTTTTGTTTGTAGGATGTGGAAAATGTTTCATGGTAATTTTATAGATATCATTAACATAACTTAATACTGATATTAATTTAAATAGTTTTTAATTAGGGCTTGATTTGAAACATTAAAAATAACGTTTTCGTAATTCGAGTTCTACAAAAGTCTTAACCTCAAAAACATTATATATTTCACATTAAATCTAAATTTATTACTTTTCAACAAAATGTTCAGTTGTTTTATGGCTTTTTTTAATATACATGAAAAATTCAATATAATGTGTTTAATAATACGTTTTAGTAGTTAGAATGTATTTGTTCTAGTAAAGATCCATCAATACAAAACTGGTGAACGTTAAGAAAAGTCAATACTGACGAATATCTGATCAACTGATGGTGTTATGTCACTAAATCTTTAGATTAATTTGGTTTTGTATGATTTTAGACAAAATAGCAGGGCCCACCAACGATTCTACAGGACTTATACTTCATTAAATGCAGCGTACATTACAAAAACTATGATTTTTGTACCTTTCTAATTCATATAAAATAAAAAATCTCCATTGCAAACATTATCTACATAGCGTTATTTATGTTGTTAAGTCAGAACGAGACGATTTGTTTGTTTTCGAAATTTCGAGTAAAGCTACAAGAGGGCTGTCTGCGCTAGCCGTCCCTTATTTAGCAGTGTAAGACCAGACGGATGACAGCTAGTCATCACTACCCACCACCAACTCTTGGGCTACTCTTTTACGAACGAATAGTGGATTTTACCGTCACATTATAACGCCCCTACGGCTGAAAGGGCGAGCATGTTTGGCGCGACGAGGATTTGAACCCCTCGGCCCTCGGATTACGAGTCGTACGCCTTAACTTACCTGCCATGCCGGGCCGTCAGAACGAGACAAACTTTACACATATTTCCATTGCAGACGAACGATCAGTTTAACTCTTTTGTTGACTTGTTTTTCTGCGAACAAAAACTACGAATATAAGTAGCGCCATCTATAAATCAATTCGTATTTAATATTATTACTGTCACTCCAAAGATAGTCAATCTGGAATCATTGTTTGAGGCGATGAAGAAAAATAAAAGTCACGTGGCTATTGGGATCGCCTCATGTTGTCACAGTTCTGTTGTTTGCAGTCGAAACTAGATACCTAAAGCCATATTTAAGTGAAAAAAAACAAAAAACGTCACGAGTGTTGAGAAATGGTAGTGAACAATGATCTTTGCGGCAGTATTTTCATGTTTGGAAGAAACAAAACATAAACAGAGTCTTTGTTAAAAGTATGTTGTTTATCATAGTCGTAAAGAAAACAAAAAAACACTTTCCGTTTGAGTGCTGCATAACACGATAGCCCAAAATTGAATTCCTAAAATGGTTGACAATGAATCAACAAAAGTTGTTTGTTTAAAGCTTTGAAGAAAAACCTGGAAATATCCAAGAGCAAAAAAATGTTGTTTGAAATAATTTTTATAGATATGGCATTGCTGAAGTTGTTGTAAAGGGCAAAGGTTCGTAAAGTACCTTAGAACAAGGGAGCGTTTCAAAGTTACCGTATTTACTTGTATCGCTCATGAAAACTTCTTCAAATAAGTTAAAACCAATTGATCTTATGACGATAAAGTAGCTTTTCTCCAGAACTAAAAAATGTCAAGTGAAACTACACAGAAAGGTCGCGTTAGCTAACATCATAAATATCCCAAATTTATAACACTCAAATATTCCATCCTAACATATCTGTGGAGGAAATTTTAAGGACGTTCTATATAAAAGGAGTTTAAACGAATAGATTTATATAAAGTAGATCCATATGGAGAACTTCTAAATATACACGTTCAATTCTATACGCATTTTTCATGATATTAAGTAGTAGTTATGTTTTAATAAAGTACTTATTTCATAAATTAACGTAGTGATCAGCTCGCTATGCTAACAGTGTCCATTATGCGTCGATGGATGAAACTTACTTATGACGTATTCCAGCACATAATCATCTTAATAGATACTGATTGGTATTTATAGATTCTGTACACACATGTACACAGAAAGAAACTTAGAATGGTCCTAGTGCAAAAGAAAACGTAGCGCAGTAAAGTTTGATTTTTGCCAATATAAATAAAAAAAAAAAATTCTTTACCACTTGGGCACATGATTTTCGTGAAATAAATAAAGATAGAAAAACTTATATTTACAAATCAGTAAATATGTTGAATAAGAAATATTTGACAGAAACGTGCTTTGTTGAAAACGCATGAAATATAGCAATTTCATTTGTGTTTTTCAATTGTTTACTTTTTTCACACAGAACTACACGGAGGCATAATTTTACACAATTATTGTAATTGACTTGTGATTCAAGCAGGCTTCTTCTGCAGATACGAACTAACAATTAAACCAGTACATTAAAGCTAATTAATATATACATATATCATTCTTACTTAGAGTGATTATACTGGATAGTTTTGTTATTTAGATACCTGCGGGATTCCAATAATATCTCATGAAATTTGTTTGTGTGAAGTTTAATACAAATCAACACAATCGGTTATGTGTGCTCTGACCAATACGGGTATCGAAACACAGAGTTTAGCTTTGTCAGTCCGCAGATTTCCCCTTGTTCTTCTATGGGGCATCCTTAAAACGTTTGACCCATTTAGAATATTTAAGTTAGTTCTACATTCATATGCTAAGGTAGTAATGCAAAAAAAGGTAAATATAAATAATACTTACAGGGAAAAATAATAACTAAATTTTAATATATTAGCCTGTTGAATTAGTACTGCCAATGAAAGCAACATGAGAGAAATATCACAATGTATATTTCTTACAAAGTATATACTGCATAAAACTAAAAACAATTTTATGTATTTTGTGGGCCCAGCATGGCCAGCTGAATGAAGCACTCGACTCGTACGTAATCTGAGAGTCGCGAGTTCGAATCCCTGCCACACGAAATATGCTAGCCCTTTCAGTCGTAGGGGCATTATAAAGTTTCGATCAATCCATTATTCGTTGGTAAAAGAGTAGCCCAAGAGTTGGAAGTGGGTGGTGATGACTAGCTGCCTTTTCTCTAGTCTTACACTGCTAAATTAGGGACGGCTAGCACAGATAGCCCTCGAGTAGCTTTGCGCGAAAGTCAAAACAAAAAACAATATCTCTTATTAAATATTACTTAATTATGTTAATCTTGTAACAATGAAAAGACATTAGACATTTAACAGTGTGACTTAAGAATAGCTTAACGTCTGTAACAAATCAGTACGACTATTTTATAGGTTGAAACAGCAAAGTTGCACAGATAGTACAATAAAATTAAGTTATTTATGAAAATAAAGTAAGTGACGCAAAACAAACAGTGTTAAAAATATAACTTGATTAGAATAATTAAATTATGTTTAATAAAAATATAATATAAGATACAATGTCTAGCACAACTAATTCGATTTTATCTCTCAGTAAAAGGTTCAATTTACAGAGAGAACAGTCTGGAGTAATAAAATTAAACAATAAGACCAAGCCAAAAATTAAAACGAAATAGGAGAAAGATCAAAGACATAACAAGGCTTAAACAATGAAGTGACAACAACAGTAATTAGCAGAAACTAATGTAACTTAATTCAAGATGTTAACTTTGCTTCAATAATAATAAGTCAGAAAGTTTGGTTTGTTTTTAATTTCGCGCAAAGCCACAGATTTGTATGCTAGTCGTCTCTAATTTAGCAGCGTAAGACTAAAGAGGAGGCAGCTAGTTATCGCCACCCACCGCCAACTCTTGAACTGCTCTTTTACCAGCGAATAGTGGGATTAACTGTAACATTATAACGCCCCCACGGCTGAGAGGGCAAGCGTGTTTGGTATGATGGATATTCGAACCCGCGACCCTCGGATTAAGAGTCGAACGCCTTAACTCTCCTGGCCATGCTGGGCCTCAAGTGATAAAGGCCATACTAAAGTTGTTCATTATTACATTTTTAAAATTATATTTTGAACAAAAGTGTAGAAATGTTAGTTGTATTCAACAGACGATGTTCAGTACAATTGTTAAGTTTATGTCTGATATCTAGAATAATTTGACAAATATGATGATACAAAATACAATAGGAGAAATTTTGTTCGTAAAACAAAATTTATAAATTGATAAGTGAAAGCATAAAAAACATCCTAAATCTACCTTTCGCCTAATACCAACCCCCCCCAGTGGCTCAGCGGCATGTCTGCGGACTTACACGCTAAAATCAGGGTTTCGATACCCGTGGTGGGCAGAGCACAGATAGCCCATTGTGTAGCTTTGTGCTTAATTCAAAACAACAACAACGCATAATACTGTGACCCATCTGGGCTGGGATACCACAGAGATCGAAATGAAGTAGGTGTCGTTTATACTCTTCTTCCCCCCGCTAGTACAGCGGCAAGACTATGGATTTATAACGCTAAAATCAGGGATACGATTCCCCTCGGTGGGCTTGGCAGGTAGCCCGATATGGCTTTGCTTTTAGAAAACATAAACGTAAGCTACTTGTATCATATACTACATGTCCATTCTTTTTCTGTTCCATTTTAGTTTTATTTAATAAACAAGAGCTATGGATATTAGTACACTATCACAGGTCATGATAGTAAACAAGAACTATGGTTGTTGCTGTTTTGAATTAAGCGAATAAAATAAAAATCGGAAATTTTATATTTTACGTATTTCTCAATGGATATCCCATAAATTTGGTATGTGAAAGAACGGTTCAGTAGAGCACATTTGAAAAAAATATGTAATAGTTTTGAGTGTGACAATTTGAGCTACAACAACTGGAAAATTGTTAAATTATTACTCATGTTTATTTAACAAGACATAACTTGTCGTGCGGGTTATATTAGCAGCATGATACAATATCGAGTTCCAACACGTATCGCAAGTATGATAAAATATAATTAAATGTTATCTATAAACTCAACTTAATTTTGATCTTTACAACAGCTATAAGACAGATAATATCGCTACTAGTGAGGGTACCAACTAATCAAACAATGCATTCTAATCACTATAAACGCAGGTGAAAAACAATATAACTAAAAATATATAATTGAAACCGAAATTTAGTGTAATTGATTCTCTATATATTTGAATTATATTATGAATTATATTTTTGGTAAAAGGAGAAAGTTTGTTTGGATAGAATGCTGGTGTTATTTAGAATAATAGAAACATAAAATTTTATAAGGATTTGTCGAGGTGTATATTCTTTGGAACTTAAAACGACATCAAGGTTAATGGAAGTGTATACGTTTTGAAACTGAAACTGATATAAGGTTTAATATATGTTTAATTTTTGGAGGGAACAGTTTATCGTTATGAAGCTGAATGTTGTTAAACGAGTACAGGGTAATATCCAGTATATCGTTACAAAGTTGAAGTTACAGTGATAAGATCCAGTACATCATTATGAAATTAAGTATTGTTATACGAGTGCAGCGGTAGGGTCCAATATATCATTATGGACCCGAACATTCTTACACCATTGTGCAAATTAATTGAAACGAATGGTCACTTTACAATATTTTCAGCATGGTGGCCGGTGTAGGCTCGCTGGACCCGGTGATTTCCTTTAATAGTCATTTTTTCACACAGACGGCGTCATTAGCTGTGTTTTGCAGTACGGTCGTCCTATCTTTGGGATATATGACGAAAGTTTTAAGGAATATTACGTCATTCGAAATTGCGTTAGAAGGGAAAGGAGACCAGTCAAAAACAACTTCTTACCAACTCAATGAAGAAAAAACGGTATCAATGGGGTTCGAAGTACAAGAACTGGACACAAGAACAATGGAGGAAGGTGCTATTCAGTGACGAGACTCATTTCTTCATATAGGGTCAAAGAAGTTTGAATGTTCGCAGATCTCCAGGTGAGAAACTTCGAAAATCTCACATCGATCAGTTTGTAAAACATCCCTTGAAGATGTTTTGGGATTTTTTTCAGCTACTATGGTGTCGGAGGCTTACATATCGTAGAAAGTATGATGCGAGGACCATAGTACATCGAAGTTTTGCATAAAAGAGTCGTTCCAGAATTGAGAAAGAGATTTCCAAATGGATCTGGCATTTTCCAGCAAGATCTGGCTCCGTGCCACACATCGAAACTTGTGAATAATTTTATGACTACAACGCGAATAAATGTGCTGGACTGGTCTGAAAACTCTCCGGACTTAAATCTTATTGAAAATCTTTGGGCGATTTGTAAAGAAAGACTTCGGGGAAAAGGCTGTACAACGAAAGATCAGCTAATTGAGGCCATAATGGAGGCGTGGTATCGCGTTCCAAAAATTATAAAGATTGCCAAAGCGGATTAATGATCTTTTGAAAAATATAGGCGGTCATATCATGTATTAATTTGTGAGTAAATTTTAGATTCTCAGAATTAAAACGCAGAAAAATTGAAACAATCGTTATTTTCCGTCTTGTTTCAATTAATTTCCACAAGGATGTACTTAAGTGCAACGGTAAGGCGAAGGATAAGAATAATAAAAGTTTTTTTAATATTGCTATCAGTTTGAATTGTCCGTATTTTTAAATGTTAGTAATAGCAGTTTTTAAGAAGGTGTTTCAATATATTATATCCAACTAAACTCATAAATGTTTTTGTTTTTTTTAATTTTATATTGGTTGCAAGATGGTAGAAAAGTTTTTTATTATGAACCTGAAAGTCACATTATACATTTAATAACAATATCATATATACTCAGAAACACGGTAAGAAATGAAACAAAAAGACTAAAAACAGATAGCAGGGAGGAATATTGCTCACAACTAAACACTCAAACAGGCTTTCTTACATTTCGGTAGGCCTGGCATGGCCGAGCGCGTTAAGGCGTGCGCTCGTAATCCGAGGGTCGCGGGTTAGCGCCCGAGTCGCGCTAAAAACATGCTCGCCCTCCCAGCCGTGGGGGCGATAATGTGACGGTCAATCCCACTATTCGTTGGTAAAAGAGTAGCCCAAGAGTTGGCGGTGGGTGGTGATGACTAGCTGCCTTCCCTCTAGTCTTACACTGCTAAATTAGGGACGGCTAGCACAGATAACCCTCGAGTAGCTTTGTGCGAAATTCCAAAACAAACAAACAAATACATTTCGGTAATTATCTGTTATTTTGTAAAGTAAACGAGAGGCGCTGCAGGTTTTGTTTGTTTGTTTGTTTTTGGAATTTCGCACAAAGCTACTCGAGGGCTATCTGTGCTAGCCGTCCCTAATTTAGCAGTGTAAGACTAGAGGGAAGGCAGCTAGTCATCACCACCCACCGCCAACTCTTGGGCTACTCTTTTACTAACGAATAGTGGGATTGACCGTCACATTATAACGCCCCCACGGCTGGGAGGGCGAGCATGTTTAGCACGACGTGGGCGCGAACCCGCGACCCTCGGATTACGAGCGCACGCCTTAACGCGCTCGGCCATGCCAGGCCTGGCGCTGCAGGTGTATCGTCTGATCTCTGACGTGCAAACTAACAGTTTTGGGCATGCATTTCTTGTAACGGTTTTTGTTTGTGGGGTTACATAAAAAGCATCGCATTTCTGTTGGTAGACAGACAGAAGTGTTTTTGAAAAATGTGGTTTAGTTAAGTTTGAGTAGCCATTTGGGAAAGAAATTTTTGGCATCGAACTCTGTACGTTTTGAACGTTAACATTAATCTTAGGTTTTTGTTACAAGCTATTATTTTTTTAATACTTTCTATAACGTGTCTCGGACGAGCCTCCAATTAATTATGTTACGTACTACTGAAACTAAGTTAAATTGTAATTTACATTTAGAAGTTAATTAAATTTAGAGATGTATCAAATTTATGATGTTTGCCAACAAGACTGATACATATAGTTTTCTTTCCTAATACAAAAATATTTTATTACACAAACAATAATATAATTTATAATAACAGTTATTACAAATAGTGATTCATTTAAAAAGGTTTTATAAACAATATTTTGTCTTCTATCTAGGTTCCCCGCTATCTATATCAATAAACTTTCCTGGTAAAATACTTGAAGTTTCTCAGTTAATAAGCGTTAGTCAAAGTTACATCTTCCAAAGTTTACATTACATCAACTTTAGGAAATCAACAATATATATATATATACTGTCTTTTGGCGCGTCGAGTTAAAAACATTAGACGAGGTTCTATACATTTCTGCTGGTCTAACAATACTTGACGATATGCTAGTAGTTTCTTAAAACATATATTGTTACATATGTTATTTATGAAATATGCGGTAATTTCGCAACATAGGTTTAATAAACATCTATACTAAAATAAATTCATAATATCAAATAACTCCAAAGAGTTAGTAGGTTTGAGATTTATTCTTAACTTCTTTAAGCTTTGTGATTTTTAGAAATGTTCAAAACCCTTTTTGAAAATATCGACAACTTCTGTTGCAAGGGACATTGAAGTTTTGTAACTGTGCTTCTAACGTGAATTCCAATTTTGAATTTCTGTATACTATGTTTGGTTTGTGGGTGTTTATCATATAGCAAAGCCACAAATGGATATCTGCTCAGCCCACCGAGAGGAATCGAACCCCTGATTGTAGCGGTGTAAATCCGGAGACATACCGCTGTACTAGCGTGGGGTTGTTTGATTTGATTACGTTGAATCTGAGAGACTTCCAATGTGGATCTACCAAGAAGGAGTGATTTTTCTGTATTGTACACATTTGTAAGTTATTGAATATAAGTTAATATCTGATGTTTGCGATTTTTTGTTGTAATAGTGTATAGTATATCTATAAAACTACAAAATTACATTGTTATTTTTTTAACGTATTAATATTTAATTGCATCAAAGGAAGTTGAGTTCAGCCAAAGAGGTAAATATTTTTAGTTAAATTAAAGAAAAAGAAAACTCGAAGTGCAGCTAAAAACTCAGTTGTCAGCTTTAATAAGAAAATGAAATTAATGACAGTTGTATGTTTAAGAACCTAGGATCTCTAGTGAATGTGCTATTGAGTACAAACTATTCACTTTATAACGTAAACATGATAATCAAGCAATATAATATATATAAATATAGCAGTACTATATGTTGTATGTCCATATAACTGCTTATTTACAATAATATATTAGCATTGTTTGTTATATATCTATGTAACTACTTATCTATATAAATATAACAGTATTTTCTGTTTTCTGTCTATGTAACTACTTCGCAGGGTGTGGATGAATCATCCCCAAAATTGGTATGAAAGTCATTCGCTCCATGCAGGGGATGAAAATAAACTTTTGGTTTTGCATTTCTCTCTAGTCTTAAACTGCTAAATTAGGGACAACTAACGCAGCACAAAATTCGAAACAAACAAAACAAACTCCAAATGCGATTCTTAATACGATGATGGAGAAGTTAGTTCCAAAGGATTAAATAACTGTTCCGTATACAGTAACCACCTAAAATATCGAGAAAACAACAACACAATAAAATAAAAGCACTTCAATCTGAAATACAAAGAATCAACTGTCAGAAATTTGATAATTACACAACACACATTTATGAGAACTCATCTTTAAGTACTGTGTTGCTATAACTAATTTTACAAAAAATATGCAATGAATAGAGCTGTTGTTGGCCTGACAGGTTCATAAACACGCAATAGATGTGATAAACATATAAAGAGATGTACTAAATCTCCCACACGTACTACAAGAACGTTTATTTTGATCGAATGTCAAATGTTTGTTTAGCAGTATTAGCTTTGTTCAACTATAGATTTTCTGTAAAAATAAACACATCTAAAACAAAAGATAGATGTTATCACCTGGGGAAAGAAATCGTACCAAAAATGATTTACAGATTTCAAATAATAGAGGTGTAAAAATTGTATTTGAGATGTATATTTTCTGCACCATTGATGATGGTGGAGGTGGCCTTTTTTTTTTTAAATCACACAACTCATCAGCTCCGACGAGAAAGATAACAAACAAAAGTCTACATAAATAACATTTTATGTGTAATCAAACGTAAGGGGAAAAAACAGTGATAAATACCGAAAGTTGGCAAAGTAATTTAACCATCAACATTAACATGCGCCATCAGAAAACGCAATTTTACCTGCTACTATATCCAGCAAAGACTATGTTTCTTGTTATTCATGTATTTAAGACTTTGTGTTATTGTTACTAATGTTTTTAAGACTTTGTGTTTCTTGTTATTCATGTATTTAAGATTCTTTGTTCCTTGTTATTCATGCATTTAAGACTTGTGTTCCTTGTTGTTCCTGTATTTAAGATTTTGCATTCCTTGTTATTCATGTATTTAAGACTTGTGTTCCTTGTTATTCATGTAATTCAGACTTTGTGTTCCTTGCTATTCATGTATTTAAGACTTTGTATTCCTTGTTATTCATGTTTTTAAGACTTTGTGTTCCTTGTTATTCGTGTATTTAAGACTCTGTGTTCCTTGTTATTCATGTATTTAAGACTCTGTGTTCCTTGTTATTCATGTATTTAAGTCTCTGTGCTCCTTGTTATTCATGTATTTAAGACTTTGTGTTCCTTGTTATTCATGTATTTAAGACTCTGTGTTCCTTGTTATTCACGTATTTAACCTTGTAATTCATGTTTTTAAGACTTTGTGTTACTTGTTATTCATGTACTTGAGATTTTGTTTTTCTTTTTATTTATGTATTTAAGTCTTTGTGTTCCTTGTTATTCATGTATTTAAGGCTCTGCCTTCCTTTACATTAATGTATTTAAGACTTTGTGTTCTTGGTTATTCATGTATTTAAGTCTTTGTGTTCCTTGTTATTAATGTATTTAAGACTCTCTCTTCCTTTTTATTCATGTATTGAAGACTTTGCGTTCCTTGTTACTCATGTATTTAAGACTTGTGTTCCTTGTTATTCATGTAATTCAGACTTTCTGTTCCTTGCTATTCATGTATTTAAGACTTTGTATTCCTTGTTATTTATGTTTTTAAGACTTTGTGTTTTTTGCTATTCATGTATTTAAGATTTTGTGTTCCTTTTTATTCACGTATTTAAGTCTTTGTGTTCCTTGTTATTCATGTATTTAAGACTCTGTGTTCCTTGTTATTCATGTATTTAAGACTTGTATTCCTTGTTATTTATGTATTTAAGACTCTTTGTTCTTTGTTATTCATGTATTTAAGACTCTGTGTTCCTTGTTATTCATGTATTTAAGACTTGTATTCCTTGTTATTTATGTATTTAAGACTTTGTATTCCTTGTTATTCATGTTTTTAAGACTTTGTGTTTTTTGTTATTTATGTATTTAAAATTTTGTGTTTTTTATTCATGTATTGAAGACTTTGTGTTCCTTGTTATTCATGTATTTAAAAGTCTGTGTGTCTTTTTATTCATGTATTAAAGATTTTGTGTGTCTTGTTATTCATGGACTTAAGACTTTGTGTTCGTTGTTATTCATGTATTAAAAACTCTGTGTTCCTTGTTATTCATGTATATTATAATATGTGTTCCTTGTTATTTATGCATTTAAAACTTGTGTTTCTTGGTATTCATGTATTTAAATCTTTGTGTTCGTGGTTATTCATGCATTTAAGACCTTGTGTTTCTTGTTATTCATGCATTTAAGACTTTGAGTTCCTCGTTTCTCATGTATTTCAATCTTTGTGTTTCTTGTTATTCATGTATTTAAAAGTCTGTGTTTCTTTTTATTCATGTATTAAAGATTTTGTGTTTCTTGTTATTCATGAATTTTAGACTTTGTGTTCGTTGTTATTCATGAATTAAAGAGTCTGTGTTTCTTGTTATTCATGTATTTAAGACTTTGTGTTCCTTGTTATACTCGTATTTAAGACTCTGTGTTTTTTGTCATTCATGTGTTTAAGACCTTGTGTCCCTTTTTATTCATGTATTTAAGTCATTTTGTTCCTTGTTATTCTGAATTTAACTTTGTTATTTATGTATTTAACTTTGTTATTCATGTATTTAAGATTCTTTGTTCCTTGTTATTCATGCATTTAAGACTTGTGTTCCTTGTTATTCCTGTATTTAAGATTTTGCGTTCCTTGTTATTCATGTATTTAAGTCTTTGTGCTCCTTGTTATTCATGTAATTCAAACTTTGTATTCCTTGTTATTCATGTATTTAAGTCTTTGTGTTCGTTGTTATTTGTGTATTTAAGACTTTTTAATTCTTGTTATTTATGTATTTAAGACGTTTTAATTTTTGTTATTCATGTATTTAAGATTTTGTGTTCCTAGTTATACATGTATTTAAGATTCTGTGTTCCTTGTTAATTATGTATTTGAAACTTGTGTTCCTTCTTATTCGTGTATTTAAGACTCTGTGTTCCTTGTTATTCATGTATTTAAGACTCTAAGTTTCTAATTATTCATGTAATTAAGACTTTGTGTTCCTTTTTATTCATATATTTAAGACTTTGTGTTCCTTGTTATTCATGCATTTAAGACTCTGTGTTCCTTGTTATTCTTGAATTCAAGACTTTGTGTTCCTTGCTGTTCATGTATTTAAGATTTGTGTTCGTTGTCATTCATGTATTTAAAATTTTGTGACCCTTTTCATTCATGTATTTAAGTCTTTGTGTTCGTTGTTTTTACTGTATTTAAGACTGTGTTAATTTGTTATTAATGTATTAATGACTTTGTATTCCTTGTAATTCATGTATTTTAGACTTTGTGTTCCTTGTTATTCATGTATTTAAGAATTTGTATTCCTTGTAATTCATGTATTTTAGACTTTGTGTTCCTTGTTATTCATGTATTTAAGACTTGTGTTCCTTGTCATTCATGTATTAAAGTATCTGTGTTCCTTGTTATTCATTATTTTATATGTGTTTTTTATTTCTATATTCAAGACTTTGTGTTTTTTGCTGTTCATGCATTTCAGACTTTGTGTTTCTTGTAATTCATGCATTTTAGACTGTGTTTTTTGTTATTCATGTAATTAAGGCTTTGTGTTTCTTGCTACTTATTTATTTAAGACTCTATGTTTCTCATTATTCATGTATTTAAGACTTTGTTTTCCTTGTTATTCATGCATTTCAGACTTTTTGGTTCTTTTTATTCCTGTATTCAAGGCTTTGTGTTCCTTGTTATTCATGTTTTTTAGACTTTGTGTTCTTGTTATTCATGTATATAAGACATTTTTGGTCCTTGTCATTCATGTATTTAACTTTTTATACATGTATTTAAGTCTCTGTGTTCCTTTTTTCATGTATTTAAGACTGTGTGTTCCTTGTTATTCATGTTTTTAAGTCTCTGTGTTTCTCTTTATTCATGTATTTAAGGCTCAACCTTCCTTTTTATTCATGTTATTAAGACTTGTGTTCATTGTCATCCATGTAAGTTCAGTGTACTCAACAAACCGACCCTTAAAGACAGTCTACTCAACAAGGCGACCTCTAAAGACAGTCTATTCAACAAAGCGACCTGTAAGGGCAGTCTATTCAACAAAGCGACTTATAAGGACAGTCTACTCAACAAGGAACACGTAAGGACAGTCTATTCAACAAGGTGACCTATGTGGACAGTCTACTAAACAAGGCGAACTGTAGGGTCAGTCTACTTAAAAAGTGATATGTAAAGTCAGTCTATTGAAAAGCGACCCGTTAATCTAGTGAAAAAGACAACCTGTATAAATAGTCTACTCAACAAGACGACCTGTAAGTTCAGTCAAGAGAACAAGTCGACTTATAAGAACAGTCTACTCACCAAGGCGACCCGTAAGGGTAGTCTACTCAACATGGCGACAAGTAAAGACAATCTAGTCAAAAAGACAACCTGTAAAAACAGGCTACTCAACAAGGCGACCAGTAAGGTTAGTATACTCAATAAACAAACTCGTAATGACTGTCTACTCAAGAAAGCTACCTGTCAGGACAGTATACTTAGCAAGGCGACCCTTTAGGTCAGTCTACTCAACAAAGCGAACCGTAAGAACATTCTACTCAACAAGGTGACCTGTAAGTTTAGTCTATTTAACAAGGCGACCTTTTTAGGACAGTCTACTCAACAAGGAGACCTGTAAGGACAGTCTTCTTCAACTCGTAAGAACAGTCTATTCAACAAGGCGACCCATAAGGTCAGTCTATTCAACAATTCGAACCATAAAGAGAGTCTACATAACAAGGCGACCATTTCGAACAGTCTACTCATCAAAGCGATCTGTAAGGGCAGTTACTCAACAAAGCGATTCGTAAAGACAGATTACTCAACAAGGCGACCTGTAAGGACAGTCTGCTCAACAAGACGTCCCGTAAGGACAGTCTACTTAACAAGGCGACCTGTAAGTTCCGTCTAGAGAACAAGGCGAACCATAAGAACAGTCTACTCAACAAGGCGACCCGTAAGAACAATCTACTCAACAAGGCGACCTATAAGGACAGTCTACTCAAGAATGCGATGTATAAGTACAGTCTACTCAACAAGGCGACCTGAACGACAGTCTACTCAACAACGCAACCTGTAAGTACAGTCTACTGAACAAGGTTACCCGCGAAGACAGTTTATTTAACAAAACGATCTGTAAGAACTGTCACTCAGCAAAGCGACCAGTAAATACAGTCTAATCAACAAGGCGACCCATAGGGACAGTTTACTCAATAAGGCGACCTGTAAGAAAAGTCTACTCAACAACGAAACCTATAAGGACAGTATACTCAACAAGGCGATCTGTAATGTCAGTATACTCAACAAGGCGTCCAGTAAGGTCAGTATACTCAACAAAACGACCCTTAATGAGAGTCTACTCAAAAAATTTACCTGTAAGGACAGTCTAGTCAACAAGGCGACCAGTAAGGTCAGTATACTCAACAAAGCGAACCATAATGACAGATAACTCAACAAATTGACCTGTAAGGACAGTCTACTCAACAAGGCGACCCGTAAAAACAGTCTACTTTATAAGACGACACTTAACGACAGTCTACTCAACAAGGTGACCTGTAAATACAATCTACTCAATAAGGCGATCTATAAGGACAGTCTACTCGACAAAGTGACTTGTAAGGACAGCCTACTCAACAAGGCAACCCGTAATGACAGTCTACTGAACAAGGTTACTTGTAATGTCAGTATACTCAACAAGGCGATCTGTAAGGATAGTCTACTCAACAAGGTAATCTGAAAGGTCAGTCTACTCAACAAGACGATCTGTAAGATCAGTCTACTCAACAAGGCGACCTGATAGTTCAGTCTACTACACAAGGCGTTCCGTAAGGACAGTCTACTCAACAAGGCGACCTGAAAAACGTCACTCTACTTATAAAGAGACCCGTAAGAACAGTTTACTCAAGAAGGCGACCTGTAAGGACAGTTTACTTTACAAAGTAACCCGTAAGGACAGTCTACTCGACAAGGCGTCCTATAATGACAGTCTACTCAACAAGGCGACCTCAAAGGTCACTCTACCTAAAAAGCGACCAGTAAGGACATTCCACTCATCAAGGCGACCTGTAATGACAGTCTACACAACAAGTCGACCGTTATGGACAGTCTACTCAACAAGGGGTTCTGTTAGGACAATTATTCAACAAAGTCTTTGTGTTCCTTGTTATTCATTTAATTAAGGCTTTGTCTTCCTTTTTATTCATGTATTTAAGACTTTGTGTTCCTTGTTATTCATGTATTTAAGACTGTGCGTTCCTTGTTATTCATGTATTAAAGACTGTGTTTATTGTTATTCATGTATTTTATAATATGTGTTCGTTGTTATTTATGTATTTAAAACTTGTGTTCTTTGTTATTCATGTATTTAAGTGTTTGTGTTCGTTGTTATTCATGAATTTAAGATTTTGCTTTCTTGTTATTCATGTATTTAAGACTCTATGTTTCTTGTTATTCATGTATTTGAGATTTTGTTTTTATTTTTATTTATGTATTTAAGTTTTTGTGTTCCTTGTCATTCATGTATTCAAGACTTGTGTTCATTGTAATTCATTTATTTCAGATTTTGTGTCTCTTTTTATTCATGTAATTAAATCTTAAAATCAGTTACTAAAAAAGCGACCCATAAGTACAGTCTACTCAACAAGGTGACCAGTAAGGATAATTTACTAAACAAGGCGATTTGTACTCAACAAGACTGACCTTACACACAGTCTATTCAACAGGGCGATCAATAAGAACAGTCTATTCATCAAGCCAATTTGTAAGGTCAGTCTACTCAACAAGGCGAACCATAAGGACCGTCTACGCAACAAGACGACCGGTAAGGACAATCTACTCAACAAGGCGACCTGTAATGTCAATCTACTCAACAAGGCGACCAGTAAGGTCAGTATACTCAACAAAGCGACCTATAAGGTTAGTGTACCCAACAAAGCGACCCGTAAGGACAATCTACTTAACAGTGCGACCCGTAAGGTTAATCTATTCAATAGAATGGCCTGTAAGGTCAGTCTACTCAACCAGGCGAACTGTAAGGTTAGTCTTCTCAACAATGGCACTTGTAAGTTCAGTCTACTAAACAAGGCGACCCGTAAGGACAGTCCACTCAACAAGGCGACTTATTAATTCAGTCTACTCAACAAGGCGACCTGTAAGGTCAGTCTACTTAATAATGCGACCTGTAACGACAGTCTACACAAAACGTCGATCTGCAAGTACAGTCTACTCAACAAGGCGAAATGTAAGGTCAAAATACACAACAAGGCGACCAGTAAGGTCAGTATACTCAACAAAGCGACCTGTAAGGATCGTCTTCTCAACAACGCGACCTGTAAGGACAATCTATTCAAGAAGGCGACCCATAAGGACAGTCTTCTCAACAAGGCGACCTTTAAGGTCCGTCTATTATAAAAAGCCATATGTAAGGACAGTCTTCTCAACAATGGCACTTGTAAGTTCAGTCTACTAAACAAGGCGACCCGTAAGGACAGTCCACTCAACAAGGCGACTTATTAATTCAGTCTACTCAACAAGGCGGCCTGTAAGGTCAGTCTACTTAATAATGCGACCTGTAACGACAGTCTACACAAAACGTCGATCTGCAAGTACAGTCTACTCAACAAGGCGAAATGTAAGGTCAAAATACACAACAAGGCGACCAGTAAGGTCAGTATACTCAACAAAGCGACCTGTAAGGATCGTCTTCTCAACAACGCGACCTGTAAGGACAATCTATTCAAGAAGGCGACCCATAAGGACAGTCTTCTCAACAAGGCGACCTTTAAGGTCCGTCTATTATAAAAAGCCATATGTAAGGACAGTCTACTCAACAAGGTGACCTATAAGGTCAGTCTTTTTATCAAGGCGACCTGTAAGGACAATCTATTCAACAAGGCGACCTGTAAGGACTGTCTACTTCAACTCGTAAGAACAATCTACTCAACAAGGCGACCCGTAAGGTAGTCTACTCAATAAGGCCACCCATAAGTACAGTGTACACAACAAGGCGACCTGTACGGATAGTTTACTCAACAAGGCGTCCAGTAAGGTCAGTATACTCAACAAAACGACCCTTAATGAGAGTCTACTCAAAAAATTTACCTGTAAGGACAGTCTAGTCAACAAGGCGACCAGTAAGGTCAGTATACTCAACAAAGCGAACCATAATGACAGATAACTCAACAAATTGACCTGTAAGGACAGTCTACTCAACAAGGCGACCCGTAAAAACAGTCTACTTTATAAGACGACACTTAACGACAGTCTACTCAACAAGGTGACCTGTAAATACAATCTACTCAATAAGGCGATCTATAAGGACAGTCTACTCGACAAAGTGACTTGTAAGGACAGCCTACTCAACAAGGCAACCCGTAATGACAGTCTACTGAACAAGGTTACTTGTAATGTCAGTATACTCAACAAGGCGATCTGTAAGGATAGTCTACTCAACAAGGTAATCTGAAAGGTCAGTCTACTCAACAAGACGATCTGTAAGATCAGTCTACTCAACAAGGCGACCTGATAGTTCAGTCTACTACACAAGGCGTTCCGTAAGGACAGTCTACTCAACAAGGCGACCTGAAAAACGTCACTCTACTTATAAAGAGACCCGTAAGAACAGTTTACTCAAGAAGGCGACCTGTAAGGACAGTTTACTTTACAAAGTTACCCGTAAGGACAGTCTACTCGACAAGGCGTCCTATAATGACAGTCTACTCAACAAGGCGACCTCAAAGGTCACTCTACCTAAAAAGCGACCAGTAAGGACATTCCACTCATCAAGGCGACCTGTAATGACAGTCTACACAACAAGTCGACCGTTACGGACAGTCTACTCAACAAGGGGTTCTGTTAGGACAATTATTCAACAAAGTCTTTGTGTTCCTTGTTATTCATTTAATTAAGGCTTTGTCTTTTTTTTATTCATGTATTTAAGACTTTGTGTTCCTTGTTATTCATGTATTTAAGACTGTGTTTATTGTTATTCATGTATTAAAGACTGTGTTTATTGTTATTCATGTATTTTATAATATGTGTTCGTTGTTATTTATGTATTTAAAACTTGTGTTCTTTGTTATTCATGTATTTAAGTGTTTGTGTTCGTTGTTATTCATGAATTTAAGATTTTGCTTTCTTGTTATTCATGTATTTAAGACTCTATGTTTCTTGTTATTCATGTATTTGAGATTTTGTTTTTATTTTTATTTATGTATTTAAGTTTTTGTGTTCCTTGTCATTCATGTATTCAAGACTCTATCTTCCTTTTTATTCATGTAGTTAAGACTTTGTGTTCCTTGTTATTCATGTATTTAAGACTTGTGTTCATTGTAATTCATTTATTTCAGATTTTGTGTCTCTTTTTATTCATGTAATTAAATCTTTGTGTTCGTTGTTATTCATGTGTTTAAGACTGTGTTTTTTGTTATTAATGTATTTAAGACTCTGTGTTCCTTGTTATTCATGTATTTAAAACTCTTTGTTCCTTGTCATTCATGTATTTTAGACTTTGAGTTGTTTGTGATTCATGTATTCGAGTTTCTGAGTTACTTGTTATTCACGTATTTTAGACTCTGTGTTTTTTATTGATGTAATTAAGACTTTGTGTTACCCTTTATTCATTTTTTAACTTTGTTATTCATGTATTTATGACTGTGTGTTCTTGGTTATTCATTATTTAAGAATTGTGTTCATTGTCATTCATTTATTTAAAATTTTGTGTCCCTTTTTATTCATGTATATAAGTCTTTGTTTTCTTTGTTATTGATGTATATAAGCCTGTGTTTTTTGTTATTCATGTTTTTAGACTTTGTGTTTTTGTTATTCGTGTATTTAAAATATGTGTTCCTTTTTATTCATGTATTTAAGTGTTTGTGTTCGTTGTTATTCATGTATTTAAGACTTTTTAATTCTTGTTATTTATGTATTTAAGAGTTTTTTATTTTTGTTATTCATGTATTTAAGACTTGTGCTCCTTGTTATTCATGTACTTGAATTTTGTTTTTCTTTTATTTATGTATTTAAGTCTTTGTGTTCCTTGTTATTCATGTATATAAGACTCTGCCTTCCTTTTTATTTAAATATTTGAAAATTTTTGTTGTTAGTTATTTATGTATTTAAGGTTGTGTTTATTGTTATTCATGTATTTAAGATTTTGTGTTCCTTTTTATATATGTATTTAAGCTTTTGTGTATCTTGTTATTCATTTATTTAAGACTTTGTGTTTCTTGTTACACGTGTGTTTAAAATTCGTGTTCCTTGTTATTCATGTAATTTAGACTTTGTGTTCATTGTTATTCATGTAAATAAGAATTTGTGTTTCTTAGTATTCATGTATTTAAGACTGTGTTTTTGTTATTCATGTATTTAAGACTGTGTTCCTTGTTATTTGTGTATTTAACTTTGTTATTCATGTATTTAAGTCGGTGTTTTTTCATTTATGTATTTAAGACTTTCTGTTCCTTGTTGTTCATGTATTTAAGACCTGTGTTCCTTGTTATTTATTTATTTGAGATTTTGTTTTTTCTTTTAATTTATGTATTTAAGTCTTTGTGTTCCATGTTATTCATGTATTTAAGAATTTGTGTTCTTGGTTATTCATGTATTCAAGATTTTGTGTCATTTTTATTCATTTATGTAAGTCTTTGTGTTCCTTGTTATTCATGTATTTAAGACTAGTTTTTTTTATTCGTGTTTTTTAGACTTTGTGTTCTTGTTATTCATGTAATTAAAAATTAGGTTCGTTGTTATTCATCTATTTAAGACTTTTTAATTCTTGTTATTCATGTATTTTAGAGTTTTTAATTTTTGCTATTCATGTATTTAAGACTCTGTGTTCCTTTCTATTCATTTATTTGAGACTCTGTGTTCCTATTTATTTATTATTTAAGACTATATGTTTGTTGTTATTCATGCATTTAACACTCTATGTTTCTTATTATTCATGCATTTGACTTTGTTATTCATGTATTTAAGTCTGTGTTCCTTTTTATTCATGTATTTAAGACTGTGTTCCTTGGCATTCATGTATTTAGGACTCCGTCTTGCTTTTTATTCATGTAGTTAAGACTTTGTGTTCCTTGTTATTCATGTATTTAAGATTTTGCGTCCCTTTTTATTCATGTACTTATGTCTTTGTGTTCGTTGTTATTCATGTATTTAAGACTTTTTAATTCTTGTTATTCATGTATTTAAGATTTTGCGTCCCTTTTTATTCATGTACTTATGTCTTTGTGTTCGTTGTTATTCATGTATTTAAGACTTTTTAATTCTTGTTATTCATGTATTTAAGATTTTGCGTCCCTTTTTATTCATGTACTTATGTCTTTGTGTTCGTTGTTATTCATGTATTTAAGACTTTTTAATTCTTGTTATTCATGTATTTAAGAGTTTTTAATTTTTGTTATTCATGTATTTAAGAGTTTTTAATTTTTATTATTCATGTATTTAAGACTCTGTGTTCCTTGTTATTCATGTATTTAAGTCTTTGTGTTTGTTGTTATTCATGTATTTAAGACTTTTTTACATTTTTCATGTATTTAAGAGTTTTTAATTTTTGTTATTCATGTATTTAAGAGTTTTTAATTTTTGTTATTCATGTATTTAAGACTCTGTGTTCCTTGTTATTCATGTATTTAAGTCTTTGTGTTTGTTGTTATTCATGTATTTAAGACTTTTTTACATTTTTCATGTATTAAAGAGCTTTTAATTTTTGTTATTCATGTATTTAAGAGTTTTTAATTTTTGTTGTTCATGTATTTAAGACTTTTTTATACATTTTATTCATGTATTTAAGAGTTTTTAATTTTTGTTATTCATATATTTAAGCATCTGTGTTCCTATTTATTCATGTATATAAGACTATATGTTTGTTGTTATTGATGCACTTAAGACTCTATGTTTCTTATTATTCATGTAATTAAGACTTTGTGTTTCTTTTTATTTATGTATTTAAGTCTTTGTGTTCTTTGTTATTCATGTATTTAAGGCTCTCCCTTGTTTTTTATTCATGTAATTAAGATTTTGTGTTCTTGGTTATTCATGTATTTAAGACTTGTGTTCATTGTCATTCACGTATTTAAGATTTTGTGTCCCTTTTTATTCATGTATTTATGTCTTTGTGTTCGTTGTTATTCCTGTATTTAAGACTGTGTTTTTTGTTATTAATGTATTTATGACATTGTGTTCCTTGTTAGTCATGTAGTTAAAACTCTGTGTTTCTATTATTCATGTTTTTAAAACCCTTTGTTCCTTGTCATTTATGTATTTTAGACTTTGAGTTTTTTGTTATTCATGTATTAAAGACTCTGTGTTTATTGTTATTCAAGTTTTTTACAATGTGTGTTCGTTGTTATTTATGTATTTAAAACATGTGTTCTTGATTATTCATGTATTTAAATCTTTGTGTTCGT
Source organism: Carcinoscorpius rotundicauda (assembly GCA_011833715.1). Classification (NCBI taxonomy): domain Eukaryota; kingdom Metazoa; phylum Arthropoda; class Merostomata; order Xiphosura; family Limulidae; genus Carcinoscorpius; species Carcinoscorpius rotundicauda. Next base: position 61,005,373 of record CM022400.1, on the reverse strand, counting down.
ATTTATTCATGAATTTAAGATTTTGCTTTCTTGTTATTCATGTATTTAAGGCTCTGAGTTCCTTGCTATTCTTGTATTTAAGACTCTATGTTTCTTGTTATTCCTGTATTTAAGACTTTGTGTTCTTCTTTATTCATGCATTTAACTTTGTTATTCATGTCTTTAAGTCTCTCTGTTCCTTTTTAATCGTGTATTAAACAAAGCAACCCGTAAGGACAGTCTACTCAACAAGGCGACCTGTAAGGACAGTCTACTCAACAAGGCGACGTGTAAGATCAGTCTGTTCAACGAGGCGACCAGTAAGTAATGTCTACACAACAAAGGGACCTCTAAGGACAGTTTACTAAACAAAGCGACCCGTAAAAACAGTCTACTCCCCAAGGCGACCTGTAAGATCAGTGTATTCAACAAGGCGTCCTGTAAGAACAGTCTACTCAACAAACATACCTTCAAGAACAGTCTACTCAACAAACATACCTTCAAGGACAGTCTACTCAACAAGGCGACCTCTAAGAGCAGTCTACTCAAAAAAGCGATCTATAAAAACAGTCTACTAAACAAGGCGATCAGTAAGGTCGGTATACTCAACAAGGCGACCTGAAACGTCACTCTACTTATAAAGGGACCCGTAAGGACAGTTTACTCAACAAGGCGATTTGTAAGGACAGTTTACTTTACAAGGCGACCCGTAAGGACACTCTATTCAACAAGGCGACCTGTAAGGACAGTCTACTCAACAAAGCGGCCCGTAAGGACAGTCTACTCAACAAAGTGACATTTAATGAGAGTCTACTTAACAAGGCGACCTGTAAGGTCATTCTACTCAACAAGGCGACCCGTAAGAACAATCTACTCAACAATGCGACCTGTAAGGTAAGTCTATTTAACAAGGCGACCTGTTAAAACAGTATACTTCATTTCGTAAGAACAATATACTCAGCAAGGAAACCCATAAGGACAATCTATACAACAAGGCGACCTGTACGGACAGTCTACTCAACAAGGCTACCAAAACAAATCTCCTTAACAACGGGACTTTTAAAAACTATCTAATCAACAGGACAGTCTACTCAACAAGGCAACCTTTAAGGACAGTCTACTCAACAAGGCCACCCGTAAGGGCAGTCTACTCAACATGGCGACACGTAAAGACATTCTGGTCAAAAAGATAACCTGTAAAAAAGTCTACTCAACAAGGCGACCAGTAAGGTTAGTATACTTAGCAAGGCGACCTGTTAGGTCAGCCTACTCAACAAGGCGACAGGTACGAATATTCTACTCAACAAGGTGACCTGTAAATTTAGTCTATTTAACAAAGCAACCTCTTAGGACAGTCTACTGAACAAGGAGACCTGTAAGGACAGTCTTCTTCAACTCGTGAGAACAGTCTATTCAACAAGGCGACCCATAAGGTCAGTCTTTTCAACAATTCGAACCATAAAGAAAGTATACAAAACAAGGCGACCATTTCGAACAGTCTACTCATCAAAGCGATCTGTAAGGACAGTTACTCAACAAAGCGATTCGTAAAGACAGTCTACTCAACAAGGCGACCTGTAAGGACAGTCTACTCAACAAAGAGTCCTGAAAAGACAGTTTACTCAACAAGGCGACCTTTAAGGACCGTCTTTTTTAACCCGTAAGAATAGTATTCTTCACAAGGCGAACCGTAAGGTCAGTTTACGAAACAAGGTAACCTGTAATGTCAGTCTACTTAACAAGGCGACAGTTTACTTAATTATGCAATCTGTAAGAACAGTCTACTCAAAAAGACGACATGTAAAGTCAGTCTATTCAACAAGGTGACCCGTAAGGACAGTCTACTCAACAAGGCGACCCTTTAAAATAGTCTACTCAACAAGGCGATTTGTAAGGACAGTCTACTGAACAAGGCGACCTGTAAGGACAGTCCATTCAAACCCGTATGAACAGTCTACTCAACAAAACGACCCATATGAACAACCTACTCAACAAGGCGACCAGTGAAGACACTCTACTCAACAAGGCGCCTTTTAGGACAATCTACTCAAAATGCGACCGTAGGGACAGTCTACTCAACAAGACGATCCGTATAGTCAGACTATTCAACAAGGCGACCTTTAAGGACAGTCTATTCAACATGGCGACCTGTAACAACAATTTACTCAATCCCAATATAGCAGTTTTCTCAACAAGGCGATCTTAAAATCAGTTACTAAAAAAGCGACCCATAAGTACAGTCTACTCAACAAGGTGACCAGTAAGGATAATTTACTAAACAAGGCGATTTGTAAGGTCAGTCTACTCAACAAGACTGACCTTACACACAGTCTATTCAACAGGGCGATCAATAAGAACAGTCTATTCATCAAGCCAATTTGTAAGGTCAGTCTACTCAACAAGGCGAACCATAAGGACCGTCTACGCAACAAGACGACCGGTAAGGACAATCTACTCAACAAGGCGACCTGTAATGTCAATCTACTCAACAAGGCGACCAGTAAGGTCAGTATACTCAACAAAGCGACCTATAAGGTTAGTGTACCCAACAAAGCGACCCGTAAGGACAATCTACTTAACAGTGCGACCCGTAAGGTTAATCTATTCAATAGAATGGCCTGTAAGGTCAGTCTACTCAACCAGGCGAACTGTAAGGTTAGTCTTCTCAACAATGGCACTTGTAAGTTCAGTCTACTAAACAAGGCGACCCGTAAGGACAGTCCACTCAACAAGGCGACTTATTAATTCAGTCTACTCAACAAGGCGACCTGTAAGGTCAGTCTACTTAATAATGCGACCTGTAACGACAGTCTACACAAAACGTCGATCTGCAAGTACAGTCTACTCAACAAGGCGAAATGTAAGGTCAAAATACACAACAAGGCGACCAGTAAGGTCAGTATACTCAACAAAGCGACCTGTAAGGATCGTCTTCTCAACAACGCGACCTATAAGGACAATCTATAAAAGAAGGCGACCCATAAGGAGAGTCTTCTCAACAAGGCGACCTTTAAGGTCCGTCTATTATAAAAAGCCATATGTAAGGACAGTCTACTCAACAAGGTGACCTATAAGGTCAGTCTTTTTATCAAGGCGACCTGTAAGGACAATCTATTTAACAAGGCGACCTGTAAGGACTGTCTACTTCAACTCGTAAGAACAATCTACTCAACAAGGCGACCCGTAAGGTAGTCTACTCAATAAGGCCACCCATAAGTACAGTGTACACAACAAGGCGACCTGTACGGATAGTTTACTCAACAAGGCGATCTGTAAGGACAGTCCACTCAACAAGGCGACCTTTTAGGAAAGTCTACTCAACAAAGCGACCTTTAAGAACCGTCTTCTTTAACCCGTAAGAAGAGTCTACTCAAAAAGGCGAACCGTTAAGGTCAGTGTTCTTAACAAGGTGACCCGTAAGATCAGTCTTCTTAACAGGGCGATTTGAAAGAACCGTCTGCTCAAACCCGTAAGGTCAGTCTACTCAAGAAGGCGACCCGTAAGGACAGTCTACTCAACAAGACGACCTTTATGTTCAGTCTACTTAACAAGGTGACTAGTAAGGACAATCTACTCAACAAGGTGATTTGTAAGGAAAGTCTACTCTACAAGGCGACCTGTAAGGTCAGTCTACTCAACAAGGCCACACGTAAAATCAATCTACTCAACAAGGCGACCCGTAAGGACGGTCTACTCAACAAGGCGACATGTAAGGACAGTCTACTCAACAAGGTGACCTATAAGGTCAGTCTTTTTATCAAGGCGACCTGTAAGGACAATCTATTCAACAAGGCGACCTGTAAGGACAGTCTACTTCAACTCGTAAGAACAATCTACTCAACAAGGCGACCCGTAAGGTAGTCTACTCAATAAGGCCACCCATAAGTACAGTGTACACAACAAGGCGACCTGTACGGATAGTTTACTCAACAAGGCGATCTTTAAGGACAGTCTACTCAACAAGGCGACCTTTAATGTCAGTCTACTCAACAAAGCGACCCATAAGGATTGTCTACTCAACAAGGCGGATCGTAAGGACAGTCTACTCAACAAGGCGACCTGTAAGGTCAGTTAGTCAAGAAAGCAACCCGTAAGAACAGTCTACTCAACAAGGCGACTTGTAAAGACAGTCTACTCAATAAGGCGACCCATTAGGACAGTCTATTGAACAAGGCGACCTGTAAGTCAGTCTACAAAACAAGTCGACCTGTAAAGAGAGTCTACTCAAACCTGTAAGAATAGTCTACTCAACAAGGCGACCTGTAAGGTCAATTTCCTCAACAAGACGACCTTTAAGGTCAGTATACACAACAAAGCGACCTGTACAAACAGTCAGCTCAACAAGGCGATCTGTAAGGTCAGTTTTTCAAGAAACTCACCAAGGCGACCCATTAGGACAGTCTATTCAACAAGGCGACCTTTAAGGATAGTCTATTCAAACCCTTATTATCAGTCTTCTCGACAAAGTAGCCCGTAAGGACAGTCTACAAAACAAGGCGCCCTGTAAAGTCAGCCGTCTCAACAATGCGACAGATCAGAACAGTCTACTCAACAAGACGATCTGTAAGGATAGTCTACTCAACAAGGCGATTTGTAAGGTCAGTCTTCTCATCAAGGCGATCTATAAGGTTTAAGATCAGTTCATTGTACAGATAGTACTCAACAAAGAATTGAAAAACGATCTTACTAACGAAATGAATAAAATTATAGATCGGATCCTGAAAAACTATCTCTTCGTCAGATTTCATCTCAATCATACTGTTTATTCAAGATACATAAACTTGACTTCCCTCTCAGACCCATTATATTATCAGTGCCGTAATTTCACTTTGGAAAAATACAGCCAAGTTTCTTGTGAAACTTTTACATTTAGAAGTCAATTCACAAATGAGAAGCGACAATTCCGAAGTGTTTGTATACATTTCTAAACCTTCTTTATTCAACCGTCAGATATTTTGTCAGTTTCCATGTTACAAATATGATCCCCCGTTTCTGTTTAAGGATAATGATGGAGACAAAAGAATATTCAGCAGCAAGCTTTACCTTACTCATTATATATATATAATGTATGAACATTTGTAATGTTATTATAAAATACAAAAATAATAAGCTATTTCAAGCCCGATTCTTTTGTAAATATAAGTTCTGCATTGTTCTTGTTATGGAATCTCTTAAGTATCATTATATTAACTTAAATGACTGTGTTTCATCATATGGAATATGTTTCGTTATCCATCATCCTTTTATGACGATTGAACTGGAGGTATTAACCAATGATTTGATGTAGAGGCATTACAATGAACATAAAAATGAAAAACACTTAGAGAGCATTGCTTAGGTGAAGTATTTTATTTGTGAAATAAAAGAAAATGATACAAATGCAAACCATTGTAGAGGAAACGTGTACATTTGATGAATGTCAGAGTCGTTCTTCATCTATAGAAACAACATTTTAAAGGCTTCACCATAACATTGTTCCTGTTGAAAACAAATCACCATAAGATATGTATATATACAAATATATAGAAAAAGAGAGAGAATCGGTTACCACTTTAATATAGTTTTGTCATCCTCATATCAGTAACGTACAGTTTATTCCTCTTAAACTTTAAGCACGAATTTTCAGAACTTTCAAAGAACCACCAGGTTTGCAATGGTCTATCTCTGAATTCTACCTTTCTCTTATTCAATCACTGCTAACATTGTTTCAATGATTTGTTTGTTTGTTAATAATTCAGCACGAAGCTACATAATGAGTTATCTATGTTCTGCCCGTCAAGGATATCAAAACCCGACTTTTAACGTGTGCGTCCGCTGTGCCACTGGGGGGCTGTATCGATGAAGTACCTTAGTTTTATGAAAAGAGTCAACATGCAGTAAAGTGGTGGTTCTAAAAACGTGTTTTCTTTTTAAGACAGCGTAACTTACTTTCTTTACAAAATCAACAACAACAAAAACTATTATGTAGACAAGCTACTATCTAATTTACTCTTCATAAACAAAGTAGATCAAGTTGTTTCGACCTTTCAGATGATGTGAATTCACAAAAAATGTCCATACATATGAATGGGTGCAAATGTTAAGTTGGTCTTGATAAAAGCTCACAAAATAAATTAACGTAAACTAAAAGTCATGCATTTCTAATTGTCTAGTTACGGAAATAACACACATTCTTGTAAATCAAATCCTGAGATTTTCTTTAGATTATAAAATTAACTTTTGCATGTATCTCTATAAATAGAACATCACTATACAAAACTGTGATATTTTCTTCTAATAAAGAATCTACTAAAGGTTATGTGATATTATATTTATAGCTTGTTTATGCTTTTAAGAAGATGTGTACTTACTATTTTCTGTTCAGCACTTTCTTTAGTCTGTGTAGAGATAAAAGCGTAATGTTACAAAGTTGTAAAACTGCATTTCATTTTTTCAAAGTAACTGAAAATATTGGACAGAAAATAATCACCAGACATAAATGTCCTTAATGCAAACAAGTAGAGACATTTTTACATGTCATTGTTTACCTAGCATATACATACTAAAAATAGTGTATTCATGTAACATCATAAAAATTATAATAAATATATTTCTCCTTCTTTACCATAATCAGTTTTAGGATACTAAAGATACGTTTAAACGTGCATAACATATTTGCAGATATTTTCCTCTCAACATTAAACTCCCAAAACATTGAAAAAACGAACTTTTAATTTGACCTAGGGAATAATATACAAATATATATATATGTGTACATTATTATGCAAAAATAACAAAATTCTCTTGCCTGAAATGACCTATCTCCTTTACTTTCTACACAATACCACAGCAGGTTTAAATGAAAACAAAAACACACTGAGAACACCTTTTTCTAATTTCGAATCATCATAATTAGTTAAAAAGATTTACATGGGTTATTAAGACAGTTTTACACTGTTAAAATGATTTTCGAAATTCTATATCCTGTATAACGATTTTTATTACAAGACACATAATTAAATATATACATTTTATTAAAATAAGCCAATCAAATTATAAAGAACTACGGTGCCGCTATGTAAAGTATCTCTGAAACACACATACCAAATTGCCAATTTCAGTTGGAGTATCTGCACACATCTCTTTGAAAGCCAGTTCGTCATCCTTATTGACAGATAAATGTTTCTTTTTGCAGTTGTCCCATTCGTCGAACTGAGCCTGTTTAAGGAAAAAAGCAAGGATAACGTAACGTTACTTGTTTCTCTCTCTTTGGTTACACATATACCAAAAAGCAGAAATGAAGACAAAACTGAAACATCTATCACGTTTAGTGGGTGTTTTAAAGTTCACATAAGAGCTTTCACATTGAATGTGCAAATCTCGTGTAATTTCATTATCACATGACTAAAGTGTGATACAAAATTAGACTTATTTCCAAATGTATTTTAGAAAATATCAAACAGATTTCAGAAGAGGACACCTTGTAAGACACCTATAACGAAAACTGTGTAGATTATTGATGCAATAAGTGCATCCATCATTAAAATGAAACTTAACCCATAATATGCTCAGGGTTGAAGAACTATTGGAAATTCTAACAGAGTTCATACTTCATGAACTGCATTTGAAAATGAAAACTCGGTATGTGTTCAAGTGAAACAGATGAATGGGTGAATACAGAGCCAGATCACTTTATTCCAGCAAGGTGGTTCTGTTTTGATAAGCCTTTTACTAAAACTAAAAGTCACGGCAACATTTTCTCACGATAAAAGTTTGTAACAGATTTGTCTGTCAAACATTTAATTATAGTATTTGAATAGTATTCACAATCGCCATACCTCACTAAATAATCGTGTGAACTCACCATATACATATGATAGGTGAGATTTGGAACTTTATTATGCAGTGAGCTACTTTATAATTTACAGTTATTTTCTTTTATTTACAAGACAACAGAAAGCATCCTCCATATAATGTAAGTGTGACTCTTGACTTCCAAACATAGCACCGATCTTATATGTTTCATTCTATAAACAAGCCTATCAAAATCGATTACGTCAAATGTAACCATACTTCTATGTACACCGCAAGCGAACGAAATAAAGAAACGACAGTGTTTATTATACCTGAATATTTAAAAATACCATGCGGTATGATCATAAGTCGTAGAAAATGAATTATTCAGATTGAATTCGAAGTAAAATTTTAACTTTCCAGTGATTTGCTTTTACTCACAAAAACCCACTTTCACACATGGGAGATATATATACATTACATAGCCAAAAGTATATGGACACCCTTTTTAATTAGTGGGTTCGGCTATTTCAGTCATACCCATTGCTAACAAGTGTATAAACTCAATCATACAGCCATGCAATCTCGATAAACAAACATTAGCAGTAGAATGGGTCGTACTGAAGAGCTCAGTGACTTTCAACGTGGTACTGTCATAGGATGCCACATTTCAAGAACTCATTTCGTCCACTTTCTGTCTTGCTAGAGCTACTCCGGTCAACTGTAAGTGTTGTTATCGTGAAGTGGAAACGTCTAGGAGCAACAACAGCTCAGCCACGAAGCGGTAGGCCATACAAACTCACAGAGCGAGACTGCCAAGTGCTGAAGCGCGTAAAAATCATTTATCCACAGTTTCAACTCTCACTATCGAGTTCCAAAATGCCTCTTGAAGCAACGTCAGCACAAGAATTGTTTGTTGGAAGCTTTAAGAAATGGGTTTCCGTGCCTGAGAAGCCACACGCAAGCCTAATATCACCATGCGCAATGCCAAGCATCGGCTTGAGTGGTGTAAGGCATATTGCCATTGGACTCTGGATCAGTGGAGACGCGTTCTCTGAAGTAATGAATCACGCTTCACTATCTGGCAGTCTGACTGATGAATCTAGATTTGGCGGATGTCAGGAGAATGCTACCTGCCTGAATGCAAGTGATGGTCGGATGTCCACATACTCTTGATGACGAGTCCACATACTTTTGGCCATATAGTTTATAAAATGAACAAAAAAAATGTTAAAACGTTTCTGGATTTCATTTAAGTAAATAATGTGAATACCGATCTTTAGCTATCTCCCAGGCAACAGCAGTTAAATAAATCACTTGGACTTCACTTCTATGCAACTAGAAATGAAGTTTGTTTGTTGTTTGTTTTTTAATTTCGCACAAAGCTACTTGAGGGCTATCTGTACTAGCCGTCCCTAATTTAGCAGTGTAAGACTAGAGGGAAGGCAGCTAGTCATCACCACCCACCGCCAACTCTTGGGTTACTCTTTTACTAACGAATAGTAGGGTTGACCGAAACATTATAACGACCCCACGGCTGAAAGGGGAAGCATGTTTGGCGCGACCGAAATTCGAACCCGCGACCCTTGGATTACGAGTCGAACGCCTTAACACGCTTGACCATGCCCGGCCCTAGAAATGAATAGTTTCTAAAACCATGCAAATATATTTAAATGCTTGTCAGTGATATACAAGTCAGTGAAAGTGATCCTGTTTGTGAAAACGTTGCTAACACTAATAACTATTTCAAACATTGTGAATATGTAAGTAAATAGGTAATCAGGAGCCTAACAATCTAACTAACTATTCTTGGCTTTCCTTTACAATATCTCTCTCTTACATAAACACGCACACACACACGCACAAATATATGTATATAATTGGGAGTTATAGCTTCAAACTTAAGTTTAACCTCACTAGAATATTGGTCTCGTTACAATAATGTATATACAGTTACCTTTCGTATAAGACTTTCACATCTTTTTATTTCCTTCTTAACAGCTTCATTTTCTGAAAATAAAACAATAGAGGTCGACATTTCACTTCCGGTATGAAAATTTTGAGCTAAACAAGGTATCTGCGAACCTTCCAAATAAATTAATTATCTAAATATTAATTTATAAAGTCATTTGAAGCTAATCTTGCATCCAAGCCAAATTTCTATAAACTAAATAAAACAACACAAATAAATCCCATGATTTTTTCTTTCTTGAAACCTTTGTTTATAAAGAATGTTTTCAATGAAGCGTGGCTTTTTGAAATTAGTTCTTCGATTGGCCAGAAATAAGTTTAAGGACTTAGACTACAAAAAATCTGGGGGATCAATTCTCTGCTATCGATTTAATGTATTGAAAGATGTAGTGAAACATATGTTTCTGATCGACACGAGAAAATAGAAATACATGTAGTTAGACACGAATTAACTGGTAAAGATTTTTAAATTGAATAGTAACGCACGTATACAAAGTGTGAGTGCACTGTATTAAAACTACTTTGAAACGTCATTTCAACAATTCACGCTCTATCTAGTATTATTGCAACAAAATTCCATACTTATGTCCAAAGTAAGCCTTTCCTCACTGCTTATTTGTCAGATTTCTCCTGGTCTGAGATAATGACAGTTTTTCAACAGTCAGATTGCACAGAAATTCATAAGTGCTGCATCCTGTGGCACTTAATATTTCTTCGTTTGGAATAGCATGGATGCCTGTTTCATTCTCTAGCTGCTTGAAGTATGTGACATGAAATTTAAGTTAGCTCTCACCAGACAAACCAGTATACATATCCTGAAACCTAAACTTACTACTTGTATATAGCAGACAAGTAGCTGCTCATTCGTCCTCTTCAGTAGAAGTAGCAATCTCTAGCATAAGACTAGCTAAAAAAAGACAAACCAAGTATATATTCATGGTGATAGTTTGTGAGCAAATCTTGATGTACACTCTGAATCACATAGAAAACAATGCTAAGCCTTTTAATACTTTTATGCGAATAGAATCAACATACCCAATCAAAAATCATCATGTATTTTAGAAGATTGTGGTTTTATTTTTTTGTGAAAAGGAAGTTTATTCATAAGTGTTTGTAGTCACAGCTGCTTAAGTTCCGTTACTTGGGAAAATTACTTGATGGTTACTGGAAACAGAGAGAAATCATGACACAGTACACCCGCTGTTCAAACAAACAAAATCAAGTTGTTTGAAGTTGTGACCTAAAATTTTAACTAAACCTAGTTTCCCAGAAAATAACTGAGCTTATTTAACAGTTATAAAAATAAGTAGGTTCAAGAAATCTATTTGAAAACACGATACTGTATAATTCAAGCGCTTTCATCAGCAAACAATTTCCCCCTCAAAAAGAAGTGTCCTCCCTTCGAAAGCGCTCTGGTTATAGAGTATCATGTTTTTGGTGATTGGATTGCAAAGGGTTGGAAAGTGACGTGTTAATGTTATTCACGGTGAGAATGACTCCCAGAGGTTTCATTATAATAAATTGGCAAGAAGTTCCATCACATATTAATTTGTATTTCAGTCTTCCAAAGGCATTAAAAACATTCTTTCACCAATTTTACTTTTTACATTGTCTAATCAATCCATAAAAAAAATTATAGAGGGGAAGCCTTCAACCAATCATCGGTAGCTACTGCCATTAAAACAAGAACCCATCTCACAGTTAGTGTGACATTATTAAAATTGTCATTTCTTATGTCCACATAGTTTTGATACTTTGTAACAACCCGTTGAATATGGTTTTAGATGTACAGTTCGTTCATCATCAATGTAGAGGAAACTGTGTTGATGTTTTTTACCTCTTGTATTTTGAACTGCATCAAATTGAATTCATAATCCCTGTGGATAATACAAATCTGGGATGGACATAAAAGCACTAAACCAAACATAATTTTTTTAACAAAGTCATGATAAATGCTCATATTTCAAGTGAATGTGGTTCTCTTTAAGACTAAGTTACAGACGACATTTTGGCCATTCCTAGGAAGATTCTCAGTGGCTTATATAAAATTTGGTTCATGATTTCTCTTCAACCACTAGAACTTAGATTTGACTTCTTGGGTAACTCAACATTTTAATTCAAAAATTGATCCACTATTACAGCTGATGGGTAGTTTGCAATAGTCGTCTTTATAGACGATGATAAAGAACTAACCCTGAAAATCTTCACCAGCAATCGTTCATACAAAACTCAAATGTTTTAGTTTTCCAGATTTGCAATACGTGAGGACCAGTTATGTTGCAAACAAAAACAAAAGATTAAACCTCTATAAAAACCTAACACAGATTGGTCGAGTTATCATAGAACATTATACCAGTTATTTTCAATTTT